>CM061225.1:14237200-14977200 GCA_030844895.1 Ambrosia x helenae | reverse complement strand
CTTCGGATCGTATCACACCACCGAGATAGAAACCTACTATGTTCGAACTTTATTCACCTTAACATCATACACAATATTCTTAATCGAATGAATGGGTGAAAACATTACCTGTGATCTCACAAAAATAACATTTTATTGAAATAATAACAAACATCAAGACAGAATTACCTGGGGTTTGTAACCTCTTTTAGTCTTCGGATCGCATCACACCACTGAGATAGAAACCTACTATGTTTGAACTTTATTCACCTTAACATCATACCCAATATTCTTAATCGAATGAATGGGTGAAAAAATTACATGTGATAGTGCTTCCACGCAATTCTTCCGGATCATTGTTTCCGCGGAGCACCCACAAAGATTGTAATTGAGTTCATAATATATTGTAGGAGATATAGGATTTGAAACCAAATTGGTTTGAGGAAATTCAAAGGTTCACCACTTGAGTGGTTTGATTATAATTGGGCCATAAGAGTTACATGGGGAATTTAAGTGTGTCATTAATTGGTCGCTTTAATTTTTATGTATACTATATGATGGTGAAAAAAGACAAACTTGCCCCTTAACTAAGCTCATCAAGTATTGTACTATAAGCATAAAATGTAGTATTTACTTAACTTTGATTGGTATCATTCCCTCATGCTTTATAATATAGTATAGATATAAATTATAGAACTATATATCTAGTCTACACTCAAGGTTTAGAATTTTAAATATCCTTGTCATTAAAAAAAATCGTCTTATAGTTATTGTTGCAGTTTTAGTTGAGTTCCGCTTTCACACTAGTATTTTAATTTGTAACTGTTGGTGTCACACCTAGACGCATTTCAAAAAAACTGTTGGTGTCACACCTAGACACATGTATGCAGCCTCCATCCGACACCATCCACTACACCTTAGCTCACAATTTTAAATAACCAAAAGAAGAAAACCTTGATGCATGTCACACCCTCAAATTACCACTTGCGGGGTTTTACCGCGAGGCGCATGACAAACCAGGATCCAAGTCAACGGTCACAATAAACAACACTATATGAAGATACATAACATTCAAAAGACATAGTTTTCATAAACCCATAAACTGTAGCGGAAGCATTCAACGAGTTACAATCCAAAGTTTCAATGTTTCAAATGTTTAATGCAAAACGTGAACTAAACTCTAGACGCCAGTGCAGACCCGTGCGCCTAGTTCCAATTGTTGCTACCTTAGCGACCTGAGAAAAACATGCCAAAAAGATGTCAACATATAATGCTGGTGAGTTCACAGGTTTATTCAAAATGTTACCAAAACGTTACCATGTCCATACTATATCAATGTTACCAAGTACGCTAGCTAGGCGTATGTTTCATTACTACTACGATTGGAAACCATTACTAGACACGTTTAGCAATGTTTAGCATGTTTAAGCAGCCCGTATGTTCAGCATGATGATGTTCCTGTTCGAGACAATATGCACCCGCCCGGCCCTCCAAGCCGACGAGTGGGGCAGGTCACGCCCAATAGATCTATCCACATTTCCCCCGTTGTGCAACCCCGCACATTCATGGTTTCCCCCGGGACTTTCCAAAAGATCGTATAGCAATATAAAGTTAAAACCATAGTATGACATATGTTACCAAAACCGTTTAGCGCATGTTTTCTCCCCCAAAAGTTAAAGCAGTAAAAGTGGGGCCGTGAACTCACCTTAAGTAGCGTTCTTCAAATATAAGTAAAGATGTTTAGCCCTTGATAATCCCTTTACCGGAGATCTATCAAAATGTTCACATAAGTGTTCCGACTAATAACCATAAGGTTATCTAGTCCCTGATTGTCCAGATCGTAACCAAGTATGTTTTAAAACGTGTTTAAGTGTTTAACCGACACACTAGACCGACCCGACATCCCGTTGGTGACCCATTACCCTAACTAATCAAGTACACATAGATTACACACAAGGTTCAAGTATAAAACACTTAGTTTGTATCAAAAATCTCATTTCTGCATCAGAACGGTCGAACCAGTCAGTTTTAAGTCTCCTTCGCACCTTTTTGTCTCCTTCGCACCCTTTTACATCTCGTTTGACCGTTTGATGCTTCCTTCGCCCATTTTATCACCTTCGTCCAATAAAAAGCCAGGTTCGACCCTGGATCCCTCCTTCGCACCATCGACTGGTCGAAGGAGGCCAGGTTCGCCCCTGTTGTATGATTTTTCTTAAAAACGCTTCAAACACATTCAAAACGACCCGAAACATCATCAAACACAGCAGTCAAGCATGGATAACTTATCCCTACAAAACCCCATTGATTTCCCCCGATAATACGTCCGTTTCAGCCCTTTCCCAAAATAGTAAAGATTATGGAAACATCACTTTCATGCATGAATTATTTACCCCATTTGGAAACTTTTGAAATCGATTCATGTTTAGCTTAAAATACTCAGTTTGTCGATTATCCGATCTTTCTTATTCATTCTATTGATCATAAATATTCATACATCAAGTATTAATCCAATAAAACCCCCAAATATCAATATATCCAATCCTAACCCTAGACAACAATATTCCCTCATTAACAACAATCCTATATCATGTTTCTATCATAGATATAGCAGCAAATCAGTGAACAACACATAACACCACATAACACACAATTTACACATGTTATTCATTATGAAAACCTATGTTAAATGATCATGTTTTGATTTAGAAAGATGTTTAAAAGGTTTTTAATCATAAAAACACCCTTAGAACAGATCCGGACAATTAGGGTTAGATGAAAACGAATTAAAATGCTTTTAAAAGATTTAGGATTATGAACACACCTTGGATTCTTGTTTAGATGTTGTAGATGGGTTAGATTATGAAAAAGAAGAGCAAAAACTCTTTCCCTAGTGTTTAAGATCGTTTGAGAGCGTTTTGGGACGGTTAGGGTTTGTGAAATGATGAAAAATGACAAAGGTTGGTATTTATACTAATCTTCCTTCGCACCAACTCATTGGTCGAATGTAGTCTCCTTCGCCCCTTTCACAGGGTCGAATGAGCCCTGTTTGGTCGAAGGGAATTTCTCAATTTCCACTTCCCTGGTTCGCCTATTTTACAAGGGTCGAACCAGGCAACTTCTTCTCCTTCGACCACTCGAAGTGGTCGAACCAAGACCTCTTTTAAACTAGTTTTCCAGTTTGTCGTGTCTAACGCATTCTAATACATCCTAACACATAAGCATGCATCCTTAGTCTATATTTAACACATTTAGGCACAGATAATCATTTACACATCATTTAAACACATCTATGTATATAATCCACCACACAACCCATAATCTACACATATACTTAATTAGTTCATGTAATGTCACCAACAACGGAACCCGGTACTAGTGTATTACCAAAACGACTCCCAATGATCCTCCAGATCATTGTACCCTGGACAATCCTAGCTTGACCCGAATCAACTAACCCAGTTAAGTTTGTTTATAAACGTTTCTCGCTAAGGTAGACTTAGATGTTACTAATATGTTTAAGCCGAACATGCCGGGTGTCACATCATCCCCACGTTGAAAGAATTTTCGTCCCGAAAATTGCGCAAAGCCCAAAAAGAAAGAAACGAAAAGAACAGAATGAAAAGAAAATTACCGGATGTCACATCATCCCCACGTTGAAAGGAATCTCGACCCGAGATTCATTCCGCTTCAGCAGTAACATGCCTCGATTCAAAAGCGCGCTTCGGAAAGAGATGAGGATACTTAGATTTCATCTGATCCTCCCGTTCCCATGTGAACTCCGGTCCACGGTTCGAGTTCCAACGGACTTTAACGATGCGGATTTTACTCCGACGAAGGCTACGAATCTTGTAGTCGAGAATCTCGACAGGTTCCTCCACAATGCGAAGACGATCATCAACCTTGATCTCTTCCCGTGGTACAATGAGAGATTCATCAGCCAAACACTTCTTCAAGTTAGACACATGGAAAACGTTGTGTACACTACCGAGCTCCGCCGGTAAGTCAAGTCTGTATGCCACCGGTCCAATCCGATCCAGGATTGCGAACGGTCCAACATAACGAGGGTTAAGCTTGCCACGCTTTCCAAAGAGTATGACGCCATTCCTGGAACTCTAAAGGTTTTCGACGGCGATCGGCATAGCTCTTCTGACGATCCCGTGCAGCAGCCAAACGTTGACGGATCTGTACGATTTTCTCCGAAGTTTCGTACACGAGTTCCGGACCAGTGAGCTGGCTCTCGCCCACCTCGGCCCAACAAAGTGGTGATCGACATTTTCGTCCGTACAGAGCCTCGAACGGAGCTGCCTTGATGCTAGAGTGATAGCTGTTGTTGTAGGAGAACTCCACTAACGGCAGGTGGATCTCCCAACTTTTGCCAAAATCGATAACACATGCCCGAAGCATGTCTTCCAAGGTTTGAATCGTCCGCTCACTCTGTCCATCAGTTTGCGGATGATAAGCCGTACTCATATCCAACTGAGTACCCAAAGCCTTGTGCAGAGCCTTCCAGAAACGCGAAGCGAAACGAGAATCACGATCAGAGATAATAGAAACAGGCACTCCGTGCCGAGCAACCACCTCCTTAAGGTAAAGTCGAGCCAACCGCTCGAGTCCATCGGTTTCCTTAATAGGTATAAAACGTGCCGATTTTGTCAGCCGGTCAACAATCACCCAAATCATATCATAACCACTAGGTGACTTTGGCAGTTTGGTGACAAAATCCATCGTGATTCGTTCCCACTTCCATTCTGGAACCTCTGGTTGTTGCAGGAGACCAGACGGCCTCTGATACTCCACCTTGACTTTAGCACAAGTCAAACATTTGCTGACGTAAGAAGCTATGTCAGCTTTCATGTTCAGCCACCAATAAAGTATCTTCAAATCCTGATACATCTTATCGGAGCCAGGGTGAATAGAATACCGGGACTTGTGAGCTTCATCCAGAACAAGCTCGCGCAATCCCCCGAACAATGGGACCCAAACACGCCCTGCAAAATAGTGTAAGCCATCGGTCCTGAGCTCAAGATGCTTGTCAGCACTGTGCATCGTTTCAGCCTTAAGGTTTTCCTCCTTCAAGGCTTCCAACTGTGCAGAACGGATTCGGTCAGGCAATGACGAATGAATGGTGAGCTGTAAGGCTCGAACACGGCGAGGGTTCGCAGACTCCTTCCTGCTCAAGGCGTCCGCCGCAACGTTCGCCTTTCCAGGATGGTATTTGATGGCACAGTCATAATCGTTCAGGAGTTCAACCCAACGACGCTGCCGCATGTTCAACACCTTCTGGTCGAAAATATGCTGAAGACTCTTGTGATCGGTATATACTTCACACTTGGTACCGTACAAGTAATGTCTCCAGATTTTCAACGCAAAGACTACCGCACCCAGTTCCAAGTCATGAGTAGTGTAGTTCTTCTCATGAACTTTGAGTTGACGAGAAGCATAAGCAATAACCTTCCCGCGCTGCATCAACACGCAACCGAGACCACGAATAGAAGCATCACAGTACACAACGAAATCATCCGTACCCTCAGGTAGGGATAAGATAGGTGCAGAACAAAGTTTAAGCTTTAGCATCTGAAATGCTGATTCTTGTGGTTCATCCCAGTCGAACTTTCGGTCCTTCTGGGTAAGAGCAGTGAGGGGTTGAGCGATCTTCGAAAATCCCTCAATGAAACGACGATAATAGCCCGCAAGACCTAGGAATTGCCGCACCTCAGATGGCGTCTTCGGTGCTTCCCAGTCTTTAATAGCTTCGATCTTAGCCGGATCGACATGAATTCCCAGTTTATTCACCACATGTCCTAGGAATTGAACTTCACGCAACCAAAAATCACACTTCGAGAACTTAGCATACAACTGCTCCTGTCTCAAAAGTTCCAAGACCAACCGCAGATGTTCCTCATGATCTGCCTTGTTCTTGGAGTAAATCAGAATA
Source organism: Ambrosia x helenae (assembly GCA_030844895.1). Classification (NCBI taxonomy): domain Eukaryota; kingdom Viridiplantae; phylum Streptophyta; class Magnoliopsida; order Asterales; family Asteraceae; genus Ambrosia; species Ambrosia x helenae. The sequence continues at coordinate 14,971,286 of CM061225.1, read as the reverse complement.
TCGTCAATGAACACGATGACGAACTTATCAAGGTAAGGCTTGCAAACGCGGTTCATCAAATCCATGAACACCGCCGGTGCGTTAGTGAGACCGAAAGGCATGACCAAGAACTCAAAATGTCCATAACGAGTGCGAAAGGCTGTCTTCTGTATGTCAGCTTCCCTGACGCGCAACTGGTGATAACCGGACCGCAAATCAATCTTCGAATAATAACTGGAGCCCTGAAGCTGGTCAAAGAGATCATCAATGCGAGGAAGAGGATAACGATTCTTGATGGTCACTTTGTTCAGCTCACGATAATCAATACACATACGAAGACTCCCGTCCTTCTTCTTCACAAACAAAATAGGAGCTCCCCACGGGGAAGAACTCGGTCGAATGAAACCCTTTTCCAAGAGTTCCTGTAACTGGCTGGACAACTCTTGCATCTCAGGAGGTGCAAGACGATACGGAGCTCGGGCAATAGGAGCTGCGCCCGGAGTGAGATCAATACCAAACTCAACCTGACGATGGGGAGGAAGACCAGGTAAATCATCAGGAAACACATCAGAAAAGTCACGAACCACCGGAATATCCTCGATCTTCTTCTCATCGTCAGTAGAAACGTTAACAAGTGCCAGAATGGCCGAACAGCCCTTCCGAAGATACTTACGGGCTTTCATGCTAGAAATGATACTCAGCGGAGCACCGCTTTTCTCGCCATGAACCGAAAGAATCCCTCCATCAGGGAGAGGGATCCGAATAACCTTGTCAAAACAAACGATCTCCGCGCGATACAACGATAACCAATCCATGCCAACCACAACATCAAAACTACCCAGAGGTACCAGCATAAGGTCAATGGGGAAAGACAAACCCGACAGTTCCAAGCGACATTCCCTAAGGGTGTGTGTTGCTTCGATTTTCTTACCATCAGCCAATTCTATAAAGTACTTAGCCTCTAAAGGTGTGGGTACTATGTCTAGCAATCGACTAATATCCAAAGATACGAAACTCTTATCGGCACCAGAATCAAACAAAACAGAAACATAGCGATCATTAAGAAGGAACGTACCGGTAACTGTGTCTGGATCCTGCCTAGCCTCTGCAGATCCAATGACGAAAGCACGTGCAGTCCTGCCTCCGCCGCCATTGTTCCCGTTACCGTTCCCGCCCCTCCCATTATCACCCTGCTTCAATTTGGGGCAGTCACGCTTGAAATGTCCCGTGTCACCACAGTTATAACACCCCTGCCTCCCCTGAGTCCCCTGAGCAGCAAGAGCAGGAGTAGCCGCAGGAGTCTGAGTTGGGGTGAGCGCCACCTTGCAATCCTTAGCATGGTGCCCCAACTGATGGCACCGATGACAACGAGCCCTATCACAACCCCCAGAATGGTGAAAACCACACTTGTTACACTTGGGATGCTTCCCAACATACCCACCCGTCTTCAACCCAGAAGAAGACCCAGATGTATCAAACTTCTTCGCCGGCTGAGCTGGCATCACACTCTTCCCGACACTCTCCCACTTCCTCTTGTTCCCCTCAGCAGCTTTCACAGTAGCACCCTTGGGTGGCAAAACGCCTTCCGCCACCTTCAGGTTAGTCATCAGATAAGCTGATCGGACAACTTCAGCAATAGTGGGAAGATTCCCAGCAGCCACCAACCCAGCAATCTCGGCACTAGTCCAGACACATAGTGCTCGATCCTCCTGTATTCGGGTGTGTGTAAGTCAGGACACAACACCGCCAGCTCGTTCCTCCTCACAGTGTACTCCTCGATCTCCGACCCAACCATCTTGAAACTCCAGACCTCATGCTCCAACTTCTGTATCTCCTCCCTCGGACAGTACTCACCTCTCAAAAGCTGCACAAACTCCGCCCAAGGCATAGCAATAGCCTCCCCCAGTCCCACGTTCTGAGTAGTAGCATTCCACCACGACAATGCAGGCCCCTCAAATGTCGCAGTAGCATACTTCACTCGGTCCCCAGTAGGACAGTTACACATAACAAACACAGATTCTACCTTCTCCAGCCATCGGAGCAGTCCCACTGCTCTCTCAGTTCCAGCGAAGTTATGGGGCTGACAATCCCTAAACTTCTTATAAGAGCACTAAGGTGGGGGTGGATTGGCACCAGCACCTGAAACATGGTACACGAATAAAACACAAACGAAAAGGACACGAAACCCAAAAATGAGGCAAGGTCGACAGAAATCAACTCACCACCCATGGCATTAATCCCAGCCTGGAAATTAGCCATAGCCATGTTCACTTGCTGCTGGAGCAAGTTGTTCAGTTCAGCTTGGGTCATGTTGATGTTTCCACGACCACCGCCTCCAGCACGACCACCGCCGCCAGCACGGCCACCGCCGCCACCACGACGTCCACCACCGCGAGCACCAGACATGATCTAACAAATCAAGAAATCAAGGGATTCAGATTCACTTCCAGTGTCAACCACTAGAAATTTACAAGAGTTAACCTAGGGACAAATTCAGGACTATTCATCCAAACTCGAAGTCCATCGGGATTTTCATGCATTCCAGTTTATTATTTTGTGTGCACCCGAAATGATAAACTGCTCTACATGCTCCTCCAGATGTATCCCTAATCTAGACCCCAGTCACCGAACATTGTCGCCTATGTGGCAATAGGTGCAGTGTAAGAAGGCATGTGTGTGCTAGAATCAACAAATCAACCCCTCCTTCTTCAATCCAGAAGAAGAAGAGAAGAATAGGCAAGAACCCAAATAAAAGCGGATGATGTATAGACCAAAACATGATGATGATGTAAGGACACCCCGACAACGCTAGTACGTATCCCACTAATAGACCCAAAGTATGTGACCGTCTAGTGTGTGCGACTCGGCTATAGACCAGACTCTACATGCAGTCCTAGTTCACTATAAGCATTGGCTCTGATACCAATCTGTCACACCCTCAAATTACCACTTGCGGGGTTTTACCGCGAGGCGCATGACAAACCAGGATCCAAGTCAACGGTCACAATAAACAACACTATATGAAGATACATAACATTCAAAAGACATAGTTTTCATAAACCCATAAACTGTAGCGGAAGCATTCAACGAGTTACAATCCAAAGTTTCAATGTTTCAAATGTTTAATGCAAAACGTGAACTAAACTCTAGACGCCAGTGCAGACCCGTGCGCCTAGTTCCAATTGTTGCTACCTTAGCGACCTGAGAAAAACATGCCAAAAAGATGTCAACATATAATGCTGGTGAGTTCACAGGTTTATTCAAAATGTTACCAAAACGTTACCATGTCCATACTATATCAATGTTACCAAGTACGCTAGCTAGGCGTATGTTTCATTACTACTACGATTGGAAACCATTACTAGACACGTTTAGCAATGTTTAGCATGTTTAAGCAGCCCGTATGTTCAGCATGATGATGTTCCTGTTCGAGACAATATGCACCCGCCCGGCCCTCCAAGCCGACGAGTGGGGCAGGTCACGCCCAATAGATCTATCCACATTTCCCCCGTTGTGCAACCCTGCACATTCATGGTTTCCCCCGGGACTTTCCAAAAGATCGTATAGCAATATAAAGTTAAAACCATAGTATGACATATGTTACCAAAACCGTTTAGCGCATGTTTTCTCCCCCAAAAGTTAAAGCAGTAAAAGTGGGGCCGTGAACTCACCTTAAGTAGCGTTCTTCAAATATAAGTAAAGATGTTTAGCCCTTGATAATCCCTCTACCGGAGATCTATCAAAATGTTCACATAAGTGTTCCGACTAATAACCATAAGGTTATCTAGTCCCTGATTGTCCAGATCGTAACCAAGTATGTTTTAAAACGTGTTTAAGTGTTTAACCGACACACTAGACCGACCCGACATCCCGTTGGTGACCCATTACCCTAACTAATCAAGTACACATAGATTACACACAAGGTTCAAGTATAAAACACTTAGTTTGTATCAAAAATCTCATTTCTGCATCAGAACGGTCGAACCAGTCAGTTTTAAGTCTCCTTCGCACCTTTTTGTCTCCTTCGCACCCTTTTACATCTCGTTCGACCGTTTGATGCTTCCTTCGCCCATTTTATCACCTTCGTCCAATAAAAAGCCAGGTTCGACCCTGGATCCCTCCTTCGCACCATCGACTGGTCGAAGGAGGCCAGGTTCGCCCCTGTTGTATGATTTTTCTTAAAAACGCTTCAAACACATTCAAAACGACCCGAAACATCATCAAACACAGCAGTCAAGCATGGATAACTTATCCCTACAAAACCCCATCGATTTCCCCCGATAATACGTCCGTTTCAGCCCTTTCCCAAAATGGTAAAGATTATGGAAACATCACTTTCATGCATGAATTATTTACCCAATTTGGAAACTTTTGAAATCGATTCATGTTTAGCTTAAAATACTCAGTTTGTCGATGTGACACCCGGCAAATTCTGGTTAACAACGTTGTCTAGATGAAAGTCTACCTTAGCGAGTCACGCGTATATTGTACTTAACTGGGTTAGTTAAGTCGGGTTATAGTTCGGGAACTATTGGTTTAGTCTAGAGGATCATTGGATGTTGGTCTAGAGGTTCATTAGATGTCGGTCCTTAACCAAGTGTACAAACGGTGACGATCGGTAGGATCGTCAGGGCATACGGAACGTACGAGTCTCGAGTCCCGGGAATTGGTGAACGAGTGTAAATATGTGTATTTACTTGTGTTATGTGTTTACAATCATTATATGACTTGTCGGTACGTGAATATGCATTAACATATGTTAAAACGGGGTTTAACGCGCAAAACGCACCAAACCAACCCCTACAGGCGATTAGGAAGCCTAATCACCTGTAGGGGAGGCGAGTAGAGGACCTTAGGGGCGATTGGAGCCCTACTCGTGTGTATGTAGGGGCGATTAGGCCCAATCACCTGCACAATCATGCGATTAGCAGCCCTAATCGCATGAAACTGCTGCATACTCGCCTATAACGTGCTGGACGACTAGAAACGCCTATAAATACAATGCTTAACCTCCTAAACTTCCTAATATCAACCCTAGTCGTCCCATAACCGCCCCAAACACATAAGCAACCTCTGGAAGGCGATTTTGATCAAAAACACAAGGTTTCAAGCTTTAATCATCATTCTTTCATAATCCTAAGGTTTGATTTTCATCCATAACTCTTTATAAACGTTTTAATCAATCCCTAAGGGTCCAGACCTGTTGTTAAACGAAAAAGCTTTCTGAAAATCGTCAATAAGGGTTGTTAATCGGATTATAACTAATATGCATGCATTATGAGTGTGTATGATTAGAAAGCTAGGGTTTTTATGATTCATGATGATGATTTGATATGATATTATGATAGATCAGTGTTGATATTGATATTATGATGATAGGAATCTCAGTAATTGATTATTAGGGTTATTGTTATACATGTTAGTATGATGATTGCATGCTATGTGTATATGTTTGGATTACTTGATTTCATGCAGAGCTGATTATACGAGGTTAAACGAAGGATTTTGGTTTAAACATGTTTAGAATAGTTATTGGGATGATATTGGGTAGTTACACACGTTCTGGATCTGATTTGGAGCGTTAAACGCGCGAAAAACCGGAACAGCAAGGTTACAGGCGAGTAGCCTTGCTAATCGCCTGTGTTAGGGGCGAGTAGCCCCACTCGCATGACAACAGGGGCGAGTAGCCCCACTCGCGTGGCATCAAGGGCGAGTAGCCCTACTCGCGTGACATCAGGGGCGAGTAGCCCCAGTCGCGTGACATTAGGGGCGATTAGCCCTAGTCGTGTGATCATTCATGCGATTAGCCTCCCTAATCGCGTGTACTGCTGCTGTAAGTGTAAATTAGCATTCCGAGACCCGATTTAACATGTAGTAACATGCTAGGAACCCCGTAACATGTCTAATAACTTGGTAACATATATTTGGATGTATTCCGGTGATACGTGAACTATGTGCTATAACTTGTTGTGCGTTAACGTATGTTAAGTGTACTTGCGTTATTGTACGTTTTGGAGCGTAAACATAACACGGGGACTCTCGGGTCACCAATGGGATGTCGAGTCTTGTACTTTGGGTCGGTTAAACAGTCACGGTGTTTTCAAACGAACTTGGTTATGGTCTGGACATCTAGGGACTAATTAACCTGCGGGTTATTAGTCTAAGTACTTGTAACTGTCGTATGTTAGGTCGCCGCTTACGGGACTAGCATAGCAGCTGGGTTTACTCGGGTTAAGGAGTAACGCAACTTAAGGTGAGTTTACGGCCCCTCTTTTAAACTGGTTTTATACTTTCGGGGGAGAAAACATGTGTTAAAACGATTATTTGGTAATTACTGTCATACTATGGGTTACACTGTGTACTACACGATCTTTGGAAGTCCCGGGGGAACCATGAATGTGCGGGTTTGCACAACGGGGAAATGTGAATAGCGCTATTGGGAGTGACCAACCCCGCTCGTCGACTTGGAGGGTCGGCGGGTGCATATTGTCTCAAACCGGAACAACAGGAACAACAGGAACTACATCGGGCATACTTTTGGTATTCGCGTTAGTAATGGTTTTCCAATCGTGGTAGTAACAAAACGTACGCCTAGCTAGCGTATACTGGTTTTCGATTATTATAGTATGGACAGGTGGACTTGGTACTTGGATACAAAACCTGTAAACTCACCAGCATTTTTGTGCTGACGTAAACTTTTACATGTTTTCTCAGGTCGCTAAGGTAGCACGACTGGACTAGGGCGCACGCGTCTGCACGGCGTCTAACTAGGGTTGCATGGTCTTTTGAACGTTGAACTATTATTTCATTGTTGGGATAATGTTTTTTGAATAAGCTTCCGCTGTAAACGGGATTTTAAACTATGTTTTGAAATTGCATTTATATCCATTTAGACTTGTTTATTGTGATCGTTGGTTTGGATCCTGGTTTGTCATGCGCCTCGCGGTAAAACTCCGCAAGTGGATTTTGAGGGTGTGACAGATTGGTATCAGAGCCAATGGTTATAGTGAACTAGGACTGCATGTAGAGTCTAGTCTATAGCCGAGTCGCACACACTAGACGATCACATGGTACTAAACGTTATAGTGGTTTACGTATGGTCTTGTCGGGGTGTCTCTAAATCGTTGGTCTTTCTACGTTACATCATCCGTTCTATCTTAGGTTGGGTTACTTATTATCTAGGCAGTGTAGTCTATTGGAGTAACTCGTGTACTCTTGAGATTTGTCCAAGGCTCGAACATCTCCCTTTCGCACCCCAATAGAAACACTTGTCATAAACTACCGTAGTATTACGGTGTGTAGCTAAGAGTCTATGTTCGGTGATTTGAACTTTGAACTAGGAGAACACTTGGAGGACCATGTAGAGCGGTTTATCATTTTGGGTGCACACAAAATCATAAACCGAAATGCATGGAAGCCCTAGTGAGCTCTGGGTTTGAGGGGATAGTCCTGGATTGGATCTGGCTTTGATCTTGTGAACATTAGTGGTTATCTTTAACTGCGAAACTAAATTTTCTCGTTCTTTCTGCCAGAATCATGTCTGGAGTGCGTGGAGGACGTGGAGGTGGTCGCAATGGTGGACGTGGTGGTGGTCGCGGTGGTGCTGGTGGTCGTGGTGGAGGTATTAATCTATCGCAGGCTGATCTGAACAACTTGCTCCAAGCTGCCTTTCAGTTAGGGCACAACGGTGGTGGTAAGTTGTTTTTATCCGTTTTCTTTGCCTCATTGGTGAACCTTGTTTACGTTATTCATGGTTTCTCATACGTTTCATTACAGGTGGTCCTGTTGACCCACCCCCACCCATGTGCACCTACAAGATGTTCTGGGACTGCAAGCCCCAGGAATTCTCTGGCACTGAGGGTGCGGTTAGTTTGCTTAGATGGTTGGAGAAAGTGGAGTCGGTATTTCTGATGTGTAACTGTCTCCCAGAAGATCGGGTGAAGTATTCTGCTGCGTTATTTCAAGACGTGGCATTGACTTGGTGGAATGGTATCACCCAGAACATGGGTATTGGGGAGGCATATGCTATGCCATGGGAGAATTTTGTGCAGTTGCTGAAGCGTGAGTATTGTCCGAGGGAAGAGGTACAGAAGCTGGAGCATGAGGTGTGGAACCTCAAGATGACTGGATCGGAAATCGAGAAGTATACTGTGAGGAGGAATGAGTTGGCAGTGCTGTGTCCCGATCTGCACGTGCCAGAGTATCGTAAGATTGAACACTATGTCTCAGGGTTAGTACCGGAAATTGCAGGGTTAGTGGCTGCTGGAAATCATCCTACTTATGCGGAGGTAGTTCGATCGGCCCATAGGATGACCAACTTAAAGGTGAATGAGGGGATTTTGCTTGCGAAGGGTTCAACTGTTAAGGCCCCAGAGAACAACAAGCGCAAGTGGGAAAATGACGGGAAAGGATATGGGTCTGCACAGCAGGGAAAAAGGTTTGATAATGGGGGTTCATCTTCTTCGGGTAACAAGCAGGGTGGTTATGCGGGAAAACTGCCCAAATGCAACAAGTGTGGACGCCATCACCAAGGGAACTGCGACAGTAACCGTTGTCACCGCTGCCAGCGAACAGGGCATTATGCTAAGGATTGTCGGGCTGCACTTCCATCGACTCAGGCTCCGACCAACAGCTCAGCTCCGACTACTCAGGGGACTACAGGGAAACAAGGATGCTACAACTGTGGTGACACTGGGCATTACAAGAAGGATTGCCCAAAATTGAAGCAGGGTGGAAATAACGGAAATGGGAACAACGGGGGCGGCGGCAGAAATGCACGTGCCTTCGTCATTGGAGCTGCTGAGGCTAGACAGGACCCTGATACAGTCACCGGTACGTTTCTTCTCAATAATCGTTCTGTTAGCGTGTTATTTGATTCTGGTGCCGACAAGAGTTTTGTATCCATGGATGTTAGTCGACTGCTAGATGTAGTACCTGTACCATTAGAGACCAAGTATATTATTGAGTTGGCTGACGGTAAAACAATTGAAGCTACTAGTGTCCTTCGGGAATGTCAATTAGAGTTGTCGGGTATATCGTTTCCCATCGACCTTATGCCGGTACCTTTGGGTAGTTTTGACGTTGTGGTAGGAATGGATTGGTTATCTTTGTATCGCGCGGAGATTGTCTGTTACGATAAGGTTATTCGGATTCCTCTCCCTGATGGAGAATTCCTTTCTGTGTACGGTATCAAGGGTGGTGTTCCGCTAAACATCATCTCTAGCATGAAAGCCCTTAAGTGTCTTCGAAAGGGTTATCCAGCCGTCTTGGCGCTTTTATCTGTTTCCTCTGGTGATGAAAAGAAGATCGACGACATTCCGGTGGTACGCGAGTTTCCTGATGTTTTTCCCGATGATTTATCTGGTCTTCCTCCTCATCGTCAAGTCGAGTTCGGTATTGATCTTGTACCAGGGGCTGCTCCTATTGCTCGGGCCCCCTACCGTCTTGCACCTCCCGAGATGCAGGAATTGTCTAGTCAGTTACAGGAACTCTTGGACAAGGGTTTCATCCGGCCAAGTTCTTCCCCTTGGGGAGCCCCGATTTTATTTGTTAAGAAGAAGGATGGGAGTTTCCGATTGTGCGTAGACTACAGAGAACTGAACAAATTGACCATCAAGAACCGTTATCCTCTTCCACGTATCGATGATCTATTCGACCAGCTTCAGGGTTCTAGTTATTATTCCAAGATCGATTTGAGGTCCGGTTATCACCAACTGCGCGTCAGGGAGGCTGACGTTGCAAAGACTGCTTTTCGAACACGTTATGGCCATTTCGAATTCTTGGTCATGCCTTTCGGTCTCACGAACGCACCGGCGGTTTTCATGGACTTGATGAACCGCGTCTGTAAACCATATCTGGACAAATTCGTCATTGTATTTATTGATGACATTCTGATCTACTCCAAGAACGAGACCGAACACGGGGAACATCTGCGGTTAGTTTTGGAACTCTTGCGACGGGAACAACTTTACGCCAAGTTCTCAAAGTGTGACTTTTGGTTACGCGAAGTTCAATTCCTAGGACATGTGGTTAATGAACTAGGGATTCATGTCGATCCAGCTAAAATCGAAGCGATCAAGGACTGGGGAGCACCAAAGACGCCAACTGAGGTGCGGCAATTCCTAGGCCTTGCGGGCTATTATCGTCGTTTCATTCAGGGGTTCTCGAAGATTGCTCAACCCCTCACCACTCTCACTCAGAAGGACAGGAAGTTCGACTGGGGTGAACCACAAGAGTCAGCGTTTGAGGAATTGAAGTCTAAACTGTGTTCTGCTCCTATTTTGTCTTTACCTGAGGGTCCTGATGATTTTGTTGTTTACTGTGACGCTTCCATTCATGGACTCGGTTGCGTGTTGATGCAACGCGAGAAAGTGATTGCGTATGCTTCTCGTCAACTTAAAGTGCACGAGAAGAACTACACAACTCATGACTTGGAGTTGGGTGCCGTGGTATTCGCGTTGAAAATTTGGAGACATTACTTGTACGGTACCAAATACACCATCTACACCGATCACAAGAGTCTCCAACACATTTTCGACCAACAACATTTGAACATACGGCAGCGTCGTTGGATCGAACTTTTGAACGACTATGATTGTGCTATTAAGTACCATCCTGGCAAGGCGAATGTTGTAGCAGACGCCTTGAGCAGGAAGGAATCTACTAAACCTCGTCGTGTTCGGGCATTGCAACTCACTATCCATTCGTCGTTACCTGATCAACTCCGTTCTGCCCAATTAGAAGCTTTGAAGGAGGAAAACCTTAAAGCTGAAACTATGCACGGTGCCGACAAGCACCTAGAGCGAAGGCCTGATGGCCTGCACTATTTCGCAGAACGTATATGGGTTCCTTTGTTCGGGGGACTACGGGAGCTTGTCCTTGATGAGGCTCATAAGTCCCGGTATTCTATTCATCCTGGTTCGGATAAGATGTACCAAGATCTGAAGGTGCTTTACTGGTGGCCAAACATGAGGTCGGACATAGCCTCATACGTGAGCAAATGCTTGACCTGTGCTAAGGTCAAGGTGGAATACCAGAAACCGTCGGGTCTCCTGCAACAACCTGAAATTCCGGAATGGAAATGGGAACGGATTACTATGGATTTTGTCACACAACTTCCTAAATCACCAAGCGGGAATGACAAGATATGGATGATTGTCGATCGGTTGACGAAATCAGCTCATTTTCTTGCTATTAAGGAGACCGACACCATGGATCGTTTGGCTCGTCTTTACTTGAAGGAAGTTGTTTCTAAGCACGGGGTACCAGTTTCTATTATCTCGGATCGTGACTCCCATTTTACTTCTCACTTCTGGAAGTCTTTGCACAAGGCTTTGGGTACACAACTAGACATGAGTACGGCTTACCATCCACAGACTGACGGTCAGAGTGAGCGTACGATTCAAACTTTAGAAGACATGCTGCGGCATGTGTGATCGATTTTGGCAAGGGTTGGGAAGCTCATCTGCCGTTGGTAGAATTCTCGTACAATAACAGTTATCACACGAGCATCAAGGCTGCTCCGTTCGAAGCACTATACGGACGGAAATGCCGTTCTCCTCTTTGTTGGGCTGAAGTGGGTGAGAGTCAACTCACTGGGCCTGAACTAGTGTACGAAACTTCGGAAAAGATCGTACAGATTCGAAATCGGTTGGCGGCGGCACGGGACCGGCAAAAGAGTTATGCTGATCAGCGTCGCAAACCACTGGAATTCCAAGTCAATGACAAGGTACTTCTAAAAGTCTCACCGTGGAAGGGCGTCATACGCTTTGGGAAGCGTGGCAAACTCAATCCGCGATATGTCGGCCCATTTACGATCCTGGAACGGATCGGGCCGGTGGCATATCGACTTGATCTACCGACGGAGCTCGGTAACGTACATAACGTCTTTCACGTGTCAAACTTGAAGAAGTGTTTGGCTGACGAGTCTCTCATCGTTCCACTAGAAGAGATCAAGGTTGATGATCGTCTTCGGATTGTGGAAGAACCTGTGGAGATCCTTGATTACAAGATTCGCAGCCTGCGTCACAGCAAGATTCGTATCGTTAAGGTTCGGTGGAACTCGAACCGGGGACCGGAATATACATGGGAACGGGAGGATCAGATGAAGTCTAAGTATCCTCATCTCTTTCCTAAGGAAGCGTTCGAGTCGAGACATGTCTCTTCGGCAGCTGAATGAATCTCGGGTCGAGATTCCTTTTAACGTGGGGATGATGTGACAACTCGGGTAAATCTCTCTCTTGGTTTCTATCTTTTTGTTTGCTTCCTTCGTTATTCTTTTGTTCTTTTGGTACTTGTGCAATTTTCGGGACGAAAATTCTTTTAACGTGGGGATGATGTGACACCCGGCAAATTCTGGTTAACAACGTTGTCTAGATGAAAGTCTACCTTAGCGAGTCACGCGTATATTGTACTTAACTGGGTTAGTTAAGTCGGGTTATAGTTCGGGAACTATTGGTTTAGTCTAGAGGATCATTGGATGTTGGTCTAGAGGTTCATTAGATGTCGGTCCTTAACCAAGTGTACAAACGGTGACGATCGGTAGGATCGTCAGGGCATACGGAACGTACGAGTCTCGAGTCCCGGGAATTGGTGAACGAGTGTAAATATGTGTATTTACTTGTGTTATGTGTTTACAATCATTATATGACTTGTCGGTACGTGAATATGCATTAACATATGTTAAAACGGGGTTTAACGCGCAAAACGCACCAAACCAACCCCTACAGGCGATTAGGAAGCCTAATCACCTGTAGGGGAGGCGAGTAGAGGACCTTAGGGGCGATTGGAGCCCTACTCGTGTGTATGTAGGGGCGATTAGGCCCAATCACCTGCACAATCATGCGATTAGCAGCCCTAATCGCATGAAACTGCTGCATACTCGCCTATAACGTGCTGGACGACTAGAAACGCCTATAAATACAATGCTTAACCTCCTAAACTTCCTAATATCAACCCTAGTCGTCCCATAACCGCCCCAAACACATAAGCAACCTCTGGAAGGCGATTTTGATCAAAAACACAAGGTTTCAAGCTTTAATCATCATTCTTTCATAATCCTAAGGTTTGATTTTCATCCATAACTCTTATAAATGTTTTTAATCAATCCCTAAGGGTCCAGACCTGTTGTTAAACGAAAAAGCTTTCTGAAAATCGTCAATAAGGGTTGTTAATCGGATTATAACTAATATGCATGCATTATGAGTGTGTATGATTAGAAAGCTAGGGTTTTATGATTCATGATGATGATTTGATATGATATTATGATAGATCAGTGTTGATATTGATATTATGATGATAGGAATCTCAGTAATTGATTATTAGGGTTATTGTTATACATGTTAGTATGATGATTGCATGCTATGTGTATATGTTTGGATTACTTGATTTCATGCAGAGCTGATTATACGAGGTTAAACGAAGGATTTTGGTTTAAACATGTTTAGAATAGTTATTGGGATGATATTGGGTAGTTACACACGTTCTGGATCTGATTTGGAGCGTTAAAAACGCGCGAAAAACCGGAACAGCAAGGTTACAGGCGAGTAGCCTTGCTAATCGCCTGTGTTAGGGGCGAGTAGCCCCACTCGCATGACAACAGGGGCGAGTAGCCCCACTCGCGTGGCATCAAGGGCGAGTAGCCCTACTCGCGTGACATCAGGGGCGAGTAGCCCCAGTCGCGTGACATTAGGGGCGATTAGCCCTAGTCGTGTGATCATTCATGCGATTAGCCTCCCTAATCGCGTGTACTGCTGCTGTAAGTGTAAATTAGCATTCCGAGACCCGATTTAACATGTAGTAACATGCTAGGAACCCCGTAACATGTCTAATAACTTGGTAACATATATTTGGATGTATTCCGGTGATACGTGAACTATGTGCTATAACTTGTTGTGCGTTAACGTATGTTAAGTGTACTTGCGTTATTGTACGTTTTGGAGCGTAAACATAACACGGGGACTCTCGGGTCACCAATGGGATGTCGAGTCTTGTACTTTGGGTCGGTTAAACAGTCACGGTGTTTTCAAACGAACTTGGTTATGGTCTGGACATCTAGGGACTAATTAACCTGCGGGTTATTAGTCTAAGTACTTGTAACTGTCGTATGTTAGGTCGCCGCTTACGGGACTAGCATAGCAGCTGGGTTTACTCGGGTTAAGGAGTAACGCAACTTAAGGTGAGTTTACGGCCCCTCTTTTAAACTGGTTTTATACTTTCGGGGAGAAAACATGTGTTAAAACGATTATTTGGTAATTACTGTCATACTATGGGTTACACTGTGTACTACACGATCTTTGGAAGTCCCGGGGGGAACCATGAATGTGCGGGTTTGCACAACGGGGAAATGTGAAAAGCGCTATTGGGAGTGACCAACCCCGCTCGTCGACTTGGAGGGTCGGCGGGTGCATATTGTCTCAAACCGGAACAACAGGAACAACAGGAACTACATCGGGCATACTTTTGGTATTCGCGTTAGTAATGGTTTTCCAATCGTGGTAGTAACAAAACGTACGCCTAGCTAGCGTATACTGGTTTTCGATTATTATAGTATGGACAGGTGGACTTGGTACTTGGATACAAAACCTGTAAACTCACCAGCATTTTTGTGCTGACGTAAACTTTTACATGTTTTCTCAGGTCGCTAAGGTAGCACGACTGACTAGGGCGCACGCGTCTGCACGGCGTCTAACTAGGGTTGCATGGTCTTTTGAACGTTGAACTATTATTTCATTGTTGGGATAATGTTTTTGAATAAGCTTCCGCTGTAAACGGGATTTTAAACTATGTTTTGAAATTGCATTTATATCCATTTAGACTTGTTTATTGTGATCGTTGGTTTGGATCCTGGTTTGTCATGCGCCTCGCGGTAAAACTCCGCAAGTGGATTTTGAGGGTGTGACAGTCGATTATCCGATCTTTCTTATTCATTCTATTGATCATAAATATTCATACATCAAGTATTAATCCAATAAAACCCCCAAATATCAATATATCCAATCCTAACCCTAGACAACAATATTCCCTCATTAACAACAATCCTATATCATGTTTCTATCATAGATATAGCAGCAAATCAGTGAACAACACATAACACCACATAACACACAATTTACACATGTTATTCATTATGAAAACCTATGTTAAATGATCATGTTTTGATTTAGAAAGATGTTTAAAAGGTTTTTAATCATAAAAACACCCTTAGAACAGATCCAGACAATTAGGGTTAGATGAAAACGAATTAAAATGCTTTTAAAAGATTTAGGATTATGAACACACCTTGGATTCTTGTTTAGATGTTGTAGATGGGTTAGATTATGAAAAAGAAGAGCAAAAAAACTCCTTCCCTAGTGTTTAAGATCGTTTGAGAGCGTTTTGGGACGGTTAGGGTTTGTGAAATGATGAAAAATGACAAAGGTTGGTATTTATACTAATCTTCCTTCGCACCAACTCATTGGTCGAATGTAGTCTCCTTCGCCCCTTTCACAGGGTCGAATGAGCCCTGTTTGGTCGAAGGGAATTTCTCAATTTCCACTTCCCTGGTTCGCCCATTTTACAAGGTCGAACCAGGCAACTTCTTCTCCTTCGACCACTCGAAGTGGTCGAACCAAGACCTCTTTTAAACTAGTTTTCCAGTTTGTCGTGTCTAACCCATTCTAATACATCCTAACACATAAGCATGCATCCTTAGTCTATATTTAACACATTTAGGCACAGATAATCATTTACACATCATTTAAACACATCTATGTATATAATCCACCACACAACCCATAATCTACACATATACTTAATTAGTTCATGTAATGTCACCAACAACGGAACCCGGTACTAGTGTATTACCAAAACGACTCCCAATGATCCTCCAGATCATTGTACCCTGGACAATCCTAGCTTGACCCGACTCAACTAACCCAGTTAAGTTTGTTTATAAACGTTTCTCGCTAAGGTAGACTTAGATGTTACTAATATGTTTAAGCCGAACATGCCGGGTGTCACATCATCCCCACGTTGAAAGAATTTTCGTCCCGAAAATTGCGCAAAGCCCAAAAAGAAAGAAACGAAAAGAACAGAATGAAAAGAAAATTACCGATATCACATCATCCCCACGTTGAAAGGAATCTCGACCCGAGATTCATTCCGCTTCAGCAGTAACATGCCTCGATTCAAAAGCGCGCTTCGGAAAGAGATGAGGATACTTAGATTTCATCTGATCCTCCCGTTCCCATGTGAACTCCGGTCCACGGTTCGAGTTCCAACGGACTTTAACGATGCGGATTTTACTCCGACGAAGGCTACGAATCTTGTAGTCGAGAATCTCGACAGGTTTCCTCCACAATGCGAAGACGATCATCAACCTTGATCTCTTCCAGTGGTACAATGAGAGATTCATCAGCCAAACACTTCTTCAAGTTAGACACATGGAAGACGTTGTGTACACTACCGAGCTCCGCCGGTAAGTCAAGTCTGTATGCCACCGTCCAATCCGATCCAGGATTGCGAACGGTCCAACATAACGAGGGTTAAGCTTGCCACGCTTTCCAAAGAGTATGACGCCATTCCATGGTGAAACTTTCAGAAGTACTTTGTCCCCAACCTGGAACTCTAAAGGTTTTCGACGGCGATCGGCATAGCTCTTCTGACGATCCCGTGCAGCAGCCAAACGTTGACGGATCTGTACGATTTTCTCCAAAGTTTCGTACACGAGTTCCGGACCAGTGAGCTGGCTCTCGCCCACCTCGGCCCAACAAAGTGGTGATCGACATTTTCGTCCGTACAGAGCCTCGAACGGAGCTGCCTTGATGCTAGAGTGATAGCTGTTGTTGTAGGAGAACTCCACTAACGGCAGGTGGATCTCCCAACTTTTGCCAAAATCGATAACACATGCCCGAAGCATGTCTTCCAAGGTTTGAATCGTCCGCTCACTCTGTCCATCAGTTTGCGGATGATAAGCCGTACTCATATCCAACTGAGTACCCAAAGCCTTGTGCAGAGCCTTCCAGAAACGCGAAGCGAAACGAGAATCACGATCAGAGATAATAGAAACAGGCACTCCGTGCCGAGCAACCACCTCCTTAAGGTAAAGTCGAGCCAACCGCTCGAGTCCATCGTTTTCCTTAATAGGTATAAAACGTGCCGATTTTGTCAGCCGTCAACAATCACCCAAATCATATCATAACCACTAGGTGACTTTGGCAGTTTGGTGACAAAATCCATCGTGATTCGTTCCCACTTCCATTCTGGAACCTCTGGTTGTTGCAGGAGACCAGACGGCCTCTGATACTCCACCTTGACTTTAGCACAAGTCAAACATTTGCTGACGTAAGAAGCTATGTCAGCTTTCATGTTCGGCCACCAATAAAGTATCTTCAAATCCTGATACATCTTATCGGAGCCAGGGTGAATAGAATACCGGGACTTGTGAGCTTCATCCAGAACAAGCTCGTGCAATCCCCCGAACAATGGGACCCAAACACGCCCTGCAAAATAGTGTAAGCCATCGGTCCTGAGCTCAAGATGCTTGTCAGCACTGTGCATCGTTTCAGCCTTAAGGTTTTCCTCCTTCAAGGCTTCCAACTGTGCAGAACGGATTCGGTCAGGCAATGACGAATGAATGGTGAGCTGTAAGGCTCGAACACGGCGAGGGTTCGCAGACTCCTTCCTGCTCAAGGCGTCCGCCGCAACGTTCGCCTTGCCAGGATGGTATTTGATGGCACAGTCATAATCGTTCAGGAGTTCAACCCAACGACGCTGCCCGCATGTTCAACACCTTCTGGTCGAAAATATGCTGAAGACTCTTGTGATCGGTATATACTTCACACTTGGTACCGTACAAGTAATGTCTCCAGATTTTCAACGCAAAGACTACCGCACCCAGTTCCAAGTCATGAGTAGTGTAGTTCTTCTCATGAACTTTGAGTTGACGAGAAGCATAAGCAATAACCTTCCCGCGCTGCATCAACACGCAACCGAGACCACGAATAGAAGCATCACAGTACACAACGAAATCATCCGTACCCTCAGGTAGGGATAAGATAGGTGCAGAACAAAGTTTAAGCTTTAGCATCTGAAATGCTGATTCTTGTGGTTCATCCCAGTCGAACTTTCGGTCCTTCTGGGTAAGAGCAGTGAGGGGTTGAGCGATCTTCGAAAATCCCTCAATGAAACGACGATAATAGCCCGCAAGACCTAGGAATTGCCGCACCTCAGATGGCGTCTTCGTGCTTCCCAGTCTTTAATAGCTTCGATCTTAGCCGGATCGACATGAATTCCCAGTTCATTCACCACATGTCCTAGGAATTGAACTTCACGCAACCAAAAATCACACTTCGAGAACTTAGCATACAACTCTCCTGTCTCAAAAGTTCCAAGACCAACCGCAGATGTTCCTCATGATCTGCCTTGTTCTTGGAGTAAATCATAATATCGTCAATGAACACGATGACGAACTTATCAAGGTAAGGCTTGCAAACGCGGTTCATCAAATCCATGAACACCGCCGGTGCGTTAGTGAGACCGAAAGGCATGACCAAGAACTCAAAATGGCCATAACGAGTGCGAAAGGCTGTCTTCTGTATGTCAGCTTCCCTGACGCGCAACTGGTGATAACCGGACCGCAAATCAATCTTCGAATAATAACTGGAGCCCTGAAGCTGGTCAAAGAGATCATCAATGCGAGGAAGAGGATAACGATTCTTGATGGTCACTTTGTTCAGCTCACGATAATCAATACACATACGAAGACTCCCGTCCTTCTTCTTCACAAACAAAATAGGAGCTCCCCACGGGGAAGAACTCGGTCGAATGAAACCCTTTTCCAAGAGTTCCTGTAACTGGCTGGACAACTCTTGCATCTCAGGAGGTGCAAGACGATACGGAGCTCGGGCAATAGGAGCTGCGCCCGGAGTGAGATCAATACCAAACTCAACCTGACGATGGGGAGGAAGACCAGGTAAATCATCAGGAAACACATCAGAAAAGTCACGAACCACCGAATATCCTCGATCTTCTTCTCATCGTCAGTAGAAACGTTAACAAGTGCCAGAATGGCCGAACAGCCCTTCCGAAGATACTTACGGGCTTTCATGCTAGAAATGATACTCAGCGGAGCACCGCTTTTCCTCGCCATGAACCGAAAGAATCCCTCCATCAGGGAGAGGGATCCGAATAACCTTGTCAAAACAAACGATCTCCGCGCGATACAACGATAACCAATCCATGCCAACCACAACATCAAAACTACCCAGAGGTACCGGCATAAGGTCAATGGGGAAAGACAAACCCGACAGTTCCAAGCGACATTCCCTAAGGGTGTGTGTTGCTTCGATTTTCTTACCATCAGCCAATTCTATAAAGTACTTAGCCTCTAAAGGTGTGGGTACTATGTCTAGCAATCGACTAATATCCAAAGATACGAAACTCTTATCGGCACCAGAATCAAACAAAACAGAAACATAGCGATCATTAAGAAGGAACGTACCGGTAACTGTGTCTGGATCCTGCCTAGCCTCTGCAGATCCAATGACGAAAGCACGTGCAGTCCTGCCTCCGCCGCCATTGTTCCCGTTACCGTTCCCCGCCCCTCCCATTATCACCCTGCTTCAATTTGGGCAGTCACGCTTGAAATGTCCCGTGTCACCACAGTTATAACACCCCTGCCTCCCCTGAGTCCCCTGAGCAGCAAGAGCAGGAGTAGCCGCAGGAGTCTGAGTTGGGGTGAGCGCCACCTTGCAATCCTTAGCATGGTGCCCCAACTGATGGCACCGATGACAACGAGCCCTATCACAACCCCCAGAATGGTGAAAACCACACTTGTTACACTTGGGATGCTTCCCAACATACCCACCCGTCTTCGACCCAGAAGAAGACCCAGATGTATCAAACTTCTTCGCCGGCTGAGCTGGCACCACACTCTTCCCGACACTCTCCCACTTCCTCTTGTTCCCCTCATCAGCTTTCACAGTAGCACCCTTGGGTGGCAAAACGCCTTCCGCCACCTTCAGGTTAGTCATCCGATAAGCTGATCGGACAACTTCAGCAATAGTGGGAAGATTCCCAGCAGCCACCAACCCAACAATCTCGGGCACTAGTCCAGACACATAGTGCTCGATCCTCCTGTATTCGGGTGTGTGTAAGTCAGGACACAACACCGCCAGCTCGTTCCTCCTCACAGTGTACTCCTCGATCTCCGACCCAACCATCTTGAAACTCCAGACCTCATGCTCCAACTTCTGTATCTCCTCCCTCGGACAGTACTCACCTCTCAAAAGCTGCACAAACTCCGCCCAAGGCATAGCAATAGCCTCCCCCCAGTCCCACGTTCTGAGTAGTAGCATTCCACCACGACAATGCAGGCCCCTCAAATGTCGCAGTAGCATACTTCACTCGGTCCCCAGTAGGACAGTTACACATAACAAACATAGATTCTACCTTCTCCAGCCATCGGAGCAGTCCCACCGCTCCCTCAGTTCCAGCGAAGTTATGGGGCTGACAGTCCCTAAACTTCTTATAAGAGCACTAAGGTGGGGGTGGATTGGCACCAGCACCTGAAACATGGTACACGAATAAAACACAAACGAAAAGGACACAAAACCCAAAAATGAGGCAAGGTCGACAGAAATCAACTCACCACCCATGGCATTAATCCCAGCCTGGAAATTAGCCATAGCCATGTTCACTTGCTGCTGGAGCAAGTTGTTCAGTTCAGCTTGGGTCATGTTGATGTTTCCACGACCACCGCCTCCAGCACGACCACCGCCGCCACCACGACGTCCACCACCGCGAGCACCAGACATGATCTAACAAATCAAGAAATCAAGGGATTCAGATTCACTTCCAGTGTCAACCACTAGAAATTTACAAGAGTTAACCTAGGGACAAATTCAGGACTATTCATCCAAACTCGAAGTCCATCGGGATTTTCATGCATTCCAGTTTATTATTTCGTGTGCACCCGAAATGATAAACTGCTCTACATGCTCCTCCAGATGTACCCCTAATCTAGACCCCAGTCACCGAACATTGTCGCCTATGTGGCAATAGGTGCAGTGTAAGAAGGCATGTGTGTGCTAGAATCAACAAATCAACCCCTCCTTCTTCAATCCAGAAGAAGAAGACAAGAATAGGCAAGAACCCAAATAAAAGCGGATGATGTATAGACCAAAACATGATGATGATGTAAGGACACCCCGACAACGCTAGTACGTATCCCACTAATAGACCCAAAGTATGTGACCGTCTAGTGTGTGCGACTCGGCTATAGACCAGACTCTACATGCAGTCCTAGTTCACTATAACCATTGGCTCTGATACCAATCTGTCACACCCTCAAATTACCACTTGCGGGTTTTTACCGCGAGGCGCATGACAAACCAGGATCCAAGTCAACGGTCACAATAAACAACACTATATGAAGATACATAACATTCAAAAGACATAGTTTTCATAAACCCATAAACTGTAGCGGAAGCATTCAACGAGTTACAATCCAAAGTTTCAATGTTTCAAATGTTTAATGCAAAACGTGAACTAAACTCTAGACGCCAGTGCAGACCCGTGCGCCTAGTTCCAATTGTTGCTACCTTAGCGACCTGAGAAAAACATGCCAAAAAGATGTCAACATATAATGCTGGTGAGTTTCACAGGTTTATTCAAAATGTTACCAAAACGTTACCATGTCCATACTATATCAATGTTACCAAGTACGCTAGCTAGGCGTATGTTTCATTACTACTACGATTGGAAACCATTACTAGACACGTTTAGCAATGTTTAGCATGTTTAAGCAGCCCGTATGTTCAGCATGATGATGTTCCTGTTCGAGACAATATGCACCCGCCCGGCCCTCCAAGCCGACGAGTGGGGCAGGTCACGCCCAATAGATCTATCCACATTTCCCCCGTTGTGCAACCCTGCACATTCATGGTTTCCCCCGGGACTTTCCAAAAGATCGTATAGCAATATAAAGTTAAAACCATAGTATGACATATGTTACCAAAACCGTTTAGCGCATGTTTTCTCCCCCAAAAGTTAAAGCAGTAAAAGTGGGGCCGTGAACTCACCTTAAGTAGCGTTCTTCAAATATAAGTAAAGATGTTTAGCCCTTGATAATCCCTCTACCGGAGATCTATCAAAATGTTCACATAAGTGTTCCGACTAATAACCATAAGGTTATCTAGTCCCTGATTGTCCAGATCGTAACCAAGTATGTTTTAAAACGTGTTTAAGTGTTTAACCGACACACTAGACCGACCCGACATCCCGTTGGTGACCCATTACCCTAACTAATCAAGTACACATAGATTACACACAAGGTTCAAGTATAAAACACTTAGTTTGTATCAAAAATCTCATTTCTGCATCAAAACGGTCGAACCAGTCAGTTTTAAGTCTCCTTCGCACCTTTTTGTCTCCTTCGCACCCTTTTACATCTCGTTCGACCGTTTGATGCTTCCTTCGCCCATTTTATCACCTTCGTCCAATAAAAAGCCAGGTTTGACCCTGGATCCCTCCTTCGCACCATCGACAGGTCGAAGGAGGCCAGGTTCGCCCCTGTTGTATGATTTTTCTTAAAAACGCTTCAAACACATTCAAAACGACCCGAAACATCATCAAACACAGCAGTCAAGCATGGATAACTTATCCCTACAAAACCCCATCGATTTCCCCCGATAATACGTCCGTTTCAGCCCTTTCCCAAAATGGTAAAGATTATGGAAACATCACTTTCATGCATGAATTATTTACCCAATTTGGAAACTTTTGAAATCGATTCATGTTTAGCTTAAAATACTCAGTTTGTCGATTATCCGATCTTTCTTATTCATTCTATTGATCATAAATATTCATACATCAAGTATTAATCCAATAAAACCCCCAAATATCAATATATCCAATCCTAACCCTAGACAACAATATTCCCTCATTAACAACAATCCTATATCATGTTTCTATCATAGATATAGCAGCAAATCAGTGAACAACACATAACACCACATAACACACAATTTACACATGTTATTCATTATGAAAACCTATGTTAAATGATCATGTTTTGATTTAGAAAGATGTTTAAAAGGTTTTTAATCATAAAAACACCCTTAGAACAGATCCGGACAATTAGGGTTAGATGAAAACGAATTAAAATGCTTTTAAAAGATTTAGGATTATGAACACACCTTGGATTCTTGTTTAGATGTTGTAGATGGGTTAGATTATGAAAAAGAAGAGCAAAAACTCCTTCCCTAGTGTTTAAGATCGTTTGAGAGCGTTTTGGGACGGTTAGGGTTTGTGAAATGATGAAAAATGACAAAGGTTGGTATTTATACTAATCTTCCTTCGCACCAACTCATTGGTCGAATGTAGTCTCCTTCGCCCCTTTCACAGGGTCGAATGAGCCCTGTTTGGTCGAAGGGAATTTCTCAATTTCCACTTCCCTGGTTCGCCCATTTTACAAGGGTCGAACCAGGCAACTTCTTCTCCTTCGACCACTCGAAGTGGTCGAACCAAGACCTCTTTTAAACTAGTTTTCCAGTTTGTCGTGTCTAACCCATTCTAATACATCCTAACACATAAGCATGCATCCTTAGTCTATATTTAACACATTTAGGCACAGATAATCATTTACACATCATTTAAACACATCTACGTATATAATCAACCACACAACCCATAATCTACACATATACTTAATTAGTTCATGTAATGTCACCAACAACGGAACCCGGTACTAGTGTATTACCAAAACGACTCCCAATGATCCTCCAGATCATTGTACCCTGGACAATCCTAGCTTGACCCGACTCAACTAACCCAGTTAAGTTTGTTTATAAACGTTTCTCGCTAAGGTAGACTTAGATGTTACTAATATGTTTAAGCCGAACATGCCGGTGTCACAATGCAGGTCTCGAATCTAGGCAAGCTGTGTAACAATGCAACATCCTAACCAACTGAGCCACGACCACTTTTTGTTATATTATCCTATCCTACCATATTTAAACAATTATAACATATGATGGTGTATAAAAAAAAGACCAACCAGCCTCTGCTACATGGCAGAGGCACTATTCATGAACCTTGGTACTTAAATATATAGGATAATTCTAAAGTAACTTGTCTGTTAAAATAAAAGACCTTTGGGGATAAAATATTGACGTGTACTATGTGTTAAGAGAACAATTGAAAGCGTTCTATTGAAGGCAAAACAAATTTTACGCAAGTTCGCTCATGTAAGTTGAAAATGCCCGCTTGTTAAAAATTAGATTTTATAGCTTTTTTAATCTAGGAGATCATCATGTTAGGGAAGGAGGGGCACCACCAACAAAGGTTCTGTGGAGCACCTCCACGACAAGAATCGCAGCCTGCCATCTGGACCATCACACGTGAACCCTTCCATCGACAGCACCACCCATAGAGTTTTCTTGTTCGCCTATCTCCCCTGCATCTCTCTGTCTCTTCTCTGCACTAGTGACCACTTCCATCAACTAGAACATGAGATTGCTTCACTAGACCACTACCCGTGCCACTGACGGCGATGTTATCGTGGGAGTAGTGGTCTACCCTTGAATGTTTCGTGAAGTGCCCCGCCTCCCCTTAGTTTTCTAATTTATCTATTTAATTTAAGAACCTCCAAATTTTATTCGGAAGGTTTGAATTCAAAATTTACAAATTTAAATAAAAAAGGACATGAAATATCTCTAATGATTTAGGTTTCTGTATAAATGACATACTTCATGAAAAGTGCGAGAATAATTAAGAATTGATATGTATGCATTATGTTTTGAATTT
The DNA here is from genome assembly GCA_030844895.1 of Ambrosia x helenae. Taxonomy (NCBI): domain Eukaryota; kingdom Viridiplantae; phylum Streptophyta; class Magnoliopsida; order Asterales; family Asteraceae; genus Ambrosia; species Ambrosia x helenae. Next base: position 14,946,521 of record CM061225.1, on the reverse strand, counting down.
AAGCATAATGTTTTGGGTTGTTTTGGTTAAAAAACATCTAACATAACAATATAAAACACAATGCAGTGTATTATAGCAATTGAATTTATAACACAACTAAAACACATTGTTTTATGTTTTAAATAGTATGTCTGGTGTTTTCCTAGAAAAAAAACATTGTAACTAAATCCAAAAAATGACGTTTACATATCCATTCTTAGTTCGTGTCACAATATATGACGTTCTTACATTAACTTCACCAAAGAAAATATGCATGCAATAATATGTAGTGCGCTGATATTAACATACATTCCAGAAATATGTTTTTTTCCCCTCAAAATTTAGTTTTTGGTTTTGAAAACTTTGAAACATTAATCTAATCTATTCGTGATTTAGTAGTGTCCACTGCAAGACAATTTTTTTAAATAAACATTATGTTAAGTATCATGTTATACATCGAATAAAATTTATCATTGGTTTTTTTTTAACGGCCAACGAATCAATTTCCGAGCACTCTCGGACACCCTTTTGGCGAATCAGGTATTCGAGAGTACCCGGGCCACCAATTGCCACCAGTTTTCGGGAAAACCCGACCACTCACCCGCCCGAAGGCACGACAGTGAAATAATCGGTAAAACCGGTCGGGATCAAGACTCGAACCCAAGCCAATGGCCGGGTCATCCCTCATTTTCCCTCCACCAATGTTCTCCAAATATAGCTAGTGAGAATTGAACCCAAGCCTTTCATAGGAAACTTTAGGCCCTCAACCAACTGGGCTACAAGTATTGGACAAAATTTATCATTAGTGATTAATAGTTATTATAGTACTTTTTTTAGTACTTTTTTTGGGGGTGAAACGCTTTTTTTTTTCAAATTATATTTCAAACGAATTTTGTAAATTAAATGGATTAAGAGTTAGGATCAAATACACAGTGAAAGAAAAATAGGAAGTCGTAGGAAGGGTATCAAACGGACTCCGATTGAACTCATTCAAGCGACATTGGAATCGTCTTATCGAACCCTACGTCGTTAGTTTTTAGGTCTTCGTTTTTTTTGGGTTTTAGCTTGTAGTTTTTAGAATATGCGTTATATCATTATGTCTTTTATGTACCATTGTGTCTTTTTCTTATTTTCATCGTTGTGTCATTTTTTCAATTCATTGTGTCTTTTTTCTTCAGCATTGTGTTATATTTTTTGGCACTGTGTTATATTTTGTGGCTCATTGTGTCATATTTGATGATCTATTGTGTTTTTTGTATCCTTCTCACCCTTCTCATTTTTTGTAGCCTTTGTAGAATAACCCAACCCTAAGAGTATAATCAATAGATAATTAACCAAATATTAAGTGCACGAGCTTCTAATGTGAAAACATGATGATGTAAGTCGTGTTGGTGGACTCGTGATGTCCTTTTTTCAAGCGTATCTTCGACGCTGAGAGCATAGTGGAGCATACCATAAAGCATGGCCCTTGGATCATCATGACATTATGTCTTTCCTTTTTCTAATATTTGGCTTTTTACCCATGACTTATATATCAATCTAATTAGTTGTATTACTAAACGCGCGCTGCGCGTTTTAGAAGCATAAGTTTGATAGTCGGTTGAAAAAAAGACATACAACCTTGGCAAAGTATTATTATCTTACAAAACGTAGACTATGAGTTATGCAAAACAGTGGAATGTTGGTAGCTGATGTTAACTTCTACAAGGGTGTGCTCCCTACTGTAGTTTACTTGTTGTGATACTTGCCCTTTTTTGTTGCTGCTGCTGCTGTTGCCTCGGAATCTAGACAGGATACATCAGTTAGTTTTTTTTTCTTCTGTACATTGGTATTGTGTTGGTTGTGACTATACCTTCACTTAGTAGTAGTGACCTTCTTACAGATGCGGCAGCAGGGGCTTTTGGAGCCGGTGTTGATGGGTGAGGTGTGTCTGATGTTCCAACCTCTGTTTCACTTTGAAGGAGGCATGCTTTGTTGACGATACAACGGATGATGTTGTTCCTCTTTTCGTTTTCTATTTGGATATGAAATTGGGCATCTTTGTTTTTTATTTCTTCCAGAGATTGTATTGGGTTTTGTTTATTCAGTAATTGGTCACATGGCAATTGCAGCAGTTGTTTAGCTGCTCGATCAAACAACGTTGCCTCAATGCTTTCCTGACCATGTGTTATTGTTGCTAATATTCGGTACCTGCGGAAAGAAAAGTGGCATTAGTGAGTAATGGTTGGTAGAGTTGTGATGTGTTTTAAACACTTACATGTGGTTAGCTTTTGCTGACTTGCCATCACGTGTGCAGAACCAGCGCTGACCTTCTTTGTATATTGTTTGATTGCACATGGGGCAGGCTGTGTAGTACCATTCTTTGTTAGTTTCCAGGTTGCTGATGAACCCATTAGTTGTGAAGCTTTTTCCCTGTGGTTTATGTATAGTTATTCTGTGTTGTGTCAAGAAATAATATGCTGATTTTTTTGTAACTAACCAGTAGGTTTTTGTCATCTAAATGTAGGATTTGGGAGAGCGGCATGCTATTTTCAACTGGTACAATGGACTCTGGCATGCAAGCGCTTCCACTTTTGAACCTGTCATTTGTTACAGGATAGGGATATAAACTCAAAATAAATGTAAACAACTAAATAATTGCTTTGAACTTACAGTTGCTCAAGCTGGGTTGTTTCAACAGCCTTTGGATTTAGGTAAACATAACTGGCGTTAGTTGTTTTAAGTTGTAATGTACCTGTTTTACAATGTTGTGATATGGTGATTGTAAATAACAAATATTTTAAAGTATATGGATTTCATAATGTGTTTATTACCTTGAAAGTTTTGAACTTTCAATGATGTAATACCAATGATAACAGGTTTTTTTGCACCGTCTATTTCAGCTCTGTTGAATTTTTCTGGCGAGCTAATTGTGCGATTCCAGAGCGCTACAGATATCGGCTGGTTGCTGTAACAATGTTGACAAAAGTGATGAGAGATTTGAGGAATAATAAAGTATGCACAAACGTTGTACGCTAACAATTATTAAGTAGTGAAAACCTGCAGTCTCTGAGTTGCATCAGTACATATGGTTGGTTATCTGTTGTTATTTTATCTTGCATATCTTGTAAGATTCCAATATAGTCTGCAATATATATGCACACACACACACACATATATATATATATATATATACATATATTCCGTGTTAAAATAAGTACGTTACCGGTTGATATCGTGTTTGGGTTCATACGAACAATTGGTCTGCTTTTCGTTGACTGTGTATCCAGTTTTGCGCGAGTGGCGAACTCATAGTAGTAATCTTGTATGCGGTTTGTGTCTGGTATGGGGCTGAACACTGTAGCTGATCCAATCCGCATCATTGCAGGGTGTGATATGTTATCAGTGAAAATATCAGCCTTTACACATGCATATCCATCTATGTTGTAGCACATATTTAGCTTTAGTTTTTGGTCGACAATCTTTCTTTCACCACCCTTTACAACCGCTTGTATAGCGCCTCCCTGTAAAGTGTAACATAGTTGTAAGCAAAAGAGGAAAAGAAAAATTGTATAGATATTAATTAAATCAATCGCTTGGAAGTTGATGTAAATTACTCTATATATTCTAAAAGTTTTTAACTTCTTTTTTTGGAGAAAACTTGGTATAAAGTGTAGAATAAAGATAATAGCACCAATTTATTATGAAATAATGCTTGCAGGTTTAATAAAAGTTTTATTCTACCTGGACACAACCAGGTTTAATAAAAGTGTTATGAAAAAATAACACAACCAGCTAAAATTTAGTACCTGGACACTAATATTGCGACCATACTATTAATCGACGTTAATTGTTATGATGTTACCTGTTCATCCACTAAAAGAAAGTGAAGTTCATTGTCTCGGAAATCTGGTATCCATTTTCGTAAAACGCGGATATCAATAGCTGGTGCGTCTCCTTCTGGCCTAAGTGCGAATATTCCTGGCGACTCCATTTCCCAAAACCTGCATTAAATTGTGCAGAGCAAGGCGATGTAAATACACTGTTTATGGAACATGACAGTTACATATGTACGAGTCTGTGCAAAATTTGTAGCTATATATACGTTGTTATAACATCGTTTAGACCTGTGTGGCATTAATCTCATGCAGTAAATCCTTGTAGACGATATTAAGTGTTGTGTTGCTGGAAGGCGCAGAGTTTGTAGTTACTATTTTAAGTGACTTTGGAGATGTTGCACGTGATAGTGCAACATAGAGTTGTCCATGGCCAAAAATTGGTTCAGGTAAATAAACGCCTACCTTTTTAAGTGACTGCCCTTGACTTTTATTTATTGTCATTGCATAACAAAGTTTAACCGGGAACTGGCGCCTAGTAAAAACAAAAGGAAGGTCCTTGGAGTTATGTACAAAGTTAATACGTGGAATATAGACTCTATGACCGATTGAAGTCCCGGTTATTACCCTAGCTTCAATGACTCGTGGCAGTAGTTGCGAGACTAATAGTCTAGTGCCGTTGCACATTCCATTTTTTGGGTCCATGTTGCGTAATAACATGATAGGGCTGTTTTTTTAAGTTTCAAAGAGTGACCTGGGATACCACTGAAAGTAAGCACATTTAAGTATTCAATAGGGTACATGGCATCAGCATCCGCGCCGTTTTTGGAATGAGGAACCATTGAATCTGTACTGAGGTATGTAGTGCAGTCACCAGGAGCAATTTCTTGGACCAAACTGTTTAGCTCGTCAACAGTTTCATTCTTTGGGCAAAGAAGAGCCTGTTCTGCGATTGTTGCTGGTGTCAGGTTGTACAAGATGTTGTCGCCGTAGATGAAGTGTATCAAATCATGAAGTCTGTTTGTAGATGTGTTTAAAAGGTATTCAGGTGGGATTTGAATTTGCATGACATCTGGATGCAATGGGTCTAAAGGCATACCTTCTTCGCCATCCCCAATTTTTAGCAGCCAAGAGGAAAACCTTTCTAGATGTTTTCTGTCAGCAGAGGCGGTAGCTGCAGTTGTCACGCGCATATTTTTAGTAAGTTTGTAGACATGCAGATATTTCCAAAGGTAAGACCTCGGAAGGGAAGAGTTGATAATTTCGTTCTTTGTGCACTTAGGCTTGACTGGTAAGGTTTGGCGAAAATCACCGCCTAGCAAAATTGATTTGCCACCAAAAGGTAGTGATGTATTTCCTGTGAGATCTTGAAGAGTTTTATCTAGAGACTCAAAGCATCTACGATCACTCATCGGTGCCTCGTCCCAGATTATAAGGGTGGTCTCTAATAAAAGTTGGCAAAGATTTGTCTTCTTTTTTATATGGCACACAGACTCTTCAGTGAGTTCAATTGGTATTTTAAAGCGTGAGTGTGCAGTTCGGCCTGCAAGAAGCAGCAATGAGGCGATACCAAAGGCTGCAACTGCAAGCACTATCTCACCACAGGATCTAAGGGCAGCAATTAACGTTTTCCATAAATATGTCTTGCCTGTTCCCCCATGACCATAAATAAATAGGAGAACCTGGGACGATGTTTTAATTGAGCCCATGACAATGTTGTATATAGCGAGTTGTTCTGGTTGAAGGTTGGCGTGAAGCTGTGCATGTTCTATTGTCAATGCATCTCTGTTATAATTTTTCTCTTCAAGCAGCAAAGTATTCCTCAGTATTGAAATTGTGGATGTATCTGGCAGAGATAACCCGAATTCAGGTAAGGTATGAGGGGTGGAACCTAAGTTTAAAGTTGTTTCAAGTTCATGAAGAACATACTGTCTTAAATCGGTTTCGTTCAACAAACCCACGCTGCCAGGTAACATACATCTTACCTGGTAGCTAACATCATCGGACATACACTTCCAATTTTCTTCCCATAATCTAAGAGGATTAGACACATCACAATAGAGAAGTAAGTAAACGAAAAGTGATCTAAGCTCTTTAGGAGTTGCCCATTCAGCTGCCTCACAAATTGCAGTAGCCCACTCTTGGTCATTTCCTAGCAAGCCTAACTTTTCACATGCCTCCCTGAACGTTGGCAGAACAATTCCATCTACAGTTCTGACATCAGAAAATGAGCAACAACCCCTCTGATAGTTAAGCAAAAGCCTGAGATAAAATAGCTCGCCACATGTAGGATGTACGTATGCAAGTCTGCCTACAGGAGGAGCCCTTTTTGACACACGTGGCTGCCACTTTTTCTTGCTAGGTAGCCAACAATATTTTGTTAAATAGTCAACGTAGCGAAGAGCTTGGCTTGGCATAGATGAGGAAGTTGCAGCGCCTAAGTCTTTTTTATTGTTAGAAAACCATTCTGTTAATTTTGTTTTCGCAACATCTAAATTGCTAGCGAGCTCTGTGAGGTGTGCAAAACGCTTGAAAGTGATGTTTTGTTTTCCCTCCAGATGAACAGCTAATATTTGAACAGCTGGATTTCTATGATGAATAGGGAAACTTAGTATCCTCCAACAGGCCTCATGAGGACATATAAAGCGAGCGTCAGTGTAATTGCAAATTTCATCAACACTAACGTTAGCTGTGTTGGGTACATCAGAGGAGGCGTTACTGGTTTGAGAGAGCGAGAATTGTATTCTGTCTGCACCCTTCGAGATGTATTTAAACAAATACTTAATTAGCATTGACCATCCGCAGTACTCAACGTTAATGTGAGCATCAAAACGTAACAACAAATTAACGTTTTAAGGCACAACAAAACCGTTGTCAAGGGGTATCCCATTTTTTAGGAAAGAATGGCCATCGGAGCGCCTCTTATAATGTACATATCCAGCGTTGTCAAAACGTGTTGTATGCTCATGTGGCTTTGGGTATTTTTTTGTGCACGCACCATCTTTCATGCACGGTGAGGTAAGTCTTGCCAGACCACACGGCCGTGTAGCATAAAATCACAGACAACCCTGAACAAAAAAGGCTGGTTTATAGGATCTGGAAGTTCAGCTGAAATATACTGATCAATTTCTTGGGGAGAACGCACACAAAACGCGGCTGAAACCCATAGAAGAGTATGACAATGCGGTAGGCCTCTTTTTTGGAATTCAATAGTATACAAATCTGTAAAAACAGAAGTAGTAATCAGTTACAAATGTGCTAACGAAACATTATAAATAAGCTTTATGTGTTTTCAAAGTAACGTGAATACCTGCTGTCACAGTCCCGAATGGTTTGGCATTCCTTAGATATTGGATGAAAGACCGAACTTTCATCTGGAAAACCATATCAATGATATCAGGTCGGTCCTGGGGGCTGCACATGCCAGAACGGCTAATCTCTCTCACAATCTCAGGCCAACGAACGTTACACGTGAAAGTTATGAAGTATTGAGGATTACCGTAGACGCGACATAGCGCAAGGGCGTCCTAAAAATGTTTATACATGTATCTTGGGCCACCAATAAACGATGCAGGCAGGAAGACACGCTTACCTACATCGCTACCTTGAGTGTCATCCCTAGAAATGGCATCGTGTACACCTTCTAGAAACTCATAACGCAATTCTGGTTGATTTTTACGTATGTAGTCCAACCGGCAATGCTCGATGCAAATGTATGCGTCTACCAGGTATTGTTGGAATAACCTTGAAGCTTTCAGCAGATGTGTGTAAACATCTGCGCGATCATGTATTTGATAACTGTAGAACAACATTGCGGTAAGCTTATCATCTTCAGCGGATGTAACGTCAACACCCTCAGCACCCACATCCTCCGTGGTAGGCATAGAATCGCCCAATAAGCGGAGTTCAGGCGACCAGCCCTGTTCGCCACGCGGAAATAGTAACGGGTACTGAAGAGGCATGTAAGAGGCATGCAATTTACTAACCCTATGGGGTGTGTCATCCTTGCTTCTTATAATTATATCAAAATCTTTGGCATCAAAGTTTTTGTCTCGTACGATTGCACCAAGAGTGTTTACGGCGGGGCTTGTGTAACGATGATCAACGGCACGGCTATATAGTTTTATAGCAAAGGTTGGAACCTGTGGTTGTAAACACAGTTCAGCTGCTGACTTGAATAACCGGACGTACTCATTAACCTCTGATAACATAGAGGAAAGAGTTCGGACAATTTCTGGCCTAAGATGATGAGCGTCACTACCAGCAAAAAAACGAAGCCTGTTGTCAGTCTCATTGACCGTGTCATAAATGTACATTTGTAAAAATCTGGGTGGCCTACCAGGCGGTGGACACAAAGACCCAAGCCAGTGCGATACCTGTCCAGAAACCTTAAACACATACGGGCTGTTGTTAACAGCGTCGTCAACGGTAGCGCCAAAAGACGTCATCGAAAACATAGAGTTATATGCGCGGAGATTATGCAAGAAAGTCTTATCTAAGAACAAAGCTTTCAGGACAGCAGGAGGATCAGCAGGGCAGGGTAAGACCACTCTGCCACCTTTGCAACACTTGTTGTACCTGGGGCGAACGCTTAATGGAGAGGATGTTAAACGTTCGCGTAGCCAGAACAACGCCCCACAAAATTCACACACCTCAGTACATGTGCCCAGATCCATATACTCAGGCGGCTGCAACGAAGCTGGGGAATTTACCGCAGTAACATCCATATGTACAGAGTGCACAGCAGCTGCAGAAATGCATCTGGAGCGCAACATTGATGCGCGATAGGATGACTGACGCTGCGAGGGACCTCCTACTTGCGAAGAAGAAGTTGATGATGATGCGATACCTGCACCATCAGTCGTTGGGCGCTGGCGTTTAGGACGCGGCTCCTAAAAGGGTGTACAGGTGTAAACCCAAAAGGACAACAGCAATGAACATGATAGACTAAACTGTCAAAACACAAATTATAAAGATAACAAACAATACATTGTAAGGGAAAGAAATGCGTACCAACATTCACTGAAGAGTAAAGTTTAGCTACGTAGAAGCTGAGTACATCCACACTGTGACAACAAAAATATATCTTAGATAATGTCAGGAGTGAAGCTACCGATCCCTTATTGCATATGGCGATTCTTGGGTTCCTCTTTCATTATAGACATTTGCAATAAAAAAAAATCACACCGACCCTTTCTGACCCTGTACCCAGATGACCCATTACTCAACCCGCTAAACACAACCACTCTGCCACGATGCCACCTAGAGGCGTTAACTACAGTCTGTAATTTTTTTTTTTGGTAACTACCGGTGTATTGACTATAGTTCTTACATCCTAGACTAATTCCCAAAAACAAATGGTAAAGTTGTGTAATAAAATACACCGTTGAAGTATACGGGTGTGTTGACTACACTTCTTAGATCTATATAGATAATTCTCAAGAACAAATAGTAAGGTTTTGTAAAAGAAAAACATGTCTGAGGTATTTGAAGTATTTCCAGAATTATTATTATCTATATAAAGAAGAAGCCAATGGATAGGCAAAAAAAAGTAGAAGAAAAAGAGTATGTAGAGGGAAAAGAAAGAAACCTAAAGAACAGAGCAGAAGATAGATGCAGCAGAAGAAGTGAAAGAGTGTGTAGAGGTTGAAGGCATAGAAGTATAAAAGCAGAGTAGAAGAAACACGTCAAAAGGTTTCTAACACATGGAAAAATAAAAGGGAGGGGGCGCAAGTTAGTGTGTAGGAGGTATTCAAATCACGACCGTTAAATATATAGATAATGTTCGGATTGTAAGCCATTGTTATTTAAAGGTGATACTATCTAGACATCCCCTAAAAAAAACCTAGACACCCCTAGGATGGGTCATTGAGGCCTTAATGAGCCATTGAGGCCAAATCTGGAAAAAACGATGGGTTATTGAGGCCTCAACGGGCCATTGAGGCCAAATCTGGAAAAAATGATGTCCCATTGAGGCCTCAACGACCCATCCTAGTACGAGGTACGATGTGTCAGTCTTAACTCCCTGCTTTTGCAGGGAGTTCAGACTGAAATGGTCTGAAAAAGTGATTCCCCACGTCCCATTGAGGCCTCAATGGCCCTCTAAAATGTGTTAGGTTTGGGCATTTAAACTCCCCACGACCCATTGAGATCTCAATGGCCCGTGAAAATGTGTTAGGTTTGGGCATTTAATCCCTCAACGACCCATTGAGGCCTCAATGGCCCGTCGTTTTTTAGCATTTAACCAATACATGAGCAGCTTCTTCCTCATTTCACCAAAAAATTCAAACATCACCACCACTATTCTCTCGACCCATCTCGACTTCCCGGTCTCACGATGTCATATTTACATAGTTTTTCAACCGATGACCTGTCTCTTAACGAGTCCTACATCTCTGAAAGCGTTTTTGGACCCGGGGTTCAAGTTGGTGACGGGGAGGTTAAATCCGGGGTTCGTGGTAATGACGGGAATATGCTGCCCGATCTGAACCAGGAATATGTAGAGGAAGAGGAGTCATTTTTCGTGCCACCAAGCTACCCGCAGTATACATACAGGACTTACCATTCGAGCGGGAATGGTGCTAAGGACTTCGAGGAAGGTGATAACAATGAGAAATGTGCTTCTGAAAGTATCTTGGTTGAAAAAGAAATTTTGTTATTATTATTGTTATGCAGATAGCTGTGGGTTTCGATCCATAGCTGTGGGTTTAGGGTGGAAAGAGGATATGTGGCACTTCATCCGCACACAGCTTAAGGAGGAGATGGAGGATAACGCAGATCGGTGGTGGCCAATTTTAAACAATGTAGATCATAGTTGCTACGAGAGAATATACACGTCGTTAGATTGGCGTGGAGTGGGACCAGCGACGAAGCAACATTGGATGGAGATGCCCTCCACAGGATTGCTGATCGATGTTCCACCACCTCAATACTTCGACTTAACCTAGCTTATCTATGTTACTTCGACTTAACGGAAAAAAAAATTGTTGTGTACGCTAATTTATAATTATGAGAAGAATGTACTTTTTATTTTTTATATAAAAAAATACAAATATTAAGCTTAGAATACGTAAAACAGGCTAAAAAACCAAAAAAAATATGGGTCATTGAGGGTCGTGGAGGCCATAATGGGTCATTGAGACCAAAATTTTGAAAAACGATGGACCGTTGAGGCCTCAATGGGCCATTGAGACAAATCAACGATGGGTCATTGAGGTCTCAATGGCCCATTGAGACAAATTAAAAAAAATTACAACGAACCATTGAGGTCTTAATTGGCCATTGAGACCCTCTCAATGACCCATTGAGACCCTCTCAACGGACCATTGAGGCCTCAATTGGCCATTAGGTCTCTCAATGAGCCATTGAGCAGCCAAAACTTGCTTCAACGAGCTAAAAAGGAAAAAAAAATGTCTCAACGGACCATTGAGGCCTCAATTAGCCATTGAGGTCTCTCAATGGGCCATTGAGCTTGCTTCAACGAGCTAAAAAGGAAAAAATGTCTCAACTGACCATTGAGGCCTCAATTAGCCATTGAGGTCTCTCAATGGGCCATTGAGCTTGCTTCAACGAGCTAAAAAGGAAAAAATGTCTCAACGAACCATTGAGGCCTCAATTAGCCATTGAGGTCTCTCAATGGGCCATTGAGCTTGCTTCAACGAGCTAAACACTCACACTACACTTCTTTTTTACCATTACCAATCATTACCAATAATTGGCAAACCTCAATGGGTCATTGTGGCCTCAATGGACCATCTTTTTCCAGTTTTTGGCCCTCAATGGGTCGTTGAGGCCTCAATGTCCCATTGAGGTTCTCTGTTTGACTCTCAATGGGTAATTGAGGCCCCAATGAGCCATTGAGGGAGATGTTTAGATAAAAAACCCTAGTGTGTGAATAACATGAGCCTTATTTAAATACACTATGTACTTGGTTTATATAGATAATTAGGAATTCTGCGCCTAACTCACTTTAAACTCAGCTAAATTTAGTTTTAAGTTTTAACAAGTAAATCTAAGTATCTCTTTTTTTAATGGCAAATTATTTTCATCACCTAAAAAAGTACACATCGATTGCTAACAAGATACTAGGCTGTATAATCATCGCCTATATCTAAGTATCTTACGAGGTCTAATTCCTTTACACATATACTTACTAGTTACTACTTACTACAATGATTTTCAAGAGTCATGGTGTCTACCAACTCCATTCTATTTTTATACCATTGAAAACAAATTGTTTGGAAAATGGGATGGTCCAAGAGATTAGTTTGTTACCCCAATAAATCAATAATCAACACAAAACTTTTTTTTATTTAGACTATGTGGTGTGGCTTAGACAAGGCTTGGAAAACATTGTCGTCACGTCAGTAAAAAGTGGGCCATGCTTTTTTTTAGACATCTTGAGGACTGGGTAGTCGTCCTTGGGTAGTCATCCACTCCTATTGGCCACAATTTATTTTTTATTTTCCAATTTTTAACTAAGTAAATAATTAAAATAAATAACATAAAAAAGTCACATAACATTAAAAAAAACGTTACATAAAACGTTGCATTTGCATTTGACTTAGTTGTTGAAACGCGTTTGAGGAGGATTGTTGGTAGTTCGCAAAGGACTAAGGAGGATGACACTTCGAGTCGATAACACCCACTAAAAGTTATCGGGAAGTTTGCGTTTGGATTAGGTGTTTGGTTCAGGGTGTTCGGGTTATATTGGTTGAAGGGGTCCATATTGTTTTTTATAAAGTTTGAGAGAAAATGAGAAGAGTAGAAGAGAATTCGGTTTGATTGTACGTCTTTTGGATTTTACGTCAAACCAGCGCCAGGTGGTGATGTGGCCGTCTGGTTGTTGAAGGGAGTTAATGCGCAGCCAAAGTTGTCTTAAATATGGGAATGATTGGAAGTTAATGCGCCGAGAATTTGAAAATGTGTCATAATTTGGGGGGAAACCGAGGAGACGTGTTGAGGAAGCCGAGACGTGTCAGTTAGATAGAGAGCATGTCTGTCATGATGACAGTGACGTCTAACGTGTGTAGACGAAAAATTCATCTGTGTCAGGCGCATGGTGCGCCACGCGCGCAACTATGATAGATGGAGAGCCAGGATGATGCCACGTGGTGGTTAGCACGTGGGGTGTCAGGAGCGAGTGTAACCACGCATTGGGAAGCAGCTGGCATAGCCCAGGTTGATCGTGTCAGGCGCGTGGCCGCCCATGCGCGCGAGTGTAACTTCTCAGTGGCGAGTGGGACATGTGGCAGGCTGCTGAGCGTCCAATGTCTATCAAGTAAAAGAGGGAACCTTATACATCTGTTGTAAATTTGAGCTCGAAATTCAAAATCAAAATCCCTTCCACTGCCCATACCATTTATATAAAGCGCGCGCGCGCGCGCGAGAGAGAGAGAGCCCACATTTTTCATTTCTTTTTTGTTTTCTTTTCTTCTCTCCTCTCTCTCTGGACACAAACACAAGCTCAGGTTTGTATGTATGCTTAAAGATCCGTGGTTTAAGTTGAGTTTATATTGTAGATGAAGGTAAGAGCCCTACGTTTCAAGAAGGCATCCCGGTTTGTGTTTCTGCAGACGATGCTGATTGAATTAAATATCATTCTCATGTCTATTCAATTTCTAACATAGAATATTTTATGTTTACAATGATTTTGAAAATAATTATGTTTTGTTGCAGGATAGAATATTTTATATTTACTAGTGTAATATTAGTTTTACTATGTGCCCCTCATTCAAAGTTTTTTAGTAAACGGGTACGAGCTCGAACTCCACGTATCGAGCTCACGAACCTATTATTTTTATTTAACATATTAATTAATAGTAATAAACAAGCCAAGCTCGAGCTCTGAAAACAAAGCTCGTATCGAGCCGAGCTTGAGCTCTCTTAAGTTAATCGAGCTCGAGTCTGGTCCAGCTCGGGTGATGTTTATGCAACTAACGGGCAAGGCACAACATTCAACTAAAATCGATCAAATAGAGTGCATTTGAATGCATAAACCAGCTCCCATTTGAATGCAGCTCCTATTAGCGGCACTGCAGGTTTATGTTACTAAAAAGTGCACAAGTCCTTGGTGTAAATTATTTTAACATCATTATGACTTTTTCAGTGAATGCCCAAGCAGCAATACAAGTGTCAAACAAATATTTTTTGTTACATAGTAGATGTACAAAAGAATATATGGTAAAAGGTAAAAACAAATATGCCATATAACAAAGTTACATTTTGGTGTAATTAACCTTTATAGTATTTAGGTTCTATACAAAAATCATATAGTTCTTAGGTTGTATATTAATGATTATGCTAAAACTACGAGGCAACATGTAAAACAAAAGTGTTAATTAAAAAGGAGGCCGAGTTATAAGCAACATATTTTAACATTAAAATGATATGCATAATCAAGATTAATTTAACTTTAAGACTGCTAACGTGGCACATATGTTAGGACCAGCTTGGTTCAATCCATGCATGGGGGAAACAAAGATGTTTACTTCCGAATATATCAGCACTGAAACTTTGTTGGATATTTTTGTCATCGAATGTGTGATACTTGCATGTTTCGAAAGAATAGAACACTATCTTTGTGTTATCGTCATGTAATAATCTTGGAAAGTAAATCTTGTTCCCCATTTCGGGTGATTTGGCTTCAAGGCATAAACATGATGTATTAGAAATATAAATACTGTGTTTTCCCAAATCATTTATTTTCTCCCATTCTTGTGTAGATTCGTCTAGTTTGAACACCTCAACCGATCCTTCAAACTCACCTACGATAACTAGCAGGAGATGTTGATCACAGATTGACAAGAAGTATTGTGCCGGATGATCTCTGCTTGGGGCTTTGTCTACAACAAGCTCCCAATCGTAACCATCGTTGGCAATGTCTCTAAAAGCTTCAATTCTTTCGTTGTTACACAAGCCATAGATATATCGGCCCCTGAATGTTGGAAACTTAAAAGAATATGGATCAAGATTAAACTGAAGAGAAAATGGATTATCATTCAAATCATATGCACCCCATATTGATTCGCCAGATACAAAGTGAACGAATAAATGCCATGATCCATGACTTGAAAATCCAACCACCATACAATCGGCGGAAGTAGGTGGTCCTGAAAAACAAAAGCTCTCAACACACGGAATATCTGGAAGCTCACGGATGTTACCTGTGAATGGGTTAAAGAGCACTAGTCCAAACTCATGTTGATTGTACATTAACAACCAGCCATACCTGGAATAGAATATCTCGTAACCCCCCTTTAGTTCTTGAGGTGTTTTTATAAAATACCTGTCACCCAACATCGGATCTATAAAAGTGATAGTGTCTTGATAATCGTCTAACACCATCAACCACGGTGAAACTAATGAATAGCTCCTTAGCCTTGTTTTGTTGCTCCATTGAATCAAAGGTGCTGCTAAACAACAACGTTTGCATGTCGCACGAAACTTCATGTATTCGACACCAATACAGAACTCCATAATAAATTCCAAAATATGCAACGGCATATTGAGCAGGTGTGACTCGCCTGTTGTGCTATCACATCCACCCTTGACTGGTCTTACAAATATCTCAGTATCCTTGTCCTGTTTTTTTTCTTCAGGACGATCAACTTCTAACCTACACAAAATACGATAATGATAATACTAAAGAAAAAAAATCCATTTAAAATAATAAAAGATGTACTATTTGCAATACCTCCTCCATTCAAGCATTGCCCATGAAAACGCTTGGCTCTCTCGTACGAGACAAGGCAAATAAAATAGGGACAGAGTTCTATCTTTGACATGGAACGAGTATATAACTTTGCCACACTCGCCAAGAATATGTATATAACCCCCTAACTTCGATTCAACTGCACAATTGTAATAGCATGCGTAACCACTAGCCAATTCTATGAAAAATGCAGCATCTTCAAGGTCTGCCATTTCCGTCCACGACTTACTAGTCATATCCATTTTAAACAAGCACGCTTCAGCAACCGTTTTCCTCAGTATATCTTTATAACCAACGTTAATGTAGAACAGGTCTATACTAGATCCTTCTAAAAAATAATAGCAATTATCGATAGAATTATTGTAAGGACAACGACTCAAAGGACGACTGTCGAAAGGGATTTTTGCAAATGGCAATAGACTTATCACCATTTTTGTACCTTTAACCACAATGTCAAGCTGTATGACAAAGTTATAAGACCAAAAGACAGCGGCATATACTTTACCATTGCAACAAGTAGGACGTCGTAGGAGACAATTATCTTCGCCACTTATACTCCGGAGTTGTTTAGCATATGACCTTTTAGTCCACTTCAATCTCTTTCGTTCGCGGCCTAGCAGGCAAAAAAAGATGATAGGCTTTGAACATGATAACAACAGGAAAACCGAACCTTGAACCTCAGGGGGAGATGACAAACAACACGCGTAAGAATCTTTTTCGTTAGTAATCAACGGAGGGAGACAAATTAAGTCAGAGTTAAGTGGGTTCCAAAGAGACCACAAGACGTTGTCTGGATGGTCGGAGAGAATCAGCCAGCCATGGAAAGATGTGTGGATTCGTCGCCCATGCAACTCATCGAACCAGTTGCGTATGGTGTAAAAAAGATGGTTTTCTGATTCTAGGTTGTGAGTATTAAGCCACAGCTTCTGATGACAAGAAATCTGCTTTGTATCCATCTATGAATAAGCAATTAAAACTCAGTTAAAGCATGACTATTTTAACGTAATCATCTAGAAAAAAACACCAGATTTTGAAACAAAAATTTGGAATAAAAATGCTAGCTTGTATATGTTCGCTGATTTTAGAAATATTAGACTGTGTTGAATCAATTTTGGTTACAACAACTGAAACGTTGTTTATGTTTACTATATAATATGATTTGACGATGAAAACATATCTTTGGTTGTTCTTTCTTTTGCTACACCACTTACAGCCAGGTATTATTTACTGAACTAGAAGATTACGGACAAGAACATCAATTTACAATAATCATTGTAGAATTGAAACTAGTACCTGTCTCTGCCCAAAACCAATTGCGAACGAAGCAGAATTGTGGCGCCAGAGAACAACAAAGTCGATTGTATTAGGTCAAACACAGAATGGTTGGAATATGTGTTGTTGCTTGTGGGCCAATGATTTATCCTCTCATATTGGGCCACGTAAGGGCTGCTGGCTCACTCACCTGATCCTCTTATTGATTTTATCTATTTTTTAAACTTTATTATTTTAAATATTAATAAACAAAATAAAAAACATTATATTACAAAAAAATACACAAACAAATTTAAAAACAAATAATATTAAATTAACAATCACTTTATAAAAAAAACATTAAGGGGTTGTTTGGTTGATTAAGTGCTGAATGGTTAAGATGTCTGAATGATTAAGTGCTGAATTATTAAGTTGGACCTCTTAATGGTTAGTTTTTTTGTCCACATTGGTAGGAGAGCCTCATTAAGATTCAGCATAGTTCATTGCTTAATGGTTCAGCAATATCTCAAATCTTACTTGTTCAGCATTAACCATTGCATTCAGAAGCTAAAACAAACGCACTGAATGCTGAATCATTCAACACTGAATGATCCAAAGTCTCATTAAGAGGCTTATCAAACAACCCCTAAAATATACAAAGAAGTCCAGGTTCATCCCCTTTTCATCATCTTCTCCCCCCCCCCCTCTCTATCTCTCTCTCTGCAACTCACTCTTCACCACTCTCATCTTCATCCCACTCATCAAATACAGAAATAAATCTTATATACACAAACAAACCAAAATAGCCCAACGTTCGAATTCTTCTCGCAATCACACGCGAGCCGGGTCACTTGAGCTCGCTCTCGGCAGCGTTCACCCATGTGTGTTGTGGTTCACGCAATCCACGTGGATTGGTTTGTGGCTCACCTCTAACCATAACTTTATCCTCTTATATTACGCCATCTCAGCACCTACTTGGCAGGTTGATAAAGTTGTTGGTCGCACACCTGATCCTGTTGTGGCTAGAGGTGAGCAACAACTTTATCCATTTTTTTTTTAAAATTAAGGTTTCTAAATTTGTCTAATTTATAATATTAATACAAAAATAAACTTAACTAAAAATTAGATTAATGTTTACAAGAATACAAACTATAAAAAAAACTAAAACTAATCTAATACAAGATCATCAGGACGTCTAGTCCATAAATGCTCGACTAATTCATGACGAAGGTTTCCGTGTATCTCACGGTTCTTGATATTGTTTATGTTGTCGAGTTTTTGAATATCAACGATTGTCGTTTGTGCACGTGGGATATCACCTTGGTAATTTTGACGTATCGCCATGCCTTGGTCCTCCAATATCATGTTATGTAAAATAATACAAGTATAGACGACGTTGATAATCCTCTCTCGTGTCCAAAACCTTATTGGCTTGGCAATCAACGAAAATCTTTTTTTAAAAACGCTGAATGCATTTTCAATATCTTTTCTTGCCGACTCTTGTTTCTTTGTAAAGTACTTGCGCTTGTCTTCAAGTTGAGACAAGTAAGCTTGAACACGTGTCGATCATTCGTTATAAATACCATCGACCAAGTAGTAGCCGTACTTGAAATTTACGTTATTAGCGTAAAACGATTGGGGGAGCTCAACCCCGTCGATAAGGTTATCGAATATAGGTGATTGGTCAATAACATTTTGGTCGTTATTTGACCCAGCAACTCCAAAAAAGCATGCTAAAACCAAAGATCATGCGAGGCAACCACTACAAATATAATACTCGGTCTAGAATGATCACCTCGATGAAACTGGCCTCGCCAAGCCGTAGGACACATAGCCCAACCAACATGCGTACAATCGAGACTATCAAGTATTCCGGGAAACCCATGTTTTTCACCATGAACCTCGTATATGCGTTGGATATCTACATTGTTGGTTTACGCAAATATCTTCGTGAGTAAATAGATATGATCCCTAAGCATATATATATTAAATGACATTTGATAATAAAAGCGTAAACAATATGTGGAAGCTAAACTATATATAGATATGTACCTTGACAAAAAAAAATGAAGCGACTCGCGCGCAACTTTTTCGGACATGACAATATACTCATCCATTAATCGTATATAGTGCAAGTACCATAGTGCTATATAAAAAACGGAGAAAAAAATGACTATTTTTTGTGTGGTTTTGTTCATACAGGAAAAAAAAACACAAAGTGTTCAGGTAATTCATTAATCATATATAGACAAGTCACTAATTATGTTCAAATCAGTAAATATGAATTCTATTTTCAACATGTGTTAGCATTGGAGTTGTACATTGTTTTAGGTTAGGTATTAATATTGGAGTTATACATTGTTTAAGGTTAGACGTTAACATTGGAGATACAGTGTTAATTGTTTTAGGTTGGGTGCTACCTGAAGTTTTCTTGCATGTAACTGTAAAGCGCATCATTCTATTT
Organism: Ambrosia x helenae; assembly: GCA_030844895.1. Classification (NCBI taxonomy): domain Eukaryota; kingdom Viridiplantae; phylum Streptophyta; class Magnoliopsida; order Asterales; family Asteraceae; genus Ambrosia; species Ambrosia x helenae. The sequence continues at coordinate 14,927,299 of CM061225.1, read as the reverse complement.
CCTATGTAAAATTGATATGTCATATTAGATTTCTCAACCCCAAGACGTATTTTCAACATGTGTTAGCATTAGAGTTGTACATTGTTTTAGGTTAAGTATTAATATTAGAGTTATACATTGTTTAAGCTTAGGCGTTAACATTGGATATACATTATTAATTGTTTTTGGTTAGGTGCTACCCGAAGTTTTCTTAATCGTAAAGCATATCATTCTATTTCATATGTCATATTAGATATCTTAACCCCGGGACGTTCCCGGGGTATAATCTAGTTAACCAAATATTAAGTGCACGAGCTTCTAATGTGAAAACATGATGATATAAGTCGTGTTGGTGGACTCGTGATGTCCCTTTTTTCAAGCGTATGCTCGACGCTGAGAGCATATATAGTGGATCAGACCATAAAGCATGACCCTTGGACCATCATGACATTATGTCTTTCCTTTTTCTAATACTTGGCTTTTTACCCATCACTTATATATCAATCTAATGTAGGGATTGTAAGCCATTAAACTATATTAATGTACAAACTGATTTGAACAGTGTACGAAATGAACAATAGATTTTAGGTATTTGATAAGTATTATTAGTTAGGAATAGAGTTAAGATATGATACTTGTGGTGTGGTGGTTAGTTGGTTGGTATGTTAATGAAGGGGGTTAGGTTCGAATCCTGTATCCTACTCCCGGTTTTTTTTTTCTTACTGATCTGCCTTATAGATATACAGACATTACACACACTCTCTTTAGAGAGAGAAAGTAAAAGAGCAAAGAGAGGTTTGGGTTCAAGAGAGAGGTGAGGAAAAGGGGTTCCGGCCAGCTGCTCATGGCGGAGCACCGGTGGAGCAGTCCAAACAAACACACAACGCCAATTCGTCAATATTAGGAACGGGAAAAGAGCGACGCACTCATAATCACAAAAACCAAACCTTCAAAGTTTTGCAACAAAAAGTACCAATGACCGGAAGAGATAAAGAGATATAGAGAAGGAAAGAAAGGATTGTAGGAGCCGGTTGAGGTCTTCGATTGGCCAGCACATCAGGTTCAAGGGAAGCAGATAACAGAAACAGAAAGAGGTATAGAGATGATGGCGGCGGCGGTTTAGGGTTCAGATTAGGGGTCCGATAGTCAGGTAAGATCTGATAAACTTCTTTGATTTCCATTCCTCTTACTGATTTCTGTTAATTGAAGTATTATTGTGGGTTAAGGCGAACCAACAACAATGGTGACGGTCAGATCTGTAGTGATTGTAATGGTGGAGGTTTAGGTGATGGTGACGGTACTGGTTCTATAGTCGGGTTGGTTAAGGTGGTCGAGGGTGGTTGTTGAAGATTCTAGGGTGTGCAACTTGACTACCCCGAGAACGAGCCAGATGCTAGCTCGTGGAGTTGTGGCAGTTTCTTGATTATCTTCTTTGGTGGCATTCCAGGTTTGTACCCTAAACAAACTAATATTAAGATTTTTAATATTAATATACGTGCTAAGTTGTTTATGTCCGTAATGTTATTGAATCGTCTGCTTTAATTTAAACTTAGCGTAAGCATTGTATTTTACATAGCTATTGTTATTATTTGTAATTTAACTTCTGTAAGATTACACAATATGTAGTCATTTTGTTGAGTAATTGTGGAATCTGTTTATGTGAGTGTGAGAGATTTGGTTGTTATTGAGATGCAAATGTGATTATGTAATTTGGATTCTTATTGATTAGATCTTGGAGTTGTGATTATTATTGATGATATATACAGTTAGCATGTTTGGTTGTTTAAGTTAGTTATTATTGGATCATAGTTTTTGACAGTTGAATAAGAAAACATTTGTACAGTTCGGATTCCATAAACAGTATTGGAGTTGGAGAGTTAGTTGCATTGTATTGTCAGCATGTGGTAGTTAGTTAGGCGGATAGTCGGTTACATCTCCTCTAACTTGGTTATATATAGAGGATTCATATCATAGCTTGTATTCGCATTCGCTTTACATTCAGATCTTTGAGATACACATTTATACCTTTGCATATCGTACATTTTCTAGCTTGTGTTTGTATGATAGTTTGTTATATTTTCTCAATTCTATATAAAGCTTAAAAGGTTCAATGATTGTATCCTAATATGCTTAGAGTACTTCGCAATTTTGCGTATGATACTGATGGGTTTTCTATTTGTTTAACAGGTTTGTCGGATGAGTAATCTGGTATGGTATCTGGAATAGTTTGTGATATTTGATTTGAAGGGAGTTGGGGAACCGGCAAAATTAAGCATACTTTGGATTGGATAAAAACATCAGGGAACAATCATTGATTGACAAAGCTATGAGATAATTGGTGTGATCAGTAAATTGCATTAAAGGTAATAATCGATTAACATTGTGGGGTGTCGAACATAACGTTAAATATGAGAGGACGAACGGACGTATCTCAGAAGAAGCGTTTGCTCACTACTCTTGTTCTTGTGGCGGCTGCACTTATTTTCCTTCATTTGTATTTTGGTTCACAGGATGGTGAATCAGCTATAGAGTATGGTAGTCGGTCTTTAAGGAAGCTTGGATCGTCCTACTTAGGTGGGGATGACGAGTCTGATCTTGGCAGGAAGCAAGCTGATTTTAAGTTCGGGCTGGGTGATGAGGATGGCATTGTACCAAAAAGCTTTCCCGTAAGTTATTTACATTAGGTAGGATAATATTATGTTATAAAACCGTCTTTGGTTATATATATTTTGATTATTTGTGTTCCTTTCCTGCAAGTTGGTGACGATCGATACGCTGAGTTGATACCCTGCCTTGACCGACACCTTATCTGCCATATGAGACTGAAGTTGGATTTGTCTTTAATGGAGCACTATGAAAGACATTGCCCTCTGCCTGAAAGGCGTTTCAACTGCTTGATTCCTCCCCCAACAGGGTACAAGGTATGGTTCAAAATTCTAATAATTATCATATGAACGCAAAGCGCTCTGCAAACATTACCTTGTAAGGTAATTATTGAATTACACTCTATAAAAAACAAATATATAATTGTGAACCTTCGCTTATTTTCTTAGATGTCGCCCTAAAGATTGTAAAAACTTATCCCAGACTTTGTACTGGGAGGGTGCTCGGGCTTTTGGCTCGAAAGCCTCAAGCATTTCCTGAAGCAAGACTTAATATCATATCGAGATATTAAGACTGTCTCTTTAACATGATTGTTTTTTTATACTCTCAGCCAAACGGACTACTGGTGTGATAACAAAGGTGCAAACCTGACAAAACTTCAATTAGAATATCTTTCTTTTCTTACTTTTTCTTTTGTTACTTTCTGACAATTGTTTCCTTTTACATTGCTTAGTTTGATGTTATGGGAAGAGTAAAAGGTGCAGCTAGGAAAGTGAGAGCGATTCCCTCCGACTTGGTTACATAGGTGTTGTAAATCGTAGTCAAGAGGTACTATTATATAACCGTTTAAGTTTTAACGCTTAAATCAATATATCTCACAACATAATTAAATTTGTAAATAGGATATTATGCTGAACCGGACCATGAAAAATGCGCTTGCGGCCGAGGAGGAATTCTTTCGCAGTCATCCGGTATAACAGTTTTTTCCTTTCAGTTTGGTGGTTATGGGTTCTTCAATTAATAACTAATTATCATGCTCTAGGTTTATAACAAGGTTGCTGATTATTGTGGAGTGCCTCAGTTGACAAAAAAAAGTGGACCGGGTATTTGTTTCCAAGCACTTTTGAAGCTGTCGTTGTTTTCACGCATGAGTTAGGTTTAAAAGTGAAGATGCTGTTAGCGGAACTAGCCCTCCAAAAGCGTCATGAAAACTGATAATCGAATATGATCAATACCAGAAGGTTTATTAACTGAAATGGTTACAAACTATGTTTTTGGATATAATCTTGATAACTAACATTTGACACATACAAGTCGTATTTATACATTATGAATCGACATGTTTGTTGGTTGTGATGGTTGATCCCGCCGGTTCACTTTTAGGCGTCAAATATAACTGCTTTTCAACCGTTTGTTACCAAGGGTATATTAGTCATTTCAGTATCCTTTGCAGCCCTCAATGTTTGTTTATCAACTGTTGTTTTGTTGTTGCCTCTTGTGCCTTTTGACCCGGAAACAATAACCTTGTATGCAGCCTTTATTTCTGATCCAGATTGACCCGTTTGTGGTTGATAAGTTGCATCCATTCTTGATCCATTTCGACCCATATGCAAATTCTAACTATCTAACTTACCAGCTACATTAAAGCCTATGATTAACAATTATAATACATATACATACATCATACATGAAGTAATACATATGTTCAATATATACACAATACATATACATATATAAAATAAGTTTATATTTACAACTTGACACCACTATAATTCCTTTTTGAGACAGTTTTAAACCCGTGTATCAGAACGTATCGTGATTGAGTATCAAAGAATAATGTTTTGATGCGCAAAAATTATGTATTTTGACAGACCATTGTAATGCATTCTGATTTGGTGTAAAGATGTGAATCAAAATGCAAAGATTTTGATGCAGATTGATGATGTACCTTGAAGCACCCTTATGTGCACCAAAATGCATTGTAAATGTTTGTTAAAATTTAAAATCAAAATGTAAAGTTTTGATACACGGTTATATGCATTTTGACACACCGTAGTAAACCTATATATCACAAATGCATTACAAGGGTGTACCAAAATATACTATGTATCAAAAGATTTTGTTAAGATTACGCGTATATCTATTAAGAGGGAGTACGTTGTTACATATTTATGTACATATTATGATATTTTAGAATCATACTATTGTCACGTTTAAGTTCTTTACAAGTAAGGACAATTACAGCTCTGACCACTTCTGATCTTTTTAGAGGCATGTTTCGAACTGCATCTTTGATCACAGCAACAATAACGTCACCAATATGAGCATATCGACGATTGCTAGCTCCTATGATTCGAATACACATCTCGGACCACACCAGTCTTTCGACGGTTTGAGCGAGTTGCAACCCAATAACAACTACTGTTGCCAAGACCAAACCCCTCTCCGGTTGGTGTAAGTACACTTAAACGTAGAAATATACATTTTAGTCAACTTTCTCGACGCTATCATGCATTAAGGCGTCGTTTGATCACGTTTTGATGATTTGAAGGGTAGGCGTTTAATAAGTAGTGCTATTATGTTTTCCAAATGCTAGACCTTATTTTGATTAAGTTGTAAGAACACTTATTTTTAGTTAAATAACATGTGTTTCAATGTTAGCTTAGACTATGTTTTATCGGTTTTTTGGTAAACGAATTTGTGTTTTGTTGGCTTGATTTCTGGCTGAATATGATGGTGGTGGGTTTAATGAAAGAGATGAGGTATGCATTTCGATTGTGACCAAATTACAAGGTGCGCGAGGAGATCATTATAACGCGCGCATCAATACCACTAGTTGTTATTTAAATACACTGTATTTGGGTTTGTAGATAGTTAGGAATTATGCGCTTAACTCACTTTAAACTCGGCTAAATTTAGTTTCAAGTTTTAACAGGTAAATCTAAGTATTTATTTTTTTTTAATGGCAAATTATTTTATTCATCATCTAAAAGATTACACACCGATTGCTAATAAAATGCTAGGCTGTGCAATCATTGCCTTAATCTAAGTATCTTACAAGGTCCAATTCGTTTACACCCATACTTACTACCTACTAACAACAGTAAATGGGATTTTAAAACTATAGAAGAAAATAATTTAATCCTGAATGTATGTTCAAACACCACATAAATGAACCAATGATTTTCAAGAGTCATGGTATCTACCAAGTACCAACTCCATTCTACTTTTTATACCATTAAGAACAAATGGGTTGGAAAATGGGATGGTCCAAGAGATTACTTTGTTAAAGGACGGGGCGTCATCAGAATTGGTCACGGGTACCCCATTACTAGCACGGTAACATCATCGCCATCGTTGATGGTAATGGATCCGTGAACCAATTTTTGGTTCTAATTAACGGATTCAATCCCTCTCCCTCTCCCTCTCCCTCTCCCTCTCCCTCTCCCTCTCCCTCTCTCTCCCTCTCCCTCTCCCTCTCCCTCTCCCTCTCCCTCTCTCTCTCTCTCTCTCTCTCTCTCTCTCTCTCTCTCTCTCTCTCTCTCTCTCTCTCTCTCTCTCTCTCTCTCTCTCTCTCTCTCTCTCTCTCTCTCTCTTTGAATTCCCCCAAATTTCATATCTTTTTCAAAAACTCCATATTCAAACTTTCATATTTGCACAACAAAATGATAAACAAGTGGGATTTTTTGCAAAGAGACGGTGAGTTCTAGAGAGAGAGAGAGAGAAGAGAGAGAGTGTGGGAAAGGGTTGGAGAAGACGGTGAGTTTTAGAGATAGAGAAGAGAGAGAGTGAGAAAGGGTAATATATTACTACCTGTGTAGTCAATTTCAGTGGTATACCAATGGTATTTCGGATTTCGGAGGTCCCATAAAATTTCGTTTTAAATCTCGGTACCGAAATTTTTGGCGAAATTGACCGAAATTTTACTTACAATATTTCGGTGGAAAGGGTGGTTTACCGGTTTGTATGTTTTTTTGGGCCAAACTAAAGAAAAACTTAAATCTTTTAATAGCCCATAAAGAAACCCACTAAAACCCATGTATTAAAAACCTAATTCTTCAAACCCTATCCAATAAAACACAAGAGCACAACAATCAGCTATATCCAATAAAACATCTACAGAGATGATGATGAAGATATTACCATAGCTGATGTAGATGGCTTGATTGATGTGGATTCGGATGAAGATTTTCAAGACTTGTGATTTGATTATTTAATGTTCTCTATTTTGATTCATGTATCCTGCACTCTTAATAGCTTTATAAAAAAAATTACCGATATACCACCGAATCCCACCGAAATTTCAAAAATTTTGTATCTCGGTCCTTGACCAAAACACCGAAAGTTTTGTCCTTAACTACACAGATTACTACTACTATTATTATTATGTGTGAAAATAATTGATTGTTAGGTAAAGAATCAGTGAAGTGTTGCATCTAAAAAACTGTTTCAGTATTACTACTACTATTATTATGTGTGAAAATAATTGATTGTTAGGTAAAGAATCAGTGAAGTGCTGCCTCTAAAAAACTGTTTCAGTAAAGTGACTTAGTGAAATAATGTGACAGTAAAAGATTCGTAGAAATCAGTGACATGAAATTTTTTCAGTGAAGTCCCCCCCCCCCCCCCCTTCCCCCAATAATCAACACAAAACTTTTTTATTTAAACTTAATACTTATTTTTTAATTACATTTTAAAAATTAACCTTTTGATATGTAATATATTAAACTACAAAAATAAAACATGTATTGTAAAAATAATTAAATTTACAATTTTCGAATACATTTTTAAATGTACCCGACCTTAAAAACTAGTAATATTACATTATTTTTAAATAAGTCGTAAATGAATTACACAAATTTTTTACATGTACTCTTCCATTATGTGGTGCTTAGTGTATTACTATTAGACTGTCTGTTGTGGGTCGCGAGCGAGCTTTGGTGCGAGGGAGGTTTCCTCCTTGTGCTCACCTTCAGCCACAACAGCCTCATGCGAACAGTCGCGGCGCGAGCACAGGCGACGGTAGTCGCGTGCGTTAACGGGAGAGAGAGGTGTTTTGGTTGCGCCGGTGCTCACCCCCAGCCACAACGGGGTCAAGTGACCGGTTTACTTGAAAGTGAAGTTTGTGGCTCGCATTTACTCGTTCGCGGCCGGCAACGGATAGGCTTAGTAATATAGCTACACTAACGGGGTGTTTAGTGTTTTGTCAACCAATTCAAATCAGAAGATACCGACATCAATTCACATGAAGACCTCTTGTATGATTTGCATCGTTATTAATGAATTTGTCAATTCACATGTCAACCGATTCAAATTACTTTCAAACTAGTAACATGGTCGAACCTGATGGTTCAAGTGCCCAGAACGAGCTAGAAAAAACGGCCCTTAGACCGGCATGATTGACCGTGAAAAGGTACAAAAATTGTAGATATGAACTCTCGCGGTTGATGCATAGTTGACCTTGAAACAACGTGTGGGCTTAAGGAGATGCATCGTAACATTTTTTAGATTTGTGCTAAAAATGGACTTAGAAGGAATCTAATAAATCCATAAAAGACCCAAAAATGTTTAAAAATAGTTACAAGATTTTGCGACTATAAAATATGTGTCTTCCCCTTATAGTTCAGATGGACTCTTAACGATATGTTTATTGTAACACTCCATTTTCAGGTGACTTAATTTAAAAATCACCAAGTATAACATTAACTAACAATCTATTAATATCCCATGCTTGGGAATAGTAGATTCAGTAAAAAGGTAAAAAAGATTAGTAAAGAGTAAAAAAAATGATCTGCTGGCGGTTAACAATCACACACCAACCTACGTGCCAGCAATTGGCTTGGCTGGTGCCACATGTCCGCAAAATAACGCAAAAAGACGTACATAAAGCCACGTTAACATACAACTCCTTCAACTCACCCTTTCTATTTCTATCATACACAAACACACAATGTTGTCTTCCCGAGGTCAACCACCACCATTGGAAGTCCCCTCCAACCGTTTTAGGCAACATCATCACAGAAGCTCGATGGTGACAGCGGTTACTTATGGTATCGCGAAAATGACAAGAGATAACTACAAACCGAGGATACGGTTTTTAGCACGATGGTTATTCCAGTGGTGGTTAGGTGGTGACGAAGATGGCTTCAAGAAGCTCCGGCTAATAACCTCCGCTTCCGGCCATATTCCGACGAAGTTCCGGCATAAGGCTCACAGGTTGCATGTGTGCTTTTCTGATTATTAATATAAAACTAATATATACTTTCTTATTACACCAACCGATCGGGTGTCTAATTCTTGATTCTCGATGTATGGGCCATGTTGGTGGGCCGCTGGCGGCGGAGACGTCCAGCCAACGGTGCAACCTGGGGCTGTTGCTTGGCGTATTTAGGGCACTTGGATTTGACAAACACTGACGCTCCGGGGAAGCGCTAGCAAAGCGAGATGATTGGGTGTTGAGAGAAACGTAAAGTGATTTGAAGAGCTTAGGTGCTTGGGTGTTGTTTAGAAGAAAATTGATGAAAAAGAAGGATGATTGAAAGGTTAAAAGCCAAAAAAACTGGAAAATAGTAGAACTTTTTCAGTCACTCCATCAGGACAAGTCCCATACTATGTATTATTATTTCACTTATGAATATTTTATTTCTTATTGAAGTAACTTTATATGAAACATGAATATGAACCATATATATTTTTTTCCCAAAAGCAATTATCCTATTTTACTTCGTAAGTTTTTATATACAACTCCGTATTACATGTTTGGATCTGGGATTATTTGTATTATTCTTAAAGTATAGGCAACTCCAAATATTTTCATTAGGTTGAGACTTTTTTGTTAGGAAAGTGTGGAAAAGAAGTTGAAGAAACATTATGTTGATACTTTAAGTTAAACTCCTAATTAACCCGAAACAACAAAGCGAATCCGCGCTTCAAACTCCTATTAACTAAAACGACAAGCGAGTCCTAAGTCCTAGCCGCAACGCGGCTGTTAAAATAGAACTAGTTTTCTTAAAAGGTAAACTACTTTTATTACATGTTTTCCAAAGTATAACCAATGTCTTTTTTTTTTTTTTTTAAGGAGAACTTCATTAAACACGGATTGAAACGTCATCAAAGCAAGGACCTACGAGCAAAAAACAAACCAAACAACATCAGTCCAATGGACAAATACACCAGTTCTTCCAATCGACATTTTTAAATCTAGACCTATTACGAAACCAAAAAAACGACGTAGATTTAACAACTTTCACAATCTCTATAGGTCTCCGGCTTTTGTTGTTGAAAATCCGATTATTTCGCTCGTTCCATAGCACCCACATAGTAGTGTACACAATACCGCGCAAAATGAACCTCTTGTCTTTAGGCCGAGTATGAGACTCCGATACTTTAAGCAGATCCAAAACATCGAACGCATAGCTATGATCCATCCTGCATCAAGCTTCTATACGGAACCAAGCTTCTTGAGAAAAAAATGCAACCTGTGAAAAGGTGCAGTGCTGTTTCCGGAACCTCCTAGCAAAAACCGTAATCCGTTCGATGGATGATCACACCTCGCTTGATGAGCCCCGCAACTGTTGGAAGACGATCTCTCACAAGTCTCCAAACCATGATTTTGCATTTAAGGGGTACCCAAGTCTTCCAATTTATCACGAAACTATTATCTCCAACATCGTTGTTCAATATCAGGCCTCTAGCCGAAGACACTATGAATCTACCATCATTTTCTAACTTCCATTTCCATAAGTCTCTTCCACCCCTCCAAGAAAATTCATGAATATCATTAAGAAGTTGAAATAATTCGGACACCTCCTCATTCGAAGAAGGTGATTCACGCCATTCCCACTGCATGATTTTGGAATTATTGAACCAAAGAATACGTTGAGAGACCAGAGCCCATTTGTTCCTATTAAGCCGAAAAAGGTTCGGGTATATAACTCTTAGGGGAGCTTCTCGTAACCAAGTATCACCCCAAAAATGTATAGAATGCCATCACCTAATTCTCCAACAAAAAAGGAGTTAAGAGACGACCCGTTTGATGTTTTTTTCTCTCCTACTTTAACAATATATTTCCAACACCCGTTCAACGACACGTTACAAGGAAGCATCGCCTACGGCCTGCTCGAGCCATGACATCCCCGAATAATCTTCTTCCACATGGTATTATCTTCTTGTTTAAATCTCCATGTCCATTTTAGTAATAACGCTTCATTCACATTTTGTAACTTGGACACTCCCAACCCACCCTTATTTTTCGGTTTAGTGACAACATCCCAAGCCACCCATGGAATCTTTCTCTCTTCGCTAGCACCCGCCCACAAGAATCGCCTCATAATGGTCTCAATAGAATCAATCACCGCCTTGGGGACGATTTCCCATCTTGTCTCTCTTACGTGCGATATAAAGATCATAGATATCCCCATAACCCCTAATGAATTCCGATAAATCTTTACCGCTGCATTTCTCTGGTAGGTTTGTTACAAAAATCTTAGTGATTCTACTTAGGCTGTTCGCCGGAATATTCGGTTTTCGACCGGTCATGACGAGAGGTTTTTTTATTTCCAATGTCTACAAGGGCCATATCCTTAATCTAATGAATGAATTCAATGGCATGTTTTAATTCAATGGTTCGTTTGGTTTTTCCTTAACTTATTAGACTTTACATTTACAAATTAGTGAAAACAAACTCTTTAAACAAAACCCAAAGTATAGATGTTTACATTATTAAATGGAGTTAGCTCACTTGATAAAGACACATACTTTTTAAAGGGATGGGAAATCTCAGATTTAAATTTAGGCAAAAGTATAAATATTTAGGATTACTGATGTAAAGGAGTAATGTTACTAGTTAAAAAAAACTAAGAGACTATTCTAAAAGGTTATATGACCAAGACTTATTATATTACTATAGTGTTAATGCCAATGGGTAGGTATAATTTAATAAATTAATATTTTTCACATTGATTGCTGTATTATTTTAGGTTAATTGGGTCACTAAAATACCAAAATATAATGCTTTAGTTGACTAGTAAGTAGTAAACAACAAACTTTAATCAATTTAATAGATTTGTCATACAACTAGTGGGTGGAGCCAAGCATTATAAATCATGCACCCCCTTAACACACATCTTTTGTCACAACTCTAAACCAAATATTCCACAATGACCGGAAACATCCTCTGCCTCCTCCTCCCCTTCCTCTTGATGCTCTCACACACTTCCCCGGCAGCCGGGACCGATCCCGCCTTTCTACAATCCGTAAAACTCAACCCGAAGAAGCTCCGAACCGAAAAACTAAGCCACTTTAGGTTCTACTGGCACGATAAGATAAGTGGTCCCAATTCAACAGTAGTAAACATAGTTCAACCTCCTGCCAACAACAACAAATCATCACCCACCGGGTTCGGTATGGTTAATATGATCGATGATGCATTGACGGATAAGCCCGAATCCGGGTCTAAGTTATTGGGCCGGGCACAAGGCTTTTATGGTGTGGCATCACAAGAGGAAGTTGGGTTATTGATGGCAATGAATTTTGTGTTTTCTACTGGGAAGTATAATGGTAGTACGTTAACGATTTTGGGACGAAATCCGGTTTTCGAGAAGGTGAGGGAGATGCCAGTGATCGGGGGAAGTGGGCTTTTCCGATTTGCTAGAGGGTATGTTCAAGCAAGTACACATAGTTTTGATCTCAAGACAGGAGATGCTGTTGTTGAGTATAATGTTCATGTTTTGCACTACTAAAGCACTAATCATGTTTTGTTTTGTTTTTTTTCTTTTGAGAAGGCTAGTTAACCAATTATTAATGTACTATGTGTTTTATGTTTATGAATGTATGAGTCCAAAGTTGGGTGTTTTTTCTTTTGTTTTAGTGGGGTGCACTTTCACTCATAAGGTCTTATTACTTTTGGTAGTTGGTACCACTTTGTGGTTTGAATATTTTGTTTGAAACAAAAGTCTTGAGTGGTTATATTGATGGTATGCTTTTTTAGCTTTTTTTTTTTTTTTCTAGAAAGCCACCGACATAAACAAACTTATATTCTAGTCAGGGAGTAGGGGCGTAGAAATGGGGAGTGCAAGCCGCTCCACTCATTTTGGTGGGCGTTGCCCATTTTATTATGGGATTCTTCATCTACGTTTCTTTTCTAGAATGATGTGTCTTAATTTGTTATTTTTTTTGTCCCTTGTCATTGTCATTGACACTTTGCCTTTCACCACTACCTTATTTTTGTGTTTTGGAGGGTAAAACCCCATTTGCGTAGGTGACACCTACGTGGTGGCCAAAAGCCCCTTACCCATCACTCCCTCTAGTCTTAAACATTTTTTTTTTTCATTAACGGGTATTGAAACACTTGATGCCTCTACATAAGGTACTCTTTTAATCTCGATTACCATGAAGAAGCAGAGCCATAGTTGCAAATTGCCACTCCCAACCTTTACATACCAAATGATGACAAGTGATGTAAAAGATTTGTGAATTAAAAAAAAATATATATATATATAGACACGAGTTACACTATAGGTGGCCAAACATTAGAAAGGCATAAGAAGGTACATAGTGCCTAACTTGTGTTAAGTCAAAATACTGAAACACGTGACACACTATGGGTTGGTGGAGAATGGTGTGCCCCATGTAACATGTGTCATTCACACACGTGGAGCACTCTGGTTGGCAGAAAGGGAATGGGTGTGTAGCATAGATAGAGGTGTCAAATATATCGCAACTGACCCGAATCACAATCGGGTAGATTGGTTATCGGGTTGGAGTCGTTTTGGGTTTTGTTTTGACCAAAATCAGGTTCACGTGCGATAAAACCTATGGCTGTGTGATCATGAGAAAAAATAAGTCCAACCCGATCACAACAACCGTAGGTTAAAAAAGTATTTTACTAAAATAGTGTTGTTGAACAAGTAAATACTTTTTTTGTTACGAAATAAAAAAATTCAATGTTTCAAAGTTACTGTAGCTTTGTTAGTGTGAAATTCAAAGGTTTTTTTTTTTTTTTTTTTTTTTAACGGCAAATGGTGCAACCGGTGAAACTCCAACTAATAGGGCTGTTGATCTCGATAAAAGCAAAAGGACAAAAGGAATAATAATCATTTGTTTTGTTGTGGTTGTTGGTTGCACTAAATAAATAAATAAATAAATAAAAACATAGCAAGAAGGAGGTTTTTTTTTTTTTAACTTCATTGAAGCAATGGCTGTGGAGTGTTGTAAAACGGAGACTACAAGCGGTTTGGGTTAGTCATGTGACAGGGAGTGCTGATTGGGGCAACCTCGTTTTGGTAGTGTTCGGAAGGTGATTTTGGCATGGTTTTGGGTTGTAGAATTCGTGGAAAAAAAACGGCGCAAGTGGAAAAAAGAAAGGTGATTTTCGGATGATGTCTTTTGCAACCGAAAATCAAGAAGGTTACCAAGATTTTTCTAGAAGAATTAAAGAAAGTTAGAAGGTTGTCGGGTCGTTTTTGAAAGAAGATAGAAAGTAATCAAGAATGTTTCTTGAAAGAAAGAGGAGAGAAGAAAGTTTTGCGGTGTTTAGAGATTGGTTTCGGGATCGTGAATCAATTCTAACGGAAAAGAGCAAACCGGTAGAAAGAAAGAATGATGCCCTCACGAGCATATTTTGAAGAAAGAAATAGATGATGCAGTAAAGAGTAGATCTTGAAGAACAAAAGAAAAAATGCAGTCAAGAAACTCATGTTCGAGTTGACGCATACAGATCAAGAACCTGTGTAGTTCGATCCAGAAAGAAGACCAAGAATGAAAGCTAGATACTGAGCAAGAAAAGCGAGAGCGATCAAAACCCGAGTGGTTAGATTGGGGAAGTCAGAAAAGTTTAGTTGGGCTTTAGGATTAAGGGAGAATGATGAAATTTAATTAATTTTTAAATGTTTGATCTGATTTTCTGAGCCAACACACCCAAAACCCGAACGAGGATCCATAAATATAGTTGTATCCGTATCTCTATGGATGATGAGAATGGTAATTGTGTATCCAGATAAACATACTTATGTTTATCTATACACCATGACCAGCGTAGGTTGGTGATGGTTCTTCCATGGCAAACAGGGTGACCCAATATACAAGGTAAAAAAAAAAAAAAAAAGAAGAGTAAAATTTGGGTTTGAACCCTTATCACTTGAATGAGGGGAATTCGCGGATTAATTTTTAGTAAAAGAGTAGAGCACCGCAAAAGAACGAAAAAGTGAAATATAATGGGGCCATCATCAAACAAATTACAATTCAAGTAGGAGGTTTCAAAATCTTGGGTTTGATGCAATTTACAAGGAACCGTTCCAACTCCATAAAAAAGAAGAGAATTCTTAACACATCTTTGGAGACGACCTGATCATACCCAACAACAACCTGTAAGCCGACCCCATGATACCGAACTAGGGATGGCGAAAATACCCGATCCCAATGGGTATAACTGAAACTCGAAATATATTGGACGAGCATAACCGAATCCAACGGATATGGGTTGGGTATGGGATTTGTTTTAAAAAATTTCCACAAGTTTGGATCGGGTATGACATTAGGTGATACCCGAAACCACATACCCGTTTACCCAAACCATATACCTAATCATATACCCATAATTTTTTAATTTTAGTGAGTTATTTTAGTAGATTCATTATGTGAAAAATAAAATTTCTTTTGTAATATGTCTTTGATAATAATATTTATATTTTGTATGTCATGAAGTACATACATGAAATTATCTAAAATTTATAAAGTTAGTGTTTATTTATGAAAAAAGTTATATATATATGTATATATATATATATATATATATATATATATAGGGTTGGGTTAAAATGAGAACTCAAGTGAGTTGTGAGAACTAGAGAACCCTTATGAACCATTGATCTTGATGATCCAATAGTTGAGATTAAAAGTTATGTATTTTGTCTTTACTTGATTAATGAGTATTTTTTTAATATGTTAAAGTACAATTAAGGGTATTTAGGTAAAACCTCATGAGAGAGAAGATTTAATATAATATTATGTTATTTTTTATTTCATTATTAAAAACAATCTTATTTATTAAACTTTATTTTATTATTTTAATTAAAATAATTTACTGTTTTTTTTTTAAATATTTTAAAAACAAAAAAAAAAACGTCAAGTCCTCCATCCCCCATTTTTACACTGGTGTAATTTTTTATACCAGTGTAAATCTGCCATACACAAACATTTACTAACAATTACACCCGTGTAAAACCAAACAAAACATATAATGAGGAGGTTGATTTACACCAATGTAAATCAGCCATACACAACTTTTACAAAAAAAATAAATAAAAACACTAGTGTAAAAAACCAAAACTAGATAGTGTGCTTTACATTTATATTTACACTGGTGTAACTGATGTTTTACACCAGTGTTTTTCTTACATCAACAATGACTATACATTATACATTCATATTTACGCTGGTGTAAACTGATGTTTACACCAGTGTTTTCTTACAAAACATACTACACCATTCTCCATCTTCACATTCTTCATCTTCATAGCATCATCATCTTCTTAACCCAAAAGATCATCATCTTCACTGCATCATCTCCTAACAAAACCGAAATTTTCAACATAAAAATCCTATCTTTTCACAATACATTCATATTTACGCTGGTGTAAACTGATGTTTACACTAGTGTTTTCTTACAAACAAAACTACACCATTCATCATCGTCTCCACGGCATCGGCTCTTCTTCGCAGCATCATCTCCTGACAAAAAACCCCAAAAATTTCAACATAAAAAACCTATCTTTTCACCATAATATCCCATGATAATAATAATAATAATAATAATAATAGCTGAAAAAAATAATAACAAAACAAATAATAATAACAGAATTAATATTAATATTAATAATAAAAATAACAAAAATAAATAACAATAATAATAATAATAATAATAATAATAATAATAATTAAAAAAACAACAAACCTGCAACCCTTCAACCACCGCCATCAGCCACCGTCGTCCTCCCCCTTCAACCAACGGCGTCCCCCCTTCTGCAAAACCCACCACCACCGTCTTCCTCCCTTTCTGCAAAACCCACCACCACCTACGTCCTACCCTCTGCACAACCCACCACCACCGTGAACCACCATCATCCCCCCTCTGTTCTTCATATCTGAAACACAAATCAGATTCTGCAAACTCTCGTCTTTATCATCACCACCGTCCTCATCGTCACCCCGTCTTCATCATCACCACCGTCGAAAAACCAACGACCACCATCGCCTGCAACCCACCAGTCCTCCTCCGTCCCCCCTTCCATCACAGCTTCGATCCTCTTCCGTCCCCCCTACCACCAACCCATCGAACCCCCCACCATCAGATCTATTGCTTCTTTTGTTTTTAGAGAGAGAGAGAAGAGGGAGAGAGAGAAGAGAGAAAAGAAAGAGTATGTGACTGGTGTGTGTTTTAGAGAGAGAGAGAGAGGTGAGAGTTATTATTATTATTATTTAAAGTGTAGTTGGGGTGGGGTAGGGTAGGGTGGGTTGTTATTATTACTAAAATGCCCACAAGTGGGTATATAGAAAAGACATTGTTGCCCCTAATTAAAAAAAATACAAAAAATTATAAAGGTGGTGAAGTGTCACTTGGTGAATGGTTCAAAGGAGTTCTCTAGTTCTCACAACTCAGTGGAGTTCTCATTTGAACCCAATCCTATATATATATATATATATATATATATATATATATATATATATTATATATATATATATATATATATATAGGGAATGGTTAGTTTGAGAACTCACATGAGTTGTGAGAACCATAGGAACTCTTTTGGACCATTGATTTTGATGATCTAATGGTTGATATTAAAAGGTGAGGGTTTTTGTCTTGACTTGATTAATAAGTATTTTTTTAATCTAATAAAGTACATTAAGGGGTATTAAGGTAAAAACACCATGTGAGAGAAAATAATTAATATAATACAATATTAATTTTTATTTAATAATTCAAAATATCATATTTTTTTAAACTATATTTTATTTTTTTAATTTCTTTGTTTTTTAAAATAAATAATCAGATAAGTCTAATGAGTATGATTTACACCAGTGTAAATTTACCATCATTTACACTGGTGTAATTATTTTACATCAGTGTAAATCTACCATGCACAAAACTACAACATTCGTATTACTGGTGTAATTATTTACACCAGTGTAAATTTACCATCATTTACACTGGTGTAATTATTTACACCAGTGTAAATGTACGATGCACAAAACTACTACATTCGTATTACTGGTGCAATTATTTACACCAGTGTAAATTTACCATCATTTACACTGATGTAATTATTTACACCAGTGTAAATGTACGATGCACAAAACTACTACATTCGTATTACATCAGTGTAATTATTTTACACCAGTGTAAACCAAAACAAACATCTACACAAACGTATTACACCAGTGTAAAAACACCCAAAAACATCTATACATTTCATACTACACACCTCATACTACAAATTGTTTCTATACCTTATACAAAAAAAAAAAAAAAAAAAAAACCATCGTCTTCTTCAAACATCGTGTTTCTTTCCCCATCACCATCTTCTTTCACACAACAAAAAAACCATGGAAAAATTTAATAATAATAATAATAATAATAATAATAATAATAATAATAATAATAATAATAATAATAATAATAATAATAATAATAACAACATACCATACCATCGTCAGCTTCATCCCCCACCGTCCGACCACCCGTCCACCGCCCCTGCCCCCACCTATTCATTGGAACCTGCAAAAAACCCTCAACCATCATCAACCACCCACCGCCACTACAAAATCCCCATCATCGGAACCTGCAAAAAACCAAATAATAATAATAATAATAATAATAATAATAATAATAATAATAATAATACCCCTCGTTAATCCCAGATCCATCGTTAACCCAGATCCATCATCACCCTCAACCATCATCAACCACCCACCGTAACCCCCCACCATCATCACCCATCGTCTTTGTCACACCCTCAAATTCCACGTGCGGGGTTTTACCGCGAGGCGCGTGACACACCAGGATCTCAGTCAACGATCACAATAAACATACAACAAACATGCATTCATAAATATATTTAAAACCAAAAGATCACGCTTTGAGCTGTAAACCAGCAGCGGAAGCATTCTTGTTTACAACCAAAAGACATATCATTGTTTACAAAAACATTGTTTAATATGCTTCAAAATGTTAGACGCTGTGCATGACTCCGTGCGCCTAGTCCGATAACTGCTACCTTAGCGACCTGAGAAAACATGCCAAAAATGTCAACATATAATGCTGGTGAGTTCACAGGTTTTCTTTTATAAAAGAGTTGTCACAAGTTCACAAAGATCATTCCCGTTATACTATGTCATAAGAACGTTAGCTAGACGTTAAGTGATCTCACTACTACGGTTGGGAACCCATTACTGAACATGAACCAATAGACGAGACCAGCCCAGACGACTGGGCTACCGATGCCTCGGTAACCCGATAGGTAGAGACAATATGCACCCGCCCGGCCCCCGGCCGTCGGGTGGGGCTTATGAGGCCACAATAGATCTATCCACATTTCCCTCGTTGTGCATTCCTGCACATTCATGGTTTCCCCCTGGGACTTTCCATAAAGACCGTATAGTACATAAAGTGCCCATAGTATAACCTGTCCTTTAAATCGTTCGTACAAAGCATGTTTCTCCCCCCGAAAGTCAAACAGTAAAAGTGGGGCTGTGAAACTCACCTCGGTTTACGTTACTTGAAAACAGTTAAGAAGTTAAGCTATGATAGCCCCAAATAGCGGCGACCTATCATAAGATGTGTATAAGTACCTGGACTAATAACCCGTGGGTTAACTAGTCCCCGAATGTCCAGACCGTGACCATACGTTTGAAAACACCTTTAACTGTTAGACCGACCGTGCCAGACAAGACCCGACATCCCATTGGTGACCCGACATTTCACGTATTAGATAAGTACAAGACATCATGCAACATATGCAATTAAACACTTAGCACGCGCAATAATTCACCTAGTCTAGCATGATATCCGTTTAACGCATAATCAGGTCCGAATACGTCTTACTAAGTCATTGGGTGCATCCCGGGGTTCCTAGCATGTTCCTAGGTGTCAAATCGTGTTCCGGGATGTCAAAACGCGTTCACAACAGCAGTTCATGCGATTAGGAAGGTCACACGTGAGTAGGCATCAGCCTACAGGCGATTAGAGGCCTAATCGCCTGATGTATCAGGCGAGTAGGGCCCAAATCGCCTATAAGTCTGCATAATCGCCCCCAGCTCAGGCGATTAGGATTCCTAATCGCCTGCAGCTGCTGTGTAACGTATTTTCGCGCGTTTAACCCTCCAAATCAGATCCGAAACATGCAACGACACCCAATATCAAACCTAAATCATTTACCAACCCATTTCAAGCAAAAACCCCCGACATATCACTGATCTAGCATGTTCTATGCAATTATTTCCTAAAATGGCAAAGTACTAGGTTTCACCTACCAACCTTATCTTTCCTTAAATGGAAATAATCAGATTTCAACCTCTACCAACATGTAGATCATCAAACCTCTGTTCTAACATCTTCCTAGCATCAATTCTAACAACTTTACATCAACAATCATAGCATAATCATCCTAAATCTTCAAGAACATACTAGGGATGGCAATCAAACCCGAACCCGATGGGTAAACCCAAAACCCGACATATTTGGGACGGGTTTGGGGTCGGGTAATCGGGTATGGGTCCGGGTATGGTATTAGTTTTTAATTTTTTCGCGGGTTTGGGACGGGTTTGGGATTTGATGATATACTCGTTTACCCGACCCGATTACCCGATAAAGTATACCCGTTTACCGACTAGATACCCAATATACTTTCTAATATATCTTTTTAAATATGTATACATAATATATCTAATTGTCCATTTACATTATCATCTTGTGCTAAAATTACCAAAAATTAGTGTATACTATTTGTTATCTATGTCTTTGATTATTTTTATATGATTTAAGTATTTTATATTTGTACACTATAATCATTTACATGTATATTTAATAATGCTAAATGTAATTGGTTAATAGTTACCTAATAAATGCCCATCGGGTTTTTAGTCGTATATACTCAATGAGTAAGTTTAAAAATTAATGGGTTTACCCGAAACCCGCGGGTATACCCGATACCCGATGGGTATTTACCCGATACAAACCCGACGGGTTTTGGGTCGGGTTTGGGACAAGCATACCTAATCGGGTATGGGGTTGGGATTACCTAAACCCGTCCCAAACCCGACCCATTGCCATCCCTAGAACATACAAATGGGTCAAAATATGCATTTTCTTCAAAACACCACAATAATGGCTAAGATTCTAAGACAACCTTCCTAATAACCTCTACATAGCAGAAGTACAATCATATCTTGAAAACATTCATGTTAAAATCACCAAGAAGACCAACATATGCATGTAAACTTCACATATAACAAACATTAAGGTGTAGACTTAGTTTAGGACTCTTTTGAAAGGTTTTTAAAGACACATTTTGGTAAAACAAGGTCTGGAACTTTGGGGAACTCAAAATAACAACTTTACAAAGGTTAGGGATGAAGAACACACCTTGGATTTTGCTAAAGAAAGGTGTGTAAGCTTGGGGATGGTGATTTTTGTAGCAAAAAGAGTTCCAGAGGTGTTTCAAGGTGTGTGGGTGGTTTGGGAGCAGCTAGGGTTGTTCTAGAGGTGTTTGGGGAGTTAAGGGTTCTATTTATAGGTGTTTTGACCCGAGCCCTGCTGTTCACGCGATTAGAAGCCCAGATCAGGCGATTAGGGGCCTAATCGCTCCACTGTTCACGCGATCAGCCTCCTACTCGCGAGTAGGGGCTCTAATCGCCACTGTTCACGCGATTAGGCCTCCTACTCGCCCCATTCCCCTTGTAATCGCTTACTGTTCATGCGATTAGGAGTCCCCCAGGCTCCTAATCGCCTATAAGGTGCTGGAATGGGTTTTTGGCGCGTTAAACACTATTTTAACATATTTAAACACGTATTCACATACCGATAAGTCACATAATGATTTCAAACATATAATACATGATAACTAAACACGTTTACATCCGTTCACCAATTCCGGGACTCGAGACTCGTGTGTGCGTTAGACCCGGCGATTCCACGAATCGCCGATCCTTGTACCCATAGTTATGGACCGACTCCCGATGACCCCGCGGATCATCATTACGACTCCCGATGATTCCCAGAATCATCATACCGACTCAACTGACCCCGTTAAAGACGTAATATGCATGACTCGCTAAGGTAGGCTTACTAGTTTAGTCAACGTTACTAACCTGAGTTTGCCGGGTGTCACAGTCTTCCTGTTCCAGCCACCACCGTCGCGTCGTCTTCCTGTTCCAGCCACCACCACCGTCATTGTTTTCAGATCCCCCACCACCGTCGTTTTCTGATCTACCGTCATGAGTTATTATCGTTGTTATTATTATTTTTATTATTATTATTATTATTATTATTATTATTATTATTATTATTATTATTATTATTAGAGAGAGAGAGAGAACGAGAGAGAAGAAGAGAGAGAGGGCAGAAGTTTTGAATGAGAGAGAGAGATGAGATTTGTGTATTAATATTATTATTATTTATTATTTAAAAGGGTGGTGTGGATGGGGTGGGGGTGGGGGTGGGGGTGGGGTGGGGTGTTATTGTTACTAAAATACCCTTAACTCTTTGTGTGCAAAAGACTTTATTGCCCTTGATTAAAAAAATACAAAAAACTATAAACATGTTGATGTGTCACTTGTGATTAGTCTAGAGGAGTTCTCAAGTTCTCGCAACTCGGGTGAGTTCTCAAATGAACCCAATCCTATATATATATATATGTATGTGTGTGTAATACACATATTTTAGTTTATAATAATTGTTATATAAATAAACTCATATAGTACTTACAATAGTAAAAAATGTATTTGGAAATGGGTATACATAGTTGTTACCCATCGGTATACCCAACGAGTATTGGGTGGGTATGGGACACGGTTTTATAACTGGGTATGAGTTTAGGGTTACCAATATTTTACCCAAACCCGACCAATTGTCATCTCTATTCATAACCATCTTGTACCACGTGTTCACATATTATTCGTTCACGGATTGAACGTAACTTGTGCACTTTATGCTCTGAATGTCACACATTGTCATGTCATTGATCTATGCCTATCAACAAATTTGTGGGTCATTCTTTTATTTCTTAATACCAAAGTATAGTAAATAGAGCCTCCATTATAAATTAGGTGCCTCAATCCCCATTAACCCACCAAAACGTTAAATGGCCAAATATTTCCTCATCCTTCTTACACTCCTCACAAAATTCACACAAACGTTCCCGACAGCGGGAGAGATCCCGCCTTTCTAAAATCCGTAAAACTAAACCCGATGGAGAGCCAAACCGAAAAACTTAGCCACTTCCGGTTCTACTGGCACGATATCCTTCGCGGTCCTAACCCGACAGCCGTTAAAATTGTTCCACCATCAGCAAACAACAAAACCGCAGCCACTGCATTTGGTCAGGTCAACATGATTGATGATCCATTGACCGAAAAACCCGAAGCAGGGTCAAAGTTATTAGGGAGAGCACAAGGGTTTTACGGGCTTGCATCGCAGGAGGAAGTCGGGCTGTTGATGGCCATGAGCTTTGTGTTTTTGACTGGGAAGTATAATGGGAGTACCTTGATGGTTTTGGGGCGGAATCCGGTTTTCGATAAGGTGAGGGAGATGCCAGTGATTGGTGGCAGCGGGGTTTTCCGGTTTGCTAGAGGGTATGTTGAGGCAAGTACGCATAGTTATGATAAAACAACAGGGAATGCGGTTGTGGAGTATAATGTTCATGTTTTGCATTTTTGATGTTGTTGTTTCTTGTTTAATATATATAGGTCCATTCGCCATCAGTACATTTTTATTATGATACACTTCGTTATAAAATTATTGACAAACCGTAAAGTTGAATACATTTATTGGTACTTATATTGTTCGGTTGGTTTCAGTTTGATTTGATATGTTGCTTGTACTCGCTATAACGTTGAAAGTATTGAAACCGGCTCGAATTGATACCAAAAATCGTGAAGTTACCGGTATCTATACAGATGTTGTTCGGCTGTAGAGGTCTGATATGGTATTGGTACTTATTATAGTTTACGATGCCAAAAAATACTTTATTTTGAATACAATTTTGGTTTTAATAAATTTCAAGTCAGAATGTTGAAAACAAAATAAACATAGTTATGTGTTTAGAATTGAGTAAATTGCCAAAATGGCCCCTCAGGTTTGGCCCAAAATCCTTGTTTGGTCAGTTATCTTTTTTTTGTGCCAAAAGCACCCCTCACAGATCGAAAAATTGCCAAAATGACCCATATTTAACTGAGTTTCTAACTGAGGATGGAAAGTCAGTTAAGTCTAAGGGGTAATTTTGTCCTTTCACTCTATTATTTTTTTTTAAAGTTAATAACCCCTTCTCCTTCCTTTGGCAGACCTAATCCCACCCTTTTCTCTCTCTAAACCACCACCACCACCACCCTCCACCACCCTTCATATCTATACTACTGTCATTGCCGATGCTACCGCTGTCGCCCTTGGGTGCTTCTTAGAAGCTTCATGTCGTTTTCATCAGGCTCTGTTACAGAGGTTCTAAAGGAAGCGCCAGATCGTTACGAGTCTTATAATATTCGGGTGAGTTATGTCCGTGTAGATCTGTTAGATTGAAAATTTCTATTTGAAGTCTAGAAAACTTGAACAAATAGATAATTTAATAGATGCTTATATTTATACAATTATTGAAGTATATAGGCGGACTTGCTGGTGGTGGTAAATACAATTATTTAGGAATTGGGCATGTATATTGGAGCATATATCCTTATAACTAAATCCAATTTAGTGGGTTCTGGCTCTGTAGATCTGCATCCTCATTCTCTTCCTCTTCCTCTTCCCTTTTATCTTAACCTCATCCATCGTCTCCACCGCCCTCGGCGGTTCTCCGGCGGCCGGCCGGTCAACTCAACCCAACCCAACCAACACCCTCACCTTCTCCCCTTCACTGATCTGATTATTATTATTATAGAGAGAGAAACAGAGATCGAGAGAGAACAGAGGAGAGAGAGAGGCAGAGACTAAAAGAAAAGGGAGGAAGAAGGCGATGGTCAGCGGTGGTGTCGTGGTTTCCAACAAGAGGCAGATTCAATCACAGAGGTAAAACCCCCCTTCTATTTCAACATTAAAGTAGCGGCGGTGGTGATTCGTGGTGGATTGTAGAAGTTTATGGTGGTCGGAAGGGTGGTGGTTATGCTCGGTGGACAGAAGCTGAGGTGAACAGAGGAACCAGTGGTGGTTATGCTTGGTTTGTTGTTGTAACACCCCAACCGATGGCGGAATCATCGAGGTGTCACGTAGTGACGATTGTTCAAAAGCACATGGTACTTAAATGTAAATATTATTAAATGAAATCCAAAAATTGTCTTACAAGGAAAATGGAAATACAAGGTCTTAAATGAAACATAAATAATGAAATAACTGCATAATAAAGCGCTAAAAGTATCTTGATCAAACAGCACCTGAAACATGTACAAAAATAAGTTTGGTCAACATAAGAAATGTTGGTGAGCATTCCTAGTTTTGATATATATAGTAGATTAAAAGTTATACAATTCAAGTGCAAGCTACAGTGTGGATATGTAAACCATGTATCAAACAAATGAGCGAAATCAACCCTGTGACTGTATAATGTACTGTATGAACTGTAGTGTACTTATCCAACAAATGGATAATAACTTAACAATGGCCACGGATTCTCCGATGAAAAAGGGGGAGAATCACCTAGGCGGGTTGTCAATCCAAATAGCGCTATCCAATGTTAAGGTCGGCTTGTACCATGTTAATGATTTCACTAAGTACAAATGTAATCCACATGTAGTGTCTAAGCATAAAGCACGTTGTAAGCAATGCACATAGTACTAGAATTGTATTGTAGAAATGTAAACTTGTATTTGAAATTGTAATAGTGTACATGTAACACCCCAAAAATGTATAAAAGCAAAAAGGGGATAGGAAATACTCACTGTTCACGTAGTAACTTGAAATTGGACTGGACAACGAAATATGAACTTGAGATTTCTCCCAAAAGATTAACCTAAAGTAATTGATAATGTGTGAGTGAAATAACTCTAGGATGCATGTATATCTAGGGCTTCGAATTGGGGATTACGTTTATTTGTGTAAATAAACAAATTGTTTATTAATTATGAGAAATTTAATAAATAAATGAATAAAAGTCTTTTAATGAAATTTGAATTTAGGATATACACAATAAAGTGTTTGAAGTGTAGAAATAATTTTTATAAAATTATTTCATTTAAAATAGATTTTTAAATCTATTTATTTATAAATAGTCATTAATTAACTTTAATATTTAAAAATACTAAAATTAAAGAATTCTTATTTTAAAAATCATATTTCTGTTCTAAATGATTAAAAATAATTTGTATAAAATTTTGGTGCAAAAATGATGAAATTGGATTTGTTATGATTTAATTATGATTAAATCTATCAAAAATTGATTAAAAATATAAAATAAATGATTTTACTGAATTAAAAATTATTTCAGTAAAGTTTAACTTTAAATAAAGTCAGGATAAATTTTGGAGAAATTAATAAAATTGTTTTGATGTATAAATGGATTTTTATAAATCTAATAGATTAAAAATGATTTAATTATTATAAATATTAAATAAATGAATTTCTGAAAAATAAAAATTATAAATGAAACTTTTATAACAGATTTAACAAATGTAATTTTTTTAGAATTTATAAAATAGTTTTGGTATTTTAAAAAGAATTTAAAAGATTTAAAAGGATTTAATAATTATATATATTTAATTGTTTGTATTTAAAAAGAAAAGAAAAGAAAAAGAAATAAAACCGGTCAGAGCCGGGACTCGAACCCGGGTGACCTTTGTTGTGGACCGTGGTCACAACCACTTGGCCTAGGCCGGTGGTTGTGATCTTTCTGAGTTAAAAATAAATTTATATCATACGCGAAAACAGGATTATCCCCAAATCAAGAACACGAGCCCTAGAATTTTCAATCAAGCAATCCAGGCAACATGAGCCCGATTAATTATAGGGCTTTTGTTGCTGGGTAGCCGATGAACAAAACCCATCAAGAATATTGAGCTTACAGTGTGTAATCGTGGGTAATTGACTGGTCAAAGACCAAAGTCAAACGTCGTGCAATAAGGAGATCAACAGAGATTATTTAGAACAATTGGAGGTTTAAGAAGATGAATGAGCGAGTTGTGAAGCTGTTCCAAGGCTCTATTTATAGTGGGGATCAATAGGTTAGGTTAATTGGTAAGTTGACCCCGATTAATTATCATACTCGTTCGAATTCAAAATTGGTCAATGGTCTGTTGTCAATTGACGTGTATAAGAGTTGTAATAGGCCGATAATTGCACAAATTTACCAAAAATGAATCAATTACTCGTTAATGGGACGGATTGATTAACAAGGCAACCCACAGTTGACTTTCCTTGTCAACTGTGAGGTTTTAAAAGTGTATATTTATATATAACGTGTCTGGGTTATAACAGATAGAAGGCTCAGCTCAGTTGGTTAAGGATGTTTGAGTGTGTGGCTTTGGCGCGGGTTCGAACCCGGCCAAAGCATAATTATTTTTATTTTAAAAACAGCCTAAGGGGATTGGGCCTGGGATGATGGGCCAGACATGTAGGGTTTGGGCTGGGCTTGGAGACTGTTGGGCTCCATCAGATGGGCCTCAACATAATTATTATTATTATTATTATTATTATTATTATTATTATTATCTATGATTAAACGAACCCGAGTTTAACGTTCAAAAATAATAAAAATGCCACGTTTATTAATTGTGATAAAACGTACAGAGAATTAAGCGAATACAATGAAAAGTGACGGATGTCACAGCATCCCCTACTTTTAGAAATTTCGTCCCGAAATTACTTCAAGTGGTAGTCTCTGGAAAGAGGTGAGGATACTTAGACATCATTTGGTCCTCACGCTCCCAAGTAAACTCTGGGCCTCGTTTGGATTCCCAACGAACTTTGACAATAGGAATTCGGCTTCGCTTAAGCGTCTTGACATCTCGATCCATAATCTCCACAGGTTTCTCTATGAAGCGCATCGATTCGTCAATCTGGATATCCTCTAAAGGAACATGGGGGTTATCTTCAGCCAAACACTTTTTGAGATTAGAAACATGAAACGTTGGATGAACATTATTGAGCTCCGGTGGTAAATCGAGCTTGTAAGCCACCTTCCCAACTCGTTCAAGGATTTTAAAAGGGCCTACGAATCGTGGTGCAAGTTTTCCTTTCTTTCCAAACCGAAATACACCCTTCCAAGGTGAAACCTTGAGAAGTACCATGTCCCCGACTTGGAATTCTAGAGGCTTGCGCCTTTGATCGGCATAGCTCTTTTGTCTGCTTCGAGCAACTTGTAAGTTCTCACGAATGCGATGAATTTTGTCTGTCGTTTCTTGTATTAGTTCGGGACCGTGATTTGTGTTTCACCAACCTCGCTCCAACACACAGGGGAACGACATTTGCGACCGTAGAGTGCCTCAAATGGTGCCATGTTAATACTGGAATGGTAGCTGTTATTATACGAGAACTCAACCAAGGGTAGGTGCGTGTCCCAATTACCACCAAAGTCGATGATGCACGCTCGAAGCATATCCTCCAATGTTTGGATGGTTCGTTCAGTTTGGCCATCCGTCTGTGGGTGATAAGCCGTGCTAAGATTTAGTTGGGTACCAAGTGCGGACTGAAATGTCTGCCAAAAGCGAGAAGTAAACCAGCTATCACGATCGGAAATAATGTCTAGAGGAATACCATGACGGCTGACAATCTCACTGATGTAAATCTTAGCCAGTTTCTCAGCTGTGTAGGTCTCACGAATGGGTAGGAAGTGAGCAGATTTGGTCAAACGATCGACAATAACCCAGATGCTGTCATGCCCGCGGGTGGTGCGTGGAAGCTTCGTGATGAAGTCCATAGCAATGCTCTCCCACTTCCATACTGGTATTTCTGGTTGCACAAGTAAACCAGATGGACGTTGGTGCTCAGCTTTAACTTTAGAACAAGTAAGGCATTTAGCCACATAAAGGGCTATGTCCTTTTTCATACCGGGCCACCAATACAAAGTACGCAGATCTTGATACATCTTATCTGCACCAGGGTGAATGGAATAACGAGACTTATGGGACTCGTCCATGAGGAAGGTACGCAGGTTGTCACGATCAGGGATCCAAAGACGGTTCATGAAATAAAGTAAGCCATTTTTGGTTTCCAACTGATTTTCGGCTCCACACGACATTTCTTCGTACATGTTGCCCTCAGTAACAGAGATATGTTGGGCTTCAATAATGCGGAGTTTAATATCGGACTGGACCTGAGCACAATAAAGCTGGGCATGACCTTTACGACTAAGGGCATCGGCTACAACATTCGCTTTGCCAGGATGGTAGCGAATCTCGCAGTCGTAGTCATTTAACAACTCGACCCATCGTCGTTGTCGTATGTTCAGATCTTTCTGGTTGAAAATGTGTTGAAGGCTCTTGTGGTCAGTGAAGATCACACATTTTGTACCATATAAATAGTGACGCCAAATCTTAAGTGCGAAGACGACCGCTCCGAGCTCAAGATCATGGGTAGTGTAATTTTTCTCATGGTTTTTCAGTTGTCGTGATGCATATGCTATAACCTTGCCTCGTTGCATGAGAACACAACCAAGGCCTTGATTAGAGGCATCACAGTAAACCACGAAATCCTCACTGCCGTCCGGTAGGGTGAGAATTGGAGCATCACACAGTTTCTGCTTCAAAGTTTGGAATGCTTCTTCCTGACTGGGTCCCCATACATATGGTTTATCCTTATGGGTCAAGGAAGTGAGAGGTAAAGCAATCTTGGAAAAGTTGAGAATAAATCGACGATAATAACCCGCTAAGCCAAGAAAAGAGCGAACTCCGTGGGAGACTTGGGTGTAATCCAATTCTTAACAGCCTCAATCTTAGCTGGATCCACGTGTTATACCCTTTTCACTGATAATGTGTCCCAAAAATTGAACCTCTTTAAAGCCAGAATTCACACTTGGAAATTTGGCATACAGTTGTTCATTCTTCAAAAGACTCAAAATTTGTCTAAGGTGTTGCTCGTGGGCTGATTTGGTCTTAGAGTAAATGAGAATGTCATCGATGAAAACAATTACGAACTTATCCAAGAAGGTTTGCATACGCGATTCATGAGATCCATGAAGACAGCGGGTGCATTTGTTAGCCCGAAAGGCATAACCATAAACTCGTAATGCCCATAACGTGTACGGAAAGCTGTTTTTGGAATGTCGTCTTCATGGACTCGTAGCTGATGATATCCCGAACGAAGATCGATCTTTGAGAAACAAGTCGAACCTTGAAGTTGATCAAAGAGGTCATCAATGCGAGGTAAAGGGTACCGGTTTTTAATAGTGAGCTTATTCAACTCCCGGTAATCAATACACATACGGAAAGATCCATCCTTCTTCTTTACAAACAAAACTGGAGCTCCCCAAGGTGATGAACTGGGACGAATGAAACCCTTGTCTGCCAACTCTTGAAGTTGACTCGCAAGTTCTTGCATCTCGGAAGGTGCAAGGCGGTATGGAGATTTAGCAACGGGCGTAGCACCAGGTACAAGATCAATACGAAATTCGACAGGACGCACTGGTGGAAGTCCCGGTAAATCATCAGGAAAAACTTCGGGAAACTCACGAACAACAGGAACATCTTGAATACTCTTGTTTTTACTTTTCTTTTCCACAATATGGGCCAAGAAAGCTACGTATTTCTTGCGTAGATATTTCTGTGCTTGGGTGCAAGACATGAGTTTAAGACCACTGGATGGTTTCTCACCATAAACCCGTAAAAAGTCACCCGATGCGAGAGGAAACCGAATAAATTTCTCAAAGCAGACAACTTCGGCATGATGTTTAGAAAGCCAATCCATACCCACGATAACATCAAAGCTTCCCAATTTCATGGGTATAAGATCAATGGTGAAGTCATGTTCGTTAAGGCTAAGAGTACAACCTGAATAATAGAATCGATTGAGATGGGTTTACCATCTGCGACCTCGACCGTGAAAGGTGCTCCTAATCTAGAGCGAGTATGAGATAATAGAGGTTCGAATGCTAATGACACAAAACTTTTATCCGCACCAGTATCAAATAAAATTGAAGCATAACGACCGTCAAGTAAAAACGTACCATTCACCACGTCATTAGTTTCCTGAGCTTCTGTTGCATTGATGTTGAAAGCTCGACCACGAGCCACTGGGTTTGCTACTTGGTTTGCTGGGACAAGTGCTGGACATTGGTTTCTGAAGTGGTTCGGATCACCACAATTGAAGCAAGCTCGACCATATGCTATAGGTTGTGGGTTTTGGCGAGCCGGTTGAGGATTAACAGGTTGAGCATTAATAGGTTGAGGTCGAAACGTAGATCGACATGTGGCAGCTACATGACCATACCTACTACAGGTGGTACAGTGGCGGCAAGGAAAATTTGTGGGGTGATGGTACTGACAGGTGGCACACTTGGGTAAGTTTCCACTGTAAACCTTCTTAACAGGAGGAGCCTGAGCCATTGGAGCCTGTGCTATTGGAGCCTGAGTTACTGGGGCCACAACAGCATAGTTTCTACCCTTGGCCTTCCGCTTCCTAGTGTTGGAACCGGTATTGTCTACAGCAACTCTTGATGATTCAGTAGTAGGGGTGGGGGTCTTCTCAGTTGATTTCTTGGTTCCTTTCCTAACCAAATTTCCCTTTTTGACGTGCTTGTCAGTCAAGGAGGCTGCAAGCTGAATGGCTTCTTCACCGTAGTGGGTCTGCTTCCAGTGACTACATCTTGAATTAGGTCAGGCAGTCCCTCAATATACTTCTCGATTGCTCGAGAGACCGGGGTAACCATGTGTGGAACCAAAATACTGAGCTCATGATAACGGGTGTTGTATGCAAGATTTTCACCACTGTCCTGTTTTAAAACCCATGGAACTCTTCCTCTAGCTTCCTCATTTCATTCCTAGGGCAGAACTTGGCGATCATAAGTTCCTTGACCTCAGTCCAAGACAAGGATAGAGCAACATCAGCGCCCCGATTACGCTTCTCACCATTCCACCAGGTCAATGCCCCCTTTTGAAGGACACTGGTAGCATAGCGAACGCGGAGGTTATCAGGACACTCGCTGTTCACGAAGGTACATTCCATACTTTCAAACCATTGGAGGAGGCCAGTAGCACCCTCCTCTCCAGTAAACTTCGTGGGATTGCATGAGTTGAAGTGTTTGAAGGTACACCGAGTTTGAGTTGCACCCTCAGTATTGGTACTGTTGCTGTTCTGGGTTAACTCACTAACAAGATTCGGAATCACTGCAGCAATTTGCTCAGCGACAAGAGAAGCAAGGCGACGATCAGAACGTTGTCCAGAGGCACGAACAGTGCGTTGGCTAGCATCACGGAGCATACGGCGAGCAGACATCTACAAGACAGTCAATGAAAAGTTATGAGATTAATATATGTAAGTGTAATAGTGCATAAGAGTTATGATCACAAGATATCGTATGTGAAATAAAAGTATATCATTTGAAATATATATGTATAACATGTTTGGATTGCCCTTGTCTAGCTATAAAGCCCAACAAGAACGTTGACTTTTCAAAGAGATTGAGCCCAATGGTGATCAAAGAAGACATGCTTTAGCCTATAAGTGGACACTCACTCCAGGAATCCCCAGGTAAGCATAACAGGTCCGTAAATGGATTTATGCGCTATGCTTGCCTATGCCAGAAAACCCAGTGTACAGGCGTCCACCCTTCCAGATTGCACGTGTCCTTTTTCACACTCATTAAAGTTCAACAACTTTGAAGGAGCAAAATAAGAGTAGGCATTATGCCTAAGAGTGTCTTCATGAAAGGTACTGCTCCGGCTCCATGATGATGTAGTCTTTCCACTCCTTGTAGGACACCATCCTTATACGTCATGATGAAAGATGAGGAGAAAGGAGAAGAAGGGAAGGATTAAGGAAGGAAAGTGAAGGGTAATGAGAGGGATGATAAATTAGGAAGTGTTGTACCTGGAAGTTGAAATTCGGTTATAGTCTAGGCTAAAAGGCATTCTAATAACCTAATTCCCTATAACCATGGCTCTGATACCAATCTGTAACACCCCAACCGATGGCGGAATCATCGAGGTGTCACGTAGTGACGATTGTTCAAAAGCACACATGGTACTTAAATGTAAATATTATTAAATGAAATCCAAAAATTGTCTTACAAGGAAAATGGAAATACAAGGTCTTAAATGAAACATAAATAATGAAATAACTGCATAATAAAGCGCTAAAAGTATCTTGATCAAACAGCACCTGAAACATGTACAAAAATAAGTTTGGTCAACATAAGAAATGTTGGTGAGCATTCCTAGTTTTGATATATATAGTAGATTAAAAGTTATACAATTCAAGTGCAAGCTACAGTGTGGATATGTAAACCATGTATCAAAACAATGAGCGAAATCAACCCTGTGACTGTATAATGTACTGTATGAACTGTAGTGTACTTATCCAACAAATGGATAATAACTTAACAATGGCCACGGATTCTCCGATGAAAAAGGGGGAGAATCAACCTAGGCGGGTTGTCAATCCAAATAGCGCTATCCAATGTTAAGGTCGGCTTGTACCATGTTAATGATTTCACTAAGTACAAATGTAATCCACATGTAGTGTCTAAGCATAAAGCACGTTGTAAGCAATGCACATAGTACTAGAATTGTATTGTAGAAATGTAAACTTGTATTTGAAATTGTAATAGTGTACATGTAACACCCCAAAAATGTATAAAAGCAAAAAGGGGATAGGAAATACTCACTGTTCACGTAGTAACTTGAAATTGGACTGGACAACGAAATATGAACTTGAGATTTCTCCCAAAAGATTAACCTAAAGTAATTGATAATGTGTGAGTGAAATAACTCTAGGATGCATGTATATCTAGGGCTTCGAATTGGGGATTACGTTTATTTGTGTAAATAAACAAATTGTTTATTAATTATGAGAAATTTAATAAATAAATGAATAAAAGTCTTTTAATGAAATTTGAATTTAGGATATACACAATAAAGTGTTTGAAGTGTAGAAATAATTTTTATAAAATTATTTCATTTAAAATAGATTTTTAAATCTATTTATTTATAAATAGTCATTAATTAACTTTAATATTTAAAAATACTAAAAATAAAGAATTCTTATTTTAAAAATCATATTTCTGTTCTAAATGATTAAAAATAATTTGTATAAAATTTTGGTGCAAAAATGATGAAAATTGGATTTGTTATGATTTAATTATGATTAAATCTATCAAAAATTGATTAAAAATATAAAATAAATGATTTTACTGAATTAAAAATTATTTCAGTAAAGTTTAACTTTAAATAAAGTCAGGATAAATTTTGGAGAAATTAATAAAATTGTTTTGATGTATAAATGGATTTTTATAAATCTAATAGATTAAAATGATTTAATTATTATAAATATTAAATAAATGAATTTCTGAAAAATAAAAATTATAAATGAAACTTTTATAACAGATTTAACAAATGTAATTTTTTAGAATTTATAAAATAGTTTTGGTATTTTAAAAAGAATTTAAAAGATTTAAAAGGATTTAATAATTATATATATTTAATTGTTTGTATTTAAAAAGAAAAGAAAAGAAAAAGAAATAAAACCGGTCAGAGCGGGACTCGAACCCGGGTGACCTTTGTTGTGGACCGTGGTCACAACCACTTGGCCTAGGCCGGTGGTTGTGATCTTTCTGAGTTAAAAATAAATTTATATCATACGCGAAAACAGGATTATCCCCAAATCAAGAACACGAGCCCTAGAATTTTCAATCAAGCAATCCAGGCAACATGAGCCCGATTAATTATAGGGCTTTTGTTGCTGGGTAGCCGATGAACAAAACCCATCAAGAATATTGAGCTTACAGTGTGTAATCGTGGGTAATTGACTGGTCAAAGACCAAAGTCAAACGTCGTGCAATAAGGAGATCAACAGAGATTATTTAGAACAATGGAGGTTTAAGAAGATGAATGAGCGAGTTGTGAAGCTGTTCCAAGGCTCTATTTATAGTGGGGATCAATAGGTTAGGTTAATTGGTAAGTTGACCCCGATTAATTATCATACTCGTTCGAATTCAAAATTGGTCAATGGTCTGTTGTCAATTGACGTGTATAAGAGTTGTAATAGGCCGATAATTGCACAAATTTACCAAAAAT
This sequence comes from Ambrosia x helenae, assembly GCA_030844895.1. Taxonomy (NCBI): domain Eukaryota; kingdom Viridiplantae; phylum Streptophyta; class Magnoliopsida; order Asterales; family Asteraceae; genus Ambrosia; species Ambrosia x helenae. Next base: position 14,892,298 of record CM061225.1, on the reverse strand, counting down.
GAATCAATTACTCGTTAATGGGACGGATTGATTAACAAGGCAACCCACAGTTGACTTTCCTTGTCAACTGTGAGGTTTTAAAAGTGTATATTTATATATAACGTGTCTGGGTTATAACAGATAGAAGGCTCAGCTCAGTTGGTTAAGGATGTTTGAGTGTGTGGCTTTGGCGCGGGTTCGAACCCCGCCAAAGCATAATTATTTTTATTTTAAAAAACAGCCTAAGGGGATTGGGCCTGGGATGATGGGCCAGACATGTAGGGTTTGGGCTGGGCTTGGAGACTGTTGGGCTCCATCAGATGGGCCTCAACATAATTATTATTATTATTATTATTATTATTATTATTATTATTATTATCTATGATTAAACGAACCCGAGTTTAACGTTCAAAAATAATAAAAATGCCACGTTTATTAATTGTGATAAAACGTACAGAGAATTAAGCGAATACAATGAAAAGTGACGGATGTCACAGTTGTTGAAATAATAAAAGAAATGGAGAGGAAGATAGAACAGAAGGATGGAGGAGTGGAATTATATAGAGTTAATTGAAGATCCATTGTATATAGTTATGTGGAATCATCAGCAGGTTTGGGGGTTTTTATATGGAGAAGATGAAGTACAGATGAAATGACGAAAATGCCCCTGATATTTAACTGACTTTCCATCCTCAGTTAGAAACTCAGTTAAATATGGGTCATTTTGGCAATTTTAGATCTGTGAGGGGTGCTTTTGGCACAAAAAAAAAAGATAACTGACCAAACAAGCATTTGGGCCAAACCTGAGGGGCCATTTTGGCAATTTACTCGTTTAGAATTTTATAAAAAGTTATCGAACCCAAGTTTACGAGAGAAAAATGAAGTAAAATGATAAATGAAATATTTTCATTAGGAAAATGTTATGTTATGATGTGGTCTTACTTTATTAGCACATAAATATAAAACGTAAAAGATTTACTTTGTATCTATTTATTTATTAGATTAGAATAAACGCGAAATAAGCAACATGGACAAGGGTTGAGTTATTCTACAAAGGCTACAAAAAATGAGAAGGGTGAGAAGGATACTGAAGAAAACACAATAGATCATCAAATATGACGCAATGAGCCACAAAATATACACACAGTTGCCAAAAAATATAACACAATGCTGAAGAAAAAAAGACACAATTAATTGAAAAAATGGACACAACGATGAAAATAAGAAAAGACACAATGGTACATAAAAGACACAATGGTATAACGCGTATTTTAAAAACTACAAGCTAAAACCCTAAAAAAAACGAAGACCTAAAAACTAACGACGTAGGGTTCGATAAGACGATTCCAATGCCGCTTGAATGAGTTCAATCGGAGTCCGTTTGATACCCTTCCTACGACTTCCTATTTTTCATTCACTGTGTATTTGATCCTAACCCATGGACAAATCCCTATTTTTTACCCGATTTGGGTTAAGTGAAATAAGTTTTGGTTAGTTTGAGTGATGTGTTTAACAATGAATTAGGTAAAACTTATATATCATTGTTATATATGACATGCAATTTGGTTTAAGTAAACAAGAACACGTTCTTTCTTAAAATACACTTGTATTTTTTAACTTCTGGTTATGGGAAACATTATAATAAATGTAAATTTTAAGATAAGCTTTTAATTTTACAATTTTATAACAATAAATATACATGTTTATAAAGTTACAAAATTCCAAAAAGAAATCGAAACCTCCAAATCATCATTTGAACTTTAGCTCACATAAACAACAATGGTTGTGCTTTTTGCCCGACACAAAAATAATTTGGTTTCGGGTTAGATAATTAACCATTTAATAAATAGTTTGTGCTTTGAGATACACGTCTAAATCATATAATTAAAGACATGTTCTGATGGTATATGAAGAGCTATAAAACCTCCCGTCCGGACTTTAACCTCCCCAAGACGCGGCATAATATTTATGAGACGCGGTTCACCAAGACACGTGCTCACAACCAACGACCGGAGGTCACTAGATCCGAAGGTTAGTACACCTGACCGAAGGATAGTACAACAATTCTGACTAGTATAAATACCCTTTCAAAAGTACGAGTAAGACACGTTCTGACACACTCCGAACCTCTCTCTCTCTCTCTCTCTCTCTATTCTCTTTTCTTCTCCAAACAAATACTTATCCTCACGCCGGAGGGTGGGTGGTCACAGAGAGGCCCTCCCTCCCTGCCCCCCTTGTGACGAGCCTAACGGTTTGTCCAGTTTTGCAGGTTATACACTCAAAGATCTGATCAAGCTAGTCGTCTTCAACCTCTCCAAAGAGATACGTCCAGCTTTGGATCTTCAGTATAAAAGTTAAACAGTTCAAGCTATTAAAATTAGAATAAAATAAATTTTTTAAATAATATACAACTTCTATTTTTTTTAACCTACATACTTGTTTACAAGTGCCAATGATCTCCAGCCTAGCTGGTTTAAGGTAAGGTGAGTTTTCTCTTAAAGGTTCTCATCCTAGGGTAAGTCACAGGTTCGATCCATGCACACCACAAAAAAAATTCCTGTGACGGTTTGAGTTTAGGCAAGGAGGACACCGGTGGTGTGGGTAGGGATTCGAACTTAGGACCGCTAGGTTAGGTTTGTACAAGGATTTCCACTAAACTAAGCATTTCAAAAAAAAAAAAAAAAAAAAAAAAAAACCTTGTTTACAAGTCTTTTACAACTTACTCAAATAAGTGTGGGCTCAACTAAAGAGATCAAAATAGAAGCCGGGTCATTGCGGTTAGAGTTTAATTATTATCCGTTTAATTTGTTGTTCAGACATCATCAGGTTTCATCAACAATCATGTTTCTGTTATTCAACTTCTCTATACCAATAACAAATCGAGCGATATAGATGTAAAACAGTGCCAGTTTTTTTTTTTTGGGGAGGGGGGGGGGGGGGGGGTGGTGGGGCGAAATTTAAAATAATTTCGCTCGCACATACCTGATGCATGTTATAAGACAATGTTTTTGCAGTTTAATTTTGTTAAAGGTTGCCACTAAATACAAGCATTCACATTAGGAATAGATCACTCAGATACCAACTCATTTAAGATTTTTGGTTATTACGAGTCTCTTAACTTCTTCATTTAATATCTTTGGATCCAACTTTTATTAACACGTAACCGTGAAAATTTACAATAAGATAGTGACAGGCGGGCAACAAGCTGCGTCGTCACCCTTTTCTGAATGGCAAACCCTAACCTACTAAAAACGAACCCATGCCCTCGCGGCGCCGATACACTGCTATGAAAACCCGTTGGACTCTGGTCAGGAAACGGATGGATTCCGATCAGGGGCGAAGTATTGTGAGGGCAAGGGGTGGCCATGGCCCCCCTGTGTTTTTTGGTGCAGTAGTGAAAATTTGCGATTTTCGTATGTAAATTTAGTCTGGGTTGAGTCCAGCCCCGCCGATTTGCCACTACGATCGAAAAAAATTGAGTCTGGCCCCCGCCGATTGACGAACCAAGCTTCGCCATTGCTTCCGGTGCCAAGGAGCGAAAGTATCAAATGCTAGGGATACGAAAACGTGTTGATTCTTCTCACAAGCTTTAATATGTATACATTTTTTTTGAAAGGTTAATATCTATCACATTAGCTCTTATATTATTAATACGGAGTTATTATTGAAAGGTGCATTTATTTCCCAAAGTGAAATTTTTAATTTTAATTGTATATAATGAAAAATTTTGTAACAAAATAATTCCAGACACGAACTCACAAACCGCGATTGAAGGGGGACACGGTAGGGCCCGTTTTTCTTCTCGCCCTAGGCCCCTGATTTTTCAAGGATTCTCAGAGACGGACCTGATATAATATCTATGGAATCACTTTTGAGAAAGACTGCGGTAATGGCCTACACTCGATACCTTGAGACGGTGTAGTTGACTTTGACATAAGAGGAAGAAAGAATCGTGTTGAGTTTTTTATATATTGATTGCTTTAAAAAATCGGTGAGATTGATATTAGTTGTAGAACTCTTATTTAAATTCAAATATTGAAAACATATTGATTGTTTTAAAAAAATCAGTTTATTTCAGCAGTCTGTAGAAGTTAAAAAAACAAACAGTTTTCCTGTTGCAGACTGCAGACCTTTGGTCGATCTTTTCTCCTGCAGATGTCTACAAATGTGATCCGCAGACTGCATACCTTTTGCCTTAGAAAAAACAATTATCACCTTAGTATTCAACAAGTTTGTATGGGTGTAGATAAAAATCGTCGAATAATGCAAATCCAATATTTAACGTCTTAAATGCAAAATAGATTTAACTATTTCAAATATATAAGACCATACGGTGTAGGGGTCGGCATTGGTGCGGCATCCGCTAGCCAGGGGCGGCAACATCATCCCCTGGCCCGTCGTCATCCTGAACGGCATTCCATTGCCGGGTGTGCCGTCCCTCTTGATTGGTGAGTAGTTTTTTCTTTCTTTTTTTTTTTTAAAAAAGAATGTACTCCAAACCCTTAGAATATTATGGTGATAATGCTCTAAAAGTTTACAATGTTCTAATGGCTAAAGTAGTAAACCAATAAATTTAATCAATTCATTAATTTGTTATACAACAAAATAGTTATTTAACCAACCGTTATAAATTTGGACCCACTTCATCCCACCAAATCAAATCTTCCAATATTATGGCCGGAAATTTCATATACCTACTTCTCCCACTCCTCATCATCTCCTCACAAACTTTTCGGGTCACGGAGAACCCGAGTCCATTCTAAAACCCGAAAAACTCGACCCGATGAAGTACCGAGTCGAAAAACTAACCCACTTTAGGTTCTACTGGCACAATATCTTTACCGGTCCCAACCCAACTGTGCTAAACATTATTCCACCACAAGAAAACAAGAACAAAACAACATGGCTATTTGGCATGGTTAACATGATCGATGACCCGTTAACCGAAACACCCGAATCGGGCTCAAGGTTATTGGGGAGAGCACAAGGGCTTTATGCAATGGCATCACAAGAGGAAGTTGGGATGTTGATGGCAATGAATTTTGTGTTTTCGACCGGGGAGTATAAAGGGAGTACATTGACGATATTGGGCCGGAATGCGGTTTTCGAGAAGGCGAGAGAGATGCCTGTGATCGGAGGGACTGGGCTGTTCCGGTTTGCTAGAGGGTATGTTGAAGCAAGTACGTATAGTTATGATATTAAGACTGGGGATGCAGTTGTTGAGTATAATGTGCATGTTTTGCATTTTTGATGTTTGTTTGTTTATATGTTTTCATTAGAATCTTTATGAATAAATGAAAAAAATCCATTGTTAAACCGCATTCTATGGCTACCCAAACAAAGATGAAACCGTAATAAAACCACATGATAACAATCACGTTTTAGATGGTGTTTGGGATTGATTTTTCAAAACAGCTTGTACGTTTTGAAAAGGCATAGGTGTAGCTGCTTTTAGATTTTTGCGTTTTTGTAGCATAAAAATTCATTTCAATACTCAACCTCAAACACTAAAAACTGATTATTTACGTTTTCAAAACGTAATAATCTAAAAATCCATTTCAAAAAGCAACCCCAAACACCCCCCTTAATTGATTAGTATAACACGTTTAAAAATAATAAGTTTGTTTTTGGCTTCACATGTCTAACCCGTTTTAGTTGATCAGTATAACATGTTATATTAATCAGTATAATGGGGACCTAAAACTATCAACAAAGATTATACATATAATGATAATTGCATAATCTTTGATTTTTCTTATTTTTTTTTCAACTTAATAACATTATAAACTATCAACTTTAATTATATTTTAATACAAAACAAATTACTATAATACATAATTAATTCTATATATTCAACTACTGTATTAAATTTTGTAATACCATAGTGTAAAGAATAAATTACTTTAATCAATTTACTTGATTTGTTGCAAAAGTAATGCATTATAAACTTGGCCAAATTTCCACCAAACCGTATCTTCCAACATGACCAAATATTTCCTCTGCCTATTTCTCCCATTCATCTTTTTATCAAAAACTTTTTTCGCAGCCGAACTAGACACCTCTATAAAATCCGTAAACCACAACCCATTGAAGCCGCGGATAAGCCACTTTAGGTTCTACGGTCACAGTATCTATGGCGGTCCCAACGCGACGGTTGTTAACATTGTTCCACCAAAGATAAACATAGAAAGACGGTCATATGTCACGGTTGACATGATGGACATGCCATTGACCAAAACACCCGCATTTGGGTCAAAGTTATTAGCTAGGATACAAGGAATTGAAGGAAGAGCATTTCATGAGAACCTCGTGCAATTGATGGCAATGAACATTGTGTTTTCGACTGGGAAGTATAATGGGAGTACGTTGACACTTTTGGGGCCGAACCCGGTGTCCGAGGAGGCGAGGGAGATGCCGGTGATAGGAGGGAGTGGGCTTTTTCGGTTTGCTAGAGGGTATGTTCAAGCAAGTGAGCATAGTGTTGATTTCGATAGAAGGGATAATGTTATTGAGTATCATGTTCATGTTATTCATTATTGATCTTCTTGTTTATGCTTTTATTCATTTAAAACAAGTCAACAAGTTAATAATCATTTGGTTTTTGTTATTTGTGTTGTATTCTGTTTTGGAATGTGACGGATTTTATAAACTTTAAATAATTAAGATCATTGTAATTAATGAACGATATTCAAATTATAGTTTTTGAAGGTTTTGCATATTTAAATTCTTTGAATAATTCTTTTGAATTGTGCACTAGTCATTTTCAAATTAATTTGGTGGCAATCCAAATCTTTAATCCAACAATGTTGATATTATAGAAGCGAATGTAAGGTGTGTCCCACATTGGTGGGGAGATGGAAATTGGAGGAGTTTATAAGGTGAAGTTTGAGTGGAAGGTTTAAAATGTTAAAGTTACATTATACTTTGGCGCCTATCTACGCGTAGAGGGGGGGGGGGGTGCAAAAATGGGTTCTGGCTCGAGAAAATTCTTGAGCCAACGCGTTTTGCTATTTATTTTAATTTTTGCGTAATGTAACTGACTCTTCCAGAAGAACTCTTGGTCTTCAGCTTCCAACTGAACTGTTTCAACTCCTGGTCATTAGCAGCGTTTAAGCATATAAGACAGACCCATATGTGCAGAAACAGATACACAGAAACGAAAACATTCATTCTCTCGCATACATTCTATTACTGCAGACAAATCTGTTCAGAAGCAGTCTTGCTTCGGTTTCTTTTCAGGCAAGTGGGATAGTCCGCAGTGCACCGCCGCACTGTTGAACTGGTGTACCCTGGGAACAGACGACGAATTTGTTTAAGGGAATTGTGTCAAACACAAGCCCGGGCTACTTCATAGAGAGTTAATTAACGTAGCCTTGAGATATTGGTTGAGGATGCCCTTGGTGGGCAAGGAATGCTACCATCTATGCGGCTTTCCACCCACAAGTCACACCCTTATGTTGGTTGACCATCACGCAACCGTTGGCAACACACAAGGCATAAATCATATCCACATGCACAAGTTCTATATGAATTTGTTGTTACCTTTAAAAAGTTGGAGTTGGCGTTCTCGGAAATATACTGTTTTGTAACTGTCATTTGTTTAGATTGTCAATTCGGAAAACAGTTCTATATGTTGTCATTTGTAATTGGTAGTGTTTTTACAATTGATGAATTTTGAGAAGTTTGACTACTTGGAAAAAATAGTTGGTAAAATTGTTTTTTTAACGTTTTGTCACATATCGAATAATGTCATCCAGAAATTTTTAGGACCAATCTCCCATGGGCGTTGATATATCTCTTGAGGACCATGCAAAAATGGCTCGGGGGCCTCTTTCGGTCGCGTGATTCTATGTTCCGGGCCGGTTTTTCCCGGTCACTGGCGGCGCCAACGCGTAGTTCATAGGAGATACGTTAACGTTCATATAAGTTTAGGCCGTAAAAAAATTGGCGCGACATCATTCGTGACGTGACAAAATGCTGAAAAGTTACTTTCGGGCAGTGTGTTTATTGCACGTTAAGGAGTCGATGTGTTTTTTAATTTTTTAGGTTTATTCGAAAATGGCCAGGAGCCTCTTTCGGGCGTGTGATTCTATCTTCCGGGCCGGTTTTTCCCAGTCACCGGCAACGCCAAATCGCAGTTCATAGGAGATACTTTAGCGTTCCTATAAGTTTAGGCCGTAAAAAACTTGGCGCGTCATCATTCGTGACGTGACAAAACGCTGAAAAGTTACTTTCGGGCAGTGTTTTTATTGCACGTTAAGGAGTCGATGTGTTTTTTAATTTTTTAGGTTTATTCAAAAATGGCTCGGGGGCCTTTTTCGGGCGCGTGATTCTATGTTCCGGGCCGGTTTTTCCCGGTCACCGGCGGCGCCAACACGCAGTTCATAGGAGATACTTTGACGTTCCTATAAGTTTAGGCCTTAAAAAAATTGGCGCGACATCATTCGTGACGTGACAACACGCTGAAAAGTTACTTTCGGGCAGTGTTTTTATAAATATTATTCATTTTTAATCAATACGCAAAAAAGTCTTGCTAAAAAGTCACCTTTATTATTAGCCAAACAAAATACGAACAAAAAAAAAAGAACCAAACTTAACAATTAGCCAAACAAATTACGAACCACGTGAGCCCCGTGTTGTATTCGTGCCCTATTTTTTCTAACCAGTCCCCTTCCAGTCTAAGCAATTAACTCACTCTGGACGGCGTACAAGTCAATGACTCGAACACCATCCTGGACAAACATTGTTAATCATGTAACGTCATCGGGAGTTATGAGTGGATGCAACCCTGTATCAAGACCACCGTATGGTGATCTAAAATAGTACATGTTGTTAGTATTTTCATACCCAAGACGTGGCATAATGAGATCCATATCTGAGAGTTGGAAACCTTGGACGGTAAGGAAGTCAACATAGATTATCCTGCCGTCATCATCTGATGCTAAAATTTTATATCTGAACCTGCTTAAAACAAACATTCAATATATATTATATTTTTTAATATTTTGGATTCGAGAAAGGCATATTATGTTAGTTTTAAGGTTAGGGTTAACTTGGAAGAGATTAAATATATAGTATAAGGTTATATTGGAAACCCTTGTTATAGTGAAAACTCTAGAAACTCTAACTTCCCGAGCTTTTTTTAATGAAAATTTTAGGGCATGTAATATACATGATTTTAAGCATTTTGAGCCAAAAAAATAAAAAAAAGCGCCGAGCACTTTTTTAAAAAAAAAGTTGTCAGGTAACACATGTTAATTTCGCTTAACATGTGTTAGTCGAAAACTTATTTATTTATTTTTTTAAAAGTGCTTGGCGCTTTTTTGATTTTTTTTTTTTTGGCTCAAAATGCTTAAAATCATGTATATTACATGCCCTAAAATTTCCAGGCCCTAAAAAGCTCGGGAAGTCAGAGTTTCCAGAGTTTTCACTATAACAAGGGTTTTCTCAGGATTAGGGGTGTAAACGAGCCGAGCCGAGCCCAAGCCTGACTGGGCTCGAGCTCGGCTCGTTATGGTTTTATGAAGCTCGAGCTCGAGCTCGGCTCGCTAGCAAAATCAAAAGCTCGAGCTCGGCTCGGCTCGAGGTGATTTGAGAACAATCTCAAACGAGCTCAAAGCTCGGCTCGAGATCGCAAAAGCTCGGCTCGCGAGTGTTATTAAATGGGCCTATGAAATAAGGACTTGGGCTTTGGAGATGTGGGCTATAAATTATAAGAGATATATAAATAACTTATAATTATGTTTGGGCTCGTTTAGGCTCGCGAGTCCAATCGAGCTTTGTATCTAGGGCTCAAGCTCGGGCTCGATAACTAAACGAGCCATATTTTAGGCTCGGGCTCGGGCTCGGGCTCGAGCTCGTTAAGGCTCGGCTCATTCGGGCTTTTTACCGAGCCGATCCCGGGTAGCTCTCGAGCCGCTACGTGTCATTTACACCCCTACTTAGGATCCTAACCCTATATAATATAATTATATATATATATATATATATAATAAAGATATTTTTTAGTATTTCGAATTCGGATAATTCGACTATCCAAATTTTTTTAAAAATAGGATCCAAATTCGAAATTTTGGATTATCCGATTTTTGGATAATCGAAAATCGGATAATACAGATTTTCGGATATTTCGGATTCGAATCCGGATTCGGATTTTTTTGAACACCCTTACAACTTTTAGCGTTCGCACAATCTTTTTTTCGTAACATAGCCAATTTCCATGTTACATTTACATAGTTTGCAGGAGCAGCTCAGTCTATCAGTGTGGGGGCGCATTTGATATATCCATTGGATATCCAAACTATAGCTTCTTTGATTTTGTGTGCTCTAGATATGCCTTCCGAAGGTAGGGAAGAAAGACACAATCATAACTACACACATTTCACCACTTATACTTCCCAAAAATGGGCTGAAAGTTTTGTTAGGTCTATATTCCCTAATTTGTGGTTCTACATCATAAATGTTTCTCAAAGAGGTAAATTGTATTGTTTGAGATCTCACCATAGCGGTAACATATATCAGAAGAATACTTTCACTTCTTTGTCTTTTTTTGTTCTTTGCCTCAACTTGTAAATTTCAGTTAAAAAGATTCCACAATATGTATTTGTCTATATGTCATTTATTACCCCTTGCATCATTTCTATTGTACATAACACTTTTTTTTGTGATTTAGACAGCTTCAAGAAATGTGAAATAAAAATTCTGCTTTAATTGTCGGATGAATTAAATAGGTTTTCAGATGACTATAATATTACTTCTTCTACAGTTAGCAACAAATGTGAGATACAAGATAAACGGCCTTGCGAACGCAGAATATTGATCGTAGCCAACCGCCTTCCTGTATCAGCAGTACGGAAGGGTGATGCAGGTTGGCAACTTGACGAAAGTGTTGGCGGCTTAGTCAGCGGCCTTTCGGGTACATTTATCCCTTTTGTAATAATTCACGACAGGTGGATTAATGTTATAAAAGTATTAAATGAAAAATGGTTTAAACTAATGGGATAACATTTTTTGAAGGGGTTACGGAATATGAAACAAGATCGATTGGATGGGCCAGTGTAAATGCACCCGATCACATGGAAAGGGAATCACTTACTGAAGTTTTTGCCCATAAGGTTGATTTAATACATAATCTTCACTTTTTATAACTTAGAATAAAAAAGTTCTCATTTTTTATAGTCATATGTTAGTAACTTGATATGTAGGGATGTGTGCCTGTATTTCTTAATGAAGATCTTGTCCGTTTGTATTACAATGGTAACTGCAACAATATATTGTGGCAACTTTTTCATAGTTGGGAACTTCCTCAAGAAGACAGGATTGATACTCTTCAATCACAACATGATGCGTATATCAAGGTGAATCACATGTTTGCATATGTGATTGAATAACATTATCATTATAGGGGTGTTCAAAATCGGATTATCCGATTTTTGGATATCCGAAAATCGAATAATTCGAAATTTAGGATAGTCAATATTGAGATCCGAATTTGTATCCGAAATTGATATTCGATTTTCAGATATCCGAATCCGAGATTTCAAATTCGGATAATCCAACGGATAAAAGTCTAAAACCGAACCTGCTTAAAACAAACATTCAATATATATTATAAATTTTAATATTTCGGATTTGAGAAAGACGTATTATGTTAGTTTAAGTTTAGGGTTAACTTGGAATGGATTAAATAAATAATATATATGTAAATAATATTAAATATATAATATAGATATTTTTTAATATTTCGGATTCGGATAATCTAATTATCCGAAAAGTTTTAAAAATAGGATCCGAATCAGAAATTTCGGAGAAAATTGGATAATCCAAAATTTTAGATAATGCGGATAAGGATTTTTGGATATTTCGGATCCAGATTCGGATTCGGATTGTTTTAACACCCTTAATTATCAATATGGCGATGTTGTTTGGTGTCACGATTACCATATGATGTTCTTCCAATATGTTTAAAAGAAAAGAAAAGAAATATGAAAGTTGGTTGGTTTTTTCACACCCTATTTCTGTCCTCTGATGTTTTTAAGACAATGCCATCTCAAACAAAGCTGCTAAGAGCCGTTCTTGCAGCTGATTTAGTCGGGTAGGTACCCCATGTTTATTATATATATATATATATATATATATATATATATATATATATATATATATAAAAGGTATATATATATACATATATACATATATACATACATACATTATGGCTTTTAGGCTTTTATAACTTAAGAAATTATTTTTTTTCTTTTAATTTTCACACCAATAATTACGCAACGAATTTTGTGAGCGCATGCTCACAAATTCTTGGGCTTGAGGTGACCCCATTAGGAGTGAAAGATGAGGGGAGACTAACTCGGATAGTTGTTGTATATTTACCTACAGATATCATTTTTTATGATTAAATTTACTTGATTACTTGTGGGAATTATCATTTTCATTTCTTCAAACCTCAGTTTCCTATTGGGATAGATTCCGATGGATTTGTACGAAAGGCTCAACACCCAGATGTAAAGAATTATATAAAAGCATTTGAACATTGATTTTCTGGTAGAAAGGTGAGTTAAGGGGACTCTCTTTTGCATGTGATTTAATTAAAAGGTTGTAGAAACTGAAGCTTTATATCTTGCAGGTACTTCTAGGCGTAGATCGCCTAGACATAATTAAGGGAATACCACACAAGTTGTTGGCATATGAAAAGTTTTGTATAGACAATCCGAATTGGCGTGATAATGTTTTCATGGTGCAGATTGTTGTGCCAACAAGAACAAAGTCCCCATGTGTATTTTGACCATGTTGACCTTTTTCTTTCCTCAGTCTTCTACTGGTTCGTTAATTACTATTGTGTTGTGTTTCTTCTCTTTCTAATGGACATTTTGCTTTCTTGACAGATCAACAGCTTGCACGTCAAGTTCATGAAATTGTTGGGAGGATTAATGGAAGATTGGGGACACTTAAATCGGCCTCAATTGTCTTTTTGTGTGTCTCTTTGATACGTCTTTAACAGATACCTTCTTATTTTCATGTTTTCTTTATGAAACGGTTAACTTTCTTGTGCATTTTGATAATTCCAATATTATTTATTATTTAACTAGCTGATTACTGTGGGAGTGTCCCAGGGTTGAAAAATCTAATATGACTTAATAAAAATGATAAAAGTAGAAAACATACCAATCGTAAACTCAGTCATACGGATCATTAATTCCCATTTGCGTTCACTAACTTGAACCTTGAAGCAAATGTGGCGATTCATAGCTCACTTAAGCAGTAGCTTCGGCTTTCTCTTCATACTCCTGTGATGGCTGAAGAGTATAGATGAGGTTGCGGTGAGAAAAATTGTTTTTTTTCAGGCAAATAATAAGGAACATCTTTCATTGAGTACACAACTATGTGTATTTAGTGAATAGCTCTTTGCCACCAATATATGCACTAAGTTGACTAAAGATTTTATCACCATTTGTTTTGATCACCACAATTTCAATGGCCTCACAATCTTACATAGCTGTCAATACTTTTCTACACCTATTGTCAACCTTCAACAACCAACAAACTATAAAAACTTCTAATTCAAACCACCGTTAACCAAAATTGAACTTACCGGTTACCAATAGTCATTTACTTATAGTTATTTAACATCAATACATCTAAATTCAAACTTATTGCTGTAAAAGATCTACTCAAAGTCTCAAAGTACATAAACACAATCACATCTTTCCAATCCCTCACACTCAATCACTGCATGTCCATAGTATTCTAATCAGTAATAACTCATATTTCCTAACCTAAAACCTAATCACTAATTAACTAAACAATCACTTAAGTAACTGCAACTATTCAAAAACTCATCACATCTCTCTAATTTCTCACATTCTAATGACTCCTGTAATTCCTAACCTAATCAACTAAACAATCACTTAAGTTGGAAGTTTCAACCATTAAAAAACTTATCACATCTCTGTACCAAGTCCCACAACCACGGGTAAGGAAACTGCGTATGCGACACGTAAGACAGAACTTGAAAAACGACTAATAACTTATTAGCCTAAACCCACTTCACATATGCCAAGAAAGAGACTAAAAGAGTATAAAATGTTTTAAATTTAGATGCAACAAACTCAATCTCAAACCTAAAACTTATTACCAAAAAACAAACAGTTGATGAATTAATAATTTTATCTACCCTAGGGGCAGTCGGAGTTAGTTTTACTTATACCGATATAATCACATTACCATCCAAACACCTCCTTTTCCCCTAAATTAAAATAATCATACAAGCACTTTATTCTATCCAAACACCCGTATATATATACATATATATATATATATATATATATATATTATTTTATTACCTAATATGGCACGGTCGTTCTTAAAAGTCAATTCAACCTGAGTTGCTATCCCTACATGGTCCATTCCTGGCACCCACAGTGTATTGTATCCTGACATCCTCCTCCAACGAATAATTGTATCCTGAAAAATAAAAAATAACATAAACTTATAAAAAAAAAGAATTTACATAACTTCAACTCATAAGGAAATATGAGTGTAAGTCGATTAAACCTGGATAACGGCAGTTAAGGCATGGCCAATATGTAAAGCTCCAGTCACAGTAGGAGGTGGAAGAACCTGCATTTACATACAAACAAAACCCATGTAACCAAATCACATTAACTAATTGGTTTCATTAAAATTCTACATATGAAATTATTAGAGAACAACATAAGTAAAGTGGCAGAGCCCTTACAACTGTGAACGGAGGTTTAGAGCTCTTGGAATCTGCCTTAAAAAAACCTGACTGCTTCCACCATGCATACCATCTACAATAAAAATTAAATAACTTCAAATAAGCAATAAACTTTTCAATAGAAATAATTAGAAAAAATAGCTCGAACCACGTAAATGTTGGTAAAAGGCTAATTGATAGCAAAAACATACGATTTCTCCACTGCCTCAGGAGAGAACTGCTTTGCCATTTGTTTAGAAAGCTTTTTATTATCACAAAAAAAGTGTTTTTGGATCAATAAAATCTTCAGGATTTTCATCTCCTGTGTCAGCCCATCCAGGCTTCTTCTTACTGGCTTTTAAGGAAGAAGACCCTTGTTGAGCCTTAGGGATGGCAATCAAACCCGAAACCCGACACATTTGGGACGGGTTTGGGGTCAGGTAATTAGGTACGGGTCCGGGTATGGGATTAGTTTATAGTTTTTTCACGGGTTTGGGATTTGATGATATACCCGTTTAACCCGATTACCCGATAAAGTATGCCCGTTTACCCGATTAGATACCCGGTATAATTTCTTATATATCTTTTTAAATATGTATGCATAATATATCTAATTGTCAATCTAGATTGTCATCTTGTGCTAAAAAAACACCAATAATTATTGTATATTATCTGTTATCTATGTCGTTTAGCGTTTTTATATGATTTAAGTATTTTATATTTATACATTGTAATCATTTACATATATATTTTATAATGCTAAATGTATTGGTTAATAGTTACCCAATAGATACTCGACGGGTTTTTAGTCGGATAAACCCAATGGGTAAGTTTTAAAAATTAACGGGTATACCCGAAACCCGATGGGTAATTACCCGATACAAACCCGACGGGTTTTGAGACTGGTTTGGGATAAGCATATCTAATCGGGTATGGGGTTGGGATTACCTAAACCCGTCTCAAACCCGACCCATTGCCATCCCTATAATGAGCCTTGAGCACAAATCAATCAACATCAAAACCATATTAATTTAAACTTCACAAACATAAACAAACCCGTCCCAAACCCGATGGTAATTACCCGATACAAACCGGACGGGTTTTGGGACGGGTTTGGGACAAGCATATCTAATCGGGTATGGGGTTGGAATTACCTAAACCCGTCCCAAACCCGACCCGTTGCCATCCCTATAATGAGCCTTGAGCACAAATCAATCAATATCAATGCCATATTAATTTAAACTTCACAAACATAAACAAACTCACTAAAATATAACATTAGCTATAAGTATAAACACCTTCAGCCTAGCGACTTCAACGGCTTTTTGCGTAGCCTTTTGTTTTCTCAACTCTTTCTTTTTCGCCTGCCAATCATCAACAACAATTTAAACCATAACTCCATAATAAAACAATAAAACATAAAACTCTTTCAAATTTAAAAATCAATTAAGTAGAAGAATTAACCTTCTCTTCTTTCTTCTTCTTCTTCTTCCTCTCAAGTTCCTCCTTTGAAAGTGTAACATCTGGATTTGTGGTTATTATACATCAACTTTAATAAACACCCTCAGATTTGATCACAGGAAGTAAAAATTAGATCAGCCAAACCGGTTCGGTGAAACATGTATATAGAAAAATAAACTGATTTGGGTTGAAAGATATTTTTTTATCTGGTCTAGTTTTGTTTTAACCGGTTTCAAACTGGCAGATTGGATAATAGTGGGACCAGTTTCACGATTGGTTTTGGATTGGTTATAAACCAATTTCAAATCCCAAAGATGCAGAAGCTATACAATATATCAAACACATACACTGAAAACAATAATATGAAAACAGAGAAAGGAACTAACTTCGTTCGTTAGCCGACACATATTATCTCCAAGGATGTATACGCATACATACACATAATATAAACAATCAAAATCCACATTATAATGAAAATATACAACTTCCATAAGCACAGAGATGAAATAAACAAATACACAGACCATATATACTAATATAGATACGATATGTCATTATCATATAAAAAATCTACAAAAATCATATCTAGCATTAAAAAGTTTAAAAACAGAGTTCACTTAAAATATATAGCAAACATATTACATATTAAACTATAAACAATCAGAATCCACGTAGTAGTAGTAATAGTAGTAATAATAATAATAAACCATATATACATATCATATAAACATTCAAAATTCACATTATAACAATAAGAAGAAGAAACCATACATAGACATCATATAAACAATCAAAATCCACATAATAATAATAATAATAATAATAATAATAATAATAAACTGTATGAAACCATACATACACATCACATAAACAATAAAAAATAATAATAAGAAGAAGAAACCATATGAAACGATACATACACATCATATAAACAATCAAAACCAAACTCTCTGCTTATATAAAATATACAGAACTCAATCCTCATACACTGATATACATACAAATACGTCGTCGTCTCATAAAAAACAAACAAAACATATCGCATTAAACGGTTTAAAAATAGAGTGCACACAAACATACGTACGAATATTTTTTACACGGATAAATAAAACAGTGCATGAATATATAAAATCATACATACACATCATATAAAACAATCAAAATCCACATCATCACATAATAATAATAATAATAATAATAATAATAATAATAAGAAGAAGAAGAAGAAGAAACTTTACATCATTCCCTTTGGACTTGTAAATCAACGATTCAACAGAGTATAATCCTGTGAATAATCCTCTTGAATACAACACTTTTTTCAATTCAATTCATACAATTGATTATTTTAGAGTGAGTGAAAGTTTATCATTAAGTAAATGGTGTCAACTTGGAACCCTAGAGAGTTCAATTAACCTATGAAAAGTTATAAACAGCCTTGTGTAATAATTACACAGGAAACTTACAAAAGTGTTTGAAGAATTGAAGGAGAATAGCAGCAGCAGGAGACGGCCTACTACGTGATGCCCGGCGAAGGAGCAAGCGACGGGTTTTACTTACTTTAAATGTTCACAAGATTATAATTAAAAAGTCCACTGCAATTTATCTATCTAATACACGGTTACTTATATTAACTTTTGACCGATATATCCTCTTCATATTTGATGTTGTTATAATTAGATGGTGGTTCGAAGTCTTCATCTACGGCGAATTCGCCGAAGTCTGGGAGATCTAGGTCATTTGTTTTGAGATGGTCGAGATTTTAGACAGAGATAGAGATAGAGGGGAAAGATTTTTGGTGAAGAGGGGTTTAGTAGAAAACAATTAGGGTTTTAATAAAGAAAATGGATATAGGGTTTTATTTTAATGTTTTCAATTTACTAAAAAACTATAAAAATTAAAAAATCTCACATGCCACTTGGCACATTCAAAGGGGGTAGCTTCAATATATGAATGCCATGTCATCAAAGTCTTATTCTTTTATATATATTAATTAATAGATTATTAATAGAACACTCACTAAATTACATCGTGATTAGATGTGGCACTCATTACATCTCTATAGGATGGAATGAATCTTGTAAGCTATGAATTTGTGGCCTGCCAAGCTTCAAAGAAAGGGGTTTTAATTTTTAGTGAGGTATACATACATCTTTTTAAGGGTGCTCAAAGTCGGATTATCCGATTTTCGGATATCCAAAAATCGGATAATCCGCAATTTCAGATAGTCAATATTGAGATCCGAATCCGGATCCGAAATTTCGGATATCCAAAATTTCAGATTCGGATTCAGATAATCCGAAACTTAAAAAAAAATCACTTCCTCTTATGCTGAAAGTTTAAAACCGAACATGCTTAAAACAAACATTCAATATATATTATATTTTTTATTATTTTGGATTCGAAAAAGGCATATTGTATTAGTTTAAGGTATATGTAAATAATATTATATATATATAATATAGATACTTTTTAATATTTCGGATTCGGATAATCCAATTATCCGATAACTTTTAAAAATAGGATCTTAATCCGAATCGGATAATCCAAAATTTTGGATAATACGGATACAGATTTTTGGATATTTCTGATTTGAATCCGGATTTGGATTTTTTAACACCCCTACTTGGAATGATCAAAGATTGATTGGATTTTGATTGAACGAGAGAGGGTGTGGGGTTGCTTCTTCACGACACAAGGAACGGGGATTTGGGTTCCATATGTTTATATATATATATATATATATATATATATATATATATAGGGTCAAGATTGTGTACAAAGTGTTTTTTTTTTGTGAGAAGTGTGAGAAGTATTAAAAATTGATACTTAGGCATCATTTTTTGAACTTAGTCGTGATGTTTTATGTGACATCCGTCACTTTTTCATATATATATATATATATTTTTATAATAATAATAATAATAATAATAATAATAGATAATAATATTCCTTTTATCCAATTCTAGACTAAACCACAACCCAATCCATATCCCTTGTCCATCTCATGAGCCCAAAGAACAAGCCCAACACAAGCTAGGCCCATTACCCTTTGCCCCTTATCAGTTTAAAAAAAAAAAGAAAAGAAAAGAATGATCCTGCCGGGACTCGAACCCGGGCAGGAAGCACCACACACACACATGTCCACCACTTGAGCCACACCACTTGGTTGTTTTATTTCCAATCAAAAATGTATTAAAAGCCTTCCAAGAAAAAAAAGGGATTCACCCCTGCTGCTGCTATTCGCTGCTGTTCAGCAGCCCAACACCCCAATTCTTTACCTGTTGACTCTAGATTGACCCTAAGAATGGAAACAATTGATTTATTGATGCGTAATATGGTATGGACAAGATATCACGCGTATTATGCACATTAATCCGGTCAAAATCATGCCTAAATTGAGTATATTCACACGTGAACTTTAATACTTGGTCAATCCTTACCATATCTACGATCTAGTGCTTAGAACTATAAATTGTCCATCCACGAACCATTACAACTCGCTCACACATCTCTCTTAACCACCAATTGCTCTGAAACATCCTCTAAACTACCCACACGAACACTGTTTGACTTTTATCCTTGACCGGGCAATCAAACACGAAGCAACACGGTAAGCTTAATGTTTTATGTGGGTTTTGTTCATCGGAATTCACACATCAAAAACCCTAACATTAATCGGGTTAAAGATGTGTGAATTGCTTGATTGGAAAAGCTAGGGTTCGTGGGTTGTAGATTTGGGGAAGAAACTGTTTTTGCTTATTGTATTTATTTTTAATAAACTGAGATAAATCACAACCACAGGCCTAGGCCAAGTGGTTGTGACTGATGCCTATAACTGAGACTACCCGGGTTCGAGACCCGGCTTGAACACCCCTTTTTCCACTTAATTTCATTTCTTTTTTAAAAACAAACCAATATATATATATATATATATATATATATATATATTATACATTTAAATCTTATAATTTCGTTTTTAAATATTAAAACCTTTTTATAAATTCTAAAAAAATTACATTTATCAAATCTGAGGTAAAAGTGTTATTTACAAATTTTAGTTTTCTGAAATTCATTGATTTAATATTTATAATAATTAAATCAATTTTATACTATTATATTTATAAAAATACATTAAAATATCAAAACAATTTTATTAATTTCTACAAAAATTATCCTATGTTTGTAAAATGTTAAACTTTACTGAAATGATTTTTAATTCGGAAAAATCATTTATTTTATATTTTTAATCAATTTTTGTTAGATTTAATCATAATTAAATCATAATAAATTCATTTTTCAATATTTTTGCACCAAAATTTTATATAAATTATTTCTAACTATCTAGAGCTGAAATACAAACTTTTATTCAGAAATTCTTTGATTTTAATATTTTTAGATATTAAAGTCATATTTTGACAATTTGAAATAATTAGATTAAATATTCTATTTTCAAGAAAATAATTTTATAAAAATTATTTTCATACTTAAAACCTTATGTTGTGACTATATTCAACTTAAAATTTTACCAAGAGACTTTTATTTATTTATTTATTAAATTTCTCATAATTAATAAACAATTTGTTTAATAAACAAATAAACGTTTATCCCCAATTCGAAGCCCTAGAAATACATGTATCCTAGAGTTATTTCCCTTACACATTATCAAATTCTTTAGGTTGATACTTTGAGATAGTTCCAACACATATTTCGTTGTCCAAGTTCAATTTCAAGTTACTACGTGAACTGTGAGTATTTCCTACCCCTTTTTGCTTTTATACACTTCTGGGGTGTTACATGTACACTATTACAATTTCAAATACAAGTTTACATTTTTACAATACAATTCTAGTACTATGTGCATTGCTTACAACATGCTTTATGCTTAGACAATACATGTGGATTACATTTGTACTTAGTGAAATCATTAACATGGTACAAGCCGACCTTAACATTGGATAACGCTATTTGGATTGACAACCCGCCTAGATTGATTCTCCCCCTTTTTCATCGGAGAATCCGTGGCCATTGTTAAGTTTTTATCCATTTATTGGATAAGTACACTATAGTTCATACAGTACATTATACAGTCACAGGGTTGATTTCGCTCATTTGTATGATACATGGTTTACATATTTGCACTGTAGCTTGCACTTGAATTGTATAACTTTTTAACCTACTATATATATCAAAACTAGGAATGCTCACCAACATTTCATATGTTGACCAAATCTATTTTGTACATGTTTCAGGTGCAGTTTGATCTAGTGCTTTAGCAAGGAACATTTAGTGCTTTATTTTAATTCAGTTATTTCAATATTTACATTTCATTTAGACAATGTATTTTCCATTTCCATGTAAGACAATTTTGATTATTCAATAATATTTACATTTTAGTACCATGAGCTTTTGAACAATCGTCACTACGTGGCACCTCGATGATTCCGCCATCGGTTGGGGTGTTACATTTTAGATTGTTTTGCCTATAAAAACACCAAACATAACAATTAAAAACCGAAAACAATGTATTTTAGGCTTAAAACACCATGCTAAGAACATTAGCAGTGTGTTTTAAGCGTTAAGTAGTGTGTTTTAGCTGTTTTTTAAATTTAATGACTATAATACATTGTATTGTGTTTTAGATTGTTGTGTTTGGTGTTTTTCAAGTTAAAACAACCTAAAACATCATTCCTAAATCCAAAACATGATGTGTACATGTCAATTCTTAGTCCTTCTCACACTTCTCACGAAAAATGTACTTTGTACAGGATCCTAAACATATATATATATATATATATATATATATATATATATATGGGATAATTTGAAAACCCTCCTCAGTTGAGAAAACCCATGAAACCCATATCCTAACCATTCATCGTAAGTGATCTACGGTGGTGATTGTAAAGATACACATTTAGTGACAAAAGGGTAATATGGTCCAGCAAAAATAACTTTCTTCTCTCCTCTCTCATCTCTCATTTTAAGATCAAACTAATATTAACAGGTTTCAAAGAAGCATTAGGGTAACAAATGTTTTTTTAGCAGCCATATAATAAATTTTCACCTACTTATATCACAAAAAACATATAATAAGTTACAATCCAATAGCAAAAACATATGTTTTCACATACTTATCTCACTAAAAACATGTAATAAAATATAATCCAACAATAAAAACACATGTTTTCACATACTTATATCACTAAAAAATTCAAATTATAAATCCAAACAACAAAAAACATATGTTTTTATATGAAAACAAAACTTTGAGAGGAAAAAAAAAAGATGAATCCTCTATTCCATGGCTTCTTCTTATTCGATTTACATAAACTGCATCAGATCCCCTCCTCTGCTCACATAATCTATCTATAAAAATACACAGAAGAAATATAAAAATATAAACGAACCTTAAGTAGATGCCCATTTTATAATTATTGAATTTGTGTGAGTGTTTTTCCTTCAAATTTCCTGTTAGAAAACCCAACTTCATTATTCGGTGCGACAGAAATCCAGATCTGGAAGTAAAAAAAAAATAAAACCCAAAGAAACAAAAATGCACATATAGAAAACTACACCTATTTTTGGATTACACATAAAAAAAAGGAAGCATGGAAGAGTTTTCAAAATGAGGTGATTTCATATGTCCCTCGAAGCTCATAATATATGATATTCCTTTGAAACAAAAAAAAATCAATGTAACAATCGTCTTTAGGCTTGATTTAAAAAAAATAATATTTTAGAGAAGATGTATCTTTCAAAAATCACTTTAAAGTCTATTTAAACAAAGACAGCATAAAATTAACAAAACTAAACATAAAGAAAACTACACCTATTTTTGGATTACACAAATACCGATCTGTTGACCACCGGCTTCACCGGCTTCCTCTATAAACCACTGGATCTGTTGTGTGTTCTTTTTTTATGAAAAATAATAAATCTTTTGGGTGCGTCATGAAGCTAGCAGGGCAGAGGAGACGGCTATCAACGGGCGGAGGAGAACGACCGGCTTCATCGGTCTCCTTCTCTCTCTTTTCTTCCGGCTTCTCTCTCTTTTTCTACATGAACCACCTTCAAACAAATTGTAAAAAGTGAAAAATATAGAATGAGCCACCATTGTTGAAGGATTAATGGTTTGAGTGTTTTACAGAGAGAGAAAGATGTACTTATTTATTAAAAGAGATATGAGATTGAAGGTGTGACATCCGTCACCCTCGACTACCATCTAATTGACAATAATAGCCTTCAAATATTTCCGTTATAGTCCCTGTGAGTTCGTCGTTTTCAAATTTAATTTTAGCGCGAACTAAAATTTTTAGCATTTATATTTATTAATTGATTGGGTAAAAGTTTTAACCAAAAGCTATGTTGAGACGTATTCGCAAAATATTTTATAAAACAATTCTATTTTTTTTTTAAGGGTAGCTTAAAAGATTTAAAGTTGGTTTGGTTAAGTTGGTTAGTATTATTAAGAAAAAGTTAACCAAAATACTAACAAAACAAACAAGGTTAAACATGAGGGACCAAAACTGACAATAGGCAAAGTTTTTAATAAAAAAAAACACACTCTCCTGTCCCTGTCACGTTTTTCCGGCGGACCTATGTCCGGCCACCGGAACTTATTCCGGCCACTTTAAAAACTCTTAATTTTGGGTCTTTAGTCCATTTTATTGCGCCACTAATTCATCTCCATCAATTATAAGTTGGTTACCAGATTTATTTCATGTAATAACAAGCTTTAATCGCAGTTTTTATGTAATTTAAAGATGTAACCGATCGGACTTTAAGACTAAGATCAAACGCTCGTTTTATTCGTTTATTATATAAATTGATAATGCCTAAACGTTTCTGCATCGTTTCCTATCACAAACCCACAAAAAAACGCAACAAATTGAATTCATAATCGTCCTAATCGGCCTTAGATGATGCGGCCCTGTACCTTTGTCTTCGAGCTTCAAATCGTTGTTGTAAGTTCATGTTTATCATGCCATTTTACTTAGTATTGTCCTAGGATCAAAAGCCCTCTATTACAGAGTATAATTATGTTCAGAATCGGGCTATTGAATTTGGGTATAGGGTTAGGGTTCTTAGGAAGAGATTGGGGAAGAAGATGAGTTTTGTATTGTTGCTTAAATATAAATCAGTTCCAAATAAATAAACAAAACATGAATTGGCCTAGTGGTGTGTGTGTGTGTTGTGAAACGAGTAGGGGCAGGTTCGAACCCCATACTCATCATTTTTCCTCCTTCTTTTTCTTTCCCTTTTATTTCCAGATTTTTGGTATATTATAATAATATATAAACACATAAATCTTAAAATATTTATAGAAAATTCATTTTTACTCCAAAAATTATGAAAATTTAGGAGTAGCTTCTTGATACTTCATAGAAAATTGTCATATTTTTAGTTTTCTGAAAAATATTGATTTTCATGATTTAATTAATTTAAATTGTTTTAATCATAATTAATTGATAAAAAATTCATTTTTAATGATTTTAATCTCAAACTTTTTGGGTAATTATTTCTCATCATCATGAACTGATAGAAAAATTATTGGTTCAGAAAACATTTATTTTTATTAATTTTATTATTTTTAATCATTTAAACATGATTTAATCTCGTTAAATCAGTTTTAAATATAAATAAGTTTATAAAAATTATGGGAAAATTATTTCTATTACTTTACATCAGAAAGTATCCAATTTATATAAAAATAGCATTTTTGGATCATGTCTTGAATTATTAGTTTTATTTATGTTTAATTAGACATAATTAATTATATATTTATTTACATTATCTAACGTCTATTTTATAAATATTTTTCTTATAAAATAGAGATGTCCTTACGTTCGAAAGTCCTTATTATCATTAGTTTGGATCATGGTGTATTCATAATTATTTAATCAAATGTTTATGATTATTGTATTTATTTACAATAATTTAGTTAAAGTAATTAATTTAATTAATTTGTCATAACTATTCAAAATATGTTTTTATCTAAAAATTCAATAGGTAATGATTATATTATTTAAACCACAACCTTTCATATATTATCTGTGATATACAACTTTTACATTAACGCGACTGATCATAAAAACTCTAATTCCCCAATTCGACTTAGCAAACCCTAATGCCTTAGACCCTAGATACCTTAGACTTTTTTAGACACTTCCTTATTAGTATTCTTACACATTATAGGTTGAATTCCTCGGAATTCCCATTACTTAGCTCACGACCGCTTAAGTGGATTTTGATCGCTTTCGCAAACTGTGAGTATATCTTTCCCCTTTTTACTATTTTACATTTCGGGGTGACTCATGTACTTACTATCAAGTTTATATTTCCTTTTACTAAAATAGCAATTCTTATGTGTGTTTGCTTGTGTTATTTTGTGTATCTATGACCTGTCAAATCATTAACCGCTGGGCGGCCTGGCATTTCAATGAATAGTACTATGGTTTATACCCTTGTGACTCTGTTGAGAGTCCTCGTCATTGCTATGTATTACTTTACTACTAGCGCATACTATATATATCTGCTTACTTCTCTTAGGGTTGATTTGACCCGGATACCACTTATTACATAATTGCAGACAGTATACGACACATGAATTGCTAAACACTTTTCTACTATATTTATTTAAACAGGGTATGCTCACCAATACAATTTTTGTATTGACCAAAAATATTTTGTACATGTTTCAGGTTGTTTTGAGACGCTTCTTTTAGGCTTTTGGATTTTATATTTCAGTCTTGTCTACATTGTATTTTAGCTAGACCTGTCACTTTTAGAATTATTGTATCCTGTAATTTCATTCCAATGTAATAAGTTATTTAATCAATGTATTCAAATTTACACTTTAGTCCATGAGCTATTGAACAATCGTCACTACGTGACACCTCGATGTTTCCGCCATCGGTTGGGGTGTTACAGATTGGTATCAGAGCCATGGTTATAGGGAATTAGGTTATTAGAATGCCTTTTAGCCTAGTCTATAACTAAGCTTACTTTCGCGAGTCCTCTCGTGTATATTTCTCTTATTCTTATATTTTCTTTCAAGATATTTTCGTTATGATTATTTCTCGTTATTCTTTCGATATTTTGCTTGACGAAGAAGACACTCGTATTTCACAAACGAAACGATATCATCAAGTTAGGAGTGACATCCATACCTTGGTGATTAGTTTCACTCCTCTATATGTTATTTATCTTAGGGATATACCTTTGAGATAGGAGTGACATCCACACCGCAAAGAGTATTTCCTTCAAAAAGAAACTTAACCACTAAGCTGGGAGTGATATCCTTAACTTAGTGATTGGTTTCATTCCACAATCGTTTTCAATTTTTAAACACATCTTTGAGTTAGGAGTGAAATCCACATCTCAAGGATCTATTTCTACATCTCGTTGATTATGAATTTTCTTAAATATTGGTAATCTATTACATACGTTAATTTTATCATTCACGTCATTTTACATCTTGGTCTTTTAAAACACATTAGATTTACACACACTTCATGGAATGGTTACATTTTGCACTTTATAAACTTGTAGTGCATGTTTTACAAATCAAATGTAAACCTTTTGTTTTTTTCATATGACGTATCCAATATATGTTTTCGGGAGAAACTTGCAACTAATAATATGTTTTATAACAATTTTCAACTCGACTTCTCGTAAACCCATGAAGATACAAAGATTTTTCAAATGAACCTGTTTTGAATCTAAAACACACTTCGACTTCTAAAAAGTTATCCTCGTGCATTACTACTAACCTTTCAACTATAACACAAAGTTTGAGCAAACTACGTTTTTGATAAACGAAAATTTATCTTATTACACTCGCACTCTTTTAGTCGCAAAACTTTTGGTCTAACAAAACATTGGGCATATCCTTATTGGAATGTTACTAATTGTCTTTTATTATATAGTGCATATATGTAAAACTAACTAAATTTTAAACCCCTATGTCAGTAGACTATACGTCTGTTCTGCGTACTCTCACTTATCGTAAATTTCATTATTTTATTCTTGTACCATTTTATTTATAGTTATTTCTAAAACGTTATTTGTGATTATTTTCACACTGCTTATTTGCAAGAGCTCAACTCGTTTACTTTCATTTTGTACAAATTTTGCGATTTACTCGATTTACGTTATACTATTCTTTCAATCGAGATTCTATGCTATACTTATATACTTACTTGAACACATATTTGGTATGCATATTTTCTTTCCTGTTTTGAGCAAAAACCCTGTTATACTTTACATTATTTTGTTCATCATCATGGCCAATGAACATACTAGTTGATAACTCGTATGAGATCTAAGCCGGTGCCCACGTACGACTCGGATTAGAGTATTTTTTTTCAATCCGAGGGGAACGGTGTAAACCTCAGGGTCTATCAATATGGGTGTTTAGAGTCAACGATGTGAACAAAAGTTACCGGTTAAGGGTGAACCCGAAAGGGAAGAACCTTTAACCATGTCTTATACTTACATGTTATTTCTCATTACGGTTAAAGGGAAAACCCGGAAGGGAAGGACCTCTAACCATGTCATGATTAAACATTATTTCATTACAGTGGCTATTACATATTGGTTGCACGCATTTATTTCATGTTAGGGTTATGGAAAAGCATAACACCTTAGTGTAAGGTAAATCGATGATTACGGTCCGGAACGCAATCATGGGTTTACAGGTACATGAGGGTGGTGTGTAATTTCTATTTAGGCTATTGGTAGACAATCAGTACGAGTCCAAAGTATCGGGAGTGTGGTGGGTCAGCTGCGGTACACCCTATATATAAGCATAAACGATACTGCGGGAGCGGACTAGGAGTTTGACCAATAACCTACCTATTACTACCTCTTCATTAGATCGTTGACTAGTAACTAGCATTTTCGATAAGAACATTTTACATAAGCTTCAATTAGTTTTGTTGGAGCCTTCTTGTTGACCATCTCTATAGAAAACCTTAAACCTTGTGTACTTTTACACTCTCTGTTAGTCGAAATTCTGTTGCATGTCTCTAGTAACGTTCAGTTAGAAACATTTTTAAAGTAGGGGAGACTACCTTCATTAGTACCTCTGCCCTTCACCCGTCACACATTCCCAAAACTTTTCTCATCTAAACTCTCAACTTTCTAACTTTGGATTAACTGTCAAAGATTTTGGAACTTTTACATTGGATATGAGACAACTATTTTAAATTTTGTCAAATCATAAACGATGAAATTTTCTTTTAAAAAAACCTGGTTAACTTTTATAACACCTTTTATTTCATAGTAACCTCCACTTGAAAGAAATTTCGAGACGAAATTTTCTAAAGTAGGGGAGACTGTGACATCCGTCACCCTCGACTACCATCTAATTGACAATAATAGCCTTCAAATATTTCCGTTATAGTCCCTGTGAGTTCGTCGTTTTCAAATTTAATTTTAGCGCGAACTAAAATTTTTAGCATTTATATTTATTAATTGATTGGGTAAAAGTTTTAACCAAAAGCTATGTTGAGACGTATTCGCAAAATATTTTATAAAACAATTCTATTTTTTTTAAGGGTAGCTTAAAAGATTTAAAGTTGGTTTGGTTAAGTTGGTTAGTATTATTAAGAAAAAGTTAACCAAAATACTAACAAAACAAACAAGGTTAAACATGAGGGACCAAAACTGACAATAGGCAAAGTTTTTAATAAAAAAAAACACACTCTCCTGTCCCTGTCACGTTTTTCCGGCGGACCTATGTCCGGCCACCGGAACTTATTCCGGCCACTTTAAAAACTCTTAATTTTGGGTCTTTAGTCCATTTTATTGCGCCATTAATTCATCTCCATCAATTATAAGTTGGTTACCAGATTTATTTCATGTAATAACAAGCTTTAATCGCAGTTTTTATGTAATTTAAAGATGTAACCGATCGGACTTTAAGACTAAGATCAAACGCTCGTTTTATTCGTTTATTATATAAATTGATAATGCCTAAACGTTTCTGCATCGTTTCCTATCACAAACCCACAAAAAAACGCAACAAATTGAATTCATAATCGTCCTAATCGGCCTTAGATGATGCGGCCCTGTACCTTTGTCTTCGAGCTTCAAATCGTTGTTGTAAGTTCATGTTTATCATGCCATTTTACTTAGTATTGTCCTAGGATCAAAAGCCCTCTATTACAGAGTATAATTATGTTCAGAATCGGGCTATTGAATTTGGGTATAGGGTTAGGGTTCTTAGGAAGAGATTGGGGAAGAAGATGAGTTTTGTATTGTTGCTTAAATATAAATCAGTTCCAAATAAATAAACAAAACATGAATTGGCCTAGTGGTGTGTGTGTGTGTGTGTTGTGAAACGAGTAGGGGCAGGTTCGAACCCCATACTCATCATTTTTCCTCCTTCTTTTTCTTTCCCTTTTATTTCCAGATTTTTGGTATATTATAATAATATATAAACACATAAATCTTAAAATATTTATAGAAAATTCATTTTTACTCCAAAAATTATGAAAATTTAGGAGTAACTTCTTGATACTTCATAGAAAATTGTCATATTTTTAGTTTTCTGAAAAATATTTATTTTCATGATTTAATTAATTTAAATTGTTTTAATTATAATTAATTGATAAAAAATTCATTTTTAATGATTTTAATCTCAAACTTTTTGGGTAATTATTTCTCATCATCATGAACTGATAGAAAAATTATTGGTTCAGAAAACATTTATTTTTATTAATTTTATTATTTTTAATCATTTAAACATGATTTAATCTCGTTAAATCAGTTTTAAATATAAATAAGTTTATAAAAATTATGGGAAAATTATTTCTATTACTTTACATCAGAAAGTATCCAATTTATATAAAAATAGCTATTTTGGATCATGTCTTGAATTATTAGTTTTATTTATGTTTAATTAGACATAATTAATTATATATTTATTTACATTATCTAACGTCTATTTTATAAATATTTTTCTTATAAAATAGAGATGTCCTTACGTTCGAAAGTCCTTATTATCATTAGTTTGGATCATGGTGTATTCATAATTATTTAATCAAATGTTTATGATTATTGTATTTATTTACAATAATTTAGTTAAAGTAATTAATTTAATTAATTTGTCATAACTATTCAAAATATGTTTTTATCTAAAAATTCAATAGGTAATGATTATATTATTTAAACCACAACCTTTCATATATTATCTGTGATATACAACTTTTACATTAACGCGACTGATCATAAAAACTCTAATTCCCCAATTCGACTTAGCAAACCCTAATGCCTCAGACCCTAGATACCTTAGACTTTTTTAGACACTTCCTTATTAGTATTCTTACACATTATAGGTTGAATTCCTCGGAATTCCCATTACTTAGCTCACGACCGCTTAAGTGGATTTTGATCGCTTTCGCAAACTGTGAGTATATCTTTCCCCTTTTTACTATTTTACATTTCGGGGTGACTCATGTACTTACTATCAAGTTTATATTTCCTTTTACTAAAATAGCAATTCTTATGTGTGTTTGCTTGTGTTATTTTGTGTATCTATGACCTGTCAAATCATTAACCGCTGGGCGGCCTGGCATTTCAATAAATAGTACTATGGTTTATACCCTTGTGACTCTGTTGAGAGTCCTCGTCATTGCTATGTATTACTTTACTACTAGCGCATACTATATATATCTGCTTACTTCTCTTAGGGTTGATTTGACCCGGATACCACTTATTACATAATTGCAGACAGTATACGACACATGAATTGCTAAACACTTTTCTACTATATTTATTTAAACAGGGTATGCTCACCAATACAATTTTTGTATTGACCAAAAATATTTTGTACATGTTTCAGGTTGTTTTGAGACGCTTCTTTTAGGCTTTTGGATTTTATATTTCAGTCTTGTCTACATTGTATTTTAGCTAGACCTGTCACTTTTAGAATTATTGTATCCTGTAATTTCATTCCAATGTAATAAATTATTTAATCAATGTATTCAAATTTACACTTTAGTCCATGAGCTATTGAACAATCGTCACTACGTGACACCTCGATGTTTCCGCCATCGGTTGGGGTGTTACAGAAGGCTTGGATGTATGAGATAGAGAGAGAGAGAGAGAGAGAGAGAGAGAGAGGAGGTGCTTGTTTAATGTGTCAGTGGGATAGATTGTGTGGGTTGTGTAATATGTATAGAAAGTTGTGTGGGTTGTGTAAAGACTATTCTAACCTTCTTTCTTAATACATGAATGTCTACGTGGAAGAATGATAGCCATGAAATGGGGTTTTCATGGTTTGCACAAGTGGGAGTGGTTTTCAGATTATAATTGCCATATATATATATATATATATATATATATATAGGTTTAGGATCCTGTACAAAGTATATTTTTCGTGAGAAGTGTGAGAAGGACTAAGAATTGACATGTAGACATCATGTTTTGGATTTAGGAATGATGTTTTAGGTTGGTTTAACTTGAAAAACACCAAACACAACAATCTAAAACACAATACAATGTATTATAGTCATTAAATTTAAAAAAACAGCTAAAACACACTACTTGACGCTTAAAACACACTGCTAATGTTCTTAGCATGGTGTTTTAAGTTTTAAGCCTAAAATACATTGTTTTCGGTTTTTAATTGTTATGTTTGGTGTTTTTATAGGCAAAACAATCCAAAACATCACGACTAATTTCAAAAAATGATGCCTAAGTATCAATTTTTAATACTTCTCACACTTCTCACGAAAAATGTACTTTGTACAGGATCCTGACCCTATATATATATATATATATATATATAGGGGGAGGATAAATTGAAAACCTCTCCCAGTTAAAGAAACTTTGAAAACCGGATCTTAGCCATTCATTTGCTTTCATCAATGGCCCATGTTTATTATGTCTTTTTTCTTTTATAATTTACAGCATAAAGGATAACATAAAGCAAGATAAGGGTAGGATTGTCCAACATTTTTCACTCTCTCTTTTCCCTGACATACAAGAGCCATCATTTCAACTGATGTTTCTCTTTCATCTACCACTTTACACTTTGAAAAGAAATAGAATAAAGAAAGTAAGAAAATTCAAATGATTTTAAACTTCATTTGTAGACCATAGAGGTACGTTCATCTTTCTCCAATTTGTTAAAGATCAATTACAAACCGATTCGTCTTCTTCCTCTTAAGGTTTTTAAAATTTGTAACAGCTTACATGTCTTTTGGTCTGATTCCTCATTATCCGACTCCTATTTTGTAACATCATAGAACAAGTTTACAGCACAAACTGATTTGTTTTCTCCCTATTGGAGTTTTTAAAATCTGTAACGTATTACAAATACTTTAGTCGGTTTCTTTGGACAATTATTTATAGGGCAATTTTCCCCAAAATAGGATGGTTATTAGGGAACATACAAAATATTTAATTTCTTTTTTTAGGGATTCATAAACTCAAAATCGATATCAAAATGTATTTTTTTTCAAAAAGAAGAGAGTTCGAACGATAATTTGGTTTTGAATGTGATAATTGTTTTTTTTAAAACGTTCCAACATCGGTCTTATGTTTTGTTTTCTAAGATACTTTATTTTAGGTTGTTCTGTTACATGATTTGTTAGTTTCATACATGCTATGTGCCATGCTTAGTTAAATGAGTTACAGTTTTAGCCCCATAGTTTTTGTGTATATCGGTCTTTGAGGAGATAATATATTAATAATATTGTTTTTACATAGTTTCTAAAGTAGTTTTTTATTTACACAGTATTTGTTTGTTACAGGTTTTGACTTAGTTTAAAAAGTTGAATAAGAGAGTGTTTATGCATTATTCTAAGGTTCTAATACAAAAAAGGTATGTTATTGTGTTCTTGATTGTATTGTAACATAAAATCAAAAGCATTTTAATACTGCAAGTCTGCAATATAAAACCTTAATTGTCCATTAATGGATAATGTTATTGCTTTTAATAAAAAAACATTTTAGCATATTATAATGCTAAAGGTGGGTATGCTAACTGTTGCATGATTTGTAAGTCTCAACGCATATGTATAGTTTTAAAAAAATTCATATTATCGTTTCCAAATTATTAATGTTAAAGGTGGGTAGGCTAGCTGGTTATTTTTGCTTGCCCATGCAGATATTGAAATGTAACATTATTGGTTTAAATTGTTGTAATGTAACATAAAAAATAAATTAATATTCATGTTTTAATTTTTTTAATGGTTAAAAATGATACAATGTGTAATCTTCATGAGGATGTTGTGAAACAAAGGGACTCCAAAGCTGAAAAGAATATAAAGAAACTGAAGAGGGAGATAAGAAAAGAGAATACTCAAAGACAAAAGCAAAGAAAAGCTATCTTCGGATGTTTATGTAATTGTTATTCAAATCTCTCTTTAAGTAATTGTTATTAGGTTGTAATGACTTATGTAGTTATGAACAATTACGTTAACAAAACAGATACATTTATGTAATTGTATGAATTATGGTACATATTCAGCTGTAATAACTTATGTGATTATTCAATTGTAACTAGAAAAATATACTTATGTAAATGTACCAATTATGTTACTTATTCGGTTGTAACAACTTAATTTACCTAGTCCATGTCATACAAAAAATAGTAAATAATCGATATATATAATATTTGTTAAGCTCTAAACAAATTATGTTATTATTCAATTGTTACTAGAAAATATATATTTATGTAATTGCTCCAATTATGTTACTTATTCAAATGAACTACTTATGTTATCTATTCATTTGTAACTAAGAATGTTAAATATATAATTCAAAATGTTATATACTTCATGTCATATTAAAATAGTAAATAAACAATATATATGTTAGAGTGTTACAAATTGTACTTCTTTATCAAATGTACAACTTGTATGTTACACCTTCTACTTCCGACGTTAGACTCACAAAAGATGTGTTACAAAATCAAACATATCTCAAGAAAACCAAACTAGACTGAAACAGTTATTAACATTAGTTAAATTGTAAAAAATACAAACTCATACTTTTTAGGTGTGAAAAAGTAAAAGTTGTTCAATGGGTTAAGTAATCCATCAAAAGATCTGAAAAGGTAAATTTATGGGAAACCTAAAAAGTTATGCTCATGTCAGACTAAGGAGTATACAGACATACAGTGATGTTTTGTCATGTCATAATATGTATTAGTATAATACCAAAAAGGTAAATTGTTTTGTCATGTCAAATTCAATGTTCTAGGTGTAATATCTAACAACTAAATAAATATAAGTATTAGTATAATACCAAAAAGGTAAATTAACACTAAATCTTATAATATAATTTCCTAAAACTTACAAAATTAACCAAAAAAAATATAAAACCTGTAACATATTACCCAGATCGTAAACTTCGATTAACATAAAAATTTAATTAACGTAAAATCTTATAAAAAATCAAAACTTACAAAATTAACCCACGATATAAACCAATTACATATTAACATACCACCTAGATCCTAAACATCCATTAACAAAAAAACCTTTAGTTAACACAAAATTTTATAATAAAAATCCCTAAAACTTAAAATTAACCCAAAATATGAAATCTGTAACATATTACCCATATCCTAAACTTCAATTAGCACAAAAAACCCATCAACTAACACAAAACTTGCAAAATTATCCTATATAGGAACTTTCATGAACAGTAGCTGCCACGTGTGGCAGGTTGCTGTTGTTTTTTTTTATTCCACTGCTGGATGAAGTTTCTGTATTTATTATCGTGCGTTTGATTTTCGTTTGGAAAGAAGTTGCAGTCTAGCTGGTTAAATCATTGTGTTGTTAGCTATTGTACCCGGGTTCGAGTATTGTAGCAGTTTTTTTTTCCTCTCATAAAACGTGGTGAGGTGGATGTTATGTGGTTGTCTCTGAATGGGTGATTTGGACGGTTGTCGGTGGAAGACAGCTGTCCGACCTAATTGGTGTGTCTTCTCAAGGTACACGCGTCAGCTTACCCCCACCCTCATGTTTTCTTTCAAAGCCTTTGTTGGCTTATTTTGAAACATTGATTGCCTTTTTATTTCCAGAAGAGAGAAAGAGAAGAGAGAGACCGGAGGTGTAGAGGCGAAGTTGAGAGAAAGAAGAGAGACCGGAGGCGGTGATGGGGCTGCGACTTCCCTGTTGGCCTTCATCCAGCTTGCTCATTCCGGTTACCCACTTTGGTCGTGTGGGGGTGTCTGCAGGCGATGACCGAACAAATATGAAGAAGAACCGGCGAGTCTTCGGTAAGCGGCGGAGACAAAAAAACTAGGGTTCCGACTAATGAAGAAGAACCGGTGTCTACGGTGAGCTTCAGGTTTGTTTTTTCTCCTTCAATTGTTTACAAACAAATTGTTTCTGCAACTTCAATTGTTCCCCTATATCTATCTTTTTTTTTATTATTGTGAAAAATTATGGCTTTAATTGATGAACCTGATTGTTGCGTAGTAGAATGATTACCATTTTGTGTTTGTGGTTGCTTTTGATTTTTGATGCACAAGGAATTCCCCACTTTCCATTTTTACATCAGGAGGAAAAAGGTTTGGAGCATTGATTCCTTCTTAGATAAGCCATGATGTTTTTTTTCTTTAAATAATTTTTAAATAACTTACAATTTTCATATAATTCAAAGTGAAAAAAATCCTACGTTTTATGTACAGAATGGTTTAGGATTTATAGGTTTTACGGATATATAAGATATGGAATCTATGCTTATAACCATTGATTTTGAAAGGGTGAGTCTTACCATGACAAGCATATATAATTTACCAATCATCAAATAGTTTAATTGTTCTTTTTAATTTGTTCACAATTTAGCTTTTCATTTGTTCAATGTTCCATTCAAAACTTAGCTGTTGTATATTGTTAACTTTGTGAACCTCTTTTAATGCCTTTTTTCCCAAGTTTATTGGACATAATATCAGTAATTTAGGTTGTATTTTAAATGGTCAAATGCTATTTATTTGTGCTTATGAATCAGTAAATTAAACTGCAGATGTTGATCTCCGGTTTCGCTGTAGTTGATTAAGAAACTTGGTGATGATGGCGGTGGCTCATGCTCTTCCAACATCCATCGACATATGTGGCTGTGCAAACTAATTTGTGTTTGTTATTCCAACATCCATGGACATATGTAGCATTGTTCTTGATAGGTAAGCATGTATGTTTGTTGTATTGATGACAGTCAAAAAACATGTTGCACATTTGCCCAGTAAGAGTACACTTCTATTAACAAATTGAATTTTCTTTTCAATTTACACACATATTAGTTAATTTTAATATGCCGCAAGGCTTTATAGATATGAAACTGTTGTTTCTATGATTAGTATACACACTATACGGCACCTTTAATTGATGAATGAAATGAATGCGCAATACCAGTATTACAGTCGCGCTACGCGCGAACCTAAAACAAAATATTGTTTATTTTTGCTTTGCTTTGGATGCTAACAAGTAATAATCCTCTCTGTTTATGTTTTGTTTTGTTGCAGGATACACAACCTTTTGTTATCTCTTAAGAGGTTAGCATTTGCTTCTGTTTGTATGGTGTTGCTGCTGAATTTGGTTTTACTCTTGTACTACCTATATACTTGGATAACATATGTGTTTTTTGTTGAGAAAATAAACTTATCTTCAATAAAATATTGTAAAAGTCAACCAACATGTTTGTTACCAAGTATTTTGCAAGTAAATTATCATATCACAGTCTTTGATCTTGAACATATAATTGTAAACATGAACTATGACACTGAATATGATCTGCCAATGATTTGACTAATATAGTTTTTGTGATTCTTTTGAAACGCCTCAACTATATTAGTTTAGGTGTTTCAAAAGAAACGCCTAAACTAATATAGTTTTGGCGTTTCTTTTGAAATGCCTAAACTATATAGTTTTGGCGCTTCTTTTGAAACGACTCAACTATATTAGTTTAGGTGTTTCTTTTTCATATATGTTTGTCGTACTCTATGACAAATGCTTTATGCAAAGCACATTTGATTTTTAATTTTTGTTGGAATTTTTTTTATTACAATTTGGTATTCTTTTTACCCAATGGATTTGTAAACAAAAATTTTGTTTACAGATGGTGGCAAATTATACAACATCATGGTGCATCCCCTATGTGGTCATTAACCCCTTCAAAGAAGACGTGGCCTAGGTTAGTAATTTACCTCTCCATCCGAGAATGAATTGAACTTCTTTTACTAAATATTTCTAAAAACAGGTTGGGTTGTTTCCTGCCTCACCAGACCTGCACATGTTAGTGAAATCGATCCATTCGTTGAGCATTATAACAACAATCATAGCACGCCTGCAGGTACAGTGTCTTGAATATTGTAGCACCTTTTGTAGTATTAGTTATGCAGATACCTTTGTTAACTTCTACTGAAACTGAGTTCTCACTTCTGTGTTTTTTTAAATTAGTACTTTTTTAGTTTTTTATAGCCAATTGCTCTCTATGTACATCGCATATCAGGTATGATTGACTTTAGTTATAATCATATTGAGGAAGTCTGAATTAGATCTATTACAGATTTGTATACAAACTATATGTGAGTCTTAAATCACGAGGTTTCGTCTTAAATCACGAGGTTTAAATCAATGGTGTTGGATATGATCTTTTGATTAAAAAGAGGAAAGACGCAGGTTAAAGTTGCTACACAAGCGCGAAGATCAGTTCGTTAACGGTGTTTTCATGTGTTAGTTGCAGCGCACACTTTTTCTAAGCTCTAATTTGATCCTCGAACTACAATTTCTTGTCTTTTTGTTGCTTATTTATTTGCTTGCATTAATTATTTTAACCACTTAATCAATTTCTTTATTCTTTAATATGTTATGGTATTTGCAGATTTTGCTTGCTGATGTAGGCTATCTTTTTATCATTTTACTTGTGTGGTGGCATAGAAAGTAGATTACACTTTTATTTGGAAACTTATTATGTTTTATTTTGTTCATAATTTCAGTGTTGAGGCCTGTGTACCAATCAAACTCGGATGGTCATCGGCTTTTGAGCCCGAAAACGTCTTGGACGGTCAAGATTCTTATTAAATCAAGACAGCCTCTTATGTAACCCACTTATACTACATGAAATTTATATAAGTCCTCATCAAATTATACATAGAACATTGGTATTCGGCTTGAAAAAGAAAACTTGGAAGTCTCAAATCTAAACTTTTAGTAGCTGAAGACTACTTTCAAGAATTCACTCAGTATTTAAGCTTGACTTTTGAGGTTCAAGTCGCCTAACTATTGCAACTTTTGTTTTATCTGCATGTTAATCGCCTGCCGTTTTGAAGCGCCCCGCGCACTGTAACACGTTTTAAACCTCTAGAACACGTTTTAAACCTCTAGAACGACAGCTTGATGTATGACTGTTTTTAGCTTAAGCTGCAAGTCAATGATCCGATATATAAGTGTTTTTTTGGTCCATAAGACACCTTTATTATTTGTTCTATTTGCTCATAAACATACTCAAAGGTTGCGCAACGCGCAACATAGCATCCACCTAGTTAACATAAAATATAAAACCTATAACATATAATTACAATCCATGTTGAACAACCTACAACTCAAATCTTATAACATTAATATACACTTGAAACCTGTAACATATTACAATTTGTGATGAACAACCTCCAACCAGCATCACCATTATGGGCCCTTGTTTGAAGCTAAGATCTATTAATAAAAAGACAAATTTTTAGAAACCCGGAAATTATCCACTGATCAGGAGTTGAAATCCCAGAAGAATCGTTGTCAACAGTAGACGTGGTTGACTCTTCCACTCGATGTGGCATACATGCCTGACTCTTCCACCTCCATCGTATATTTATCTCTCTACGTCTTCTCTCTCTCTCTCTCTTCTTCTCTCTAGGTGACATAATCCCCAACCAAGTGTTAGCCATCATCATTGATAAAACCATTCTTGTGGGCATAAGGATTTACGTGAACCTGAGTTAGAAATGGTGGATCTAGATTAGGTGTTTTGATAGAAAGAAAGAGGGATAGAGGAAATTGAGTAATAAATGGAAAATAAGAGAGATGAGAGAGGAGAGAGGGAGAGACTATGTGATAGATTAAGAAAAAAGCAAAGGAAAAAATTAACTCTGACATGTGACAGATTCAAAAAAGAACAAAAATAAGTGAAGTACCAAATTTACCCTTATAGTGATCTTTAAACAAGAGAACGTGGAACGATTTGAGCCATTGGATGGGTTTTGAAAGTTTCTTTAACTCAGATGGGTTTTCTAATTATAATTCCCCTATATATATATATATATATATATATATATATATATATATATATACAAGCCATAAGAGTATTTTATTGGGTCTTGGGCCCAACTAGTGGGTTTTGTGGGACCTTTTACTGTTCAACGGACCTGTTAAAAGGACTTAGGCTCGGTAATAATCCTAATAATATTTTTCCAGTAAAATCACATAAAACGGTAGTCTCTAAAATCATGTAGCATAATATTTACCATAACGTTCATGTATTGCGCATACTTCACAGAATTCATGTAACGATTATCTATTAAACAAGAAATCATGTAACATATAAATTCACATCTATAATCATCCAATTACACATATGAAAACATTTATTTGACATATCACCAACGTTCGGGATACAAGACTCGTGTGTGTTTTGGTAATTCTCTGAATTACAGTTACGTGGGTTATTGTGATGTAACAATGTATCGTAAGACTCCCTTAACTAACCCTAGTCAAGAATAATGTCACGTACATATATGTAAGTTAACTAGAGTTAGGTTAAAGTATTAACCTGAAAATACGGGGTGTCACACCAATTACTCAACCCCAAACCCATCCCAAATATGTCAGGTTTTGGGTTTACCCATCGGGTTCGGATTCTATTATCATCCCTATTTAAATGTGTCAGACTTTTCGATATACAATTTATTAATTTGACAATGTACAAATGGCCTTTCATATACCTGTTGTTCGATATCCCATCCATAGACCGAATCAACCGGCAGCTCAATGCTCCTTATACATGAAAGTATATATCACACATGACGTTGGCTTTCACTAAATGAGTTTACACATAATGAAACATCCCAAGAATACTCCTATATCCCATTATTGCCCAATATGTTTATTTACTCTTCACCCATGAGTGTGTCCACTTGCTCATGATGGAACACAAATCACCTCACTCGAAGGTGATTCTTATTTCTCACTTTATCGTGTTCACCTATTAGCAAGGGTGAACAAACCTTAACTGTTAACCAAAACTAATCAATAACCAAACATCACCTGAACCGAGTTAATCACTGATTATAGTTATTTGAATAACCGATTATTTGGTTATGGTTAAGGTTAAGGTTTTCCAAAAATAAATGTGAACTCAACTAAACTAAAAGAGAATTAAGACATGCTTACTTCGAGATGGATATACGTATATGTAGTTATATGTGGAGTAGTGTTTGGGCTAGCACTATAATCCTTACAACTTATAATTCTGCAAAGCTTAAATTACCAAAACCTAAAGGAGATGAAAGAAGTTAGAGACGGAGTTGCATTTAATAGTACAAAATGGTGTTATCTTAATATTATATATTTGTATGACTACCCCTCTCATTTGGTGTTTGTTATGTGTTGTTGATTCTAGTGAGGTAAATAGAACCATTAGTTA
Organism: Ambrosia x helenae; assembly: GCA_030844895.1. Taxonomy (NCBI): domain Eukaryota; kingdom Viridiplantae; phylum Streptophyta; class Magnoliopsida; order Asterales; family Asteraceae; genus Ambrosia; species Ambrosia x helenae. The sequence continues at coordinate 14,851,479 of CM061225.1, read as the reverse complement.
AAAATCATATAGTATATTTATGATATTAGCACCTTTAACACGAGTTTATTAACCAGAATTTAGATCATAACATGCGATTCCCTTGATGCCATCGATCCTTTTCCATGTTCATTTAGTTCAAATTTAGTTCTAATTGTCACACCCCGATAGCGCACAGCAGAAAGCAAGTCACGAGGTAATGGAAGTTGCTACCACGTGAGTTTAGAAAATCACATAATAATTACGTTTGAACCTCTTGCAACCACCCTCTATTCAAACATATTTAGTTTCCAAAGTATTAAAAGTTTTAAACATGTTCAACCAAGATGAAGCTAAATAAAAATAAACATAGTTTTACAAACATAAAGGCGTAGCCTTAAAATGTTTTAGGGTCCGATAATCATGTCCATATGTTGTGCATGCTAAACCACACTCTCGACTCTTATACATCAGCACCTGAAAAACATGCTTAAAAATATCAACAAAAAGTTGGCGAGTTCACTGGTTTTAAGGCGAATTCACATATTTCCTTGTTAAAAATGTATGATCGAGTACCGACTAAACTAAGAACCAAGTAGACTAGCTAGGTCATACAAGCATGATCGCAACCTAAGGCTCTTAATCAAACCAGGACATTTCTTCCCATTTGTGCAACTATGTACACGTCACATGTGTCTCTCAGCGTCTTTCAATGAAGTATGCTCTCCCAATGTGGCCTGGGAGGGGGTGTCAAACCCAATAGATCTATCAACATGATTCAAGGCTCTAAACCTAGAGCTAATGATTAAGAACTGCAGGGAAGAGTCCACCCTGTGGATTGACTGGCGTCCAACGCTACGTCGTGCATTTACCAAAGACCATCATATGTTCTATATTGTTCTAGTCTACCCATCATACACGCATGTTAATCCCCCGATTATAAAATGTTCAAAAACATTTAAAAGAAAAGGGGCCGTGAAACTCACCTCAAGCGTAGCCACAAGCAAAACCTAATCCAAACCACAAATCCGTTTCTAAAAATACCCTATTATGCAAAGGGATATTTTAGCAAACATTCTAAGTCTTTCCAAATTATTCACCAAACTTTCCTCGACTTAGGTTAATTGAAAAGATTGAATTTTCATAAACCCTTACCCCATGGACCCATTGGTGACCTAGACGAATGGTTAAGTTTTAAACCCCACGTACATGCATATCGCGTCTAATTACCCGACCCTTATGTTTACAACTTATATGTTCACACATATATCATTTCAAGTCAAATTTCACATAACTCGACTTAGTAAACCTATCAATCCATCATAACCAAATACACACATGTAGCACATAACTTCACATAGTTACTACATTTAAGACTTGTTTCCCATAAAAAGCCGTTTTCTAACAAAACATGACCATTCTTAGTAAACCTCACTGTACCTCAAGAACGTCTAAACTTTATGGAAATCATTAAAGTAATCAACTTACGAGTCACATATCACATAAATTCACATAATCTCTTCAATTCATCAGTACATGCTATCTTATCATCTTATCGCCTAATAAGACATTTTCTAGCAATTTCATCGCATACAAGTTCCCAATGTCACATATAAACCTATGTACATTATATGAACTTAATTTCCATCCTAGGACCTGCATATTTACCACAAAATAGGAACAAATTTGCTGTTCTAAAACAGTCACATAATCTAGTCGTTTCACGCCTTAAAAATCACGTTTTGGCGACTTTTATCACATAGTTTTGCACAGTAAGCATCCTTATTATGCCCCACTATATAGTAGTATAGATATAGATATAGATAAAATTAAACCGCATGAAATATGTTGCACTTCTGAATTGACACCTGGGGTATCTTAAATGGAGTTTTCAGTTTAGTATTTGAATCTGCAGTATCATCAAATACGTATTCTTTGTCATTTTTATCATAATTGTCTAGATTAATATCTTGACTCCATTTCCATTTAAAGAGTCTTTTGGATCTCTTCCTAATAATTTCATACATCCGATCCTTAAAAAGAATTAAAAATATTTAATACATAAGTTAATAGAAGATAAAATAAATATTGATATTACATATTCACTAAATTCATGTTGAAAATTAATTTTGTAGGGACTAAATATTACACCATAGCAAATAATCTTAACATATTATCACCATTATCCTGAATAAAAAACACATACAATATACCACATAAAATAACAACCATGTTAATACTAAAAATTAAACATTAATAAAGACAACCTTAGATGCTTGTATGGCTATTGGTTTGTTAATTTTCGATATTTTTCATCTAAATGAATCTGCAAAACCAAGAGGCTAATATTTAGATGACTAAAATATTTATAAAAGGTATAATTAGTAAAATAGGACGAATGAAAACCATAAACTAACAAAGAACCAATATTGGAAACTTCAACCTTTAAATTCAAATTTAGATCCATGACTAAGTATTTTAGCAAGTGAAATAAATATGCATTACTGCGTATTACAGGATAAACTTTAGTAGGTTAGTATATGGTTTAATTTTAAAACTCACGATTTTTCCACCCCCTTTAAATTAGGAAATTTTGTTTATCTTTGACTATAGTGTAAAAAATTTCTAATGTATTCTATGAGTACCGAATTCAGTGTTTTTATCTTTTATTTTTTTTAAAAAAACTTGTTAAAAGAACCCCTTCAAATTAGGGAGTTTTGTTGTTATTAACATAAATGTTAACATAACATGGATATATAATATGCATATGGTGTTTTCTGCTGAATTGATGCAACCGAGTTTTTTTTAAAAAAAAATTACCTACAATTAATATTTAATATGCATCTTTACATTGTCTATACTTAATAATTTTAAAGTTATATATTGTGACATCCGTCACTTTTCCTTATTTTATTTTGTAAATAATAATAATAATAATAATAATAATAATAATAATGATAAAAGTTTATGTTGGATTTTTTTTTAAACATTAGACTTAATAAACCTTTACCCTAAATCCATTAACCTACAAACCCATAACCCATCCCTTTCTCCTCTTTCTGAAGCCCAACAGATGCAAGCCCAAGTGTCCGGCCCACCTGAAAACCCGGCCCAAACACCCTCCTTCTCATTTTAGTTTAATTAAAAAAAATAAATAAATAAAAGGTCCCAGCCGGGTTTCGAACCGGAGACCTTTTATTCACAATCCACGCGCCTTAACCACCTGAGCCACATTGCTTATCTGTTTCAAATCCTATTGAATAATTATTTAACACCATTCTTTTCGCTGTCTATTCCTCTCTGTTCGCTGCTGCGAGACAGCCACACCAAATTCTTTTGTTTTGGCAAATTGGCAGACAAACATGGTATGTAATATATGATTAGCAATTTGGTTGATTTATCCTCGGTCCATACACGTCAAACACACGTTTATTTCTCATCAATTCATACCATTTTTACGTTCAAACGCGTCAAACATTAAACGCAAGGTCAACGATTGCCAAATTAACGAGTCAGACCTATTTACTATAAATTGAACGCTTCCAAACCATTACAACTCGCCATTTCATCTCTCTCAACCTCCATTTCTTCTTAATAACGCTCTGTTCTTGTTATACGATCGTATGTTTGACTTTTAAGCTTGACCAAGCAATCGAACACGAATCAACACTGTAAGTGTAATGTTTTATGTGGGTTTTGATCACCGGCGTTCACACATCAAAAACCCTAACATTAATCGGGTTAAAGATGTGTGAATTGCTTGATTGGAAAAGCTAGGGTTCGTGGGTTATTGATTTGGGGAAGAAACTGTTTTGCTTATTGTATTTATTTTTTTATAAACTGAGATAAATCACAACCACAGGCCTAGGCCAAGTGGTTGTGACTGGTACCTATAACTAAGACAACCCGGGTTCGAGTCCCGGCTTGGACCCTTTTTCACTTAATTTCATTTCTTTTTTTAACAAACCAATTATATATATATAATATACATTTAAATCTTATAAATTCATTTTTAAATATTAAAACCTTTTTATAAATTCTAAAAAAATTATATTTATCAAATCTGAGGTAAAAGTTTTACCTACAATTTTTATTTTTTCTGAAATTCATTTATTTAATATATTTAATAATTAAATCAATTTTATTCTATTATATTTATAAAAATCTATAAAAATATCAAAACGATCTTATTAATTTCCACAAAAATTATCATGAGTTTTTATAACATTAAGATTTTCAGAAATGATTTTTATTTCTGAAAAATCATTTATTTAATATTTTTAATCAATTTTTGTTAGTTTTAATCATAATTAAATCATAATAAATCCAATTTTTAGTATTTTTGCACCAAAATTTTATACAAATTATTTTTGAATATTTAGAACAGAAATATGATTTTTAAAATAATAATTCTTTAATTTTAGTATTTTTGAATATTAAAGTTAAATGTTGGCAATTTGTAATAAATAGATTTAAAAATCTATTTTAAAGGAAATAATTTTATAAAAATTATTCTTATACTTCAAACACATTATTGTGAGCATTCTAAATTCAAATTTTATAAGAAAAGACTTTCTTTTATTTAATTATCAAATTTCCCTTTATTTAATTAATATTTTATTCTAAATTCAACAATTGGGTATCCCCAAATCGAAACCCTAGAAAATAATTATAGACTAAATAGACTTAGACTTATTTGTTACATTATACATAGGGTGATACCTGACAACGTTGGATTATACTTATTCAATTACACAAGACTTACCACCTTGCTAAAGTGAGTATTACTTATCCCCTTTTTCGCTTTTACAAATTTTGGGGTGATTCATGCACAACTATACAAAGTCTCCATATTCATTTACACATACATTTTATTCATTTTACAATTCATATACGTGTCTTGTTTATCTTTGTGCTTATGTTTTAACATGAACGTAGCTTACATACAAAATCATACATACAGACATAACTTAGGTTATGGTGCTCTTTACATACAGACGTAACTTATGTTACGGTGCTCATTTAGACATAACTTTGTGTTATGGTGCTCTTTTAGACTCACACGTGTTGAGGTGCTCATTATCAATCTCATTGTACAACTTTACATGTGATCTTTGTCTTGTTTGGTTGCTTGCGTGTTTACATAATGCCTTGGTGATACTAGACACATGAATTGTACTACCTTTCAAAACTTATACTATATGTACAAAACTAAGTAGTACTCACCAACATCATATGTTGACAAAATTATATTCGTGCATGTTTCAGGATAAGCTGTTTGACGCTTCACATAGGACCTTGGACGTAGATTAAATCAATCAATTAGGTTTATTTTGTTGTATTGTATTGAATTTCACATGTTGTAAAACAATATTCAATAATCAAATATTTACATTTTAGTACCATGAGCTTTTGAACAATCGTCACTACGTGACACCTCGATGATTCCGCCATCGGTTGGGGTGTTACATATATTTAGCTAATTAAGTATATTTAAAAGTTTAATGAGATTTCTTTTAGTTAATTATATTTACGTGTATACCTATTAATATATGAATGTATACCCATATACATATGCACATACAACTAATGTTGATTATTTAAACAGGGTACTACAATTGAAGCTATTTGTAGCAAATGTGATAAAGCATTCTAAGAGCTCAGGCTTGTGCTGCTGCATTTTTACCGTGTGACAAATTATTTGTCTGCCAAAGCAAGGATGAACCATAACATTTAACAACATTATCATATTTTTAGAATCACCAAAGGCGATTTGTAGATTTCGAGTGCCATGTTTAGTTTTTTGAATCACTGCATTTGATTGATGTGAATTTTTCATTACTGGTGAAACAATATTTAGAATCAAAGTCAGTTTTATGATTTTGAGTTTTACTTGGTCATGAAATGGTGTTATGATTCAACATCCTTATTACAATAAACATGCCTAAATTCTTTAATTGAGTCCAATATGTTGATCTGTAAACCAAATTTCAGCTACATTTTAGTTTTTAGTTTAACGTCTATTCAAGCTTTATAATATTCTCTTAAAACAACGCGTTAGCTGCTTTATGTTTACTTATACATTAATGGAATGTACCTTTTAACAATATTAGTTACATCTTTTAAAGTTTTAGCTATAAAACATTTCGTTGTAGGTGAAAGTTGGATTCTTTCAGTTAATTAAAAAATATTCGTTTCTTTTAGATTCTTTTAGTTAAATATGCAAGGCAATAATCAGTTGTACATAATGCATTTGTTTCTTGTATATTTCAATCTACACGTCGATAGTGACTAAGACAAACATTGAAACGTCGACAAAAATGAGCGGGTCGTCACTGTATTTTCGAATATTTTTAAAAAATGATAGTTTAAAAGTTATGATATGATTATATAAAAGAATTATAATTTTATAGGGATGAGAGAAAAGTATAACTAATAACTAATAACTAAAAATGAGAGAATTTAAGTAACTAAAATGAGGTAGTAAAGTGTAAAAGTGTTTGAAATGACTATTTTATCCACATTTTAGGGTTGTTAATAAAAATAAAGTTCTTAACTTTTGAGTATCTTAAACTACCACTCCAGCACACCCTCATGCATTATAATATAGTATATAGATATGTCATATGTCTATTCAAAATATTAATATATAACTTTATTTTATTCATAAGCCAATGAGGTAATGGTGAAGTGGTTGGGGGAAGACTTGGTGTTTCTTGTGACTTAGGTTCGATTCTCACCCTCCTCATTATCTTCCGCGACATCTAGGTGAAGAGCGAATACGGGTGGCGCCGGTTCAACTCGGATGTGAGACGAGCTTTTACCGATTATTCTACCGTCGTGTCTTCGAGCGGGTGGGGGTCGGGTTTCCGTGCATTTGGGAGAGCCAAAGGCTACTGGCAGTCAAGTAGTCGGCATTGACCACAACACCATAAAAACGCCTCACATCTGGGAGAGCCAAAGGCTACTGACAGTCAAGTAGCCAAAGGCTAGTGCCAGTATCAATATGTTTGACACGTCGTTCCTTGCCGTTCAAAGAAAATGTTATACATAAATTCAAAACTAAAAGAAAAATAATATATTAAATTTGAAGTTAGTTACACGCCACCATGAAAAACGCAAGCTTAGGTTATAGATGAAGGATAAAGACTAGTCTTTTTATAATAAGTTTTAAGTTTAATAACAAACAGTAGTAATAATAATAATAATAATATTATTATATGAATGGGTAGAAGAGAATGCCGGAACTCCGCAGTGGCGTCCGTCATCCCGTAGTTGATAACCGATCGGAACATTTGGTGGGCAATTACATCAAGACTCGAGCCGCTAAGGCTAAACAGGCAGCTGCTGCTGCTGTTCTTCAATCGAACCCACAACCACTACAACAAAACAAACCTAAGAGACAACAGAAGAATAATAATAATAATACTAAAGAGATTATTAAGGGTTTAGTAGAAAATCCGGTTATTATAATATCTGATCCACAGGAGGATAATAATAATAATAATAATAATATTAATAAGGAAGAAGAAGTTGTGGGTATGAGTGCTAATAAGGAAGAAGAAGAAGAAGGGAACACTGCTCCATTTCCTGATATGGTATACCTTTTTTTTTAATAATCTTTATTATTATTATTATTATACAAGTTATTTATTTGTAGGTTACTAGATGGTTTTTATATTTTACAAAGTATTATAACTGTTTCTTTTTTATATAAATTATTATTGATTTGAACATATGATTACAATCGAAAGCCTTGGGTTTATGTGAAATTATATGGTTTCTTGGTGATGATTGAGTTATATTACTCTGGTTATTGATATGATTGAATGTAGACATGTAGTAATGATGGAACATGGATGTGATGTTGTGATATTGTGTTAGTGATCTATGGATTATTTTGTGTTTATACTTTTTGTTGTCTTGAAATCGGATTGCTTTTTTTTATGTGAACACATTTCTTGTTTTGTTTCATTCAAGATCGTGTATGTAGCGATTTATACGTTGATGCTTGTGGTTTCTTGTTGGTAATTGAGTTGTAGTAACTGCTAATAGGTTTAGGGAAATTGATTGATGTGCTTGAATGTAGTAATGATGAATGTGTGATTGTGTTGATCCATGGGTTATATTGTGTATATATGTATTTATGTTTGTTTATCTTGAATTAGGATTATTATTTTTTTATGTGGTCACATTTCTTGTTTTGTTCTATACAATATTGTGTATGTGTTGATTTATATGTGGATACTTGTGGTTTCGATCACTGATCACATATGGAAATCTGTCGCATAATGGCTCTCACATATAAAAGTTGTTTAAAGTGAACAAATTGTCTCATACAATCATACGTGAACAATGCCCCGTTTCCTCATAAGCATAATGATTGCCATATTTTTTGTATTGCCGCAATGCCGTGATTTATGAACATGAAAGTTGCTTCAAGTGATCTTATTGTGACGTCTATCTCATACGCGCTTCTTGAAGCAAATATACTGATGAAGTCTTGATCTGTAAATCAGTTGTTATGTTACATCAGGAGAGCTTAAGTTAACGAAATTCGATTTAAAAACTGATTTGCATGGCTTTCCCTGCCTAAGAAGTAATGATACGAGTCAACGAGCTACATGTCCATTATTTGAATTGTTGGTTGATCAGGACATCTATCAACTATTTCAAATTCAATATATTTCTAATTAGGAGAAATATTTGTGGTCTTGATTATACGGTTTCATCATATATTTTATAGACTTGTCATGTTAAAATTTTGTTGCATCAATGGAGCATTCAAGTTAAACTTACAAATCAGGACAACCTAAATTTTTTTATCTTTATTCGGTTCTTGACAGGTGCAAGTAGGTGGATCACCTCTATATAAGGTTGAGAGAAAGTTAGGGAAAGGTGGGTTCGGCCAGGTGTTTGTAGGTCGTCGTGTTTCTGGTGGAACAGAACGCATATCAGGTCCTGGTGCCACGGAGGTAATGTTCTTGTACCAAGCAAACACATTTGGATTTTATGGAAGTATTAGTTTATATAAAGCCTGATGTTTGAGCCCTATTTATCATTTATTCTTGTTGTGGCAGGTAGCTATTAAGTTTGAGCATAGAAACAGCAAAGGCTGCAGTTATGGTCCTCCATACGAGTGGCAAGTTTACAAGTATGTGTACTTTTTATTTATATACTTGTAAAATAAATAAATTTACACACTTCTTTCTTAAAAAATTTAAAGGTGACATTTTGATTTTTGTGAAACAGTACTTTGGGTGGCAGTTATGGAGTGCCTAGAGTTCACTATAAAGGAAAACAAGGGGATTATTATGTCATGGTATGATAATACGTTTCTTGTTCGTCTAGATGAATCACAACATATGATAATATTAATCATTGTTTTATTTATTCTCTTTCTTGTATTCCAGGTCATGGACATGCTGGGGCCTAGTTTGTGGGATGTTTGGAATTCTTCTGGTCAAACGTGAGTTCCTAAACTTGTTAACATAACCAGTTTTCATTCAGTTATCATGTGGTAACTTGTTTTTACCGCGTTATATTCGTTCATGTGTTGTTTTATGGGTAAAATCATTGCATATGATTTTATTTGTTGATGTTGTGTCAGGATGTCATCAGAAATGGTTGCTTGTATAGCTGTGGAATCTTTGTGTATTTTGGAAAAAATGCATTTTAGAGGGTATGTCATTTTTATTATTGCCTTATTATTTGTTAATAGTTCTCAACTTGAGATTACGTTTAAGGTTTGTTTCTTACATATGATTGTATTGAATAATTATTATCCAAATTAGTTACGTGCACGGAGATGTAAAGCCGGAAAACTTCCTACTTGGTCAACCATCAACACCTCAAGAAAAGAAGCTATTTCTTGTTGACTTGGGGCTAGGTAAGACATCTCATAATGGCTTTTTGATTCATTCTTTCTTTTTTTATTAAATAAAAATTAATGCATTTGTATATGAAATGCAGCAACCAAGTGGCGAGTGACTGCTGGTGGTCAACATGTTGAGTATGACCAGAGGCCTGACATTTTTAGGTGATATTGAGTTTTAATAACTAATTGAACCAAGTTCGTCATTTCATATATTATACATATAATATTTGTTTGATCTACAACAGAGGAACGGTTAGATATGCGAGTGTGCATGCACATTTGGGTAGGACAGCGAGTAGAAGAGATGATCTTGAGTCTCTTGCTTATACACTTGTGTTTCTTCTCCGTGGTAGACTACCTTGGCAAGGGTATCAGGTATTACCTGTTTGTCAAGTTTAATTTAAATATTTTTAATAAATCTGATGATACTAAATGCTGCGTCATTTGTTAGGGTGACAATAAATCGTTTCTAGTTTGCAAGAAGAAGATGACAACGTCTACTGAAGCGTTATGCGAATACTGCCCTGCTCCTTTGAAGCAATTTCTTGATATAATTGTGAGCATGAAGTTTGATGAAGAGCCTAATTATTCAAAGCTAATATCTTTGTTTGAAGACCTGCTTAGCCCAAATCCTGTCATAAGGCCCATTAACACAGATGGTGCTCAAAAGGTGACCCATATTATCAAATTACGTCTTTTACGAAATAATTATTTACCCTTTATCACTTTATGACTTATTTTTAAAATCTTAGATTATATTACAAGTTGGGCAAAAACGGGGCAGATTAAATCTTGACGAGGAAGATGACGAGCAGCCTAAAAAGAAGACCCGAACGGGAGTTCATGCAACACAGTGGATTTCGGTTTACAATGCCAGGCAACCCATGAAACAGAGGTACATGATTTGCTTGTTAAAAACGGTTAATACCATAAACAAACCTAAAGTTCTTAAATTTGTCTAAAATGCACTTAAATGTTTTTTTTTTTTTTTTTTTTTTTTCTAAAATGACTTGTAACTTGTGCTTTATATCAGATACCATTACAATGTTACTGATGAAAGACTGGCACAACATATTGAGAGGGGAAATGCTGATGGTTTACTCATTAGTTCTGTTGCATCTTCTTCTAACCTGTGGGCCCTTATAATGGATGCTGGAACTGGCTACTCTAGCCAAGTTTATGAGCTGTCGCCTGTTTTCTTACACAAGGTATCTGTAAATTTGTTCAATACTACGGTTGTAATCGATCCGAGCCTAGCTTGAGGTCCTCTTGTTTAACTTAATAGAGCTTGAGGAGAGTCATTTAGCTTGAGAGAGTTTGAAATCGAGCTCAACGCGTCTGGTTTATTATTTATTAATTATTTTATATACATATATAATTATTTTTATATGTATTTTTAGTTATAACTTTCACAAATGGCTCGACTCGTTTACGCCCCCTTATCTAGTACAATCGTTTTGAAACATTTTGGTATACTTGAACTTTTATTTACTTTGTTGAATTCAAATTATGTTAATAGGAATGGATTATGGAACAATGGGACGAGAACTATTACATCAGTGCCATTGCTGGTGCAAGCAATGGGAGCTCTCTTGTGGTGATGTCTAGAGGTTTGTAGACTTTTAATGGTGTACTGTGTTATTTCACTGTTTCTCAACGTCGTGAATGAACTTATGAAATTACCCTTGTAGGGACCAAGTACAGTCAGCAGTCTTACAAAGTAAGTGACTCATTCCCGTTCAAGTGGATTAACAAGAAATGGAGTGAAGGGTTCCATGTGACTTCCATGGCTACTGCAGGTACTCGATGGGGTGTAGTCATGTCTCGCAATTCTGGTTTCCGTGAACAGGTAGGAAGTTAGGGTTTATAAATTTTACATCTCTTTTTTTTTTCTGCACAACGCCCTATGGTCAAAGACTCAAAGTTACGGTATATAGGAGGATGATATGTAACAACTAAAGGCATGAAGAGATCATGAATGGCTTACTTGATAAAAAGGTTGATATGTAAAAGAGTTGAGCCAGATGCAACTTGTGGTTGTACATAGAGCAACGCCTCGTGTACATGTTACATAGTGCCCCGGCTTTCGGGACCTAACACCTTGGCCTCACGCCTTTTTTCAAACCATACTCTTTTTTTAAATTATGCATTCTTATTGACTATTGAATGTTGATTTTATGTGTGTAGGTGGTGGAGCTGGATTTTCTGTATCCGAGTGAGGGTATCCATAGACGGTGGAATAGTGGTTACCGTATCACAGCAACTGCCGCCACTATGGACCAGTCTGCTCTCATCTTGAGTATGCCCCAACGCAAGCCCAACGATGAAACACAGGAAACATTACGCACATCTCAGTTTCCAAGCACACATGTCAAGGTTAGTCTGCTCTAATCAAACCACCATCCTTAAACATCACTACTTTCTTGGGTTTATTATATAAGAGATGGCAAAATAGACGGTTCGTGTAACTGGTTAGAGCGGTTAATTGACTTGTTTCTTAACGGTTGGGTTTTGTCGACCTGAATTGCTTTTTTGTCCAAACGTTCTTAGTTTTGTAAATATTTATTTTGTTAAATATGATTACAAAAACTAAAACTTTATCGCCACAGTTATAATAATAATATAGTTTTCAGCATATTCAAGTGATTTGGGAAGTTGTGTGTACTGGGCGTACACTATGAACGACCTTCAGCCCATTTGACCTGTTACAGACGAAAGAAAAACTAAATCGGCTCGTATACATATTTAGGGTTACAGGTCGAAATTGTGACTTCTGGTACTGATCTTTGAAATTAATTTTTGGTTTAAAACATGCAGGAAAAGTGGGCGAAAAATCTGTATCTTGCTTGCATTTGCTATGGAAGAACTGTGTCTTGACAAGGGAAAGCCCACTACGACGATCTTTTTAAATCAAGGAAGCCGATCATCTTTTTTTATATTCTTTTTTTTTCGTCTTTTTAACTACTTTGGTTACTGAAGACCGAAGTTTTACGTTGGAATTTACGAGTAGAATGATGTCGGTCTTGTAAAGGCAAACATTATATTGAATTTTAAAGCTGTATAGTTTGCCGCCTCTTTATAGTTGCACCAAATCATGAGATCCTGGGCAATGTGCTACAGGTGTGTAGTGGTACAAAAAATGAGCCAGAATGTCCAGTTGCAGAACTGGATCTTGTGTGGTTGGTTCCGTGCCGCTTTTGAACCTGTTGGTCACTGGATTCGAATATTGATCTTGTCTTGGTCTAATGATGAAAGCTTAATTCTTGCACAAAATAGGGTGTACATTTCTAACACGTCAAATATAAAACAAAACTAGAGCACTAAACACGCCTAGATATAAGCCTAGTTGTAGGAGTAACATACAAGAGCATATATGATATGTTTGGCAAAACTAGCTGGTGGCTGATGGCTGTAGCTTCATTAAATAACTCTTACCTCCCGACAATCTCTCCACGTTAGGACTTTTCATCCACATATGCTCATCTAATCCCATGTCATGTGGTCAACTAGTAGCCAATGATGTTGTAGCCTAGTGGTTGCAATGGAGGTGGGAAGGTTTACCCACTTTGTGGGGTTCCTGCCCTGGGAGGTCACAGGTTCGAATCCCACTCAGAGTAGGGTTATTCTGAAATGAGGGGCTGGACCTTAGGGGGGGCCCGGGGACCGACCTGAGGGTGCGGGGCTTCGTCATGGGTGGTACCGTTGACCGTTCAAAAAAAAAAAATGTGGTCAACTAGTAAGGGAGTTAGAAACCTAAACATGAGCTTTACATATCAATGATGGAGGAACAGACTTCTTTCCAGCCGGAAGTCCTGTTGATCCTTTGAAATAGAGGGATTCTTTGCCAAGAATTGATATTAGTGTCTTCAGATTAGTTTCAAGGTGAATGCACGAACTTGTTTAGTTAAATGGGCCGTGTTGAACACGTCATGTTTAGAGGTTCACCCGTTTAATACATTTTTTTATATTTTAAGAAAAATGTGTATTATGTCATAACTTTAACTAACTGACTATTTATACCAAATTTTAAAACCGAAAGAAATTGGCACTATATTTTATAGTTTAAACGTAACTATCTTTGTTGCTACAACAAATAATGGAACAATGATGGTTATGGGATCTCCTGGGTAAAAGGATTAAAGGTTTCAATTTGCTTAACGCAGGTCGTGGGGTCCCCCACGTTTGCAGCACGTGGGTTGGATCTAGTTGTTTGTTATTGTTTTTGGATCCTGATTTGAAGAAGTGTTTAAATCAGAATGTTGTTTAAGATCTTGTATTATTATTATTATTATTATTATTTTTATTGTTAAAGGTGAAGAAAAGATTAAGTATGAAGCAATATCTTATAAAGAGAATAGAAGATCGAATGCGTCAAGTGGTTGTATATATAGGAGAATGATCTTCTATACGAGGAAGCCCTTGACTTTTAATCCATGGCTGCAGTGGGGATATGCCCTTTATGGTTAAGGGAAGGCTTTTGACTTGCGGATAATAGATTGATAGCCAGCACATGCATGGGCTGCTTCTGAGCAGTAGATATCACACGTAAAGTGTGATGTGACTGATCACTTAATTTGTTCTTTTTCCTGCCTAAGGCAACTGTATGGATTTTTAACCTTTTTACCCTTTAACCTTTTAAGCTACTTTGTATACTTATCAATTTATTGAGCTTGAGCTATCCATGTCATCAATTGTATGCCAAAAGTCAACCCATGTATAAACATGCCATGCTCAACTTTAGGTGTCTTTAACACATTTTACATTGGTAGCGTGTCTTTGACTCATGTCAAATTATCTGGTTACCAGTACTCAAACATGACCCAATTAACACCCCTAAAAATAACTGATCTTCACACATTAGGTGACAATTTCAATTCATTTACTTACCAACGAGTAGGTTTGAGATATGTTTTATCTATACCCGGTAAAATATATATATAAAATATCAGATATTTTCATTCCATGACTGAGAAAATTACATCAAGATAGCAGGTAGGCAGGCAACAAGCTACGCCGCTACCCCTTTCTGAATGGCAAACCCTAATCTACTAAAAACGTAAAATGAAAAAAAAAAATCTAAAAAGGGAAATAGGTTCAATGCAATAGATCATGAAGCTCATTATAATAAGGGCATATATGTCAATACATCACATCTTGCCATTTCTGAACCAGCAGCTTTCCTCTTCTTCTCATTGTGTCTTTGCTTGTTCAAAGATTTATCCGCTTTCGACACTATTTTAGAGACAGTGAAACCAGTGACTTCAAAGTTATGAGATCGGTGCGGGATCAAAGCATTGCGAAGGGTGACATCGACGCCCTCGTATGTCCAGACACCAAGCAAAGCCTCCCCTTTTAGTCCGATGGCAAACCAGCCAAGGCCAGCCGCTGCAATGTCAACACAACTCGAGTCCCACCAGTTTCCACTTACGCGAAATTCCTTTCTTACCCATCTTCCAAGCTCCTCGACTCTGTGCTTCCCTATTGGTGGCTGAGACGAACAATTAAAAACGGATATTGTAGATCATATGTCGCACTTGAATCAAGATTAACGTTATCAAGAACATAAACATGTAACGAAGTCGGTTAATATGATTTCACCTGTAATTGAAGACCAAAATGATCTTCCACCATTGTAGAAGCTTTTTCTGTTTTTCCCATATGAAGTGGGAGATTGGGAGATGCCCATACGGTAACATATATGGAATCAACCGACGTTTCTTCTATGTCAAGTCTCATGAGACCTGCGATATGAACTGAATGGCCTGCCTGATTTGATAACATAAGTATTATAAGTTGACAAAACACTAAAGTCAAAAGCATTGACTAAATATTGACTTTCTTGAAATTTTAAATTCAGAATATGAAATTGCAGCCAAAGAGAATCCAAAATACAAATGAAAGCATTGATATTTCTTACAAAACAAGTTGTGTTTGGATGTGCTTATGTTAGTGTTTGAAGTTATGACAATCAGAAAATTAGGCATTTTGACTGATTTATATGTAAAATGATCCCTAAATAATCACATAATCAAAATCTTCCATTGCAACTATTCCTAAACAGCAGTGTTGTAAAAGTCGGCCTAGGCGGCCGCCTAGGCGCTAGGCAGGACTCAATATGAATAGCTATGCCATTTGTGGGATTTACTGGGTATGGTTGTTGTTGTTGTTGTTGTTGTTGTTGTCGGTGAACTAGGCATTTTGGCCATTACGCGGGCCTAGGCGGTGGTTTTTTTTATTTTTTTTAATTTCTAAGTATTTCTTAGTATTATGTGTATATCATCATCGTACTCAGTTAATCCCACCTATAGCAAAGCTAAGGTAAGGTCTGAGGAGGGTAAGATGTAGACAGCCTTACCTCTACCCCGTGGGAATAGAGAGGCTGCTTCCAGTGAGACCCTCGGCTCGTGAGTATTATGTGTAGCGCCTAGCGCCTTCTGCAACATTGCTAAACAGATTATCCAAAACTAATTAACATCTAAAAAATAGTCAGTTAGAATCAGTTTTAACTATACCCAAAGTCCCGAACACTACAAAATGACTATCTGCAACTTGAGAACACAATAATCATATAACCGCTTTCAAAACGTAATGCCAAACACCCCTCTAGGATTGTTGGAAACCATAGGTTCTAGTTCCTAGCAGATGCAAAAAGGAGCATAATAAAGCTACATATATCTTGTGTTTTTAAGCAGAGTTACTCACTTTGATCCTATAAGTTCTCGGCTTCAACTCTTTAGTAATATGAACCAACTTCTGTTCTTCGCGAGTCAACCGTGTAGTAATCTGATGCGGATGCAGCAACCCTGGTGTATCAAACAACTTAGCCTGCCCAGGAAGCACGCCCTCGACCCTAACAATCCCCAACGTAGTCCCAGGCACCGGAGCCTCAGTCAAAACACTCATCTGACCTCCAACACACTTCCCCATTGCATTAATCAACGTAGACTTCCCAGCATTCTGCGCCCGATCACCCAAACATGCCCCCTCGACCCAGCCAACGTCACCATATCATTCGCAAGATCCTTCACCCCCAATTCTTCACCGCACTCACCAAATGAACTTTCGTTAACTTATTCGCTCCACCTTCCCTAGCCCGAGTCCTAACCCAATACTCAAAACCCGTCGGCGACACAGACGTCGGCAACAAATCAATCTTCGTAACAACCAACACAACTCTCGGCAAATTCCCAGACTTCCCTTCCTTCCAAGCCCGAGAATTCACATCAATCGTGTTCGAAACCAACTCCGCAACTTTCCGCGGAAACGACCCGTCAAAATCAACCGCATCAACAACCATAACCACCACTGTCCGATTACCCGAAGCCGAATTCAATCTCCTCCCAACCGTATAATCAAAATCGAAATCAGGTAACAAATTTTCAACACTCTGATCCTTAACCCTCCCATAATTCCTCAAACTATGACACCTAACACAAACCAAAGGCCTATTTAATGATTTATAATTAGGGTTTATAAAATCTTGATCAGATTCAACCAAGAAACCATTTTTAACAGAATCTGGGATCTGGGTATTGTCTAAAACTGCATTTCTGTTAATGGGTAACTTATAATTTGAATCTTTAACAAAAGCAACCGATCTTTTTAAAGATTTAGGGTTAGGGTTTATAAAATTAAAATCTTGATCAGACTCAACCAAGAAACCTTTTTTAATAGAATCTGGGATCTGGGTTTCTTCTAAGATAGGATTTTTATTAATGGGTAGCTTGTAATTTGGATCTTTAATGGAAGGAGTGATGAAAAAGCCCGGTTTTTTCGGGTCGGATCCTTGCATAGGGATACCACAACCAGGGCATATTTGAAGGGTTTGGAAAGGGTTTCATCGTAATTTCCGTCTCTGGTTAAGGGTAAGATGGGATTAATGTTGGATTTGAGGAGAAGGGTCTAGAGATTGGGAATTGGGTGGGTAGGGTTTTGGTAGGGTTTAAGGGGTTTGGTGGTTTAAGGGGGTTAGATACAGGTTTTGTGTATGTATAGGTGGTGAAGGGAGAGAGGGTAAGGATGGTTTTGAGGTTTGATGGAGTTAGTTTTCTGGATATCATTGTTGGTTGTGTTGTTTAGAGGTTTGGTTCCATGGAGGTTTTGATTGCTTAGGGTTTTGCAGAGATGTGTTTGTATAAACTCTGTGCAGCTTGTATCATTCTTTTGCCAAATTTGGATTTTTTTTAAGTGTTAAACTTAAATTCTAGAGTAAATTGCCAAAATGGCCCCTCAGGTTTGGCCCAAAATGCTTGTTTGGTCAGTTATCTTTTTTTTTTTTGTCAAAAGCACCTCTCACAGATTGAAAATTGTCATTTTGGCCCATATTTAACAGAGTTTCTAACGAAGAAGAAAAACCCAGTTAAGTGGGAGGGGCATTTTCGTCCTTTCATGTTATAACGTTTAAAAACCCCTTTTGTTACACTTATCAGTCATTTTAACCCTAACTATACACCTCGTCTTCCATTTTACCTCGTCTTCCACCCTCGTCTTCCACGTTCTTCGTCTTCATCTTGCTCAATAATGTGGAGGTTTCGAGACAAGGGTGCTGATTTCAATCCTCTGCTTGAATACCGTAAGTTATTGTTGCTTACTGTTGCTTTGTCATGATCACCTCTGCTGAACATGATGAATAATATTTTTCTTTTTTTTTCAGGTGAAAATCATCAGTTTTTTTCAGTGGAATTGCATTATGGTGGTGAGCTGACTAATTTTCCAGATAGTAGATATGTGGGAGGTAAAATGGCATATATTGATTATGTTGATCGTAATGTTTCTAAAATGCTGAATGATATGGTATTAGAACTTGGTTATTCAGAAGAGGATATTTCCATTTTTAGGTATTATTTTAAAGTTCCAGGTGAGGATTTAGACTTTGGGTTAAGAACATTGAACGATGAAAATGATTATAATAGAATGTTGAAAGCTGCTGTAAAACATAGGCTGATAGAAATTTATGTTCAACCAATTCTAACCTCTTCCAATTCAAGTAATCAAACACAACCTGATCCTAGTGATTTAGGTGTCATAACCCAGGCAACACAGCCTGATCCTACTGAAACATGTGTCATACACGAGGCAAACTTTTATCAGGGTGTTGATGATGGTAGGGATGAGGGTGGTGAGGGTGGTGAGGGTGGTGAGGGTGATGAGGGTGGTGAGGTCAGTGATAGTAGTGGTTCTTATTTACTTCAAGAATGTGGTAGAAGACTTGTGGCCATTAGGAAGAACAAGGGGAAACAGGGTACTCATGTAAACCCTGATCCAGATGATGGTGATTATTTTCTTGGTGATGAGGGTAGTGATGAGGGTAGTGGTGAGGATAATAATGAGGGTCATGATGGGGAGGATAGAGACTTCATAGTTGATGAGGACAATGCAGATGATGATATTGAGGTTAACATGGATGAATATAAGGCTGCTGTTGACTTTAATGCTAGTGATGATGAAAATGTTGACCCACTTGAGGAAGACATTGACATAGACTTAGATAATTTTGATAGTTTCAGTGATGAAGAAGAGAGCAACACTTTGCAGAGAGCTAATAGGGCTTGTAGGAGAAAAAGGAGGGAAAGAAAAGCTTTTGGTTCAGAGGGGAGTCCAGATTGTCCATTCTCACTTGGTCAATGTTTTCCTGATAAAAAAAAACCATTAAGAATATGGTGAAGGATTATGAAATAAAGACTAGGAGGCAGCTGCATATAGTAAGAAATGAAGCAAGGAGATTTAGGGTGGTTTGTAATGGTCTGAATCCTAGGAGTGTAAAACCTATGGCACAAGGGGATAATGTTGGAAATTCAAGTGGTGTAAAGACTAGGTCAAAGAAGAAGGACAAAGTGGTAAATTCAAGTGGTTTAAAGACTAGGTCAAGTGGGAAAAGGAAGGTTACAGATGGTGGGCCCCAGACTTGTAAAGAATTGGTGGTAGTTGAAGATAAAGGGGGACAAACTTCTAAAAGTAACGAAGAACCCACATGTCCTTGGGTTTTGCATGCCTCAAATCTGAAAGAAAAGGGCACATGGATTATTTTCACACTTCACAAGAAGCATGAATGCATTCAAACAAGGGATGTTAATTTGTGCACAGTAAGTTGGCTTGCAAGAAAGATTGAGAAGATTCTTCGAACAAATCCAGAAATTAGGATAAAATCACTCCAAGAAATCATGGTGAACAAATACCAAGTTCAGGTAACAGGTAATCAGATCTTCAGGGCTAAGGCAATAGCAACTGCTAAGCTTAATGGTGATTACAGTGCCCAATATGGACAGCTAAGGGATTATGGTGCTGAGTTGATGAGAGCTAACCCAGGTACTACTGTTAAGATTGATGTTGAGAGTGAACCTAACCCTAGCAGCCCCACAAGGCAATTCAGGAGAATCTATGTCTGCTTAGGGCCATTAAAACAGGGGTTTAAAGCTGGTTTGAGAGACATACTAGGGCTTGATGGCTGTTTCTTAAAAGGCCCTTTTCCAGGACAGATCTTAACTGCAGTATCTGTTGATGCCAACAATGGGATATACCTAGTGGCATATGTTGTGGTTGAGGCAGAAACAACAGCAAGTTGGACATGGTTTCTAGAGTTATTAGGAGATGATTTGGATTTGGCATCAAACAGCAACTTCACATTCATCAGTGATCGACAAAAGGTATGTAATGTAGCTAAGTTTTCTGTATGCTAAGTCAACTGTATGCTCACTTTTTTGTTTGTAATTGCAGGGTCTCATTCCTGCAGTTGAAAAGGTGTATCCTAGTGCTGAGCATAGATTTTGTCTGCGACATATATATGAAAATATGAAGCCTAGGTGGAGGGGTGATATCTACAAAAACTTGTTGTGGAATGTAGCTAGTGCAACCGCACCTATTAAACATGAAAGGATGATGGATGCAATCCTGAAAGAAGACAAGGCAATGTATGAATACTTGAAGGGTATTCCAGTCAAACACTGGTGCAGAGCTTTTTTTTAATGGTAACAATAGTTGTTTCTGTTTCTTTTCATTGAATGCATTTGACATTTTTTAATTGTAACAATGAATGTTTATGTTTCAGAGAGGCCAAAGAGTGATATCCTGTTGAACAACCTATGTGAGGTGTTCAACAGGCAGTTGATCCTAGGCAGGGATAAACCCATTATCACCTGTCTAGAATTTGTAAGGGAGTACTGTATGAAGAGGTTGATGATTGTTCGGGTGATGATTTCAAAATCATCAGGCCCTTTAACACCAAGAGCCACAGACCTGTTTGAGAAGATAAAAGATGATGCTAACCAGAATCATTTGGTGTGGCACTGGAAAGTATCAAGTAAGTGGTCCAGAGAATGAGACAAGGGCTGTTAACATGAATGAAAGGAGTTGTGCTTGTAGGAGGTGGCAGTTGACTGGAATGCCATGTAGGCATGTTGTAGCTTGTATATGGAATATGGCACTTCATGGATTGGATGATGGAGTTCCTGAGAAATATGTTCACAAAGCTTACTGGGTTGATACATGGAAGAAGGTGTATGACCATACCATTGAACCACTAAATGGAACTGATATGTGGGAACATTTTAACTGTCCCACCACCCTCATAGCTCCTAAATACCACAAGCCTGTTGGAAGACCTAAAAAGAAGAGGAGAAAGTCTGCTTTTGAAAAGGATGAGGTTGCAAAGTTGTCAAAAGCTATTGAAAAGGGTGCCAAATTTCCAAGGAAGGGTAATCCAGTCAAATGCAAGATTTGCAAGCAACCAGGACATAACAAAAGGACTTGCAAGAAAGCTGCTGGGGGTTCACAGGCTGCTGGTTCACAAGCTGGGGGTTCACAAGTTATGTAGTTTTCAGTTTAGTTATGCCACTTTATGTATTAAAACTTGTCATTTTGGTGTATGTGAACTTTGACTGATATGGTATGGGTTATGGTATGGGTTATGGTATGTATTATGACTGGTAACTTGGCAGTTTAATCTAGCATTTTGGGGTTTCTTTTGGTTTGTATTGGTTAACTTTACTATAGTTTTGTGACCATTTTAGCAGTTTAATGTAGCATTTTATGTACCATTTTGGCAGTATAATGTTGCATTTTAAGTACCATTTTGGCAGTCTGATGTCTCATTTTGGCAGTTTGGACCAAACATAATGTACCATTTTGGCAGTTTGGACCAAACATAATGTATCATTTTGGCAGTTTGGACAAAACATAATGTATCATTTTGGCAGTCGAACACTTGTGTAACACTTGTGTGGCAGTTGCATTAAATGAAGTTCATTTATGGGGTCAGTGGGTAGATTTCAGGTAGATGGATGAGTTAATTGTTCAGCTGATTTAAAAGACCCAATATTGCAAAACATTCTTACAATTCAACTTCATATTTCATCTCTAAATTCCAAAAATGTTTAGGCAAAGTTGTTCTTGCACTACCTGCAGTTCAAGAACCGGTTGAAAAGCCTGAAGTTGTTGATGAAGAGTATGATACAACGGATGATGAAAAGGTGGTTCAAGAGTTGGTTGAAGATAATTTTAAACAACTTACAAAGGTTGATGAAAAGGCTAAAGGGAAGGCAGTTCAAGAAGAAGAGGAGCTTGACCCATGTAGAGACTATGACCCAGAGGTGTTAAAGAATGCCTGGAATTATGACAGCCCAGATCAGTATGATTGGTACCATGATGTTACAAAGGTTGATGAAAAGGCTAAAGGGAAGGCAGTTCAAGAACCGGTTGAAGAAGAGGAGCTTGACCCATGTAGAGACTATGACCCAGAGGTGTTAAAGTATGCCTGGAATTATGACAGCCCAGATGAGGATGCTTATTACCATGATCCCTATGAAGGAGAGCATGGAACAGATTCGGACTACTGTTCGGATGATGATTGTCGTTGGAAGTAGGCTTGTTGGTTGTTGTAGGTTATGTTTCCTGACTTAGGCTTATCTATTTCATGTATGCACTAGACTACTTTTAGTATGAACTTTATTTTGTATGTTTCTGTTTGGTTATGTACTAAGTACTTTAAGTATGAAGTTTTCAATCTTTTCATTACAATAAGAAACAACATACATTGAGTTTTTATCATTACAAAACGACCTACATTGAACTAAAACATGATAAAATACATGATGATTCCAAACCAAGTCATCCATAGATAAGTTTTCAGCTTCTTATTCTCAGATTTAAGTGTCCCAACTAAGGTCTGCAAGGCTGTGTTCTTGAGTCTCAGTTTTTCAGTCTCTTCACCATCATTGATAGTACTAGGAATCTGACCCAAGGGTAGTTCAGCCCAACAAACGAAACCACAGCTCCTCCCCTTCTTGTTGCAGCAGAAAAACCGCCTACCAGGGTTTGCAGAGGTGGAAGACACACGTATGATAGTAGGAGCTCCACATTTGCAGAATACCATCGTCTAGGTTACCTAATCGAAACCTGTATGATTTGGAAGACAAACGAAATCCACACTTAGGTATGATTTGGGAATTAGGGTATGTAGGATTTGGGAATCAGGTTTGAATTGAGAGGAAGAAGAAGAAGAACTGAAGATGAAGAAGATAGGTTTTAAATGGGGTTTTTAAACGTTATAACATGAAAAGACGAAAATGCCCCTCCCACTTAACTGAGTTTTTCTTCTTCGTTAGAAACTCTGTTAAATATGGGCCAAAATGGCAATTTTCAATTTGTGAGGGGTGCTTTTGGCACAAAAAAAAGATAACTGACCAAACAAGCATTTGGGCCAAACCTGAGGGGCCATTTTGGCAATTTACTCTAAATTCTATCACTCTTGTTCTTTGCTAGATTTGAACCATAACCACTTAGTTGGATATAACCGAAAAAACCAAAACCGAATTAAAAATAAACGAAACCGAATTAATCGATCGGTTACGGTTAGGATATGGCCAAAACCGAAGCAATTGGTTACGTTTTCCCTTCTTCCATAATTGAAATAATCGAAACCAAACCGATAGTTATATACTTTAGTATTTTTCATGTATTTCCGGTATATTTCATGTATATTCATCATGTATTTGAAATATATTTTTTATGTAGTTCATGTATTTTTCGTGTATATCCATATATTGGAAGCATATTTTTATTTTTTCATGTATTTTTTTTTTTGTGTTTTCATATATTTGTATTCTTGAAAAATGTTCAAAACACTTTACTAACTCTTTTAAGTTTATAATTTTGCACAAATTTTATGTTTGGTAACTAACCGATCTGATAATCGACATATTAACCGACGTAACTGATCAGTTTTGGTTATGGTTTTTTCTAAAACCTAATTTTGATTATCGGTTTCAGTTATATGGAAAACCAAACCGATATTTGGTCACCTCTAGATTGAAAGTATAAAAGTTATTACATTTCTAACTTATTGCTTACATTCATGAGTGTACACATTGAGGTTAAGCCTGTCTAAGTTTTGTAATATGAATTGTTTAGAATTTTGAAC
Organism: Ambrosia x helenae; assembly: GCA_030844895.1. Lineage (NCBI taxonomy): Eukaryota > Viridiplantae > Streptophyta > Magnoliopsida > Asterales > Asteraceae > Ambrosia > Ambrosia x helenae. The sequence goes on along the minus strand of CM061225.1, from coordinate 14,827,231 downwards.
TTAACTTTAAAGTTTAGCTTGTGAGTACTTTTTTGATATTATCTATTGTTTGCGATTTAAAAAGGGTTGCGACGTACCTTGTTGCCCGTGTCTTCTTTTGTAATTTGTCATGGGTTTTTCCTAAATATATATATCATCAATCCATTACTTTATCATATACATATGTTACTACTTTTTTTTTTAACTATTTATAGTTACGATTTTATAAATAATATAATATATATTATTTAGTTAATTTTATTGTAAATAACAATAACTAATAAGTAACAATAAGTATCATGTTTAACAAAAGATATTATTTTTATTTAAATAACAAGTTTGTTTAGGCTTGCGAACCATATCGTGCTCGAGCTCGTTCGTTAGGTATGCTTCAATCTAGGATCAAGTTCAGCCTCGTGCTTGTATACATTGAGCTCAATTTGAGCTTTAAGCAAGTCGTGGCTCAAGTAGTACATGAGCCTAGCCAAAATCATCAATGTAAATATATAAAATGATATAAAAAGTAATGTTTTTATATTTATTATATTAAATAAAAACCATAATAGATCGTTTAGGTCCACAAGCAGTCATGCGGTGGCCTGAGCTTGCATATTAAATGAGCTACCATTTAGGCTCGAGCTTGTGGTTCTATCTTTTAAAGATCTTAAGTAGCTCACAAAAGGCTAAACACGTTTACACAGTCACCACTCAACTTTGCCCTAGCTATGTACCCAATAACTCTTGTGCACCAAAATTCACGGTGTTAAACCTATGTGTTTATGATCTGGTTGGTCTAACATGGAAATCTGAGGTAGACACACAAACATGACTTGCGTACTCGCATGTTAAGACCTTATGAAACAAACACACAAATATCGTGATCAAGTAAATAATTTCGTGTGTTTCATTCCTTTTTAGTGAGTTTCAGTTTTTGACTACGTAAATTTAGTGTTACTAATGCTAACATATAATTGTCCACCAAAACAGCTTTGTTTTGTCCCATCTAAGCTCAGTGGTTTGTGAAAATGATGGAAGACTCTTGGCCACTTGGTCAGGAGTTCGATTCCTGACCCACCGGATTTTACCGGCTTTTTATCGTCGTGCCCTCTGGCGGGTAAAGGGTCAGGATTTCCTCAGAACCGGTGGCTTGGTGGGTATTAGTTACCCAGTGCATTCTAGGGCGGGCACATGAGACATGTCTTCACCTAGAAGCGTATGGGCGCTTTCACGATGTTAGGTGCCCGAGTAGCTGGCACATCAGTTTGTTGACCATAAAAAAAAACCAATAGTTAAAACCCATAAAAAGGTTTCAAACTTTTCATATTCTAAAGTGAATTTTGCAAATATAAACCAAAGATATCCTACAAATGAAACAAAGAAATGCATCATATATATATATATATATTCTGAAACAAAGTGACCTCTTGCTTAAGATCATCCAAAAAGCAAAAAACTTCTCTATATCTTTACAGAGAGACACAACCTCTCAGACAACCCTTCTTTCTTTCCTATTTCACAAAAAAAAAAAAAAAAAAAAAAAAAAAAAAAAAAAAAAAAAAAGATACCATGGCTGTGTTGGGAGGAGGTGATGGTGGTGGTTAAGTTTGTTCTCTCCATATCCGGCCGGCCACTTTCAGCTTCAGCTCCCGCCTATCACCACCGGAAAAGAACAATGCTATATTCCTTGTAATGATCAACCCGTCTAGACTATCTCTAACCGTTTTGTGACTGTCACGAATGCTGCGAGGGACCCCTTGCCATTTTAGCTTTCTACCATTTGCGCCCACCTCGAGACTGTAACTGAATTTGCTGGCATCGTTTTCATCCCCCATAAAGCGCAAAAACGCCATGTAAACAGGTGCCATTCCTAGATGAAATGCCTCAAAGTGCAAACAGAATTGGTACCCATAACAGTTGAAAATCTACAGTCCACAAAGAAAATCAAGAATATGTAAATATCACTGGAGTTCTATCTAATTCTAAAATCTAAATAAAATACACTGAAAACTGAAGTTTTTTACTGTTAGCAGGAGGTGTTTGGACACTTGGATAACTGCAGATATTCAAGATGTTTTTCAAGATGTTTGACAATATAATCGAGATCTTTGTGTGTTTGACATATTGCGATTATTTAAAAAGTAATAGATAAAACTAACAGGAAAAAAAAAACATGTTTGTGGAGTAAACAACACTTAGATAATTTGAAGTAAAACTCTCTTAAAGCAGGTTAAAAATAAAGATAAACAAGTAATTTTATTTTTTATCATATGATATAATCAACGAGCTGAGTAACTCATGAGCTACTCATTATTGGTACGATAAGCGCTCGAATTAAGTCAAGGTTAAATGAGGTCGAGCTTGAGCTTAAATTGGAGCCCAGTTAATAAATGAGCGTGAGCGAGACTAGGCTTGACTAGGCTAGCGACCCAAAACCAGCCTATTATTTAAATTAGACATAATTAAACAAATTATATTACAAATATATAATGAAATGATATAAATCAATACATATAAAATTATAATTAAGATAATAAATAACTAGCATGAAGCTCCCGCGTTGCGGCGGGACGTAAATTGTGAAAAAGTAATGTTAAAAACATTTTATCGAACCCGTGTATTGAAGAAATGTTGGACCTGCGCTTTGCGGCGGGACTATTAACCGAACGAAAAGTAGACGTAAAAATATTTAACCACACACGCCTGACAAATTTGTAAAATTTGAAAAGCATAAGGATTAAAAGGAAAAAAAAGATAAGAGTACAACCATTTATGCAAACCTTACGACCAACAATGCACCAACAACTTGTAAATTAATATATAGTAAATAACATCCGAGCTCGAAACAAGTTGAATTCGAGCTTGGGTCAGCTCAGTTGCAAACTACGGTTGCAAAAGGTTCGATTTTATGCTGAGTTGTAATAATAAAAACAAATAAGTGCTAAGAAAAAAAAAAGAATCTTACCGTCAACATCCATGTAGCATTTTCGATTTCATGAGGATTTGGTTTCACATAACGGTGGTTGAAAGTGGCTCCATCATGCATGTCAACATTATGATCGGCCTTAAGATGTGCAACAAGAAATGGAATATCCCCCGTGACAAGGCATTCTGTGCCTGCATACGGACAATTATATCCACGATACTTGCAATTTTCCTCGTGTCTTATTCTACTATGATAAGGAAAAATATCTTGGCAACCCAAATAATGGTATTTGCATGGTAATTCTATCGACTCTGCAACTTTCTCCAAGGCTAAACACCGTATGTTTCCAAGCTCTTGTCGGCATATCGGGCAGCTATTTTGCACTTTAGATTTACAAACAACGCATATAGTGTGGCCGTTCGGACACTGCAAGATATAATAACATATAAATCAGAATCCAACATGAATTTACTTCTAAAACTTCAAAGTTCAAACATCATATGTAATCCATATGTTAAATAGAGGGTGTTTGGATGTGCGTTTTAAAAATGATTATGTAACGTTGAATAACCCTAATCAGATAATCAGTTGTAACACAACGGGCTGTAAAAGATAATGTATGGAATTTGGATGCGTTTTTCTTTTCATACGAAGTTGTCACAACCAGGTTTGTTTGTGTGCTACAAATTTTGATTAGTGGCGCAGCGTAGTTGGGGCGGGAGGGGGCCCCCCGAATTTTCGCGGAGAAGTTCCGATTATATGGTATTCATATAGAAAATTTTGGAAATATAGGGTTTCGACCCCCCGAAACTAGTGACTTCCGACCCCCAACCTTCGGGTCAAGCTTCGCCACTGATTTTGATTAGTGAAAAAAATAATAGGTTTTAAAAAGGGACAAAAAGGTATAATCAGTTTTGTTGCAGCTGATATAAAGTTAATTATCCAAAATTGATTATTGTCGGATACTCAAAAGCCGAGTCTGCGTATCTGACCATAAAAACTAGTGTGCCAATGATTATAGATAATAAGTTACATAAGAACATACTTGATGAATAGGAGGGTGCATTATGCTTAGGCAAACAGGACACTCGAGTAACTCATGAACCGCGCTATTTGATGTCATTCCATGCCTTGCACCAGCTGATCCACATAATCTCAAACAACTTCGGCCTTCAACGTTTGCAGATTTAACACTATAATCACCGCCCGATTCAATAACATCTTGATAAATATTACCATTAGATCCCATATTTAATGGCATTCCGATTTCACCTTTTATCGCCCTTAAATCGCGCCTGTGAATCACAACCAAACCATCATCATAAATTTCAAACCTTTCAATGGAAATTAACAATCTTTCTTGTAAATCTACCAATCCCTAAACCCTAATCTGAAAAATTGGGAACTTTTATAAAATTTTTACAAAAATTTTATAAAAATTAAAGAAATACAAATTGCAAAAACAAACAGTAATATTCATTTCCATCACAACTATTCACAAATATATATAGACCTAGATTAACCCATCTGACACAAATCAAGAATATAATCACAAGCAAGTCATCACAAAAGATGCTAAACCTAATACACAAGCAAATGATCAAGAAACCTTTAAATTCAATAAAACTATAAAAAGATCAAAAACCCATAAACAAAAACATTTAAGATCAATCAAGAAACACACCAACAACAAAATCATAATCAAAATAGCAAAAAAAATCTGACCTTGAATCACAAACCCTAGATGATCAATCAATCAATTAATCAATCAATTAACCATTAATAATTGGGGAAATGGATTGATTCATGTTGTGATGAGGTGGAAGTTAAGCAGGAGAGTTGATATAAAAAATACATATGTGTGTGTGTGTGTATATGTGTGTGTATATATAATTGGATGAATTGATGATGAAGAAGAAAGTCAAAGATTTGGGTAAAATAATGTAATTTAATAATAATAATAATAAACTTAGTAATGAATGAGAAGAGTAATAATAATAATAATAAGTTTTTTTTTATTAATAGATGAATGAAGGAATTGAAAGATGGATGGAGGATGTGGTGTGTACAGCTAAGAGGATTTAGGGAGCATTTGTTTGTTATTTATGGTTGTTTTCTGTTGTCATTTTCTTCTATACAGAGTGATGTGCTAATGTATTAATTTTTATTCTTCCACTTTTTAATGTATTAATTTTTCTTCTTTCACTTTTTATATTTATTTTGTTAATTTTGATTAAAATATTGGGATGCATTTGTTATTTGATATGGATTTTGTTATAGTTGTTAAAGTCGCAAGACTGTAGAGCCAGAGATGAAAAGTTCGTCTAGATACAAGACGTGAAAATTATGTGTTGAAACAAAAATAAAAACGTATTTTATAGTTGTTATAGAAAATTAGAAATTAAAAAAGTTACTACTATTCCACGTATATAATAAAAAAAACCTAATATAACTTTAGAGTTGTTTGATTAATATAAAAAACTAATAGCTAGTTGCAAAAAAAAAAAAAAAAAAAAGAAAGAAATCAATGTTATTCGGAATCCATTTTTCTATCATCATTGACCTATTTGTTATTACCTAAAACTGATTTGACCAGTTGTGTCCGTCTTCGTTGTGTCTCGAGAAAAGACTTTGATTGCATCTATGTGAGACATAGTTACCTTGTTTAAACGCTTTGTACATTTTTACTACTTTAAGGATTTTAGAATTCATGTATATGAAAATTCACGATTTTATTTTAAAATAATATTACAACAAATGGACATGTATTCAAATTTGATATCAAAGCCATCTCCTTTTACTAATAAACAACTATACAAGATATTAAAATATATTACTACCAGGTGAGTGTTCAAAATATGATGTATGGTTTTAGGATCCTCAATGATTGATGGTGAGATCAAGTGATTAGGATTACTAATTTTTTAATTAATTTTTTTTCATCATATTCATCCCATGATGTACATAAAAACAACTCATGAAATGGTGACCATGTTACACTTACACATGATTCATAAATCCATGATTTTCCAAATCTTACTTTACCTTTTGCACCACCTCAATTCAAAATTCATATTTACTTTACAATTATTACATGACTTGAGATGTTGCACTTCTTTGAAACTCTAAGTGCACAGTATTTAGGCTTAGCAATAATAACCTTAAAAGTTAGCAACCAAAAATATACTAATCTAATCTGACGGTTAACCAAACATCAATGTTGCAAATGTGGAGATAGCCCACTTGGTAAAAACATACGCTTCTTAATGGGGAGGTTCAAAGTGTATAGCAAAGTAGATGTAACATTTGCCATTCAAAAAAAAAAAAAAAAAAAAAACATCAAGGTTTAACATTTTCACTGATTACAACCATCATTCCAATAAGTACACAGATTTGTAACAAACTTCTCAAAACAAGAAAATACTAGCTTTCACAAGTCAAAATCCTAGCCAACACATGTACAAAATATCCATTCACAGTCCATAACAACCTGGCTTATGTCCATAACTAACTTGCTTAGCCTCTAGTAGCAAAATAGTATTTCATTTCACTTGCTCAACTGTGTAATCGGCCTGAAGTTCGGGTTGTCCTCCTTGTCGATGGGCCCGGCCCAACAGTATCAACCTCAACAGCGGTCATCTTTTCAAGCTTTGCTTTACGAGAGATTTGTGATGGTTGACTCTGAGATTGACCAGGCATCTCCTGATCATTGTTTCCAGATCTTTTGAGCCTTTTACTTGAGGGTTCATTTGACTCCTCCTCTTGAACTTGTCTTGAACCCCTTGTCGTCTTTCGCCTTAAGGGTTCAGGAGGTTGCTGATGTACCTCGGTATCCTCTTCCTCATCAACAGCTTCTGCTTTTGTCATCACATACGGCCATTGTGTACCACAACCAGGGCAGACTTTTCCGCCCTACGTTTACTAATATAGTCAGCATAAATTAGTGAATCAAATTATAAAATAATTAAAAAACAGAAAAGAAAAATACCCTTGTTAGACCGAATTTCGCTTTTAGACAGTACTTGTGGATTCTAACAGTACAGCTTTCATTCGGGCATAAATCTGCCTGGTAATAATGTACACAAAAGACCCAATTTAGTCTAGTAAATCATTAACAAACGTTGTTGGAAGCAGAACTAAACAATTTATGGTAAATTCCTTAATATTGCCTTTTTAGAAAATTAACAATCTCAAGTTATAATAAACCTTAATTCCAGCTTCATTGCAAACATCACAAGAAGGAACTTCATTATTATGAAACCAACTCCGGAGATCCAGGAATGATCTAACACCAAGTCCAATATTACCATCTGATGTGGCACACAACCATTGGTCCTGAATAAACTCGTGTATAGCTTTCTCCTTTTGAGACATTGAGAAATTCTTGAGCGCTGGGGGGATTTCAGATGAACCACCCTGCAATCATGATATACAAACTCAGTTTTGGTTGCCGTAATTATTTTGCAGAATGGTAGAACACTGAAACAAATTAAAACCTGGTTTTCTAGCCGAATATTTAGAGCTTCGATATTGGAAATAGTGCCTTGAGCCGTGGTATTTTGGACTATGGCTTCAATCTGTTACAACTCATTTATCATACTCAAACATCAATAAGATCATAAAAACCATGTTTCATGAACATAAGTATTACGCTTAATGACTCGTTTGTTTGTTTTTTTTCTTTTTTTATAACTTTTTTGGTGTCAAACGATATAACATAAGAACCTCAATAGCATTTAAAAAATTATACACAACACAGTGGAATATACGACTGCAGCATGTCCAATATTCAACAATGTAAAATTGGTTAATATAAAAATGCAAGGCAACTTACAATGCCCTTATAGAAAGCAATCTGAGGTACGCTATATTTTGTTCCAAGCTTTGATTGCTCATCTGCAACAGTGTTGATTACTCCATAATACACAAAACCATCATACTGATTCCTGCATGCCCGCAACTCAAACTGAACGTAAGACAACTCCCTGTTTATCTTTCCTAGATACTCGTTGAATAACTGTTTATGAGAATCTGAGAAAACAGAAGACAAAGTCTTTACAGAGAACAGACAGTTTATAACTCAATGCTACATCCAATACAGCTCCAAGAACAAACAAGAAAGCAAAAAATACAAATTAAACTTTCTAAGATAAAGAGAACTTCTGCAGATAATAAAATGTCGATACCAATTCACCATCAACTGTCTACAATTGGTATTTGGTAATTTTTGTTAAATTTGAAATATATAAAATTGTCTACTTTTATTCTATTCTATAAAGCCGAATGCATATCTGAAATCTAAATAAGACGTAAACAACATAGATAAGTGTTTGATGTCGGCATAGCAGATATTTTGCTGCAGCCTGCAATATTTAGTTCTATCAAAATACCATATGCTTAATTATTAGGGAGGAGTGATGCTCCTTTCTCCGACCCTAGAAGTCTAGAACCCACCAATCATGCACTGCCAACTCATTTTTACACAACTACCCAAAGACTGAGGGGTGTGGGGTAACACCCCCAGCCACCTCGGCCAACACCGCGCCACATCCACCATGACGGGGCACTATCTTTCCCACCACCAAGCCCTTAATGGGTAATGCTTGAGGCGTGCAGCGCCAAAAAAACGAGTCTAAGGCGCGCCTCACGGGGTCTAGTCTGTACACACACCTCTAAGGGCTGAGGCGTCAAGAAAATGTGAGCCTCAGGTGGTTTACGGTGTTTTTTTCTATGTTTTAGACTTTTTGAGTCATTTATTTTATTTTTGATATATGTTTTTATGTTTTAGACTTATCTGGGTCAATTATTTTTATGTTTTATAAGATATATAATTTTTATATTTATTTTTTGATCCCGCCATCAGAATGTTTAGGAGGGGGGGGTGCCCCATAGCTCGCAGAGTGGCGCTACACCCCTAACCTAGTTCCACTAAATCACCAGCATCACTCCTTTCATCTACTCAAATAGATACCCACAAACCCTTACACACACGTTAAAACCTATAGCTTTGTTTTGTTGCCCGTTTACCTGCCACTGTATTCTAATTGGTTGTTTTGTTTATACAATGACATCATAAAATTTTCACAAAAAAAAAAAAAAAAAAAAAAGAAAAACAATAAAAAACTAAACTTGAACAAAACCCTAACAAAAATCGCATAATATGGGAAGTAATATAAAAAAAAAGTAGGAGAAAAAAGAGGGCAAAAGTGTAATAAGCTACCTAAAGATTTGCCGGTGACGTCAGAGAAGATGGATTGAAAGTCCTTCTCCTTGAGCGGGCCTCTTGATAGGAGAGCTTGAATCAGCGTATGGTGCCTCCACGATAACGGCGCCATTTCTAAAACGAAGGAACACAGCTCTTTAAACCCTAATTTTTGGAGAAGAAGATGAAGAAAAGGGTTAAGAGGAAAACCCTAGTTTTTTTTTTTTCTGGCAAGAATTTGGGGGAAATGATGATTTGAGAAGTATTGGCGGGAAAAATATTATATTGTTATATTTTATAACTAGCTATGGGATTAGCAAGCCTTAGCCCTTATGCGGTGGGAATTCGGTTGATATCGATTCGATTGGTGACTACATGAGTAATTGAGTCCGGTGTAGTGACTTTGTTTAGCCATTGAAAGAGAAAACCAAAAAATAAAATAAAATTTTGATCGTATTGTGAGTGAAACTAAGTAAAAAAGTAAAAATAAAAAAATTTGAAAGCAGAAGTAAGGGTGCAACTAAAGCATTTGTACTAAAAAAAAAAAAAGTTGTGAACAACCTTTCTTGGGTTGAACCTGTGTCCCATGCGGAAAGCCACCAAAACACTTGCAACCACATTGGCTGCATTTTTTGTATCTAAAAGCGTTTACGTTGGTAACTAACAAGCCTTAAGTCACAAGTCTTTGAACTTTGAGATCAATGTTGATAAGTTGGTAATAAGCGGTTAATTTCCTAATTACATTATAAATTAGTCGTGGTAATAAGTTGTCTACCAAGTTGGAGTTTGTTTATATAAACAAAGTTAGGGTTTGACATTATTAAGAGAAAAACTTAGTTATGATTTGAGATACAATAACTATGTTTTTTTTTAGTTATAGTTATATTTTATGATTAATAAGATTGAGAATTACTTAATCCAAATTTATTGTGTGTTATTTGGTTTGATTGTCTAGGGTTTTTTAATAAATCATCATTAGAGAAAATTTACATGTGTACTTATCAAAGAAAATAGGAAAAAAAAAAAGATTTTTATTTATTTACATCGGTACAATTTGTTCTTAGTATCATCATCATATGTACATTTTAGTTTTGGTTATATGTTTAATAAATACGTATATGTCTCAAATTATTAAATTATATAAAGTTTTCAAACTTTATTAAAATTCTTATGTTTTACAAACTTATAGAAACTCTGAAAATTTATTAAATAAATAAAAACAATTGAAAAAGATAAAAAAATAAAGAAAAACATGTAAAGGACCCACACTGTGTCTGTGTCCATAAACGATGGCTCCCCAAATGGCTAGCCATACATACCATGCACGGGGCTTCTAATTTCCCATGTGTTATCATGTCAACTAGTGTCCGTAAACTCTTATTTTTTTATCTGTGATAATATATTGTCTATATTTTTTTAGAGAAATTCAATATATTCAATAATATATCGTGAATAACAAGAAACTATATATTGAAACTATGCTACAAGAAAAAACAAACTTATATCACTATAATATATTATCTCTTGTAGAAATTTAACCAGTCAAAACCTAATCCACATGCAAATGTAGTAGAAATTAAAAATCAACGAGGCCTCAATAATGTGGTCTCTTTGATACATAAATTCTTAAATTACGTAAGAGTTTAAGCTTTTATTTTTTAATTTAATTTGAAATTTAAAAAATATTTGTTTGAATAAATAAATCTTTTAGCTTTCACAAATGTTTTGGAACTTAGAGTTAAAAATATCCAAATATAATGTTTATGTATCGTTATTTGGATTATATAAAGTAGTGTTTGTTGGTGATTCATAACTTTTCTTAATAACAAACTTTTAATTTATCTCTTGGATTGATAGAAAACACCTTACCACTATACCATGTCCCTTATGCAGATTTTTTTAGTAGAATTTGAATACTTAAAAGTAAGTTATTAAAACGGTATTTTTAGTGGAATTTGTCCGTTTGAAGTACATTGTTATTCAAAAACATTCAAAGGTTTTTTTTTTTTTTTTTTTTTTTTTTTTGACAATGGTGGAACCGACGCCTAATAACAAACAATACGTTTAAGGACAACACTTTGACTAAGAGGGTGTTTGAGATTGCGTTTTGAATATGATTTTTAGATTATTGCGTTTTGAAAACGCAAATAATCAGTTTTTTAGGCTACCAAAACGCAATAATCTATAAGCAGATTCATCCATGCTTTTCTAAAACGCATAATCTGTTTTGAATAATGAATCCCAAACACCCCCTAAAACTCTGAAAAAAAATGAATGAATGAATGAGAAGGGTCTAAGTCGGCGGATTAAAAATTCATACGTTTGGTTTGACCAAATTAAGATATCCATACTATTAAAATTCAAGTTTCATAATATTATAATTATAATTATTACAGTATTAATCCATTGGACAAGTAACAAGTTGGCTGTTTGAATGTGAACCCACTTGATCCGATCCTCCGAACCATCCTTCAAGTTTCGTATGTCAAACTAAACACAATAATAATCCGGTCAAGTCAAACCACCTTCCACGTCACCCATAACCCACCATCCTATCCTAATCCTATATATTAATATAAATACCTCTTCATGCATTTAAACTTCTCATACACTACAACTTGTGTTACAAACAACTTACATTAACCTCATCACAAAACAAAACATATATAGTTTGTTATGGCGTTGGTTGAATTTTCATTAGAAACTTTGTTGATCAAAGGAGCTGTTTTCTTGATTGTTCAAGCTTTGGTTTATTTCATTTTGTCCAACTCATCTGATTTGTTTTCGAAGACAAAGATGTCCCGGTCGTTTAGCTTCAAGCCTGCGCGGTCGGTTAGTATTCGCAGGATGTTTGCTGCCATTGCGGATATGCCTCCTGGCGGTGAGGTGTCTCCATCATCGTCCACAAGGGGGTTTCCGGTCTCATCGTCTGAAGATGACTTTAATAAGTTTGAATAGATTCTGGAAGAGGCGGAGGGTTTAAACCGTTAATGGTGTAGATACATGAGTATTTAGGAGTACGTTAGTTTGCAATTTTTATTTTTATTTTTTTGGATATTGTTGTTTGGTGTGTAAATTATTTTGATCAATTATTTCATTGTTTGATGTAAATATATATTTCTTGGTTAAAGGAGGATAATTTGAATCATGTTTTTTTTTTCTAAGGACAATAAAGTCGTCATGGGCTCTCGTGTGAATCCTTTTATGATGAATTCAGGATACTCACGGGACACCCGACAGAGGTGGGCCACCACCCCCGCCCTGGTTTTTTGGGCGCAGTGGTATAAATTTGCGATTTTCTTCGGTAAATTGGGTCCGGCCCCTCCCGATTCAAAAACCAAGCTTCGCACCTGGTACCCGGTCCTCCAGGTCCACCAATTCAGGGAAAACCTGACCACCCACCCGTCGGAAAGCACGAAAGTGAATAATCATGTTTTAATCATTAGGCCTCCATATCACTCCACTAGAAGGTGGGTAATTTGAATCATGTTTAAATCAAAGTATCCAATGTATAAATTTAGCTTAAAGTAGTTAAAATTTGGCTATTTTTGCAAGTTAACATGCCCTATTAAGTAAGGGATAATGTATTTGTATTTATTTTAGGGGTATTGTTGGGTTGTGTTGTGTTGTGTTGACTAGCTAGCTTAATGTGAATACGTGATAGAATCGTGTAATTTATACAAGACCTATTTTGCCCAGTGTAATTTATACACGACCTGCTTTGCCTATTAAATGGGTTGACGGGTCGACTTTTAATTAAACGAGTCAAACATATCAACCCAAACACAACCTGCTTACTATCATATTTAATTATCATTTTAATCATTTTGACAACTTAGCTACAATTGTTAGATCATCATAATTTGTTCCTTAAATCACTCCAACAGAGTACATTCACATGTTATGTTGGAACTAATTATTTGATTATTGATTTTCCATAATCATATTATTAGCTTCAAAACGCACATCCCAAATAACATATTATAAAATACATCTTATTTTCATGTAAACATTAAATGAATATAACTATTCGTATTTTCATGTCATATCTTTTTAAATCATGAGCAAGTATATCCAAAAGATCAAACTAGCAAGATAAGTAAGTAAATAAAATCAAACATAAGGTAAACGACTGTGGCATGGTCGACTACATATCGACCACGCCAGTAGGTAGACGGATTTTAACGAATCAAGTAACAAAAGAACATTTGGTAGCATAGTTAACATGAGGAACATGGATTAAAAAGCATTCAAACAATAGAAAATGAGCCATGTTAAGAATAACTAATGATCACTCAAGAATGACTTTATAAAACCAAAATCTTATGTAAAATCTCACAACAAATAGTCTTCTCATTACAAAATGTAAAATAGTCAAACCAAAACATATAAAGATGTTAAGTCTATTTCGAAAATGGTATGCAATTTAGGAATGTCCCGATCACCCTTCTTGCTTTGAACATACAACTCATTCAAACTTAGCTAAAACTTCAAGATGGTTTGTCACGGGGAAAAGTACCAATGAGCCTTGATTTAGCGTTTCGGGTTTTTATAAAAAGAAGATTTTTGGCTGAACATAACAATCAAATTTTTTGAGAGGAAAGTGTTTAAGACGAACATGACCGGAAAAGTTCTCACATGTCCACATTACCTTTCCGCGACTCAATGTAACACCGCGCCTATAATATGATCCAATATTGTTCGCTTTGCCTACTAGAAGCTTACGGATTTGTTTTCGGTTGCCCGAGTGAAAACTTCCCATGAGGTCACCCATCATGAAATTGCTCACTCGAGCACGCTTTACTATAGAGTTTTCATGTGCTCCACAGCCATAAGCGCCCAAAACGCGTTAGTGATTTATAAGACAAGACATTACTTATGAACTAAAATCTCTCCTGTTCACGGACGATGTGACATATGTCGACTATAGAGTTTTCATGTGCTCCACAGCCATAAGCGCCCAAAACGCGTTGGTGATTTATAAGACAGGACATTACTTATGAACTAAAATCTCTCATGTCCACAAACGATGTGACATATGCCTAGGGTGTTACACTCAACATCTTGAAGATAAGAACACATTTTTCAAAACAGTCAGATCCAATAAGTAGCAAGAGAAGTGTTCAAGTGATTATTGTAACGTTCTTATCATACACGCGAAGTGAAAAGCATTGAAAACCTATCAATAGACATACGTAAAGATAATCACTACCTATATTAATATTAGTGAAAAACACTTGGTGACATCTACCACATGAGAGAGAGAGAGAGAGATGCTGATTGGTGAAGTAATTTGTTGATAGTTACGTTTTAAGCAGAGATTAAAAACATTATAATTGATGTTAACAATTGCACAACAAATAATCGATAATACCAACATTTGACAGCCTCCAACTAGATAAGAGGTTCCGAAATAATCATTGATACCAAAAAATAACACATTCAGGTTTTAAGATTCGACGATTACGACTACATTTACATCATAATAATTTATACAAACTGCAAATAAAAGCTCTCTACGAACAGCTAGTATGTCAACAGTTAAGCACTCTACATTTACAAAAGCCGGCATAGATAACTAAAAACCAGTATTTGGGTTGTTTCCTGCAAGAATTAGGGAGATTTCCAAACCTCTACTGAAAGCCTGGTTGAACATTAATCGGGTTTGGAAGGTCGAGATGAAAGGGAACCATGAACAGAAAGCAATGGGAACGAATATAAACATGCCCATTCCTGCATCGTATAACCGAGCAAGAGACCTCACTGATTTCCATAATCCTGTCTTCTTCACCACGGGTTTCCAAGCCACACAGATCTGGAATAAAATGACACCAGTTATATCTAAAGTTCTAAACTATATATGTGTAACCCACAAAATGAAAATGTTAAGGTAAATGAAGAAAAAGATACATACCGAAAGTATACCCCAACCGGTGGGTATGAAAGCCAAAATGGCCGCAAATATGTCGGTAATAGAAAGGTCTGTAAGTACAATAGCAACAGCTATACCAGCAACTGCTAGCAAGAACGCTACGCCTTGTATAAAGCGCAAGATCAGTTGGAAATTGACTGATATTTTCTGGCTGAATGTGAATATCTGTAGATAGAAGAACAGCAATTTAAATTGAATATGTGCAATTTTAGGGTTTGATGTTAGAAGTGTGTGTATACCTTAAAAAGTAATATAAGTGCCAGAAGCACTAGCCATGAAAGTCCATACACCTGCAGAAACATCTATCGTTTAGCACCTATATGTATCAAAATAGTGAATTGGTAAACAAATACAGTATTATTAGCGCCATACCGATA
The DNA here is from genome assembly GCA_030844895.1 of Ambrosia x helenae. Lineage (NCBI taxonomy): Eukaryota > Viridiplantae > Streptophyta > Magnoliopsida > Asterales > Asteraceae > Ambrosia > Ambrosia x helenae. The sequence continues at coordinate 14,811,818 of CM061225.1, read as the reverse complement.
GTGACGTATTTGATCCTTGCACATCCAATTTGTAAACAACTCCATACTGGAAGATGAAAAACCGCAGGCTCAAAATAGTCTCCATAACCCTTCCTCCAAAGTTACGGATATGAGACTGCAAAATATGTTCACTAATGCTTAGAAAGCAAAAAAAAAAAAAAAAAAAAAAAAAATTAAATCATCGTTAATCTAATGGAAAAACAAATTCCCCTGTTCTCCATTTGCCATCTAGTGGTCCCATCTTCATAGTAAATGACTAAATAGGACCCGCAAATACATTTGTATTCCACATCATATGATATGGGGGCATAAAACAAAAATGAAATTGGTAGCAAAATTATTAGGTTATATTCATAATCATAATATACATCTATATCCAACATCATACGTACCATTTCTTCATCCCACCATGCTTCCCAACTTTCTTCTCCTTTGACACCAATTCCTCCCCTATAAAAGAGCCAATTTGTCCAATCCCGAAAGTCCTCAACTGTCCTAAAAATCATAAAGTGAAGATAAAACTAAGGTTTTATGATTATATTGATTTCTGGATATTATTAGTTTTCATTTCAAAATTACTTACTTTTGCCACTCAAAACCAGATGGATTGAACAAATAGGGAGCAAAAAGCCATGAAAGTGCCATGAACCAACTGCTAACACTAAGAAGAACGTAGCCTACTAGGCCATCGTTGTACCCATAAGAAAGGTACACCACTAACAATAGAACCACTTCCAATCTGTTTCAATAAATAATAAATATCACACACATAAAAGCAATTGTGCGCAAGCGTGTGTGAGAGAGAGAGAGAGAGAGAGAGAGAGAGAGACCCTTTAACAAAATGACTGCGTGAATAAAGCCTGTAGTTCTCCGCAAATCTGATATGGCGCACAACAAACCCACGTCCGGTTGCATGATACTGTTTTCGAATCAGATTATGTTAGATTACAGTAATTGAATAGAGTACGAGTGAAATTTTGACCCATTTACATATGCAAGAGTTGGTTTAGGTTATGTTTTATCTCTAATGAGTCAAATACGTAAGACAAATTTTTTTTTAAAAGGAAACAGGCCAAAAACATCAATAAAATCAAACAGCTTGAGAGTCCCTAAAAGTGAAGCATTCACCCTCCAGAACCATTTATTCCAAAATGAATTACTGTTAAAATAATGCAACTTCTGTTATTGGACAAGTGTTCCAGACAACCCAACCCATTATCCAGCTCGTATGACCCACCCATTTTGCCACCTATAAGGAAGAGAAAGTATGATCAAACCTTTGCACCACCATGAAGAATGGTCCGTCCAAAGTAATGCGTTCTGGTGCCCAAAGAAAATGTGAAGAAAACAGTACAAAGCTGAAATTGCATTGTGATAAAACTAACAACAGCCTGCATATGCAAACACCATTTAGGCATAAAAAGGTAAAAAAAAATGATGCATATATGTGTGTGTGGGTGCACGGGAGCACGCACGTGTGTAGAGTTATATAAACAATCCACATTCACAAAAACATACCCTTAAGAAACCTTGCTCTAAAATAAAACCCAAAACCATGGGTATAGCCGTAAAGACACCAATTTGAAACAGAAACTGTGTATTCAAAGCTGCAGTTAAAGCTTTGTTGTCTAACACTGAGGATCTGTTTTGAATATCTTCACCAACTCCAGATAACGCCTGAAACAAAATAATATACCAGTCTCGAAAGATGCTACTACAAAACACTAATAAAAACCATCATAACTAAAAATTCAAACCTTACCAAATATAACTTTCCATACAAAAAAAGCCACACCGTAATCACTGTTAACTGTCACAAATCAAAGAACTTGTAAAGTGAGCAACTGGGCTGTTCTATAATTAATAAGAATTATAAATATTTAAAAAAAATGCATACCATGGTACAAAAATAGAATCCAACGGTTGTAAAGTAGAAAGAAAGCATTCGAAAGAAATCGAACAGCTGTCCAAGTCTGTAAATGTCTCTACTAAGAACCTGCTCGCCATTTCCACCAGCAACTTTACCTTCAAATAGAGCAATTTGATTCAACCCAACATCTCTTCCCTTTCCAACTTGAATATATTCATGATGAGTGATATTTCCTTGCCTCAAAGTTGAGTTAAATCCTGCATTTAGACACGATTTATTATGATAGGAAAAGAAAAGAAGTAATAAAGAGGCAAGAAAAACAGGCATACCAGCAAAAATATCTTCACTAATGTTGATGACACGTGAGGCTTTGCTAATACCACCACGTGTTATGTGGAACACTCTATCAAACACATCAGGATGACCATAATGCATGCGAACCCTGAAAAATATATTCAAGTAAATCATCATGACATTAGTGGTTAACTAAATACATTTTATAAACAGAAAACATATTATTTAAACATAAAAGCATACTTTAATGGACTTGCAAGAACACGCTGGCCAAGAGTTACAAAACTAGTTTCTTGATTGGACATGAAAGATGCTAAAGAAGAAACACTGCAAAAATGGTTTGAAAGAAGTTCAAAAATAAAATAAAATATAGAATCTTGCTGTAAAAATAAGTGACTTTATAATAGTTATTGTTATACCTTCCTGTAAATACATGCTCCCTAACACCAAGAATGGTAGCAGGGCGGATACCGTGATAAGCATGGAACTCTTCCAGAAGATTTCTCATCTTCAAAGCTTCCTCAAAGTAATTATCCTAAAGCATATTACAAAGGTTAATAGGAAAATTTATTACTGTATCAGTACATAGTCGACTACATGTTATACGTTCATTATTTAGTTGCATACCTGATTCATATCAATTGTTTGGACAGCATTTCCACGAGTAAAGATGATTGCATGGTTCTGATTTTCGGGTTTTCCTTCACCAAGTTTGGGGTTCCCTGGCAATTTTATAGAATAAACTTCCTGCACAATATTTACTTTTAAGTAAATAAAAAGTAATCCAACATATCTGTAATATAAGACTTACAATAGAAAAAGAAAAGAAACATAAAATAAAATTCTTAACCTTGTCTTTTCCGTTGATATCACCTTTCACAAGTTTAGAGAAATAAGATTTTTTAATTTCACCACCAGACAAAGTCTCCACCTCATCAATGAAAGCAACTCGAAGTGCTTCATTTCTAAAAGGAGACCCAGCATTAGAACTACTTGCACATGTAAAAATTACGCATTTGGTAAAATAAATATAAAAATTATTAAACCTTTGCAATAACAATGCAATATCAGCAGCCTCAGGCTTTTGCTCTTCTTTTTGTTTCCCATATATTTGACACGTGACAACATAAGTAAATTTTAGGTCAGCATGAGCCCGTGCTTCAGGAGAAAACTCAAATCCTTTAGTATCAGTTGCTTCATTAGCAGGAACTGCAGCTTCGATATCTAGCATAACCCATGTGTGTATTAGAACAAGAATAATAATACAAAATAAATACGAATATCAACAAAAATAATCTAGACAGTAGAAAACCAAAACCTCCAACAGTCATTCTTTCCAAATAAGCTTGAAGCATCAGGGCTTTTCGGTAGTACATCATTCCTCGAACTGGATAGATGGTTAAACACAAGGTAGATGATGAAAAATAGTCAGAAAAAGTTGCAAATTTCAAGAACCATGTATAACATAGATATGCTAACAAAACATAATAATGTTCTATACCAGTTCTTGATAATGTTTGTCCACGATATGATGCCCAAAACCGAAGTTCAAGGTTATCGTCTTCATTATCAATAAGAACTGACTCATGTGTATTTTCATCACGCCCAATTCGAGCAAGAAAGTTTTTCCATTCGTCTGCAAAATCCAAAAAATGGCATTTTAGTCCTAAGAATCAAGAAATTCCTGTCTTACGGTGTGATTGGACTTATGATTTACGTTTAGGAACAGATTATTTGATTATCGCGAAGAAGTAGAAATAGCAAGTTTTGAAGTTTAAATTATTAGATTCTGTTATAATCTGACTACTTAGGTTCACATGATCAGTTGTAAAAAGCCTGACTATCAAAGGGTAAAAAAGATTCAACTTCAAAGTTTAACCTAATTTGAAAGACTTCAATTTCCATACAACAATGTCACTTTAGACCTATTTATCTACTACATTTTTAAATATATTAGTAAGTATCTAACACCAAAACATTTGACTAATCCAATTGTTAGAACTTCAAACAGCAAAAGCCCATCCAAATTCCAAACACTAAGGTCTACAGCCTGTCAAACAACTACTCATCAGATTCTAGTTATTCATAATCATGCAATCCCTTTCAACCCACACACCCAAGCCACCCCCTAGTTGAGCATGAAATCCAAAATACCTGGGTAAATCTTTTGGAGGTAAAACAAAATTGAAATCCCATCTTCATTTTTCTTACGAAGCTCGTCGATACTATAAAGAACAGTCTCTGAATAATACGGAGTAAAAACACTGAAGCATTGAAATTATTAATCAGTACCCAATGAGTGTTTATTACAAGTTAAATTAAAAATAACAAAAATAAAGACTTTACCTGAAAGATAACATTTCCCGAACAGGTTTGGTTCTAGGCATGTCCATGAAAAGTGAATTTGTGAAGAACTCCAACCTGCGTCTAGCCTCTAAGTTTCTAGGGACATTTACTGCTGAATCTTTGATAGTGAAAAGTGAGTGTAGCCTCCGAATTTGTAACCTCTTCATAAAAGATATATAACTTTTTAAAACTAAACTTAAACTTAAGCAGTGTTGTAAAAGGCGGCCTAGGCGGCCGCCTAGGCGGCGCCTAGGCGCTAGGCGGTGGTAAAACTTGGAATTTTGCCCTAGGCGGATTCCTCGGCGTTTTGGGGACTAGACGGAGCCTAGGCGGAGCCTAGGCTGTCCTATTTTTTATTTTTTTTATTTTTTTTATTAAATTTCTAAGTATTTCTAGGTATTTCTTAGTATTATGTGTATATATCTAAGTATTATGTGTATATATCTTAACATATTTTAAAAAAAACCCCTAAATTTGTGTATATATATATATAATACGTATAAAATACCAAAACGCCTAATTTTCGCCTAGTCCCGACTAGTCCCTAGGCTGGACCTCACCGCCTGCCTAGCGCCTAGCGCCTTTTACAACACTGAACTTAAGAAAAAGAATATATAAAAAGGAAGGCCAATTAGCACAAGTTTGACTTGCATAAGAGAGTCAATACCAATTCAGGGTCTCTTGGCCACTTCAACTTTGAAAACAAATGACCTTCCTGCCGTGCTTTTTTCAACATTTTCCACGTGTTATAATTTTCTCTGTTAAATGATACGGAAATAGCGCCAAGCATATGTTTAGAAAATAATTACAAACTTGACAATACATAAGAAATCAAAGCTTATTGTTGGCACACACCTCATATTCACACTAAAAAAATCAAGCTGGATAACATCATAAATATCTAGAGCAGCATTACGCGCACCAGTCTCCAGTTCAGGTGTCCAAACTTCTTTCTGCGCATGTGCCATGCCAACAACATTATTACAGAAATAAACTAGCTGATGGACACAAGTGACAGAATATATATTGTCCAAGACTAAAAGTTAAAAATAAACACCAACCAAGATTCCCGTAAGCGCAGTAACTTTTTGAATAACAAGAGACAGTTTTTTCAGTTGGAAGTCATCATGAATGGTTCCTTTCACTATACTTCCTCGAATGTCCTCATATATTCTATTAACCCTGCAGAAGAAAAATAGGGTAAACTGGTTTATTACAGCTGACAATTTCAACATTCAGGTTACACTCGTCTCCAAGGCTAAATGGTTGAATTTTAAAAACCAGCTAGAAAGGGAAAGCAGGTAAGCCACCCAACGTGTACTGAACATGAATAAACCTCCTAAATCATTATATTTAAAAATTCAGATTATAAATATAATACAGCAATTTAAATCATTTTTAACACATTAAATATTTATATAACTCAAAAAAACTAAAGAAAAAAATGTGTTTGCACGTCACTACTCATTCCAACCCAATTTACTTGCCAATTAATTCATCTCTAGCTTACAAAACTAACAAAATATACAGTCCAAACACTTGACTGTGCACTTACCACTCCTGGCCATCTTTGTCAAATATTGAGGTCAAAATCAGCTTGATGGTGTAAAAACATTCTTCAACTGCATATTTCATGTAATCGTCTCTTGAAATCCTATCCCACAGTTCTACTTGTGAGTCATTCTCTGCGGCCATATCTTTAGCAACGAATATCTATATATAACAGAGAAAAAAGTTTTTTAGATGAAGAGACTCACATAAGAAAGAAAAAGAACCAAAATGTGGACCAAAGAATTTGAATAACCTTGCTAGCTAGAAGAAAAAGAGGCCATTGAACCATAGGAACAGAGTCTGTATTTTTAGGCATTTGAAGCAATTCCATTTCCCTGAAAACAAGATGTATCATAAGGTAATTATGGAAAGGAAATAAACATTTAAATGTGTTGTAGAAATAATATACTTACAAATTAGTAATATAATCTTCTTCTCGAAGATTATTCACTATCTCATTCCAAAAGGGTGAAAATCGGGCAGCATCAAACTTATTTTTCTCCTCGACCTTTAAAAGAGGAAAAGGAAGTGGTAAACTGTTAACTCCATGTTAGCAAAGAGAACATGACATTTCATGTGAAAACGGCAGGAAAGTAACAATTATTTTCAGATGATGTCATGCCAAGACACAGATAGCGTTTAACCAAACGTTCATATAATTAAAGTGATAAGGAGTAAGGAAATGCATGATCAACTTGCCTGGTCAGTTATTGTATGGGAATTCCTACAAAACATAATCGAACATTAATACAACACAAACATCATTATAATCAACAAATATCTGTAGCAGAAAGAACTCTCAAGAACACCTCTTAGATAAAGGAATGTGTAGATTATTCATAAATGCCTCAGGGAACCTCTCAAAGAGTTTGTGGACAGCATCCAAAGACCTAATCTGAAAGCATTAAGAAACAAAGAAACAGACAAACCTTAAGTCAACAAACATCTACAGTGAAAGAAAAAAAGTACGAATCTTTACATATCCTAAGTTCCTAACTATAAATTGAACATATAAGTAATGATGGATTGCAAGTATTACAAGTAACTGAGTAAGATTATTGTTCCTATCAAGAATCAACAGAAATTTCCAAAACCAAAGATAACAGGGTGAGCACAGCAGTTTCTTTATCATGTTTACCTCTCCAAGACGATCTCTAGCTCCAAGCAAGAAACCAACAACAGCAGATATAATTGTATAAAAGATGTGGATGTCTAAAAGATAGATCTGCAATAGCACAATAGCAGGATACCATATAGTAGTGAAGTTAGTATCATTCATATGTGTTGGGTATTTCATATATAAAAGTAGAATGCCAACTTACACTAAACACAGGTGCCCACAAGCTAGCAATAGTCAAGGCATTATGGTTGTCTGTATGTCAAACCATGAGGTAAAATATCAAGGAAAATCCAAAGACTAAATAAAGAATGGTAGAAGCATACACAAAAGGGTTTCATTTTGATAATTTCAACTATATCTTCAAATTTCACAAAGTTACTTACTTTTTGATACAAAATCATGCCAAGAATAACGCACATCTTTAATATCAATTATGGTCCTTGTTGGTTCCACCAAGGGTTTGATCTGCATAACAATTCAATGACACACATATATATATCACTAAAGCAAAAACAATATACTGCATGCTGACGATTAAAGCAGTTTAATCACCTGAAGAAAATAGGCAAACGCAAACTTTCCCCCCAATACAACAAGCCAAAAAAGCATATACCTAAATTTACAACACATTGCCAATATGTTTATTACTTATAAAAGCAAGTATTAAAAAGAAACAAAGTAATGAACTGATGAGATCATTACATGATATAATCAGTCGTTGCTTCATACATGCCACGTCCAACATAATAATGTTCCTTAAAATACAAATTAAACAAGAATTGTTACCATCTAAAAACAAAAGATTCCAAAACACAATCAAAAGAAAATAAAACACCAACCTGATGAATCCACTTGACTAAACGAACTACAGACGAATTATCACACCGGTTGAACAAATGGTGACATGATGGTAACCGTGCCAAAGAGCTCCAAAAGAATTGAATTCCACCATAGATGCCTAAAACAATTATATATATTTTGAAAACAATAGACCCTGAAATCGAATTAGTTGTGTCTTGGAGGCCTTTCCTGAAATGAGATGGCACAAAGCAAATCTTGTTATGGTTAAAAATTAAATTAAAAACAATTGGCATATATGTAGAAGAAAACTAAACAAAAATTAAGTACATACACGTAGAGGAAGCATATAAAAATGGTAACAAAGCTAAACCAAATGAAGCGGACAAAAATCCTTGAAACAGCCACGAGTCTTGTTGTCGAATAGGCACCATACATTATCAGAACGTCCAATGCACCTAAAGTTAGATAATAAGAAATATAAATACAACTTTTATCAGAACAAATTGTTTATTAAATGAGGGTGGAAAAAAATAAATACAAAAACCTACTTTGAAAAAACTTCATAACAAAAAATGTAGGGCCTAGACTAAGCAATAAGCGTATTGTCCTAGAGTCGACTCTTCCATCATTGAATGCTATTATTGCAAGTGCCTGAGAAGAAGAACAAAGTCAAGTATCTGAAAATTCAAAAAGTATAAAGATGTTTTGATAATGCGGTCAACCTGAAACATCATGAAAAGGAATATCCACAAGCGATGAAAACTATGATAAAGATGAAAGAATGTCCTGTGTTCAACGAATGAGGTCTTTCCACGACGCTTAGTAACATTGGTTTTCAATATATTCTGTAATAGAAAAGTCAAAGGTGGTCAAAGAAAGTTACATGAGAAAGCAACATGTGCTTTTTGAAAGAAAATATGTTCAAGATACCTTTGACCTTGGTGATGGCCTCAAAAGGAATGATGAATTACTGTCTAGAGGCCAACCAAGTTTAAGACAACTACGGGACCTGGGAAAAAAGTAGAAATAGCATGAAATGTGATAAAATTATATAAACCGTAGAAACATGTTAATTATAGTTGTTGGTAATTAATATTAATATTAAGGTTTATTTAAGATAGGTTTCTCTAGGTTTATAGGCTTGTCTAGGGTTTCTGATATTTTGGGGGTTCCCCTGTGTTTACACAATTCACTTATTTCCAATACAGTTTACAAAACATAAAGCTCACTGCTCACCAGAAGTATTCATTGAAATCATCATAGTTTCTCCATGCAGAATGAGGAGCCTTTCCGTTTTCATTGTTATTAGCCTCCTGTAAAATCGAGTACAAAGGGGTTGACATCAAAATAGTCAATCTTTGGGTATGGGTTAGTTTTGGCGTACCTAAAACACCTATTGTCCAAAATTTTAATTCAAAATAATTAGTGTGTCAAACATCATTACAAGCATGGTTTTTAAAAGCGTGTATCCGATGCAATTTGATCCCAAAAGCCGATGCGCAAAGTGTGATGCGCGCGCATCACGTGTCGAGGCGTCCGTTATTAAAAAAACTTAAAAATTATTATTAGATAATATTTTAACTTGTTAACTTTTAAACACTAAAATATAACATATTCTCATCATCACTAGCCAAATATGTTCAATCGATGGTCTTATTTGTTCAAGTACTTAAACCCATTGCTCAATCGATGGTCAAATTTGTTTAGACCACATCATGTGATCCGCGCATTATGCACTCCTGCACTCCTTACGTGCGCATCTTAAAACCAAGGAATTACAAGAATAACTTTTTCAATAAAATAATTTTAAAGGTTTATGACTATAAAAATACAAAATGAGCAACTTTTCCTTTTATGCTATTATTATTTTAGTGTTTAAATCATAACCCAAATCAACCAATTCGTAAATGAATGTGTTGAAATGACCACCTTCATTAATATTCTTCACATGCACAACAATACAAAACTAAAATCTGGAAATAAAAATGGTGTCTTTCAACAACTCCTCAGAATCTCAAATTTCACTTACAAGCAAGTAAAAACAATAAAAAGGTATAAGGTGCTTCAAATATTTACTAGTATAAAAGCAGTTATGAATATTGCGAAGTGACAAGATAAAAATTATATGAAATACAAATGACATACCGCTGCAATAACATTATAAAGTGGGACAATGACTTGCTCAAGAAATGAAACGCCATCTTCAGTAACACAACTGGCTGCTGGCTTTGCAAGTGGCTGCCTCAGTATATGATCATTCAATTCTTCCCCCATCTGTTGATTAAACTTGTTACGGAAATCCAAAACACCTGAACCAATTTAAAGAAAAATCCAAACATGAAAGATTCTTACACGATGGAATATGTAGCATAAACATTCTGGAAGAAATCTAACATTGGCAGCTTCACCCCATATCAAAAAGTACAAAGAAATAACAAGTAATTTGTTTTCCTTGCTGACATCCATACTGCAAAAGCAAATGATATAAACTAAGGGATTTACAAACTGCCAGAAGGATTTTAATTTCACTATAATGGAAGTGTGTCAACAGGTATTTAAAATATATTTAGATGCCATACTTGCTCCACATTGGTGGGATACCCAAGTAGTTGCACCACTTGATGTAGTTATCAAGAGACTTCAAAAAGACATTCTCCACAGCAGTCTCATCCAGTTTCTAGAACAAATTAAAACAGCTTATAAACCATGCCATTTAACTGGCTATTAATTTAATATTTCTTCTTTATTTAAAATGTACTTTTAAAAAAGCTGACTATATACCGGTTCATGTTCGTCAGGAGTACCAAGACGGCTTTGCTCATTTGAAAGAAGATTAACTATATTCTCCCGTTGATTCGACACATTACCTTTCTGCCAAACAACAAAAAATAATAAAACAATAAAAAAACTAGGCCAATATATAAGTTAAACCAACCAGCCAACCCATCATCAGAACCTTCAATATTTACAGATCCACATAAATTTACAAAAAAGACGGCTTTGCTCATTCAATAATTTTCCATGTAAAATTATAAAGATACCAAAATTCTAGCCTTATTATGCAAACCTTTTTTTACTCACTTGGTCGAACGATTGAAAAGGGAACTCTCATAATACTATTTTTCTAATTCTTAAACACAGATTTGGTATCCATATCATCAACTACCAACCTGGAATCCAAAAGTATAGTGCAGAAAGTCAAGAACATCAGCACTCCTGGTAGCAGGTATAGGGAAATTCCCTGGCAATTGCGGGAGACCTCTAAAGTACTTCAATGATGCTACTGCAGCCCGTACCTGAGCATAAATTCATTGCAATTTGTATAACAAAAACAATAATTAAAAGAATAAAAATTACTAGAAAAAACCAATTTCACCTCAGGGAACGAGGTGATGGCATTTGTCAAAGCAGGTGCATCAAGAGGAATAATGTTATAGGCAATCAGGTCTTCTGTCATAGCTGCATCAGATTCCATCACCCGTTTTAACTGAAAAAATTGAAGCAACCAACAGAATCCGGTTTATGCACAAGTTCAAAATTTCAAATTATTTAAACGGTTGCATTATAAAAGGTATTATAAGTAGACAAACCTCTTCGGGAATTAATCCTTCTGCTTCCTCAGGAGAAACTTCCTTAGAAAGCTGCTCTAATACAGTTCCCAAGACTTTAAGAGTTGCAAAAACCTTTTTTCTCTTCAGGGTTTTGCGTTCTAGTCTGTTTTATATAAAAGTGTGTACAAAAACGCAAGAAGATCAAATTTGAAACAAAGAGAGATTAGATACTAAAAATGAAAGGAAAAAAAAGACATACTCTTGAAAGTTTCCACTAAAAGCACCCGATTCCCTCAATTCCATTTCCTCCTCACGCAGTTTGTCTACATTATTCTTTTCTCTGTAATGCTTATAAAACTCACGTAAGCGAGTTATGTCTTGACTTCGGTCAAAGTCAGCACCCTCTCTCTTTGCTAGTTTTTGCTGTCAAATAAGTAAAAACAGAAGGGAAAACATGTCATTATGCACAATTAATTGACAAACGTAGGAAAATTTTTTCACTGGCACGAAACCAACCTTGATCACTGACATCAAACCGGTTTTGAACTGTAACACACCTCTACCTTCACTGTTAGGATCTAGATTTTGAGCAAGTGTATAAGCATGCTCACATACTGAAACAAAATGACAGAAACACCAATTATTAGTAATGAAAAACATACAAAATAAGTCGATAAAAAAACGACGATTGAAATACATACAAATTCTAGAGATGTTGGGATCTTCATCTTGAATTTCATCAGCTGCTCTTAAAATGGGATCAATGTCCCTACTATTTGAAAGTGAAGATGGAACATTTCCAGCAATGCCGCCAGCTGGCCGCCCATAAGCATCAATTCCTGTTCTCTCCCTACGAAGTGCAGCACGAACCAAACGCTCCCAGAGAGGGCCCACGTTAGACATTTTTTCCCCTGTATGTGTAAGAAACATAGCCTCTCCGGTTACAACTTAATCTCAATATACACTCTATAAGTATATAGCACGAAAACAGAAGGGGGCATAAAGGGAACAGAAAAGTTTAAAATAAAACATGAAAGTTATACATTTTCATTTTATACTGAACTAAGAATGCCTTATTATTCTGAAAAACCAGTGTAAAATCCGATTATCAACATATTGGCCCCAATATTAATGCAATGTTTTCTTAATCTGTAAAACTAAGCAATCAATAAAGCATGTAAACCAAAATATCAAACTCAAACTAACAAATTAAATCCCATATTAGCATAAGAGGTCCCCCCTAACATTATTCGTTTTTCACTCCGAATTTCAGTTTATCCAGTTTTCTCAGTTCGGTTTATTCGGTTTAAATTCATATCCCAATAGTTCAAAACCAAATCGAATTCGGTTCCGTTCGAAAATAACAAATCCAACAGCGAGAATTTAAGGTCCAGGAATCAAGCAATTTGGATTCACAAGATATTATTTAACAACTTCAAAACAGACAGAAATTTTATTTTATATTTTACATACATATCTATACCAAACAGAACATATAAACATTAACTAGCCAAAGATGTTCGATTGAATAGCATAACCTAATTTAGACCTTCAGTATTCAGTAGTGCCTTATAATTGAAAAAAAAAAAAAACAGCCCTAATTTACTTCAATCGATTAAAAAACACGAATTACAATTATCCGTCAATCTAGGGTTTATATAGCTAACCTTACCGAGAGACAGCTGGTAACAAAATGGCGTATGATATCATGAGCTAAACAAAACCTATCCAAAACCTAATATATATCCAATTCAATCGTATGTACGTGTCTATAAACGTGAACCACCTCATAAAACCCTAATTCGAGCAATGCTAGCAATTCATGATCAAATATTTAAATTAGAAACTCACCGAATTAGAGATCGTAACGGTACAGAAGATCTGGATTCACAAATACATATGTAATAATAATAATAATATTATTATTATTACTATAAATAATTTGTAATGAGAGAGAGAGAGAGAAAATAGTTGAATCTGTATAGAAAGGGGAACTTTTTGGAGGGTTTGAGATTTCGAAACTAAAAACAGGTGAAGGTGGTGGTATAGTGGGTGTCTGGTTTACCGGTTATAGCCGGTCGTACACGGGGTTGATTTGTACACGACGCGTGTTTAGAGGCGCCTGTGGTTAACCGGTGACTTGTTAAACACCACACACAAGACCTTTCCCTTTAAATCGCTTTTGCTTTTTGGACCGGACTACTAAACCTTCGTGTGTAAGAAAAAACCCGGTTTCAATTTATGAAATGAATATTGTTATCTTGTGTATATAGATGTCGATTGTGATAAGTGACAAATTAAGTAATTTACATTACATTTAGGTATTGTAGTGTCAAGAGAAAGATTTGTTATCTCTATTTTACCTTATTAAGGAGGAGTGATAGGTAAGAAAGTAATTTTACACAATTTTTAAGATGGGAGTTGAAGAGTCCCTTCACAAATTTCTAATATTTGGTCATTTTGTTCCCTTTATGCCCTTATGTACAACCTATAATGCTCATTGTATATATGTGTAATGCATACTTCATATCCATTTCAACATGTAACCCCAACACCTAATTAAACCCCAATTCAATTTCAATAAAACCCAAGCTTTTTATTAAATCCTTCTACACATCTATTTAATAATAACAAGCAATGTTTGTGATGGTTCTATTAGGCTTTGTTGGAGCTTATAAACATTGTAGTAATTGGACATTTTTGTCTTTTTTTTGTTTGTTGAATTGTATAACTCTTTAAAGCATGATGTCTAACCTCATATAATATATGTATTTTTTGCCAATAATTCTATCTCCTTCTCTCTGTATATTACAACTAACTAAAAGAAAACTTAATATCCTGATTTATATATATCAAATACTTTTAATTTAAAATTACCATTTTGGTAAAAAAAAAAAATTATTTTTTAACTTGGGTTACCTTTACGTACTTAGTCAGGTTTAAAAACCGCCGCAACGCGCGGGGTAATTTACTAGTTTATTCTAATGCATCTAGTTCCAAGACTCCAACATCAAACACTATATTTGAGATGAAATATGTACATTATCAACTAGATATTTGCCCGCGTTGACACGCAGTTCAACAACGTACGATTATTTGGAGTAGTATAACGTATAAGAAAAATAAAGTAGAAACATTTTATTAAAATTTAAAAGCAACGAATACACATTTATTCAAATATCGCTGAAAATTTCCTTATAAACCACATTTTTTGTTTTAGTCATCAGTTTCCCACCAGCATCAAGTATAAGTAACTTCACGACTGCCCTGCTTTTAACTCTTGACAATGCGACATAAAGCTGGCCATGTGAGAATACAGGGTTTCTTAAATACAATCCAACCTGAATAAGGCGACTTAAATGGTATGTGTTAAAAATAAACTTATGGCATATTCAACAATAAGAAAGTAATAAAAATGAAAATAAGAAACTAACTACCACCTAAATTTCACAATTTAATTTGACACGTCTGAGAAGATGAGCATTACCCATATCGACCCGCTAAAAAAGCTTCGAGCATATTTTATTCTATTTGACACCTTTGAAAAGGCAAACATTACCCAAATCGACCCGTTAAGAAAAGGGAAGATTGCCCCAATTCACCTATGGCCTATGTATTAGATAAAGGAACATCAATCTAATCAAAACACCATAAACACACTGTTGGCGACTTTTACCCTATTTGACCCATTGGAAAAGTTGAACATTACCCAAATCGACCGATTTATAAGTAAACAAACATGAACCTACACCACTAAAACAACATTTTATAACCCTCTTTTAACTAATCAACTAATTCACATAACCCATATGCTTGCATTTGATAAAAAAAGCTACCGTTCAAGGTCTCTGAGTAAGCAACTTAGAACTTCCTTAACTTTGCATCAACATCGATATGCTTACTCATTTCAGAGTGTTGCCTACAAATATTTAAGTACTAAGATCAAGTAAACTAACGATACAAAAAACAGTGTGTTTGGATGTGCGTTTTAAAAGCGATTATATGAGCTTTAAGCGATCAAAATCATAGAATTAGCTGTGATACCTCAAAAATCCACATATAAGTCAAAAGTCAAATACCAAATGGACATTCAGTTTTCAAATAAATAATCAATGAACTTCAGCGAGAGGTAATTACGTATATAACATTACTTACATGTAGAAAAACACCGATAGGATGACGCCCGCAAATAGTATTATCAGAGACAAACCTGTCCTCAAAAGTCTTTAAATTTCTCGCGCTCCATATTTGCGAAATCGTTGCTAACCCCACATTGTGTAAATCTTCTTCCACCTTTTGCTTCCCGGACTACTCCACAGCCGGGTGTTTAATAACTTTCCTAAACACTATAATCCATAATTTTTAATTTTTTTAAAATAAAAACATTTAATAACTATTCTATTTTTTAAAATTCAAAAAAAAGTCATTAATGTTTTTATAAATGTTTTTTATTTTTTAAAAATCGAAATCATTCATTAATGTTTGGGTCAACGTGTTTAATAACTTTCCTAAACACTGTAATCTAGATTTTTAATTTTCTTAAAATAAAAAAAATTTAATGACTATTCTATTTTTAAAATTCAAAAAAGAGTCATTAATGTTTTTATAAAAATTTTTATTTTACATCAACGAAAATTATTCATTAATGTTTCGGTCAAAGTGTTTAATAACTTTCCTAAACACTATAATCCAGATTTTTAATTTTTTTTAAATAAAAAACATTTAATGACTATTCTATTTTTAAAATTCAAAAAAGAGTCATGTTTTTATAAAAGAATTTATTTTTAAAAATCAAAAATCATTCATTAATGTTAAGGTCAACGTGTTTAATAACTTTCCTAAACAATATAATCCACATTTTTTGTTTTTTTAAAATAAAAAACATTTAATAACTATTCTATTTTTAAAATTCAAAAAAGAGTTATTAATGTTTTTATAAAAAAAATTATTTTTTAAAAATCAAAATCATTCATTAATGTTTGGGTCAACGTGTTTAATAACTTTCCTAAACACTGTAATCCATATTTTTAATTTTCTTAAAATAAAAAACATTTAATGACTATTCTATTTTTAAAATTCAAAAAAGAGTCATTAATGTTTTTATAAATTTTTTACTTTTTAATAATCGAAAATTATTCATTAATGTTTCGGTCAAAGTGTTTAATAACTTTCCTAAACACTATAATCCAGATTTTTAATTTTTTTTTAAAATAAAAAACATTTAATGACTATTCTATTTTTAAAATTCAAAAAAGAGTCATGTTTTATAAAAGAATTTATTTTTTAAAAATCGAAAATCATTCATTAATGTTTCGGTCAACGTGTTTAATAACTTTCCTAAACACTATAATCCAAATTTTTACTTTTTTTAAAATAAAAAACATTTAATGACTATTCTATTTTTAAAAGTAAAAAAAGAGTCATTAATGTTTTTATAAAAATAAATATTTTTTAAAATCGAAAATCATTCATTAATGTTTCGGTCAAAGTGTTTAATAACTTTCCTAAACACTATAATCCAGATTTTTAATTTTTTTAAAATAAAAAACATTTAATGACTATTCTATTTTTAAAATTCAAAAAATAGTCATTAATGTTTTTATAAAAAAAATAATTTTTTAAAAATCAAAAATCATTCATTAATGTTTCGGTCAAAGTGTTTAATAACTTGCCCCAATTCACCTATGGCGTTGACCCCAATTCACCTATAACGAACTTTAATTTGGAATTTGAAAATTGAAATTTGAAATTCAAAATTCGATATTTAACTAATTACCAATATAAGCTAAACTAATATTAGAATAATATAACACAATTAATAGGATCAATTAATGTATTAATTGGAGAGTTGACACTACTTATGTAGAAACTTTGAATCTTATTAAATGTGTAATTAAAAGGATAATTAGTATGTGTAATTTTTACCATTATTAACCAAAACTCAAAATTTGAAATTTTGTATAATTCGAATTTAAATATTTTTAATTTTAATTTGAATTTTGAAATTCAAAATTCAAAATGTAATTTATTACCAATATAAATTACACTAAATTTAGGAAGTGAGTAATTTGAATGTAATAAGGAAATTTAATGAGTTCCTAATTTACGTCAGTTTCCTTTCTCATTCTCATTTTTTTGCTTTTTTTTTTAAAAAAAAGAAGTAAAAAGACTAAAACGTGAAAACGTGACATATCTTCAATTTATCAATATCTCTATCATACAAAGCATGAACATAAAAAACAGCCTTGGAATATGACACATATAACAAATTGCCACTAACGCCGTTTTAACAACACCTTTTAAAAACGACCCAAATTGAAGACTTTGTTTTCCAAACCATTTTTTTCTTTATAAATTTACGCATAAATCCAAAAACAATACATTATTATTATCTATAACTGAACCTAATAATCGTTTTAGAGGTAAATTGAATGTAATTCATAACATGAGCATGGGAAATATTGATGAACAACTAAATAAAGAAGATTAGAAACTCTTACCGTGAGGTGAACCGTCTCTGGGATTGAAGCTAATAATTGCCCGTCCTGTATATCGAGATGAAAAAACTCGTGTATTAAAAGCCGCCTAATCAAACACCGAATGATCTTTAATCAAAACCCGAGCAGTCTAAACAACCAAAAAAATATGTTGATAAAAAAACAAATTTGTTGATAAAAAAACAAAACCAAATCAGAAAAAAAAATTAAAATTATCAACTAAAGTTTGCGAATGAAAGGGGATGCCTAAATACTTGTCGAAGATTGACTAATATTACGAAAGAAGAAAGTTATTAATGTGATATAAAAATAATTTTGATTAAAATGAGATAATTTTTGTATTGTTACCTCGTATGATATGTTATCAATATCGAGCCACCTATCCATGCCATAGAACATTAACCTGAAAATCAAATTAAATTACGAAATGATACACACTCGAACTCAATGAGCATACTGTAAATTATACATACACATTCGAGCTTCTCCAATTCACATAGAGCTTCTCCAATATCTTGAGGCAACTCCTGAAACATACGCATTCGAACAAATAATATATGTGTTAGTGCGTGTATATCATATATGCATGAATTATGTATGTAATTATGTACGTGCGACATTAAACATACCTGGCAATCTCTGCTGATTTTAACCGGTTTGTAGTTATTCAATGGGTTTTTCAAGTGAAAAGTTTTCTGAAAAGGCAAGTAAGATGTTTTCCATTAAAAATTAATGGACACTGAGATGAGGCTATAACGTGTTATAGTGTAGACAAATAATTTGGATTAATCTATAAATTAATCTTTAAAACAAATACCTAATTCGGTATTACATGGACGTGCGACCCCACGGTTTGCTTCCACCATACCCATTGCTCCAAACATTGTCTCTTCTCCAACCAACCGAGGACATCATTTGGGCATACCTTTGGAAGTAGCCACTCATATTTGACACTAAATATTAATATCACCTTACCAGAATTCTGCAAAGACATGGCGTGCACTTTAGACGGTTCTGGAAAACACTGACACAGAGAACAATGAACTTACATGATAAGCTTCTTCCAATATCGGTTCGTTCATCACTTTCTCTCTCTAGATCTCTGCGTGTCTCTCTCTCTGTATTATGTTCTCTATGAATTTTGAGTTTAAATTGTTTTAGGGAAGTTAATTAATTCAATGAGAAGCTTTGACCAAATCATAATGAATTACCTAATTTAATATAATTACCTAATTTAATATAATTACCTAATTTAATATAATTAATGAATTTTGATTTTTAGAAAAAACGAAAATTTTATAAATTCTCACAATGGGACACTTGGCACAAATTGATTGGCTATGTAATTGGAGGCACAATGTGGGATTGACAAGCGTCCTCATGGACTTTGTTTTATTAGATGTATAGATATACGCAGTGTGAGCAAAATTATTAAGGATTATTGCATGTCGCATTGTTCCTTCAACAATTGAAGAAAATTCATAAAATTGATGAAGGGGGTGATTTGTGGTAGAGACATGAAGTCTTCCGATGCACATATGCAATAAGACTTAATACACAAGAGATAGCTAAAGAAAAACTATCCAACACTATAAGATATCTTAGTCACTTAAGAGTTTATGTTAAGTTTTGTACGCCACTTTTAGATAAAGCCAGTTGCTAGTGCATCTCGATGTGACAAATGCAACTTTAGATTAGTATTATGTTTTGTGGGTAACAAGGCTTCAATGCTTCACCTTGTTTCTCAATCATACAAGTTGTATAGAGAAAATCCATTCCATTAGATCAGTTAGTTAATGTTTGTAATCAGACCAGTTTATTGATGTCCTGATTGAGAGAGTTTAGATAGAGTAGTAAGTTTCGTGGTTTCATGTAGAACTTCTCAAGACTGTTGATTAATTTGTTGTTATCAGTACTATCGTTTTATACCAAAAATTGACATTACATAAGGATGATAGGTAGGTAGACAATAAGCTGTGCCGCCATCCCCACCCCTTGTGGATTGAAAATCGTAATATGCTAAAACCAAAATCCCACCTCTTTCTTATATATTTTTTTTTCTCAGTTGGTTATCTTCTTTTAAGTTGCTGATTCTATGGAACCTTACGGACCTCTGATTTTTTATACCCAAATCCACAAGAGTGACGACGTTTTTTAAAGCTTTAGTATATGGTATGTTTCTCTTCTTATACTTTAGATCTAATGCATAAATGTAAAGATAGTGGCTGTTTCACTCTGCATTCTTTCACCATTTTCAATCTTGTTTTACGTTTCATTTAAATTGTGAAAGTTTACACGGCATAATGTGCGTATGTGGTTTAATGTTTTTTACGTTTCAATCTAAATTTTGCAAATCTAAATTTTGCAAGTTAATACAGAGCAATGTACGTGTGTGGGTCAAGTTTTTACGTTTCGATCAAAATTTTGCAAGTTAACATGGCGCAACGTGCGTTTGTTGTTCTACGGTTCACGTAGATTTTGTTTCGGTTTGACAGGTTCTTACCAACGTGCGGTTCCTACATCAACTTGTTTACAATAGATTTTAAACCCAAGTCGTACGATTTTATAAAAACGTGTTAACAACAGTTTTATTACTCAACAATTATCTCTTGTAACCTGAAAAATAATGTTTTGTAACACAAAAAATAAATTGTGTAACCAAAAAGTAATGTTGTGTTTTACATTGACCGGAAAACAACCTTGTAAACGAATACCAATACAAATTTCAATAACACTAATGTTGGTTTTGACGTTGCTCAGTCGGTATCACCTCTGTTTTTTCTTTATCACTCTCTCTTTCTCTCTATAGATTGCAAAAAGCTTCATGATCATGATAACCGCGAATCAATCAAATCCTTCGTCATTTTCTGTTGCTTCTATCAATCCGTTCATTCTACATTCAAGTTGTGAAAAATCACATGCAGGTAAACCAAATTGTTAGGGTTTAAAGGTATATTAACTTAACCTTTTTCCATTCTATTTCTTTTGTTGTTTCTGAATTGTGATATTGACTTCGTTAGTAGCTTTAATCCTTGATGTTGTAAAATATCACGTTTACCTGCTCATTGAATTTATTTTTTAAAACATATAGATCGGAAAAAAACTTCAAGTCGTATTAACATAACGATTTGTATAACTCCCACAACTCCTTTAATGTTTTAAACTCAAATTAAAACTTTAACCGAGAATTACAATACTCTTAACAATTTTATATACATACAATATCAACTGACTTACAGTAACTTTATGTAATTGGTTGAAGTGGGGCAGTTGAGCTAATCAGACTATGCCAACTGTACCCCACTAAATTGCTCATTGTTTTAAATTAGTTTTTGACCCCGCGTTGATTTTATTCAGCGATTAACAATCTCATCGTCTCAACATAAAAGACGTAGCATTCAAAAGTTAAAACTGAAATGACACGTTAAAACTAAAATAAGCCACCATGCCTCACAGTAGCAATCCAGTCCACCACTGGTTCACCCTGCAAACGGAAATCCAGTTTATGAAGACTAACTCGTCACACAAAAGCTCCAAAATAAGTGTTGCGTCTTATGTACTTAGTGGATGATTCATCTGAAATGTTAAAAGAAGAAGAAGAACCACTGATAAATACAACTATAAAACTATAATTAAATTGCAGCTTTCACTTTCCTGTTAGTTCAACTAAATCGCTTAAGAAGCCTAAACTAACCCAAAAACCCAGCTCAAGCAGCCACCGCCTCCACCACACTTCCGCCGCCTTAAACTGCCATCCATGGACAACCGGCCTCTATCGCTAAGAATGAGAGAATCAGACAAAGAAATTATATCCATGCTTTAGGCTCTTGTACAATATGGTACAACAGAAAATGCATAAAGTGGTTGCTAAATGTATATTATTATAATAGGTTAATTGTAACATACTTGTTAGTGTTATAATAACAAGTATATGACAGTTCTTTTTGTATCCTAGCGAACATAGGTAATGAGCAAAGATGGCAACTAGCGAAGATACTTGGATCTTTGCTAGTGAACCCAAGTTCGTTATATGGTCGGCCCATGCATGTATAAATAGCATGCATGGGGTAGTAGGCTAGGGTTGTTGGTTTTGTTCAAGGTGGAATATTGGTTATAATCACTTTTGATAGTTAATCAAAGATTCCACGCGTTTATAAGTATTATATCGTGTTCGTGTTTAATTCGATTCATTTGTTGCATAAACGTCTATCAATGGATTCCGCACCCATGAGCAATGATTTCGTTTTATTAATTATTATTATTTTTACATCAAGAACAAAATACAGTAATCGTAATCGTATCTCTGGGTCATGCCGATGACCCAGATTTGTACAATTGGTGTTGCAAATAACCATACAATAAAAAAAAGACAATCAAGTAATAAAGATTAAATTTTATATCACGATGCTCTTGCACTTCTACAAACTGGTTTGGGTATTTAGAACAGAAATAACGAAATGCACGAATGCAGTTATTGATGCTGATAATTTGAAGTGGAATTTAAATCTCATCAGAAAGCCAGTCGAGGAAGGTGTCAATCTCGTCCAGACCTTGAATGTCAGCCAGCATTTGTGTATTTGGAGGATCTGTCTAAGACGTTCTATAAAAGAGAAGAGATTCAAAGCTCGAGTAGAAGACTTCAAAAAGAGAAGACGACGTACTCCACGTCTTACGTGAACACGTGACTAGAAGGAGAGAGACGTAACCATTAGACTCGTGACTCAAAGAGAGAGAGAGAGAGAGAGAGAGAGAGAGGTGCATTTTTTATTCCAGAAATAAAAAATAAAAGGAAAAAAATTAACCCTCTAACCCTCTAATGAAAAGGGAGAAGAAAAAAATATATTTTTTTTTAAAAGGAATTAGCGACTTAAAAAAAATCGTGATCATTTACTTAAAAAAATCTGATTATGAACATTGTAACCAAGCCATTAGGCTTAACGTGTTTTTTTTTCTTTCTTTGTAACTCAATAATAAATAAAATTTATCATCATCGACAGATTCTGTGAATTCTAATTTTAAGATAGAATTTAATCCGGTACATAAGTGAAGAGCCATCACGAATAACGATAAAGATCACTGGCTCGTAAAAAGACGAGCCATCATGACTAACAGACGCTAAAACGACGAACCAGAAAATGGCTAAGGCTAAAAACTAACACCCGGAATAAGCTAAAATCAGACTTGTAAAGACAGACTAGAAAGGCTAAGCTAAGACTAAAAAAATGACTAAGAAATGACCAACAACGATAATCGCAAACAGATAGCATGACTAGGATGATAGAAGTCACGACATTACATTGAAAGGCCATAAGGCCAAGTCTTACAAAAAGCAATTACATTAAAAGGCCATAAGGCTGAGTCTTACAAAAAATTGACTCGAGTACAGACACAACGGACATGACAGACACGTAAATCAAGACCGGTAAAAGGAAACGAACAACGACAAGGCACCAAGCCTTGCCGTGACTCCGTAATGAAATCATAGACCATGACACGAGCACCAGAGGATAACTGATGCAGCCTAGGTAGATTAACCTGCAAAAAAAATACACAACAGAGAAAAACGAACGATTATTATCAACTACGTTAATAATAATAAAACGCAGGTGAAAAGCAGACAAAACGAAAGGTTAACCGATAAAAAAATCTAATTGTTTTTTACTACGATCGGTAGGCTCAAACACTACGACCGGAAAAGGAAATACTGTCACACCACGCCAATGGCGGAAACACGTGGCGCAACGCTCGAAAGCATATCAAAGTCAAGATTAACCAAACTATATTAATTAGAAAAGATCATTTTATTAAGATGTCGAAAATAAGTATCTTGTCACAATATTTCACAAAACAACAAACAAGAAGTTCATAAACGGGGTTTTTCCGTTTAGGTTCCAACCCGATGGTAACACTAGGTGAAACCCCGACAAGTATCCGACATCCTGACTTCCACCGCACTAGCCCCATATCTATTCAGCACTTAGTTACCTGAAAGATATGTTTAAAAAGACGTCAATATATAAAATATTGGTGAGTTCACAGGTTTTAGTTTCGTAATAACAACATTTTTACATCATTTGCAGATCCAACACAATTTGTGGCCTTTGTAAGGAGTAGTTAGCTCCTACAAACTACGATGATGAGCAATCCCTTGAGTCTCATAACCAAACCAAGACTAAAAATAATGCCCCGCTCCAAGTCGTTTCTCGGAATCCAACGACTTAATTTCAGAATACGTGCACCCCTGGCATACGCCGATGCATAATCGACGCTATCGATTAGGGGTGAGCATTGTCAGGCACTATTAGTACTATCCAAATATTCCTTCGGTTTCATTTCCCTGAATTAATGGTTACAGAAGAGAGGACTCAACCCCGAGTGGCGATCACTACTCAAGTACTCATCATACCACTTATCACATTTTAACCTTTGAAAACATTTCAACATGTGACAACGTTTGACAAACATATCTTTCCCAGTTAGAACAGTAAAATGGGGCCGTGAAACTCACCTGATGTACAACGTACACTCAAATAGCAGAGAATAGCAAGTCCGTGGTCAAGCACCTACGAACGTCCTAGTGCGTGTAAGTCACTAAGTCTATAGCATGTGCTTTTCCGGCAAGTTATACACCCAACTCCCAACACCACCATTTACATATAATTCCCAGTTTAAATAAACATATGTCCTAGGTCCGTTGGTGATGGATTACCCTTGTTACAAGTTACATTTATACTTTCATGAATATTAATTAACTTGTATAATATTATTCTCGACTCAACTTCACTTAACGTATAATTATTTTCCCATTAAATAATTATACTTAAGATCTCGTCGTTCGATATAATATCTTTACCACTCGACACGACTCACTTTACCGTACATTTATTTTCCCATTCAAATAAATATACTAAGGTCTTGTTGTTCGATAATATGTTTTCTACGCTCGACTCGACTCACCATACCGTATATTTACTTTCCCATTAAGTAAATACACTAGGATCTCGTCGATTCGATATATTTATAAATATATTGTTTTCTGCACTCGACTCGACTTACCTCCCCGTATATTTACTTTCCCATTAAATAAATATTTTTAAGATTTCGTCGAGTCGAATATATATATATTTTCCTTGTTAAGTCCATACACTTGTTTAACGTTTAATCGTTAGATTATTTACGTTACTTTTCTCCCACAAATATTTTCCAACACTTAGGAAAGTGTTATGTATTTTTCACCCAAATCATACATTTTAAATCCTTAAAATATATTTATACTTATCTTGACGTAATGATACTTTTCTTGTCAATCCGTTTTTACGTCTTAGTTCGTTAACACGTCCAAGTCCGATTACTTATCTTATATATATATATATATATATATATATATATAGAGTTAATTTTTCCCAAGTTTCCTAATATGTGTGTTCTAGGAAAGTTATTCACCTCTTTAATTTCCTACACATATTACTTGGAAGTTTTATAAATACCTTTGTATTTTTAACACAAGACCTGGTAACTTATGTATAAAAATGCTCCAACACTTTTATATTACCATTTATATAAAAGTGTTCATTTTTGTATAAGTTTCCACCAAGCTCTTATTTTATCTAACATTTTTATAATAACCTTTGTTTTTTTATATATATCCATATGTTAGATAAGTCCATATTTTTATAAAACTCTATTTTATAAAAATACACTTTTATACAAAATACATGTGTATAATTACTAGTATTTACCAAATCTTGCTTGGAAAATTATTACTTACACTTTTGACACCAAACTTTCCATAGTTATATTTTTAGACACAAGTTTCTAAAAATATCATCTGTAGTCCCTCAACTTTTAAAGTTACAAAAATAGTCCGTTAACTTATAAAAGTTGTATTTTCCATTCTATCTTTCAAGAATAACAATTTTCTACTAAACTAGTAGACTTTAATGGATCATTTCGTCATGTTAGTTTATTTTCATGTTTCAATACTTTTAATAGTCTTATATCATCTTATTAAGGCTACGAATAAGTGTAATTAGTGTGTCTTGTCCAACAAGTCCACTTTATACTTTTCAAGTTTGTAGACTTTGTTAATGCAAATTTTGTATAACTTATTTTCTAACAAAAGCAACCTTATAACAAGTCTTATATGCTTATGTTAAGATGATTAAAACCATTTTTAAGTTCATTCAAGTTCTAATAGCAAGTTATATTTAAATCACCATTTTCTTCAAGAATTCATGATCTTAATGAAAACTACAAAATATTTATCATCCATCACCATAATTTCGACCATTACACACTAGCTTAACACCATTTTAGTCTTTAAAAATCATATGTTTTATTAAGAAAAGCTTATTCAAGTTCACCCCTTGTACAACTTGCTTCAAGCTATTAAACATAAATTTTTAAAGACAAAGCAAGATCAAGAATACTTACAACTAGCACAAGGCTAGGGAAGCTATCAATGCTTGAATTTGATGGGGTTTAGTGTGTTCTTCCTAAGTGGTTAAGCTCCAAGCTTGAAA
Source organism: Ambrosia x helenae (assembly GCA_030844895.1). Taxonomy (NCBI): domain Eukaryota; kingdom Viridiplantae; phylum Streptophyta; class Magnoliopsida; order Asterales; family Asteraceae; genus Ambrosia; species Ambrosia x helenae. The sequence goes on along the minus strand of CM061225.1, from coordinate 14,785,266 downwards.
CACACAATGGGGGTTTGGAAGATGGATGTTTATGAGTGATTTGGAGGTGTTAAAACTTGAAAGAAAAATGTGTGGGAACCCTTGCAAACTTACGGCCAAAGGAAAGAAAGAAGAAGAAGTTTTGCTTTGATTAATCAAGTATACCCTCACATGTCTCTTTTATAATTCTTCAAGAAAATCCTATGCAATCTATCTTGGATATGAACTTGAGATATGTAGTACTTTAGAGATCTTTGAGTGATATTGGTGGATTTGGAAGTGTGTTTTGTGCCGTGGATTATGAAGAAGGAAAAAGGGGTTCGTAAATCTTTCAAGGACATCTAATATCTCATATATAATCTTCCAAGATTTAGCTTGGATATGAAATCCCTTGAATCATGGTTCTCCTTGTACCATTGAATCTCATGGAGATTGTTTAAGGGATGTTTGGGCCGTAAGTTATCAATAGGAAATGGAGATTTTATGTGATCTTCCATGTACTCATAATATTATACAAGATATTATCAAATCCTCCTATACAATCTTCTCAAGATTTAGAAAGAATCCACACTAGATTTAAACCTCATATAATATGGATTGTCTTGTACTAGGTGATCTTAGATTTGGGAGGTTGTTTGGCCGTGAGTTTTTATGCAAAAGGAAAGATTGTATCAATCTTCCAAGGATATGCAATATCTCCTATAATATCATGATCACATCTTCACCATATCTTCCAATATCTAAGCTAGATTATTTGGTACAAATTAAGATATGGAAGAGGATTGGGGCCGACTCTTGGGTGGGTTTTAGGGGGGTCCACAACACAAATTATTTGCCAAATTATTATTTAAGCTTCACACTTTGACGTTCGTGTAATAATCGGATTTTAATCACGCGTTATTCGGATATTATAATAACCTCAAATAATCCTTAAACATTGCCTAGTTTAAGTGTTGATAAGTTATTTAGGCTCTTGTTGGGTGAATTTATAAGTTATACGCGTACCGGGTGCGGTACGCGCACTTTATTCGTTACCGGGAGATTTGTATGTAAAGTTTTCACTTATGGATTTGGAGTTCCAAAACACATTATATTTTGTGAAATACCCTTTATTTTATATCCTGGGTGTCCGGGATCCTTTTCGTTTATTTAATTTTTACCGGGTAATCACCAACGTCCGTACCGGACAAGTTTATTCGCACATGATCCTATCATGCTTCATCATTAAACGTGTGCATTCCTATGCATCTTATGGGAAATTTGCTATTCTCTATGACATCAGTTAAATTAATCCAATTAATTTAAACATGCACTTAAACCGTTAATTACATATACTAATTACGTACGGAAAACATATCGATTTTTGCCGGATGTTACAAATACCCACAGAATGATTGGGCCTTAAAAAAATGACCAAGACAGGAATCGAACCGAAGGTGTAGACCGGGCTGACTTAAAAAAAATAAAAAATTAAAAAAAAAGAAAAAAGAAATAAAATTAAAATGATTTTAATTTTAAACAAAACAACGTCATATTGAAAGGCCCAATCAGAGGCCGACACGTGTCAAACGCTGATAGGCCCAATGGATAAGGCTTATGAAATTAAATCCACCAATAGGAAGCCGCCACGTGTCAAACGCTCATTGGCCAGAATAAAATAATATTTAATAAGGCTTATGCTACAGTAACACCACGCGCTAAAGTCACAGGCAATTACGTCACAGACATGATCTCAACCATTGATCTCATCACAGCCATCACAAACAAAACTGATCAACGGCCCAAAAAAGACCTTCTTCTGCGAATTCCCCCAGGTCACCATAATATTATATAAGGTGACCTGGGAGAATGACTCTCCATATGCCTATAAATAAGGACTTAGAGACCTTTTATATTAGCCAAGTTTGAAAGGTTCCTCTAATTAGGTCCTCCACACCTTCGAAAACACACAGTTAACGTGATCGATACACGACGAAAACGACGATCTTCTCCGACGAACACGATCAACAAACAATCAATCGACAATCATAACCCGTCACTGCAACAACAGAGATGCCCGTTGAGAACAAACGAATCCAGGCAAAGAATTACTTCCTAACATACAAAGATTGATCAATCTTGTCACCGATCCATTCCAAGGACCTACATCAGTGTAACTTTTTAAAAGAAAAATCAATTTTCATTGGAAATAAGTATCGGACAACATCGGAAAAGTCCTCCTAACAATAAATAGATAGGATGTAGACTATTATCCTTTTATTGTTCAAATGGTGGACCATATAAAAGGGTAGGTACTCTCATTCTCAAGGCAACCCTTTCGGTGTTCTGTGTTATATCTGGAAGACCCTAACTCGTAGACACATGATAGCTTTGGCCTTAATTAACGTCATTCCCGATTAAAACTTTGGTAATTACGAAAACCTAACTCAATGAATCCCATACATGTTTGATCCCAACAATTTTTTTTTTCATTTTTAGCTACTAAAAACTTGTATTAAAGTTTGGGTTTTAAATGGGACATTCTATTGCGGAAGCTTTTGAGTGTTCGGGTGTGCTCGGTTCTCCTCGCGACTTGATCCTTGCTCCGGAACTCTCATCACATGTGTACCTAGCACCATTACACAAAGAATGGTTAGTGAGATTGATAATAATGCATTTAGAATAGTGGAAGTGTCGAAACACGTCGAAAACGGAATGAAACCTGGATGACAAATCAACACTTTTGGGGTTGAACCCCGTCGTAAGCTATGGCTTGATGGCCGTAGCTTACGGCCAGCACCTGCTGTCCCTCATCTTGATTTTCAGACTTAGCCATTTTTCCATTTGTTATTTTTCCTAATTCTTGGATACTTTTAAAACCAAATTCAAGGCCCTTCCGAACGACATTTGGGAACGTGTTTAATACCATTTAATGAGCTTGTAAGATGCCCATGTACCATGTTTAAAAACTCCTTTCGGCTTAATTAAATTCTATGGGGTTTTCACCCAAATTGACCCGTTAAGGCCATGGGCTATACAAAACGCTATTTGACCATTCAAAAAGCATAACAATCATATTGTTTACTCATTGGACACTTGTTTAACTAAAAACATCATCCAGTTTATGTCAATATGACCCGGTTATTAGTTTTAAATGTTTATGTTGATTTTTTTTACCTAAATTGACCCGTTAAGGCCTTGGGCTATACAAGGCACTATTTTACCACACAAAAGGCTTAAAAACCATATTGTCTACTCATTGGACACTTGTTAAACTAATCAGCACTGTCCGATTCGCTTATTATGACTCGGTTTATTAATTGGCCTTTAGTAGACCTCTAAAATTCCCAAACTACCCCTTAGAGGTCTATATTCCGTTTTAGTCACCCGTGGGCGACACCACTTCGTTACCTTCCATTATTTTCGACTCATTAACATGTTTGAAAACCTCTAAGTCTTTACGGACTTAGCATTTTACCAATTTCATGAATTCACCATTTTAAATCGCATCTAAGCGCATTATCGCGTATTAGACATATTTATTGAAAATGACTTACCAATTTGGCACCCAAACTTCATGTGGGTGGTTTTCATCTACATTTACTCACCCATGGTCCTACTTTACACTACGGACTTACCCGGTAGTGTTGACCCACTTTCGTACCTCGTGACTCCTTCTCCATGACTCTTGGCATCAAGTGCCCATTCTCATATGCGTTTACCCGTATGCTTTCTAAATTGACAAACATTAGTCTCTCGGAACCCAAATGGTGATATTTCACCATCTGACCGTTTAACCTCATGAATCTTAATGCTTAGAATACACTAAGCAATCAATCTCGGTGATATATCGGTGGTATCTTGGTTATCGGTCCTAGGGTCATATATCAATCCCAAATATCGGTTGGTATATCGGTCCTGAGAATATCGGCCGATACAGGCGGTATATCGTCCGATATACACCTCCTATATACCGGCCATTCTACCAATATCTCGTTTTGTGTTTTTTTTGGGCCCATTTGACATGAAATCCAAGCTTTATGCTCAAGAATGGAGATGGAGATGAAAATATATGAGCTTACCTGTGACTTCCAGGCTTCCGGCGACAATTTCCGATGGCTTTCTGGCAGAAACCAGGAGGAGAAAGATGAAAGAACGTATGCTGGGTATGTTTTGATATTTTAGGGTTTTAAATAAGGCAAGACTACAGATAGTGGAATGGTGAGTTTTGGACTTTTCTGCCTTTTGGTTAATAGTTTTATATTTTTTTAACATTTAGCCCTTCTAACTTTCACTATTTTATATTTATACCCTAAAACTTGAAAATTCTTACATAAAAGGTTAAAATCAGTTTGTATATGTAAACAATTAACCCCCTCTATTTTTACTAGTTTACATTTGGTTCTTAAACTTATAAATTTATAAATAAATAGCTATATTTTTTATTTTTTAAATATATTATGCAACTACCGATATCTCACCGTGAAAACTGATATCTCAAATATCGGTCCTTGACCGATAACCGATATTTTACCGCATTAACTGCTTAGAGAATACAAGCATCATGTGTTGAACTCAAATGATGAGGACATCACCATTTGACCCGTTAAAGACTCATAGCCCATAACCATATGCTATTCAAGCTTTATGTAACGTTCAAGTGACAACAACGCTTGACCCATTTACCAAAGTACCTAACTACTTCATTCACATGATTCCATCTATTCATTGATATTAAAACATCATTTTCCACATGTCCTTACTAATTGACCCGTTCGGTGAATTTCCCTTTCGGTCACAACTCATTGTTTCATTTAATATCCTAAATATTGTTTTGTCATGAGTTCACATAAATCAACCCACTTAATGGATTTAACCCCTTGGGGTTCTACCTTTATCCCACACTCAAGATTAAAACCAGTGTATACAACCCTTAAGCCATGTTTATAGTCGACTAGTGTAAGTAAAACTTACTTACATCTGTTCTTGTTTCCATAAGCATCCACTTTGCATCCGTTCGACCCGTTTACTCCCTCGTTGTTGTACCTAACTTGGGGATAAGTCAAACTTGTTTGTTAGAATACATAATATGGAATTATTTCACTATCCATGGCATCATGTATTCCTTATCAATTCTAGCTAAATCCATAGCTATCTTGTTTATGTGGAGTATGCAATTAGCTTGGCTTATTACATACAAATGATAACTTGTCACATGTTCCTAATTCCTTAGTTCACTAGTTCTCGCCTAGTTGGCATTTTATGAAACACTTGGTGTGCACCCACCAATTCAATTGGTTTTCATGAGTCCAAGTTTATCCAAAGCATAATCATTTATCTAATCATCCACATACCATATTATTTAGACCTTTTAGCCTAAATTTCTCGTTATAACAACTCCTAAGAGTTACCAAGATCACTAGACATAAGTGGTTTCAACCTAGAGGTTGAACCTCAAGCTTTACTGTAACACCCTAAAAATGTTAAAGTGATGGTAGTGTGGTATATATATATATATGTAAGTATGAGTATGTATGTATACGTGAATATATATATATATATATATATAAATATATATATGTATGTGTATGTTTGTACCCCTAGTTGTAAGTAGTGCATTGGTAGTTGTACATTTGACAAACATAAAATTTACCAAGTTAGTTACTTAGGTAAATTGGTGGACGCTTAACTAATAAAAGGGAGGGGTTAAATATGAAATAACACACACCTTGAGGGGTTAGTTTGGGGAGAATAGAAGTGGTAAATACTTAAGGGACTAGAAGGGAAAATGGGGATTGTTACAAAGAAAAGAAAAAGAATCGCAGAGAGAGAGAGAGAAGGAGGGTGGCGACACAAGGGGTCTTCACCTCTGCCATCCATAGCTAAAAAATTAAGGGTAGAAATCACCTCCAATCCCCTGCATGTTCTCGAATTATTAGCCCTCTTGTGGTGCTAATCTCATTGGTAAGTTGTATGATTAATTTTGGTAGAGTTTAGGAGTAGCTGGGTGGAATTTCATGATTATGTGATGATAATTACTCTTGTGCTTGAGAAAGCATGATTTCTGTGTATGATAATGTAAAATTGATGAGATTTCATGTTAAAATGGGGTATGTAGGGCTGAATTAAGAATTGATAAGTGGGTGTTGGAATGAAAGCTCCTGTTGACTTTTTAAAAGTCAAACAAGACCCCAACACCAAGAAAACTCAATTGATTATGTATTGTTGTTAATTATAAAGGTAGATTGTAAATGTTAGTGTAGAAAGGGAGATTTTGCATCCTAGGATGGTATGACAACTTGAATGTAAGGTAATGCACACCAAATGTATGATAAAATGCCTAGCACCTTAGAATAGGTGGGTTTGTGAGAAATGAATGATAAATGTAATGGTAGTGTTGTAACTATGAAACTATGTTAGTTTACCCATCATGAACCAAGAATGGTAATGGGTAAAGCATGAGAAACTAAAGTATGGATTTCCTTCACTATGTAGGTGTGAAGGTAGAAGGCTCAAGCGGTCAAAAGGAGCACGGTGCACACGACAAAGGTAAGTTGGTTACTACCAACTATTTAGTTTAATGAATATATTGGTCATATTTGTTTTGTATGTATTTGTTGTGGTTGAACTTGACGGAATGAAAGTAGTATGAAGTACCTTTGTGGTTACACAAGGGTGCAGTTTAGTAGAATGGTTTAAAATGGTAGAAGCACCCTTAACGGGTCAAAACGATAGAAGTACCCTTAACGGGTCAAAACGGTAGAAGTACCCTTAACGGGTCAAAACGGTAGAAGTACCCCTATGGGTCAATATGGTAGAATTATCCTTAATGGGTCAAATGATAGAAGTAAGGATTTTATCATGGTTCCATGGATTCTTTGGGTTCCTGATGACCTGTCGTTAGGGGTCATGCAAAACCTAATTAACCTAGGTAGCTAGGGTAAGTAGGGTATCGAATCCAGAGGAGCTTGTGGTTAGTGGATAATATTTTAGTTGATTAAATGGTGTTGCTTATGAAGATGCTAAATTAATTATGAAGATTGCAGTTTATCATTTAAGAGTTTGATTGAAAAGTTGTTGTTTATTATACTGAGAATTTAATTGAAATTATAAGAATAAAAAATAGTGATGTGTGTAAACAATTGGATTAAAAAAGATTACACTAGGGATTCGGCAATTGAATACTAGGGCTTTAACAATTGGGTAAACAATAATAATGTAATTGGCACTAACGGAGTGATTGTTCAATAGGCTTAGGTATCAAGTTTTATCAATATCCAAGATAGATTAAACTATACTTCATTACCTAGAACATACAATCCTATGTTTGTGTTAACGTAAGGAATCATGCTTATCTCACGAGAAATTGGCACAAGATCAATTAACTACAATGAGTTTAGCATAAGATTAATCACCAATTAACATGGTTAATTCAAGCACACAATAACATAAACAAAAGTTTAAGAACAATACCCAATGTGTTCAAACCCTAAATATCAAAGGCCTACATCCCCAGTGTAATACAAAGGGATTAGCCAAACATGGCCATAGAGCTTGATGCCTCAAAAGTTAGATCTCTCTTTCTTGTCTCCTTGTGTACTGCGACCTCTCTTCCAAGAAATAATAATTTACGATTAAAAATCCTCCTCTAATAAAAATATGCGATCTCTCCCTGTTCTCCCTTTGTGCGATCTTACCTCCCAAAGCAATATATGTGATCACCTCTTTTCCGATAATTAAAAACGCCGTCCAAAAGAATAAAATAATAAAAACCCTCCAAAATGCTTTCTGCCATTTTTTTTTTCCTTTGATGAATTGGGCTTTTTGGATTTTAAAACCAAAACGTCCACAAGGCCATTTTTTTGGTCAACTTATTATTATTATTATTATTATTATTATTATTATTATTATTATAAATGGTATTATGACCCCGTGCTCTCGACTCGGGTGTTCGGGTCTCGAGTATAATTTGTACTGTTTTTAGCCCCGCTCCATGCGATCACCTACCAAAAATATAAAATAAACAAATTAATAGTAAAAACAACCAAAAAATAATAAAATATATACAATACTAAAATAATAGAGTACAGACCTAAAACTAATAAAAATACTATCTAAACGACTCAAAAATATACAAAACTGGCAAATAAACATGATGCCTGCAACCGCGCATCACACCCCACACTTATCTTTTTTCGTCTCGAAAAAATTATATACACTCTGCTCAAGACATTATCACAGACTAGCACCACAGTTGCCCCATCATACCTTAGCTAAGGTCCAAAGTCATACCCCATTTACAGATCAGCATTAGATGTGTTAATTCAGCAAGTCAGATTGATTTCCATTTAAAAACAGAATTTACCTGACTAAATCTAACATGCTTCGGTTTTTATTTTCATGCAACACACCCTCACAATTTTTCACTCCACTCGGTTTAATATCTGGACTAGCATGTAATGCGCTAGTATTAATCACTCAAAAACCAAGTATGCAACTCTGTTATCATAGGCTTGTATGACAATCACACCTCAACTGTAGGTAATGCACATATCTAAAGGACTTACGGGTTTTGGGCTTAGGGTAAAGGTAAGAAATATTTGGCTAATAAGTGGCTAAAACGAAGACAGGTACCGACCCATGACAATCTTTTATTCATACTAAACACAATAACTAAACCGCGGGTTATTTTCAACCCGTATTACATAATACTCACAGTTTTTTTTCTTTTTTTCTTTTTTTTTCTTTTCTTTTTTTTTTCTTTTTTTTTTTTTTCAATCACCTACTTTGGTATATCGGCCTCATGAATTGACTGATTTTTTTTTTTGGCGTATAAATACTAAACATCATAATAACTACACTTAGATTGTCAAGTAACACTGGTGATACAAAAGGTCGGTTTAAGAAACTGATTTGGGTTTAACAAACGAATAGGTAAAGGCTCAACATGGCTACTAAGGGTAATATTGTTGGTAAACAGGTTAATCACGTAGACAAATACACGGGTATCAAACGAAAAGGGTAATCCTAAATTGCCTTTATCATCTATATGCATATCTAGTCTACAACCTCGACATGTATCAAATCACACAAGTTCTGAAACAGAGAAACATCTGGCCTACTCTCACAAATGAAAATATATAATTCAATCTATCAACTAGTAGGCTCAAGATCTCACAAAAGTGGGGAAATGGGTTACCGATGTGTGCATGCATTTATTACCAATAGCTTGTTAAATCTAGTCAGACAATTCTAAACTTTTTTCTTAAAAACACCTGCTGAAAACGGTTCATACTACTTTTCCACAAATTAGACTATGACTAAGGATCTACTGCCAAAACAATCAAGAAACAACTGGTAGGTACCGAAAAAGCTGCTTTTATGTCTAATTAGAATGCTTTTTTTAGGAACAATTTTCAAGACATTTTCATTTTTTTTATTTTTTTTATTTTTTTTATTTTTTTGAATTTTTTTTAAGACACAAAAATAAATAAAAACGAAGTTTCCCCACCCCCACACTTGAACGACACATTGTCCTCATTGTGAGCTAGGAATAAAATAAAGCAGAAATAAAAATAAAATACAATAGTAAAAGGAACAGACTCCCCTGGATATAGGCAGTGCGCGTATGAGCCTCTGGAATTCTTCCGAATCGAACCGTATAGCATTTCATTTGCGGCCGATAGACAAACCTGTAACTAAGACTCAAAAGAAAAATAAAAACATAAAATTCTGGGATGCCTTTTACACCGATGGTGTACAAATTTACCCTGCCTGAATGGAGATTGAGTACAGGCAAGTTATCTGATTCAACTTAAACTCCAAGCATTCCCGGAAATCAAAAGAGACTCAAAATACTAACTAAAAATAAAAGAAAAATAAAACAAAATAACTAAATATACAAAATGTACAAGAATCGTACCTGATGTTCATTCATGGTGGTCTCAAAGAACATTTGCCTACCGAGTTTCCAATGTATGCTCGGTAGTTTACCTTCCATGCCCCAATCTGTTCATTCTCTTTCAACGTATCCATCGAGTCCAAGCATGAAGGTTTTATCCCACATTTTCCTACCGAGTTTCCAACATACACTCGGTAGTTCACATGCCAAATCCACAATTGCTTCCCAGTTATTGGCATGAGAATCTGGTGATTCTTGTTGCGGGGCCGTTTTACAATAAATTGCCCAATGTCCTCCCAGCTCACCTTCCTCTTCTTCATCTTTAAACCTTCATCCTCCACTTTGTTGGGTGCTATAATCAACACGGGATGAGATTCGTGAGGAACTTTCACCTCAGCCACCAGATCTTCATGAGATACTAAGTCTTCAGTTGGAGTTAACCATTCAGAAAGACTTGCAGTATCTTCATCTATATCAGCATAAACCACTACACCACTAGCCAGATCATCACGCTCACGTTTAAGTTGGGAGATTTCCACAGCTAGTTGGTGAACCTGCATAACCAAAGCTTCATGAGCTTTGCCTCTCACTTCATTTTTCTGCTTTGCCTCTTTTATCACATCTATGATAGCATCGAACTTGGAATCTCGTGAGTTTTGAGGTTCTTCATATGTCGGTTGAGGATATTCATTGTGGTTCATATTGTATTATTCTTGGTAACTTGAAAATGGCTCCTCTTCGGATTCATAACCTTCATAGCCCCAATTTGAGTTATAATTGTGGTTGGCTTTTGGTTGGTAATTTTCTTGACGTGGCTTTGCCCTATAACCAGCCCTGAATTTTTCTTTCCAATACTTTGGATTACTCCAAAATACTGGGCAATCTTCACTTATGTGAATTTTCCCGCAACAAAAACAAGAATGATCTTCCGGTGGTGGAGGTGGTTTAGAGTGTGGATGGCATAATGTGTATTGTACGGGTCGTTGGTTGGGATATTGTCGGTTTTGGTTTTGTGGATGTGGTGGAGTATTGGCACGGTTTTGGTTAATGAGAGTTGGTGGAAGGGGTGGTCGCCGGCTGTTACCTTCTCGATAAATTGTTTTGGTTTTGCATGATGGTGAAGAAGATAAATGTGAACCTCCAGGTTTTTCGAGCCCAAAAATAATACGATCTTCTCGTTCTTTAAATGCTTCCATTTTCCTACGGGCCACTGGACAATCTCGCCACAAATGATATGGGCTCCCACAACAAGGACAAGTATTATCATTATCTTCCCAATACATTGTGATGATGACGATCAAGTCTTGCTAAATTCTCAATCCTCAGATTTTACACAAGTGGCATGCATGCATTATCTGTCATCTGCACACTTCACACACCACGCGTAAAAACGAACAAAAAGAAGTAACAAAGACAAATTAAACAGTTAATCACAATAATCAACTAAAAACTAAACACTAAGCGCACTAGCTCCCCGGCAACGGCGCCATTTGATGACCTGTCGTTAGGGGTCATGCAAAACCTAATTAACCTAGGTAGCTAGGGTAAGTAGGGTATCGAATCCAGAGGAGCTTGTGGTTAGTGGATAATATTTTAGTTGATTGAATGGTGTTGCTTATGAAGATGCTAAATTAATTATGAAGATTGCAGTTTATCATTTAAGAGTTTGATTGAAAAGTTGTTGTTTATTATACTGAGAATTTAATTGAAATTATAAGAATAAAAAATAGTGATGTGTGTAAGCAATTGGATTAAAAAAGATTACACTAGGGATTCGGCAATTGAATACTAGGGCTTTAACAATTGGGTAAACAATAATAATGTAATTGGCACTAACGGAGTGATTGTTCAATAGGCTTAGGTATCAAGTTTTATCAATATCCAAGATAGATTAAACTATACTTCATTACCTAGAACATACAATCCTATGTTTGTGTTAACGTAAGGAATCATGCTTATCTCACGAGAAATTGGCACAAGATCAATTAACTACAATGAGTTTAGCATAAGATTAATCACCAATTAACACGGTTAATTCAAGCACACAATAACATAAACAAAAGTTTAAGAACAATACCCAATGTGTTCAAACCCTAAATATCAAAGGCCTACATCCCCAGTGTAATACAAAGGGATTAGCCAAACATGGCCATAGAGCTTGATGCCTCAAAAGTTAGATCTCTCTTTCTTGTCTCCTTGTGTACTGCGACCTCTCTTCCAAGAAATAATAATTTACGATTAAAAATCCTCCTCTAATAAAAATATGCGATCTCTCCCTGTTCTCCCTTTGTGCGATCTTACCTCCCAAAGCAATATATGTGATCACCTCTTTTCCAATAATTAGAAACGCCGTCCAAAAGAATAAAATAATAAAAACCCTCCAAAATGCTTTCTGCCATTTTTTTTCCTTTGATGAATTGGGCTTTTTGGATTTTAAAACCAAAACGTCCACAAGGCCATTTTTTTGGTCAACTTATTATTATTATTATTATTATTATTATTATTATTATTATTATTATAAATGGTATTATGACCCCGTGCTCTCGACTCGGGTGTTCGGGTCTCGAGTATAATTTGTACTGTTTTAGCCCCGCTCCATGCGATCACCTACCAAAAATATAAAATAAACAAATTAATAGTAAAAACAACCAAAAAATAATAAAATATATACAATACTAAAATAATAGAGTACAGACCTAAAACTAATAAAAATACTATCTAAACGACTCAAAAATATACAAAACTGGCAAATAAACATGATGCCTGCAACCGCGCATCAGTTCCTTGGACAAGATGATGATATTGTTTTTAGCATACTAAATGTTTGCCTTGTTGAATTGTATAGGTAAAGCTCACGAGTGAAGATCAAGTCTCAAGGGAGGTCGGATTATGCACACTCACGTTCTTTTGGGTTGGGTACCATGGTAGTATTAGGATCTTTGAGTCATTTAAACAAGTTGTTAATGTTTTGTACATGGTTTTGAATATGGGTCAAAGATTCACATGGTAGCCAATTGGGCATTGTCTTTTGTATATTTAACTAGTGTCGCCAAGGTTGTTGGTATGTCGTTGGACAAGACGTTTTGGGTATATGTATATTATGGATGTTTATATATTATCCTTATGTTTTAAAAAAAAATCGAGTCTTACAAGTTGGTATCAGAGCCAAGGTTTGAGCAAATCAAGCACGTTAGGTACTTGAACTCAAACCGTTAGCTCGTGAGGACGTGCATTCGATCCGAGACTTGCAAGGTATGTGTGGGAATGATGAGTGGGATAGTTCGTAAATGAACTCCTAAGGTGTTGGAAATTTTCATTTAAGGATGGCCTGAAAAGGTTGTAAGGTAGAAAGGTGGAAAAAAGGGCACAGGGGCCATCGTAGCTTACGGTGGCTACCGTAAGCTACGGTAGCCATCAGAAAGTTGACGGTGGAAACCCACTGCCTTACGGTGGGAATTTTTGTCATAGGGCTACCGTAACTTACGGTGGGCACCGTAAGTTACGGTGGACCTTGAGGGTTTTTGTTGTTTTCTCTCCCTTACACATGGGTTATTATCGTATCTTACTCGGGAACGTGTTAGGGGTGTAACAACATACGAAAACATGGAATTACACTCCTTGTATACGTATGGTAGAGAATGTGGTAGCCCAAGTATTGGGAGTAGAAAAATTATTTTTAGTAAGAATGGACAATGATTGAAATACTATGGTGTAGTATACAAGTTGAATGGTTGTTAATGTTTCAGAAACATGGTGGAAGAAGGGGATAACTCTGCTAGGGAGCATGAGTACCAAGAAAAGATAAAAGAGTTGATTGCCACGGAGATGGGTAATGTAACACCCCAACCGATGGCGGAAACATCGGGATGTCACGTATTGATGATTGTTCAGTAGCTCATGGTGAATAATAATTTAAATAAGTTACATACAATTGTTCTAAGAATTTGTACATCAATTTGAATAAAACTATGCAAACATCTTCAAGCATCAATTCAAATCTTCAAGCAAGTAGAACCTGAAACATGTTAAGTTGAAAATGTTTTGGGTCAACAAAAGTTGGTGAGAATTACATAGGTTTTGATAATCGAATAAAATTGTTGTGCAATTCATGTGTCATGGCAATCTAGTCCATATGCGAAAACATACTAGAAGTAAATCGAGTGCATAATCAACCTTGTGACTGTTGCATTGTGGTACATCCCATACGCTCATGGTTCACTCGTTTAAATTGCAGTAACAAACACCCACGCAACCTTTGTAGGAGGCACGTATCCGGGTGGGATTGTCAGTCCAATAGATCTATCAATGTATACCGTTTGGCTGATGAATGTTTATGCTAGAATTGTGCTTACCCTAGTCATGTTCAAGACATAATGCAACATAGAAATACACATAGACACATTGATGTTTGAATTGCATAAATAATGTTGTAACATGTTTCACCCCAAAAATGGTGATAAATAGAAAAGGGGCTATGTAAAACTCACCTTAGCAAAATATTATATCTGTTGAAAAATTGAATATTGGTGTTGCCCAAATGTATCAAGTATCACCCTATAATAAGGTAATAAATATGTCTAAGTCTATCAAGTCTACAAATGTATAAGTTTCTAGGGCTTCGAATTGGGGATAAATGCTTGTTTGATTAATATAAAAAACGTTTGATAATTGAGGGAATATTAATAAATAAATAACCAAAAATCTTTTTAGGAAATTTAAAGTTAAGATGGTCACAATAATGTATTTAAAGTGTAAAAATAATTTTTACAAAATTATTTTCTTTAAAATAGAATATTAATTCTATTTATAACAAATAGTCAAAATTTGACTTTAATATCTAAAAATATTAGAATTAAAGAATTTTAAGTTTAAAATTTATATTTCTGTTCTAAATATTCAGAAATAATTTGTATAAAATTTTTGTGCAAAAATATTAAAAATTGGATTTATTATGATTTAATTATGATTAAAACTAACAAAAACTGATTAAAAATATTAAATAAATGATTTTTCAGAATTAAAAATCATTTCAGAAAAGTTTATCATTATATAAACTTAGAATAATTTTTGTGGAAATTTATAAAATTGTTTTGATATTTTAATGAAATTTTATAAATATAATAGAATAAAATTGATTTAATTATTAAATATATTAAATAAATGTATTTTTGAAAACTAAAAATTGTAGGTGAAGCATTTATATCAGATTAACTAAAAGTAATTTTTTTAGAATCTATAAAAGGATTTTGATAATTAAAAACGAATTTATAAAACTAAATGTATTATATATAAGTATTTGATTTGTTTAAAAAAAGATAAATGAGAAAAAGGACAAAAGGACGCCACTGCCGGGACTCGAACCCGGGTGGCTCGTGTATAAGGCACCAGACACAACCATCTGGTCCAGCCAGTGGTTGTGTTTGGTTATAGTTCCATTAAAATAAATAACCTCGAAGGTTTCGTGTTCTTCCCCAAATTATACAATTTCGAGCCCTAGTATTTTCAATTGATCAATACACACGACATTAACCCAATCAATCATGGGGTTAATGTCATGCACACGCCAATTAACAAATCCCACAAAAAAAAACAAACTTACAATTATGTTTTGATATTAAATTGCTCGGTCAACGCTCGAGTCAAAACACGAACAGAAATCAACGAACAGAGGATTTTGTGAAGAATTGAAGATTGGGAAAGATGAAATAGCGAGTTGTGATTGCTCGGGAACGATCAATTTATAGTATTAAGGTCTAGATTGTATAATTGGAAGATTTTGACCACGTCTTGAATGTAGGACGCGTTCTAGCTAAATATGGTATAAATTGATTATCAATAATCACGTAGCCGAGTCAATACAGGCCGGTAATCACGCATTTAAACCAATCCAGATCTTAAGACGCGTCCCTCGTGGTTAATTTTGGTGATTGTTTGTCATAGTTGACTTCCTTAGTCAACTGTGAAGATTTTATTCGAATGTTATAAGGATTGCGAGTTGGGATATTGAACAAGAATGTGTCTAGATCAGTTGGTTTCTGTGTTGGTGTTGTAAGGTTGAACCGGTTAGGGACTTAGGTTCGAGTCCCGTCCCCAACATTATTATTTTTAAACATATTTGGTCTGGGCCGAGTACTGGGCTTGGTTTGGGCCTGGGTGATTGGGCTGGATGTATCTGGGCTCCAGTTTAAAAGGTTTGGGCTAAAGGTTTGTTGGGTTAAGGAGAGTTTAACAAACTAGTTTTATTTGTGTCAACATTATTATTATTATTATACTTGTATATATATATACATATATATAATGAATAATGGTATTAGGGTTTAAAATGTCACAAAATAAACAATAAAACTTGTCGTTTTTATCCGTAACGTATATTTATTTAACGTATAATGTTACAGTCTCCCCTACTTTTAGGAACTTCGCCCCGAAGTTAAGAGAAGCACTAGATTTACAATTGGTCAACTACCGAAAACCTTGATAAAATTTCACACTACCTTAACGTACCTGTAAATTCATGATTATGTTCCGGACCGTAATTACCAATTTACCTTACATTAGGGTTTTGTGTCCTTTTATGACTCTACCGATTGTTGAGCAAGTCTGATAGTCTCCACCAGTCGTTGAGCAGGTTGTAGGGCCTCTCCCGACTGTTGGAAAGACATGATGACCTCTACCAATCGTTGAGTAGATTGTTTGGTAGTCAACTAATTGTTGTACAAGTAAGCAAGTATGATTATAGACATAGCAATCAGTTCACATTCAAACAAGCATGCACACAGATGTTATGATAATACTTGAATTTATTATTTGAATCAAAAGTGGCAATACATGGAATTAAAGAGAAAATAGACATTATTCAAATGGTAGGGTTTGCTGTTAGGTAGCTGGAGGGTCTTGATCTCTGTTTAGTTTAGGGCATCGGTTACGGAAGTGATTTGGGTTTCCACATTCATAGCATTGACCATAGTTGTATTTACCAGGGCGATTAGGATTAGCAACCTGAGCAGGGTTGGTTGGTTGATCGGTATTAGGGTTTGGGGTCTCGCGACATGTGTTGACTAGATGGCCATACCTACCACAATTGGTGCACAAGCGACACGCTGAAACAGCGGGATGATGTCGATTGCATGTGTTACACAATGGAAAGTTTCTTGTATAAGGCTTCTTGTTAGAAACTTGGGTAGTGAGGTTTACATCAGGATCCTGGTCTTACGCTTCTGATTCTTGGTAGTTAATGCGGCCACAATACTTGTTTTCTCGCCTTTCCGAACTAAGTCCCCGTTCTTTATGTGATTTCCATCGCCATTTCCATTTCCATTTCCATTGCTATACCCATTCATTTGGATGACTTGAGTCAACAAGTTAGAAACCAGAGTTGTGATTCGTTGTGCCATTTGTTGGGAAATAATCGCAGCTAGTTGGGCATCACTCCCATTAATGTGGTTAGTGTTGTGGTCGTTGCTATTCACTTCATCTTGATAGTCACCATTGTTAAGGCGAGTGCTGCGACATGGAGACATGATCTGTAAGGGACACAATGAAGCTTTTTTTAATGGGGCATGAAGTGTATGAGGTAATATAAGGAATGTAATCATTTATCCATAAATAAACGAAAACGTTGACTTATCAAAGATTCTAGATTCTAATAACATATGAAGACATGCTTTAGCCTATAAGTGAACACTCATCCCGAGAATTCCCAGGTAGGCATCCGGGTCCCTCGTCTGATTGGGATATATGCGCAATGCCAGCCTAGACAGAAGACTCAGAATACAGGCGTTCACCCTTCCAGATTGCACGTGTTCGTTATTAAAATCTAGAACTTCGACGAGATCTCAAGGTGGTTCAGGTTAAACCTGAGGATTTTGCCTTATTAGTCTAAGAGTGGATCCAGTGATGGAGAGCAACCTTCTTGAAAGTGGGGATATGAAGTAGGAGGGAGATAGAGAATAGCAAGTAAAAGAAGCAAGTACTGGTTAAATCCTATGGTTATAGACTAGATTATTTCTCTAATAACCTAATTCCCTATAACCATGGCTCTGATACCAATCTGTAACACCCCAACCGATGGCGGAAACATCGGGATGTCACGTATTGATGATTGTTCAGTAGCTCATGGTGAATAATAATTTAAATAAGTTACATACAATTGTTCTAAGAATTTGTACATCAATTTGAATAAAACTATGCAAACATCTTCAAGCATCAATTCAAATCTTCAAGCAAGTAGAACCTGAAACATGTTAAGTTGAAAATGTTTTGGGTCAACAAAAGTTGGTGAGAATTACATAGGTTTTGATAATCGAATAAAATTGTTGTGCAATTCATGTGTCATGGCAATCTAGTCCATATGCGAAAACATACTAGAAGTAAATCGAGTGCATAATCAACCTTGTGACTGTTGCATTGTGGTACATCCCATACGCTCATGGTTCACTCGTTTAAATTGCAGTAACAAACACCCACGCAACCTTTGTAGGAGGCACGTATCCGGGTGGGATTGTCAGTCCAATAGATCTATCAATGTATACCGTTTGGCTGATGAATGTTTATGCTAGAATTGTGCTTACCCTAGTCATGTTCAAGACATAATGCAACATAGAAATACACATAGACACATTGATGTTTGAATTGCATAAATAATGTTGTAACATGTTTCACCCCAAAAATGGTGATAAATAGAAAAGGGGCTATGTAAAACTCACCTTAGCAAAATATTATATCTGTTGAAAAATTGAATATTGGTGTTGCCCAAATGTATCAAGTATCACCCTATAATAAGGTAATAAATATGTCTAAGTCTATCAAGTCTACAAATGTATAAGTTTCTAGGGCTTCGAATTGGGGATAAATGCTTGTTTGATTAATATAAAAAACGTTTGATAATTGAGGGAATATTAATAAATAAATAACCAAAAATCTTTTTAGGAAATTTAAAGTTAAGATGGTCACAATAATGTATTTAAAGTGTAAAAATAATTTTTACAAAATTATTTTCTTTAAAATAGAATATTAATTCTATTTATAACAAATAGTCAAAATTTGACTTTAATATCTAAAAATATTAGAATTAAAGAATTTTAAGTTTAAAATTTATATTTCTGTTCTAAATATTCAGAAATAATTCGTATAAAATTTTGGTGCAAAAATATTAAAAATTGGATTTATTATGATTTAATTATGATTAAAACTAACAAAAACTGATTAAAAATATTAAATAAATGATTTTTCAGAATTAAAAATCATTTCAGAAAAGTTTATCATTATATAAACTTAGAATAATTTTTGTGGAAATTTATAAAATTGTTTTGATATTTTAATGAAATTTTATAAATATAATAGAATAAAATTGATTTAATTATTAAATATATTAAATAAATGTATTTTTGAAAACTAAAAATTGTAGGTGAAGCATTTATATCAGATTAACTAAAAGTAATTTTTTTAGAATTTATAAAAGGATTTTGATAATTAAAAACGAATTTATAAAATTAAATGTATTATATATAAGTATTTGATTTGTTTAAAAAAAAGATAAATGAGAAAAAGGGACAAAAGGACGCCACTGCCGGGACTCGAACCCGGGTGGCCAGTGGTTGTGTATAAGGCACCAGACACAACCATCTGGTCCAGCCAGTGGTTGTGTTTGGTTATAGTTCCATTAAAATAAATAACCTCGAAGGTTTCGTGTTCTTCCCCAAATTATACAATTTCGAGCCCTAGTATTTTCAATTGATCAATACACACGACATTAACCCAATCAATCATGGGGTTAATGTCGTGCACACGCCAATTAACAAATCCCACAAAAAAAAACAAACTTACAATTATGTTTTGATATTAAATTGCTCGGTCAACGCTCGAGTCAAAACACGAACAGAAATCAACGAACAGAGGATTTTGTGAAGAATTGAAGATTGGGAAAGATGAAATAGCGAGTTGTGATTGCTCGGGAACGATCAATTTATAGTATTAAGGTCTAGATTGTATAATTGGAAGATTTTGACCACGTCTTGAATGTAGGACGCGTTCTAGCTAAATATGGTATAAATTGATTATCAATAATCACGTAGCCGAGTCAATACAGGCCGGTAATCACGCATTTAAACCAATCCAGATCTTAAGACGCGTCCCTCGTGGTTAATTTTGGTGATTGTTTGTCATAGTTGACTTCCTTAGTCAACTGTGAAGATTTTATTCGAATGTTATAAGGATTGCGAGTTGGGATATTGAACAAGAATGTGTCTAGATCAGTTGGTTTCTGTGTTGGTGTTGTAAGGTTGAACCGGTTATGGACTCAGGTTCGAG
The DNA here is from genome assembly GCA_030844895.1 of Ambrosia x helenae. Lineage (NCBI taxonomy): Eukaryota > Viridiplantae > Streptophyta > Magnoliopsida > Asterales > Asteraceae > Ambrosia > Ambrosia x helenae. The sequence goes on along the minus strand of CM061225.1, from coordinate 14,765,102 downwards.
TCCCGTCCCCAACATTATTATTTTTAAACATATTTTGTCTGGGCCGGGTACTGGGCTTGGTTTGGGCCTGGGTGATTGGGCTGGATGTATCTGGGCTCCAGTTTAAAAGGTTTGGGCTAAAGGTTTGTTGGGTTAAGGAGAGTTTAACAAACTAGTTTTATTTGTGTCAACATTATTATTATTATACTTGTATATATATATATATACATATATATAATGAATAATGGTATTAGGGTTTAAAATGTCACAAAATAAACAATAAAACTTGTCGTTTTTATCCGTAACGTATATTTATTTAACGGGAAATGTTACAGGTAAGGCGTGGACTGTTAACCTCGCCAAGATAACCTAAGAGGTGGAAACGAATGTAATGGGGGTAATGGAAGGAATGATGACGAGTAGGTTCGATGAACTAAAGAAATTGATTGAAGAGGGGTCGTCCGGCTCCTAGAATGTTAAGAGATGTACATTCCGAAACTTTATGTCATGCAACCCCACGGTGTTTATGGGAGAAATAGATCCACTCGAATGTCTAAGGTGGATCTCAGATATGGAAGGGGTGTTTGCACGAAGTTATTGTGAAGGCGTAGATGAAGTAATGTTTGCCACGGGTCAGTTGCGACTCCGCGCAAAGGATTGGTGGGATAGTTATAGTAAGGAAGTGGGGCAAGAACGAGTAAGAACCATGACATGGGTTGAGTTTAAAGAGCCATTCATGAAGCATCATTGTCCTCAAACTGTAATTGATCGCATTCAGGAAGAGTTTCTACACCTCCGCCAGAAGAATGAAACCATTGATGAGATCACAAACATATTCCTCGACAAGATGAAGTTTTGTCCGGAATTGGTGGGAACGGAACAGATGAAGATTAACAGGTATCATGCCATGTTAAGGGCAGAATACCGAGAGTTTATCACTGCATCGAAATGCAACACATTGGGTGAACTTATCGATTGGGCTCGTGAACGGGAAACAAAATTAAAATGCCAAGAACAACGGGGTGAGAAGAGAAAGGTTGAAAGGACTTGGGAGTCACCGAAGAAGGCTAAGGGGCACGAACAGGGCAAGAAGGATTCTAAGAAGGGTGAGGTACCGAGTTGTAACACGTGTGGGAAACCGCATACGGGGAATGCCGCTTGGGACAAAAGACGTGCTACAATTGTGGGAAGGCGGGACATCCGTTTTATAAATGCCCTAGTCCGGTTCAGTTGTGTTATCATTGTTATGAACCCGGGCACTTCAAAGCGAATTGTCCCAAGCTCAAGAAGGAGGCACCGAAAGAGGGAAAGAAGAATGAAGCTTTCGAAGGCTCATGGAAGAATGTTTCAACTCACCACCGAAGAAGCAAAGAACCACCCCGAGGTGGTGTCGGGTATGTTACTAGTCAACAATACTCTTATGTATGTGTTGTTTGATACGGGGGCAAGTAGGTCTTTTGTGTCTACCAAAGTGATTTACCACCCTCCTTTATCATTGAAACGTTGTCAAACCCATTAGAAGCAGAAATTGCGGATAGTAAGAACTATTTATTACACAACATATGTAGAGATTGTACTCTCACGGTAGAAGGGGAGGATTTTAGGGTAGACTTGGTACCTATGCCTATGGGGGAATTCCAAGCAGTGATAGGCATGGATTGGTTGGCCAAACACCACGCGGAATTCCAATGCAAGAATAAAACCATATACGTTACCTCGCCTAGTGGGCGGCGGGTAAGTTTTATAGGGGATAGAAAGGTCGAAGCCAAGTTGTGTACCTTGGTGGAAACCATGAAGCATGTGCGTAATGGGGAAAAGCATTCATGGCCTACGTAGTTGATACCACTATCACCACCCCCAAGATTGAAGAAGTACCGATTGTTAGGGAATTTCGGGATGTATTTCAGGACGATCTTCCGGGGCTTCCTCCCGAACGCGAAGTAGAGTTCAAAATTGAATTGGTACCCACGGCTCAACCCATTGCAAAAACACCATATAGGTTGGCCCTCACCGAACTCCGGGCGTTGATGACACAACTTCAAGAGTTACTCGATAAGGGCTTCATTCGCCCGAGTGTGTCCCCGTAGGGAGCCCCTAAATTGTTTGTGAAAAAGAAGGATGGGTCTATGCGGATGTACATAGACTACCGGGAGTTGAATAAACTAACAATAAAGAACCGCTACCCCTTACCCCGTATTGATGATCTATTTGATCAACTTCAAGGGGCGAGTTGGTTCTCAAAGATTGACCTTCGCTCTGGGTACCATCAGTTGAAGGTAAGGGAAGAAGATGTGGCCAAAATGGCGTTTAGGACTCGGTATGGGCATTACGAGTTCCTAGTAATGTCCTTCGGGTTGACAAATGCTCCGGCCGCATTCATGGATTTGATGAATCGGGTGTGTCGTTCAATGTTGGATCGTTTTGTGATAGTATTTATAGACGACATTTTGATCTACTCCCGAAGTGAATCGGATCACGCGGATCACTTACGAGAAGTCCTTGAGACGCTTAGAAAGGAGAAGCTTTATGCTAAATTTTCTAAGTGTGCCTTTTGGTTGAGGGAAGTCCAGTTTTTGGGACACGTGGTGAATGAGAAGGGCATTTTTGTAGACCCTTCGAAAGTGAAGGCGGTGGTGGAATGGGTTTCTCCCAAGAACCCGAGTGAAATTCAAAGTTTTCTGGGCCTAGCCGTGTAACACCCCAACCGATGGCGGAAACATCGGGATGTCACGTATTGATGATTGTTCAGTAGCACATGGTAAATAATAAGTTTCAATAAATGATTTAAATGAACTACATACAATTGTTCTAAAAATTTGTACATCAAAATGAAAAATACTAGCTACGCATCTTCAAGCATTAACTCTAATCTTCGAATAAGCCATAACCTGAAACATGTTAAGTTTGAAAATATTTTGGGTCAACAAAAGTTGGTGAGAATTACATAGGTTTTGATAATTGAATAAAAACTTGTACAATTCGAGTGTCATGGCAAGTCTAGTCCATATGTGAAAACAAAACAATCGGGTAAATCGAGTGCATAATCAAACCTTGTGACTAGAATATTGTGGTCCATCCCATACTCTCATGGTTCACGTGATTATGTTATAAATTCGATAACAATCACCCACGCTACCTATGTAGGAGGTACACGTATCCGGGTGGGATTGTCAGTCCAATAGATCTATCATTGTATACCGTCGGCTGATCAATGTTAATGATTATGCTAGAATATTGTGCTTATCCTAGTAATGTTTAAGACATAATGCAACATAGAATAACACATAGACACTTGTGATTGAATTGTAAATTGAATGTTGTAACATGTTTCACCCCAAAAAAAATAGTGAATGGAAAAGGGGCTATGTAAACTCACCTTAGGTGCTTAATGAGTTCGTGAGTTTTCTTGAGCGTGCAAACACTTAGTAATAATGCCTTGGAAAACTCGGAACTAGCTAGAGGAGATAATGATGGATGAAAACTTTAGTATATGGGAGATGGGATAATAATGTTTTTTTTTTTTTTTGAATGGTATAAAGAGTTGAATGGTAGGCTAGTGTATTTATAGTGTAAAATTTGGAGTTGTAATTAGGGACTACTTTGACTAGGCTAGAATTTAGGAACAACTTTGACTTGACTAGAAGACCATATTTACTAACACTTTGACTTGACTTGACTAGGAGACTACGTTTGACTTTTCAGGTTTGACTAAGGGACCTTGAAAGGGTTTAAGTTTAATTGGTTTTAATTAACATCACAAAACACCAAATGGTGTAGTGGTTTGTGTGGTGTGGTTAAGGTTTAGCCCGCCAGGGACTCGGGTTCGAATCCTGGCACAGGCAAACATTTTTTTTAACGTTTTTAAATCAGAATTTAATACAATCCAATTTAATATTGATTATACGTCATTATTTAAACAAAAAAATTAACAAAATGGATGGTAAAGATACTGTAAACATGAATCGGATGAATAAACGAGGGAGTTATATATATATATATATATATATAAAGAAAATTTGTGTGATGTTACAGTCTCCCCTACTTTTAGGAACTTCGTCCCGAAGTTATTAAAAACACAGGGTTGAGGGTGATTGGAACAACCGTGGTTTGGAAAATTTGGGGTTAAGGCACGACATGAATTTTGTAGGTAATAGAAATAACTGTTTCGAATAATTTAGATAAGAGGATTGATATGTGTGAGTTTTAAGTGTTGGATTAGGCTCATCTGAAATAGCAAGGAGAATAAGAATCTAGTAAGAACACTAAACTTAAGTTTTAGGGATCCTAAAAGAAATGCATGAATTGATTGACTATAAAAAGACTAAATGAACTACTAGGTAACTAGGGTTTATAATTGGTTATCTATCGTAACCTTGATAGAATTTCACACCACCTTAACGTACCTGTAAATTCATGATTACGTTCCGGACCGCAATCACCAATTTACCTTACATTAGGGTTTTGTGTCCTTCTATGACTCTAACACACATGTAAGTAATGCAAAAATAATCCTGTGATTGAACCTCTGTGTTAATGAGTCCAACTGTTGAGCAGGAAAAAGACTCCTACCAGTTAGTGAGTAGGAACCTCTATCGATTGTTGAGAAGGTTCGATAGCCTCTACCAGTCGTTGAGCAGGTTGTAGGGCCTCTACTGACTGTTGAAAAGGCATGATGACCTCTACCAATCGTTGAGTAGGTTATTTGGTACTCTACTAACTGTTAAGCAAGTACTTCATCCTCTATCAGTTTTTTGATTAAGTGTACCAATTATTACACACATAAATTGCAAATTGATAATATGCACATGTAAGCAATCAAGTATCAAGTATAGCATGCGAGTTGTAATAGAGTTGCCCTAGACAAGGTTAATGACTCTAGGTGTGTCTATAGCAAATAGTTTATATTCCATAACTTCTAGTATCAAATGTTTAAATATGGTAGATAATCGAATCCTCATGTATAACTAAGGATTAAGTTTGATGCAACACACAATCAAATTTTAATCGTTTGGTTATCATGGGTAACTAGCTCATGTTTGAGAAGGTGAAGGACATGAATTTAGTTCTTGGGGGAATGATGAAAAATCTCGAAACAGAATTAAGGTTGCGAGAGATAGTGAATGTGAAGATGGTTGATAAAGAGTTTATTTTATAGTAAGGAGATTATGTAGCAATGTAACTTGTGGGGTTTGGATTAAAGATTATAATCAAGTGTATAAGAAAACATGATTGTGGTATATGCCAAATATTGTAAAAATTTGAACAAGTTGAAAATGAGTGAGTGTCGATGGAGAATCTAGAGACTAGATATTATTCCTATGGATAAAAAAAATCTTATTTTCAAAATTGGTTTTATACATAAAGCAAAAGTTGTTAAATAGTACAAGCTAAGTGGGCTTTGATTAAAATATTCCCGTTAGTTGGAGATTTCAAACATGACATTAGGTTTTGAAGATCAAGGTTCTATTAAGTGATTTTTAATAGTTTAAAACATTATATAGAAAATTGTTTGTTACGTCAATAAATAAACAATTGAATTTAAGTTCGAGGACATCTTTTGACAAAAATATGTACTTTGTAAAGTTACTAGGTAATGAAAATACAACAAGATTTAGAAATCTTTAGTTTGTCCTAAGGTATGAGGTTATAGTTTTTAAAAATAAGTAACATGTGGAGAAATGAAATAATATGATTTGGGTAGGGTGTTGAATATTTAAAAAGTGGCTAAGATGGTAAGGTGAAGTGTGATTGTGAAATCCATAGATGGTTATGAAATGAGTTTGATTTAAGCTGTAAAATTTTGAGATTTTAGAGCTTAGTTTAAGGAAAGTGAGTGTAATCATTTATTTATTAATTAAAACGAATAAAAGAAAACGTTGACTTATCAAAACTTCTAGATTCTAATAACATAATGAAGACATGCTTTAGCCTATAAGTGAACACTCATCCCGAGAATTCCCAGGTAGGCATCCGGGTCCCTCGTCTGATTGGGATTTATGCGCAATGCTAGTCCTCGACAGAAAACTCAGAATACAGGCGTTCACCCTTCCAGTTTGCACATGTTCGTTATTAAAATCTAGAACTTCGACGAGATCTTCAAGGTGGTTCAGGCTAAACCTGAGGATTTGTCCTATTAGTCTAAGAGTAGATCTTGTGATAGAGAGCACTCTTCTTGTAGGGACTAAAGTAAGGATAAGAAGTAGGATAGAGAATATAAACAAGTAAGGTTGCAAGTAAAAGGAGCAAGTACTGGTTAAAATCCTATGGTTATAGACTAGATTTTTTTTTTCTAATAACCTAATTCCCTATAACCATGGCTCTGATACCAATCTGTAACACCCCAACCGATGGCGGAAACATCGGGATGTCACGTATTGATGATTGTTCAGTAGCACATGGTAAATAATAAGTTTCAATAAATGATTTAAATGAACTACATACAATTGTTCTAAAAATTTGTACATCAAAATGAAAAATACTAGCTACGCATCTTCAAGCATTAACTCTAATCTTCGAATAAGCCATAACCTGAAACATGTTAAGTTTGAAAATATTTTGGGTCAACAAAAGTTGGTGAGAATTACATAGGTTTTGATAATTGAATAAAAACTTGTACAATTCGAGTGTCATGGCAAGTCTAGTCCATATGTGAAAACAAAACAATCGGGTAAATCGAGTGCATAATCAAACCTTGTGACTAGAATATTGTGGTCCATCCCATACTCTCATGGTTCACGTGATTATGTTATAAATTCGATAACAATCACCCACGCTACCTATGTAGGAGGTACACGTATCCGGGTGGGATTGTCAGTCCAATAGATCTATCATTGTATACCGTCGGCTGATCAATGTTAATGATTATGCTAGAATATTGTGCTTACCCTAGTAATGTTTAAGACATAATGCAACATAGAATAACACATAGACACTTGTGATTGAATTGTAAATTGAATGTTGTAACATGTTTCACCCCCCAAAAAAATAGTGAATGGAAAAGGGGCTATGTAAACTCACCTTAGGTGCTTAATGAGTTCGTGAGTTTTCTTGAGCGTGCAAACACTTAGTAATAATGCCTTGGAAAACTCGGAACTAGCTAGAGGAGATAATGATGGATGGAAACTTTAGTATATGGGAGATGGGATAATAATGTTTTTTTTTGAATGGTATAAAGAGTTGAATGGTAGGCTAGTGTATTTATAGTGTAAAATTTGGAGTTGTAATTAGGGACTACTTTGACTAGGCTAGAATTTAGGAACAACTTTGACTTGACTAGAAGACCATATTTACTAACACTTTGACTTGACTTGACTAGGAGACTACGTTTGACTTTTCAGGTTTGACTAAGGGACCTTTAAAGGGTTTAAGTTTAATTGGTTTAAATTAACATCACAAAACACCAAATGGTGTAGTGGTTTGTGTGGTGTGGTTAAGGTTTAGCCCGCCAGGGACTCGGGTTCGAATCCTGGCACAGGCAAACATTTTTTTAACGTTTTTAAATAAGAATTTATTACAATCTAATCCAATTTAATATTGATTATACGTCATTATTTAAACAAAAAAATTAACAAAATGGATGGTAAAGATACTATAAACATGAATCGGATGAATAAACGAGGGAGTTCTATATATATATATATATATATATATATATATATATATATATAAAGAAAACTTGTGTGATGTTATAAGCCGGTTATTATAGAAGATTCATCCAAGATTTTTCAAAGATGGCACTACCTTTGACACGGATGACAAAGAAGAGTGAAAAGTTCGTTTGGGGCGAAGACCAAGATAGAGCCTTCCGAGTGCTGAAAGAGAAGTTGTCTAGTTCGCCTGTTCTGACCTTGCCTGAAGGGTCAGATGATTTTGTGGTTTATACGGATGCCTCGCATCAAGGGTTGGGGTGTGTTTTGATGCAACGGGGGAAAGTCATCGCCTACGCATCAAGACAACTCAAACCCCATGAATGTAATTACCCAACCCACGATTTGGAGTAGGGGGCCGTAGTGTTTGCGTTGAAAATCTAGAGGCATTACCTGTATGGGACAAAATGTACCATATATTCTGATCACAAAAGCCTCAAGTATCTCTTCGAACAAAAAGATCTCAACATGAGACAACAGAGGTGGCTAGAGTTGATCAAAGATTATGATTGTGATATCGTGTACCACCCGGGCAAGGCCAATGTGGTGGCCGATGCTCTGAGTCGGAAAGAATACCCACCCCGATTCAAGTTAAGGCCTTGGGTGTAGTAATTACACCTACCCTTTTGGGTGAGATACGAAAGGCTCAAGTCGAGGCTTTGCAAGCCAATGATCCGAAGAAGATAAGAATGAAAGGGATGATAGACAAGTTGGAAGAAAATGCGGTTGGGATGAAGACCCGATATGGGCGGGTATGGGTTCCTTGGACATGTGAAGTCAAGGCTTCACTACTTGACAAAGCCCACAAGTCCCGGTTCTCAATCCACCTGGGGGCGACCAAGATGTATCGGGATCTAAAGAAAGACTATTGGTGGCCGGGAATGAAGCGCGACATCGCTAAGTATGTGGAGAAATGTTTGACCTGTTCACAAGTCAAAGCCGAACACCAAAAGCCTTATGGGAAGCTACAATCACTTGAGGTGCCGGTGTGGAAGTGGGAGGAGATAACCATGGATCTCGTGACAAAATTACCAAAGACAAGGAAGGGTTATGATGCAATCTGGGTAGTGGTGGACCAGCTTACAAAAAGCGCACACTTTTTGGCTATTCGAGAGGCCTACACCTCCAAACGGATGGAGAAAATTTATGTGAATGAGATTGTATCCCGGCATGGTGTACCCGTGTCTATTGTGTCGGATCGGGATACTCGATTCACATCGCGGTATTGGAGGAGGTTTCAAGAAGAAATGGGTACAAAGTTGTTAGTTAGTACCGCCTACCACCCTCAAACTGACGGGCAAACCGAAAGGACCATTCAGACCCTCATAGATATGATGAGGGCATGTGTTTTAGATTTTGGGGGAAGTTGGGATGAACACTTACCATCAGTGGAATTCTCTTATAATAACAGTTATCACAGTAGCATCCAAATGGCACCATTTGAGATGTTATATGGGAGAAAATGTAGAACCCCGGTGTGCTGGGGGAAGTGGGTCAGCGGGAGTTAGCTCCAAGTGATTTAGTGGCCCTCACTAACGAGAAAATTAGCCTAATACGGGCTAGAATTCAAGTCGCCCAAGACCGACAGAAGGCTTATGCGGATCGTAGAAGACGCCCGATCGAATTTCAAGTAGGATATTTTGTGTTATTAAAAGTCTCCTCTTGGAAGGGCATCATCAGATTTTGTAAACGCGGGAAGTTAGGCCCGCGCTATATAGGACCATTCAAAATTTTGGCACGGGTCGGGCATGTGGCTTACCGGTTGGAGCTAACGCCATCCTTGAGTGGGATCCATAACACCTTTCATGTGTCCTAGTTACGGAAGTGTCTCGCGGATGAAACCGCGTACGTACCTTTTGAAGACATAGAGGTAGACGACAAATTGAATTATGTAGAAAAACCGGTGGCTATAAGAGATTTCAAGGTAAAGCGGTTGCGAAATAAGACCATAAACCAAGTTTTGGTTCAATGGCAACATCGGAAGGGTTCGGATCTTACGTGGGAATCTGAGGAGGAAATGCGGAAACACTATCTTGCTCTATTCGGTACGTATCTAGGTTTCGGGGTCGAAACCTCTTTAAGGGGGGTAGACTTGTAACACCCTAAAAATGTTAAAGTGATAGGTAGTATGGTATATATATATATATATATATATATATATATATATATATATATATATATGTGTAAGTATAAGTATGTATGTATACGTGAATATATATGTATGTGTAAGTTTGTACCCCTAGTTGTAAGTAGCGCATTGGTAGTTGTACATTTGACAAACATAAAATTTACCAAGTTAGTTACTTAGGTAAATTGGTGGAAGCTTAACTAATAAAGAGGGAGGGGTTAAATCTGAAATAACACACACCTTGAGGGGTTAGTTTGGGGAGAATAGAAGTGGTAAATACTTAAGGGATAAGAAGGGAAAATGGGGATTGTTACAAAGAAAAGAAAAAGAATTGCAGAGAGAGAGAGAAGGAGGGTGGCGACACAAGGGGTCTTCACCTCTGCCATCCATAGCTGAAAAATTAAGGGTAGAAATCACCTCCAATCCCCTGCATGTTCTCGAATTATTAGCCCTCTTGTGGTGCTAATCTCATTGGTAAGTTGTATGATTAATTTTGGTAGAGTTTAGGAGTAGCTTGGTGGAATTTCATGATTATGTGATGATAATTACTCTTGTGCTTGAGAAAGCATGATTTCTGTGTATGATAATGTAAAATTGATGAGATTTCATGTTAAAAATGGGGTATGTAGGGCTGAATTAAGAATTGATAAGTGGGTGTTGGAATGAAAGCTTCTGTTGACTTTTAAAAGTCAAACAAGACCCCAACACCAAGAAAACTCAATTGATTATGTATTGTTGTTAATTATAAAGGTAGATTGTAAATGTTAGTGTAGAAAGGGAGATTTTGCATCCTAGGATGGTATGACAACTTGAATGTAAGGTAATGCACACCAAATGTATGATAAAATGCCTAGCACCTTAGAATAGGTGGGTTTGTGAGAAATGAATGATAAATGTAATGGTAGTGTTGTAACTATGAAACTATGTTAGTTTACCCATCATGAACCAAGAATGGTAATGGGTAAAGCATGAGAAACTAAAGTATGGATTTCCTTCACTATGTAGGTGTGAAGGTAGAAGGCTCAAGCGGTCAAAAGGAGCACGGTGCACACGACAAAGGTAAGTTGGTTACTACCAACTATTTAGTTTAATGAATATATTGGTCATATTTGTTATGTATGTATTTGTTGTGGTTGAACTTGACGGAATGAAAGTAGTATGAAGTACCTTTGTGGTTACACAAGGGTGCAATTTAGTAGAATGGTTTAAAATGGTCGAAGCACCCTTAACGGGTCAAAACGGTAGAAGTACCCTTAACGGGTCAAAACGGTAGAAGTACCCCTACGGGTCAATACGGTAGAAGTACCCTTAATGGGTCAAATGATAGAAGTAAGGATTTTATCATGGTTCCATGGATTCCTTGGGTTCCTTGGACAAGATGATGATATTGTTTTTAGCATACTAAATGTTTGCCTTGTTAGGTAAAGCTCACGAGTGAAGATCAAGTCTCAAGGGAGGTCGGATTATGCACGCTCACGTTCTTTTGGGTTGGGTACCATGGTAGTATTAGGATCTTTGAGTCATTTAAACAAGTTGTTAATGTTTTGTACATGGTTTTGAATATGGGTCAAAGATTCACATGGTAGCCAATTGGGCATTGTCTTTTGTAAATTTAACTAGTGTCGCCAAGGTTGTTGGTATGTCGTTGGACAAGACGTTTGGATGTTTATATATTATCCTTATGTTTAAAAAAAAATCGAGTCTTACATTTACGTATGAACATAATCTTATGAACATGATCAATTCACCAATTAGCATACACATATGACACCAATCACATAGAAATTGCAAGATTTTACCACATAGTAGTGTAATTCATGTTTAGGGTATAAACCCACTACTTATACATAATGAAAATTCATAATTTTATATGAATCAACAACATATAACAATTCATTATGTTTTATAGCTTCCTTGATGTCTACTATCACATAGAAGTCCATAGAAGCTAAGAAATCACGTTTTTGATATGAACCCTAATTCACTATCTTCCACGTACAAGTGTTTTAGGTGTAATCAAAGGGGTCTAAAGATACCTTGCGATGTGTAGAACACTAGATGAACAAGAATTTCATCATGAATTAAGAAACTCCCTTTGATTTGGGCAGATTTGAGCTTGGTTCATGAGTTATAGACAAGTCTGTGTGTGTTTAGGTGTGTTGGGTGATTTCCAAGAAGATGGAAATCGATCCCCACCTTTTTTCCTTTAACCCCTCTTTGCAACTTTGAACAATTGCCACGTTCAGCCCTTCAAGTTCTAGTTTCCTTGTTTTATTAGACCATAACACTATCTAGGCTAGTCTTTGATTTATGTTTTATGTCTAGGCTTTGAATCGACTAACATATTTAGCGGGGTTATTTTCCTATTATAACAAAATCCCCGTTTTAATCTTTGATAGAATGTTCAAATTATCATTTCATTTGTTTTGTTATTTGCTAATCATGCCAAGTGGCATGATTAAGCGAAACTAATTTTCGGGGTGTTACACTATCAGAATAGCTCCATGCTTGCTTTTTAAGAGGTCGGTTAGGGTCAAATGCTTTCATGACTTTGAAGGAGTGTAATTACGTATCTCCATATTGAAACTATTAAGTCACACAAATGTCATTGGCAAAAATTCCATACACCGTTATATGCTTGATTTTATACATATATTATGATCAAATTCCCTCCACTTTGATGTTTTTTATTGATTTCACCATGATTTGATAATGATTTACTTAACTAACAAATTTTATAGGAAATGGTGGAAAATCAAGTGATTAGGGGAAGAAAGCGAAGAATTATTGAAGAGTCAAAAAGTTGGTGAAAATGTGTGTAAAAAACAAGAAAGCATATTTTTTTTCTGGTTCCATGCGAACTGCAGGTTATTTTCCAAATGATCCACATGGAGCCTGTCAGTGGAAAATAAAAAAAAACTCATTGCGGACCGCATGCCTTCGAAATACGGAAAAAAGGTTTTGCCCTATTTAAGTTATCGGCTTGTTTAAAGTTGATTATTATTGAAACACAGCAACCAAGGGACTATTTTGAAGCAGCTTTATGGAGATACTTAAGGCACGGGTTGTGAGGAACAAAGTTTGAAGGTTCACGAGTTCGGTTTATGAATACTACTTTGTTTCTAAACATCAAAAACGTGTCTTGCGTGATTTTACTTATTGTTTTTGTGATGTTTTTAAACATTATGAGTAGCTAAACTTCTAATTCTTTACGTTAGATAAACCTAGACGTATGGGTTGAATATTTGACTCTAGTTTTTTAATAAACTGTGATGATTTATGTGTTTATGCAATGTTTCTGATTTTGAATATCGTGTGCTAGTGTTGATTGAATTTCTTAGTTGTTTGTTGGTTTTGTTAGTCTAGGCACATAGAGATATCCCCTAGTCTCAAAAACCATTCTTGGCACTTGAGTATCTTCATGATCATGGCATCATTCATCGAGATGTCAAAGTGAGTACTTTTAAGTTCTCATTTAAATCCAAAGGTCTTAGAATTTGTATCGAAACACACTTTATTGCTTTTGCATGTGTATTTTCTTCACCTTAATCGGAGATATATGTTGGTTTTGCATTATTGTGATGCTTACACATATGTCTTTTTTTTGATATGTAGGAATGGAAAGGAGATGATAGTTTAGGCTAATTTTATTGATGATTTTGTTGAAGGCATAATGACTTGGGTTTTAGAAATGTAGATTTAAAGTTTGGACTTCGTGAGTTACGTAATTGTCTCTCTTTCAGGATGTTGAGCTGATCATTTACTACCTTTATTTTTGTCAACTTTTGCATAATTTTTGCATACATGTGTGCCTGTCGGTTATGTTGAGTTGCTTGTAGTTCTTCCATGCATTTTGACACTTAGTTCGCATAATAAAAAGTATGAATATGATGCCTTCTGCGTTAAATAAATGATATGCAACTATGTCACAGTGGATTTAAAATGCTGCAGTGCAACATTTTTACCCCAAAATATGAATATATTTCTTTGTATTCTAAGTATTAGGCATACTTCGATGTTGTTTTCTACACATGTTTGACTATTAAATCATCTTTACATTGACCTCCTCCTATGTTTTTTCAGACAATGGCTCTTATTTCTAAAACGTGTTAGTTATAGTTGGTTTTGCAATCATTTTCTTTTTGTTGTGGAGGTTACAAAGTTCCACTGTTAAAAATACTTCACAGTAAAAGAAAATGGTCTCAAGGTTTCATAGAAAGACTAACCATTTTGTGTTAGTGAATCAACCTTTTATATCATGGGTTAAAGTTATACATTGTTATGGTTCAAAATTCTGCACTATTATAGGTAAATTTCTATTTTCTACACTGTTATATGGTTCAAATTCTGCACTATTTTGGGTTAAGTTTTTGCATTGTTTGTGGTTAAAAACATTCATAATTTGGGTTAAAACGCTGCACTTATTGGGGTACAAATACTCTAATGTTTGGGTTAAAACAACTTATATTTTTGGAAAATATTGCAATTCAATATGTAACATTTTTTTTATTAAAGTGGAAGCATAGTTTAAAATTACAATAATGTGTTTGAAGAGTCCGGGGTATATAGAATTCCCCACTTGCAAAAATGTGACATGTTCCTTTTTTATGTCTTGCAAGCATTATAGATATCAAGATTGATGAGCGACATTCATGGTACTACGAGTCAGTGACGTTCAAGCATTATAGACATCAAGATTGATGAGCGGCATTCATTGAAGTTTTTGCATGTTCGTATTTGGCTAATTAAACCAGTAGACTTTTTATTTATTTCACCATATATAGAAGGTGCTAAGATACTTTCATGTCCCAACAACCAAGTTATATAAGTATATATAGAGAATACCAGTTCATATTATGATATTATGCACTTTGTTTCTTACATGTATGAACTTTGATATATCCATTATGGTTATAACATTTGTTGCTGCTTTTTAGACCAACCGATGGGTGTGCAATTACATTATCTTTTTGGTAATATCTACTATTGCCGCTTTCTATCTTTATTTATTTATTTATTTATTTATTTTTTGATAATAAAAGCTAAATTCACTACCAAACATAGAATAGAATTTTACATAATGACGGGTAGACGGGCAACAAGTTGCGCCGCCACCCTTTTTGAATAGCAAAACTAAACCTACTAAATACAAATCCTTGCCCCTGGGGGGTCGAACAATTGCTATGAACGACCCGTTGAACTCTGGCAAGGAACCGGATGGCTTCCGGTGCCAACGCCCCAAAAGTATCAAAGGCTAATGGGACAAAAAACATGTTGATTATCCTCACAAGCTTTGGCATGCTTCTCAATCTTCTTGGACTCGGCTTTCCGCATCGCCTGCCGGTCACAAATCAGTATCTCGAAAACCGACGAGCGGGGATACCCCTGTAAGGTCCACACAAGCGTGTTTCCCGCCCACCCATCCAAACACAAGCACATCTGCTGGGCGGAGAGTAGATCTCCCATCTGTTGGGTCCGTTAGGAAATTAACCGGTGCCTCCTTTTTTGCCGATATCCCTTCCCGCCTAAGTATATCCCACAAGGCATCCCGAACAAAGTCATGGCGATACTTGAAACCTGGCAACTCTTTGCAATGGACCGCGTGTTCCCCGTATTGGTCCAAACAAGCCTTCCGACAAACTGGGCAAGTTTCATCGTCTGGGAACATAGGAATCATTAGGCGGTATTTAAGAATCGCCCTATATTCAACTGCTGACATCCGTTGCCCCCAACCCTTCAATAGGAATCACAATCAGGAAGTCCTGGGCGTGGGTCCTTGCAAGCATTCCACCACTGCTTTCTGGCGAGGAGACAAACCAAAATCATTCCCCATGTTCTGTGCAATTTTACTAAAAAGGGCATTCGCCAAAGTTTTCTGGGTCTTTGGTGGGGTGGTGTCCTTATTAGTGAAACCGCCAAGATCAAAATCTGGGAGAGCCTCGCGCAGATATTCCAAAGCTTGTATGTAATCTGGGTCAAGATCCACAACCCCACTGTCCCGCAGGATGTGGTCCTGCAACTTCCAAGATTAGGCTCTAGAAGCCACAAAAGCATATACGGCAACATCTCGAGCTGAAAGAAGCCCCAGGCCTCCTAGGCGCATCGGCAGTGACGCCATCCGCCATTGGAAGTCGCCAAAAAAAGGCCCCCCACACAACAATATCTTCAATAGCTTCCCGTAGCCCATTATCAAACCGAGATATCGCTTCCTCCATCATGGAAGGTTGGCACGTCCGCAGACCAAACAACAACTTAGCCACCCCCATGCAAGACCGAAGGAAGAGGAGCTCGCTTTGGGGATCCCTTAGGCAAGGAAGTCGTCCCATAAGGTCAACGGCACCCAAAGCTCTCCTCACGGCCAACTCACTAATAAACCCCACATCTCGACTGACGGCTCCCCCAAGGAGTTTCACCCCTTTCTCCGGTCTCCCAATCTCACATGGGAAAAGCCCCTCTTTAAACTTCGCCCCGTTGCATGACGGCCAAAAAAACCTCAGTTTTCTTAATATTAAGTTTAATACCCAGTGATAGACCCTCTGACCTGATTATGTCAAGTGCTTTAGCGACCTCTGTTGTATCCCCCATAATTGTTCCGTCATCCAGGTACCAAGCGTGAAAGGGAAGTTTGCAGTTTTCTTGCACTTTGAGAACTAAGGGGTGCAAGGCTAGGGCAAAGAGGAGTGGTCCCAAAGGATCCCCCTGCTGAACTCTAGTGGTAGCCCCAATGCAGTCATTACCAACATATAGCCTAGCTGGTTGTGCGTAAAGGAACTTCACCCACGGATAAATGCCCGGGCACCGACAATTGACCTCACGCAGGAGTGTCGTGGGGTCAACAAGATTGAAAGCATTAGAGAAGTCCACTGTGAGCATGGCTAAGGATCCGTCAGAGTGGAAACAATTAAGAAACCTATTTGCACTATGAAGCACTGCCTCCGCCCCATTAGGGGTCCCAACTCCAAATTGGTGATCCCCAAATACTTGACCATTTCCTTCCCAACCTTCTTCATAGCCCTACCATAACATAAAACTAAACATCACTAACAGGCACAAACATTTTACTTGCAGACAAGGAAAGAATGGAACAACCAGACATCTTTTTTTAGCAAGAACCTGAACCACCTTTTGTTATCTAACACAAGTACCAGGCAGGGACGGATGTAAAGCCAAGGCAGGGGGTGCACCTATTACCCCTCGATTTTGCACACGTAGTGGAATTTTTTTTTACGTTTTTTTATAAAATGTTACCCTAAAATAATTTTTTTGTTACCCCTAAAAAAAATTTATGTTACCTCATACATAATAATTTTGTTACCCCTTAAATAAATTATACGTTAACTTATATCCGAAACGAAATTTTAATAAACGTTCTCTAAACCGAATTGCTTATAAATAAACCTTTTTATTTTGTATTTATAAATAGGCCAACCCAATCCATTAACCCAATTGTTTAACTAACAAATAGCCCAACTATCCAAGCCCAACCCTAACCCTTCCCTAATTCCCCTGGCACATTATTTCTTGTTCTCGTTATCTTCCAGAAACAAAAAAAAAGAAGAAGAAAGAAAGGCCAATACCGCACGCGATTCATTTTCACGCACAAGTATCCTTCTTCTTCTTCTTTTATTTGGGTATCAGGGTTTGATAGGAAGCTTATGTTAGGCAGTTAGAATTTTGTTCTTTGTTAGCTTTAATCTGATTTGGTTTATGAAAAGATTTGGTTAATAATAATGCATTTGATGAATGACGAAGCTAAAAACAGTTCATTAAACTGAAATGAGTTGTTATATGTTTTTGATTTGTTATTAATGTTGTTAAGAGTGTAAAGACTAAAACTTTGTTGGATTTTAAATTTTAGGTTAATTGAAGTTTAAAGATTGTTTATTCAAGTTGTTTAATTCTGTGCATTTTTCTGTTCAAATGAATGTGAAGCTAAATATAGTTCAGATTGTTTAGGTTAATTGAAGTTTAAAGATTGAATCATCTAAGACAACCCGGGTTTAATCAAATGTTGGCTAGGGTGTCATCTTTTTGTGAAAAAAAAACAAGATTGAGATGGTAGAAATGACGGATACTTTTGGTAATTAAAGAAACCGAAAGAATGTTGTTACTAATCGACATCATTTTGAAGTTGAAGTTTTTAATACAGTTTTGGATTTGAAAATTCAAGAATTTGGAAATCGATTCATTGAGGTATCAACTAATTTGATAGAAAATATGTCGGGTTTAAATCCTTGTGATTCGTTTTCTAAGTTTTACATATCTAAGATAGTGGCTTTTGCTGAGATGTATCCGAATAATTTTAGTAAAGAGGAAATAAGGTGTCTTTCGGGTGATCTTACGGTTTTTTTTATCACACATTAAAGGAAGATAGTAAATTTGCAAAATTAAATGGTATGTGTGACCTTGCTCGTGTGATGGTGGAAAACGGGAAACATGAAACTTTTCCTTTGGTTTATCGGGTGTTGAAGTTAGCGTTGGTTTTACCGGTTGCAACCGCAACTTGTTGAAAGGTGCTTTTCTAAAATGAAGCTAATCAAGATGGATCTACGCAATCGAATGAGTGAGGAGTATTTGAACAATGCTCTAATTTGTGCGGTCGAAAGGGATACTTTTGATAAGGTGAAAGAAGAGGATATAATGGATCGATTTGTGCGGTCGAAAGGGATACTTTGATTAGGTATGTATTTAACTTTATTTATTATCGTGTTGTTATCTTTGTTTTGTTTACGTTATATGAAACTACGGAAACAATTTTTTTTGAATGTTACCACTAGATTTTATTTCTAGATTCGCCACTGGTACCAGGTGAGAATCTTTTGTAAGTACAAAGGCGAGTGAAGCCTAGAAAGTACACAAAACACAGATATCACTACTGTAACAAAGTTTGTAAACAACATCAACCGACATGCAACCAATGCCAATATGTCAAGATCCACAATATACATAGTGAAGTTTGGTCGTTGTGACTAGCGCCTCTATCTTCCGGCCTTTAAGATTCTACACATGTTCAAATCTACCAGTAGGTTTTTTTTGTTTGTTTATTTTTTCCAAGGGCATTTTGTTAGGGTTTTCTTTCTTTTATGTGCGGGCAACCATCATCTATTTTGACATTTCAAATTTAGAAATTTACAAGCAGTCGGCGTCGAAGCAATATTTTTGCCTTTATTTTTGTTTGAGTCAAACTTTTAGCTAAGGGGACAGATTCTTTGGAATTGTAAAAGTTTAAATTGGGTCCGAATTTTGGTGTTGCACTCATCACCAATAGACTATTCAGGGCATAATATTTAGAGGGTGTTTGGGATTGAGTTTCAAAACAACTTAGGGGGTGTTTGGGATTAATTATTCAAAACAGATTATGCGTTTTGGAAAAGCAGGGGTGGAGTTGCTTATAGATTATTACGTTTTGGTAGCCTAAAAAACTGATTATCTGCGTTTTCAAAACGCAATCCCAAACACTAAAAATTGATTATATGCGTTTTCAAAATGTAATAATCTAAAAATCAGATTCAAAACGCAATCCCAAACACCCTCTTATTGACTTATTGACTTTTTCAAGAAGCCAATAAGTCAATAAGCTGTTTGTGTAACCTAAAAACACTTTCTGTTTTGACTTTTGGCTTTTGGCTTTTAAAGGTGGAAAAACTGTTTTTGAGAAGTTAGAAATCCTGGCTTTTGGCTTTTGACTTTTGGAAAAAAAATTACAAATCTACCACCCATACAACCAATATTCACAATAAGTTAAGCGAAACACTTAAAAAAAGACAATCTATTGACTTTTTGACGTTTCTCATCCCAAAAGCTAATCCAAACACTTTTTCTAAAACTTCTTTTCAAAAAGTCATAAGCCAGTGAGCACTTCTGACCAAAAACACTTTTGTATTTCCAAACTCAATCCCAAAACACCCTCTTAGTAAACAAGCAGAACAAACAAAAAAAGTACAACGCTTTGTCGACGCTGCAGCATGCATCTATGTTTCGGTTGCACTCATAAGAGAACTTGTATAGTTATCCTTGCGGCAACACACGGGTTCCCCCACTAATGTACAAATCAAAATCGGGCAGATGTTTAGCCAGATTAGAGCATTAACCTAAAAAAATTAAAGCGGCCCATTTAAGAACAAGAAAATGACATCTTGATTTGGATTAGATCTCTATGAAACAATCCATCAATGAGAAGTTAATTGAATAATAAATTAAATGAATCATATTTTAGTATTATATGTTATAAGGAAATGAAGACAAAATTGTATTTAGTTTAGTGAAAAATAAAAGAAAATCCTTTTATTACGTTAGAAGGAACTTGCTATGAAGAAAGAAATTGTTTGAAAATACTCAATTGAAAACGACCCGCTTTCTAGTTGATCCCTCTAGAAGAAAGCGATTCTAACAATATTTCTAGTTACTTCGTTCTCTATATCTATTTGAGATATCAAATTTCTACCAAGATAACTCAAGTTTCCAACCAGCAAGAATCCTAATGAACCTAAAAAAGGATAATAGCCCAGCATAAATTACTTGTTTTTTTTGAGTCCCCTTTATAGGTTCTATCCATATATGTTCTGATCGATAACTCATACTTATCCCGTTGCTTTTTTTGGAATTGAGAGAATACCCCACATGAATTTGATTGTAGTCTGTTTGTTTCCGAAGTTACTCGCATCAAATAGCACTAGTTTGATGCGAACCTTTAGGAGTAATTCACTAGAATTGGGTATACCAATGAAGGATAGTATAATAAACTCGTTGATTTCAGATAGTAAAAGAGGAAATTCAAATAAAAAAACGATACAATTTTTTTAGTTTGAATATTCATTTTTAATTTGAATTTGAATTTTATTGGGCTCTTTATATGGCTTTAGGGGGGGGGGGGGGTGATTTAGTAGCAATGGGTGGCAAGGTTGCTTTGTTACCCATTCCATTTGGAACTTTGTACATCACATTCATGCATTTACGATTCATGATGGTATTGATACTTCTAAAAGGTGTTCTATTTGCTTGTAGCTCCTGTTTGATACATGAAAAAGCAAATCTTGGGATTCGTTTTCCTTGTGATGGGCCGAGGGGGGGGGGAGGCATGTCAAGTGGCAGCTTGGGACAGTGTATTCTTAAGACTATTCTGGAGTAATGTATATATGTTGGACCTTTTGAGGCAATTATAGATTCTAGGAGGCAATTCTATGGACCAAACTGTCTCACGAAGTTCTTAACCTAGCTCACGTACCGCTTTAATGGTCGAGCAACCCAACCCTTGGAACATACTACAACCCCAGGTGGCCGACAGTGAGGTGCCAAATCTTCCTGTTGATGTGAGCTCTTGGGAAGAGCAGCCTCATTCAATGAGCATTCTCAATATCATGCCTTGAAGATGACTCAAACCTCCAAGCTCTTTAGCACGAGATATTGAGTCTTGCTTGTCTACCATTTCACCACAAGGCATCTTGAAAGTGAGTCGTATTCTATGACTATGATATTTATCTAGTATGGTGTATGGAATAACAAAGTGTTGTAGTATTTCTATTGATCGGTCATGTCAGATAGGCCAGAATTGGACATATAATTGCTTTAATTTGAATTATCTGGATAATGCCTTATATAGATATCCATTATATAAAAAAGATTGACAATCAAACCTCTTTCTCGATTCAACAGAAGCCCAAAGAGGTGAATAGGGTCCCAAATAACGAGAAACCGTTGGGTCTTCTAATATCAATAGGTTGGTTGTTTCGCTCATGCATCTTCCAAAAGAAAAAAAGATCTATGAATGTTCTTTCCTGAATCCAAAAGAGAGTACTTAGGTTCTCCTAATAAATAAAAAGTGTAGCATGCCTGAATCTAAATGGGGTTCGCAGTGGTGGAGGGACTTGATTAGAGAAAAGAGCGATTCTAGTTGTAAGATATCTAACGAAACTATCACTGGAATTGAAATATTATTCAAAGAGAAAGATCTCAAATATCTGTTGCCAACAAAGTAATAACCCCTAAATAAGCTAGAGCAAGACCTAAATGAAAATGAATCGAATTATTAATTGTGTCATAAAGGCCCTTATGCCACGTCCCAATCACCCCAAGAGATACGTGCATCTAAAAGATATTTCATATTGTGCCCAATCCCAAAATTAGTTCTATACATATGCCTAACAATGAGAAAAATAAATGCAATAGCTAAGTGATGGGCCATATTCTCTGCCATAAGTTCTTTGAAAGGACCAGATTTTCATTGAGCCATATCAAAGGCTTTATTCGTGTTCAAAGGCGTAAAACGGTTATTTGGGGACTATCTCAAGGAAATCCCCATTCCTTCCTTTTTTTTTTTGAAAAATGGAAGAGTTTCATTTTCTTATATCTAACCTAATGATTTTTTTTTTTAAATGTTGGAGATTGTTTGGGTAAAAAGCCAGAATTCAAAATTTTAAATCAATCATTAGAAGCAAAAATAGGCGTAATAGATTTCTGGATTTCTTATGTATTTATGGATTTCTGTGTTACTTTTGTATTTAATTATTAATATTATTCTATCATTAACCAAATAATTTTAATAATAAAAATAAGGAAAATTGGATTTTAACACCCTGAACTATTGACAATTGGCCGCTGACGCACTGAACTACAAAATTGAACAACACCGCACTGTACTTTCAACTTATTGGCCTATATCACCCTCAGACTAACCATGGTTAATTTTTTGCTGACGTGGCAGGTGATGTGTCCATGCCACGTCAGCTTATTCTCTATGCCACATCAGCAAAAATGGACACGTCACCATGCCATGTCAGCAAAAATTAACCATGATTAGTCTGAGGGTGATACAGGCCAATAAGTTGGAAGTACAATGCGGTGTTTTTCAATTTTGTAGTTCAGTGCGTCAGCGGCCAATTGTCTATAGTTCAGGGTGTTAAAATCCAATTTCCATAAAAATAATTATGACTTTCCAAATGATTTTTTTAATCTACCTAAAAGATTCTATTTAAGTCTCCTAATATCACTAAGTTCTAAATTATGTTCATTAAGAAAGTTTGAAACTTCTTACCTTTAAGAAAGTTTGAAACTTCTTACCTTTGAGAAATTTTGAAACTTCTTACCTTTTATAAAAAGACAAGATTTACTATTGTCGGTTGAAAAACAAAGAATAATATTTTCTAGTATTGATTGATAAAAAAAGATATACAAAGAAGACTCTAATTTATAGGATACAAAATATAAATAAGGTAAGAAGACCAGCAACGGCTAGTGCTTTTATTGTCCCCTGTTTTGATCTCTTGAATAAAGGAAAATGAGCATTCTTCTCACCATAATTGATACATTTTCTAACACTCCCCCTCAAGTTGAATAGTGAGATTTCCGATGCTCAACTTGTGTAGACACTTATTGTAGAGTTTCCCATTGACAGATTTTGTTAATATGTCTGCTAGTTGGTCTTCTGATCGGACAAATTGGAGCTCTATAGTTCCATTTTCTAGTTTTTCTTTGATAAAATGCCTATCAACTTCCACATGTTTCGTACGGTCATGTTGAACAGGGTTCTCAGAAATTTGTATAGCTGCTTTGTTGTCGCATAAGATTTTGCTTGACTCGGTTTGAGAGAACCCAATTTCAGTTAGAAGTTTGCGTATCCAAAGGACCTCTGCCAGCCCTCTTGCGACACCTCTGAATTCTGCTTCGGCGCTTGATAAAGCAACAACCTTTTGTTTTTTGCTTCGCCAAGTAACTAAGTTCCCTCCAACTAAGGTGAAGTAACCTGATGTTGATCTCCGGTCTTGTTTATCTCCTGCCCAGTCGGCATCTGTATAGGCTTGGATTTTCAAATGCTTGTTCTGTCGGAAGAGAATCCCATGACTAGCAGTCCCTTTAAGATACCTTATAACTCTCCATACAGCCTCCATGTGGTTAACTTGGGGTTGGTGCATGAATTGATTGACCACTCCTACTGCGTATGCGATGTCAGGGCGAGTGTGTGAGAGATATATAAGTTTTCCCACAAGGCGCTGATACTTTTCTTTATCTGCCAGTTTTGCTCCTTCTTCCATATAGAGTTTTTGATTTGTCATCATTGGTGTGTCAGCTGGCTTGCAGTCAATCATTCCAGTCTCGGTAAGAAGATCAAGGACGTACTTCCTTTGACATATGAAAATCCCTTGCTTGGATCTGAGAACTTCAATTCCGAGGAAGTACTTCAGTCTTCCTAAATCTTTCATTTCAAACTCCTTGAACAGATTTGTTTTTAGTTTTTTCATTGCTTCTTCATCATTCCCTGTAATAATCATATCATCAACGTATATAATTAAACAAGTTACAAGTTTACCTTTTCGCTTGAGAAATAGAGTATGATCAGAGTTGCTTTGTTTGAATCCGTATTTCTTCATAGCTAAGGTAAATCTGCCAAACCAGGCCCTAGGAGACTGCTTAAGTCCATATAGAGTCCTTTTTAACCGGCATACTTCCTGGTTTTTGAAGTTGCCTGTGAACCCGGGAGGAGCCTCCATATATACCTCTTCTTCCAACTCTCCATGAAGAAAGGCATTCTTAACATCAAACTGATGAAGAGGCCATCCTTCATTTGAAGCAATGGAGAAAAGCACACGAATTGTATCGATTTTGGCCACCGGAGAGAATGTTTCGGAATAATCAATCCCGTATGTTTGTGTGTACCCTTTAGCTACGAGTCTGGCTTTATATCTCTCAATGGAACCATCTGGTTTATGTTTAACAGTGAAGACCCAACGACATCTGACTGGTTTCTTCCCTGCGGGGAGAATACATTTTTCCCAAGTCTTGTTTTTCATAAGTGCCTCCATTTCAGTTTCCATAGCTTCTTTCCATTCTTTGGATTTCAAGGCGTGTTCTACTGAGATTGGAGGTTGTTCATTAAATAGGGCAGCAGTGAAGGCTTTTGCTTCTTTAGACATATTCCCGTAGGCTAAGTTCGCCATGGGATACCTAGCCGATCTTGTCTCCTTTTCTGGAGAGTATCGTTTTGGAGGTACCCCTCTATTGGCCCTTGGAGGTAAAACATATTTTTCAGCTGTCTTGTTTTGTATAGATTCCTCATGTTCTTCCTGCATAACCTGTTCTCTTGCTATTTCATTGTTATCAGACATATTAGTAGGAAAAACATTGGTATTAGTTATGTTAGGAAGGTCTTGAGATTCAACATTGTCATTATTCTCAGTTTCTTCATGTGTTTCATGTGTATGCATGTGACTACCCGTAGGACTAGGAGAATCTTGGTCATTAGCACTAACGGTCGGTTCGGATTGTGGTGAAGTAAATGAGTCACCTTGGGTATTGTGATGAGCTTCGTTTTCTGGTGAGGTAGACACAGGGACCCATTTCAGCCAATTCAGTGGATCAATATGGTCCTTCTCCCCCTGACCAATGTGTTGGCTGGTATAGAAATATTCGGTCTCAAGGAAGTCACAATCAAGGGTTGTGTACATATGCCGACGTTTTGGGCTATAACATCGATACCCTTTTTGGTCAATTCCATAACCTACGAAGACACATTTTTCTGCACATGGGCCTAGTTTACCTCGAGCATGTTTAGGTATATGAGGATAAACAGTGCATCCAAACACACGTGGTTGAAGAGTAAGAGGATGAGGAATTTTGGTAAACTCGGATAGGGCTTGGATAGGGGTTTTTAGATTGAGTGCTTTGGTAGGAAGCCGATTGATTAAATATGTAGCAGTAGCAGCTGCTTCCGGCCAGAAAGATGTGGGAACACGAGACTCAATTAAGAAGGCCCGTGTTATCTCTAGGAGAATACGGTTTTTTCGTTCAACGGTGCCATTTTGTTCAGGGGTGTTAGGGCAAGTTTTTTGATGAATTATTCCTTTGTTTTGACAGAACTGCTTCATCGATTCATTTACAAATTCGCCTCCATTGTCGGATCGAAGGATTTGAATATTAGTTTTAAACTGAGTTTGTATCATGTTATAAAAAATAGTAAACTTTTCAAAGACTTCTGATTTATGTTTCAAAAAATAGATCCATGTCATTCGAGTGCAATCATCAATAAATAAAACAAAAAAGCGAAAGTTTTGCCCCCCATTAACTTCAGCAGGACCCCAAACATCAGAATGGATCAGAGAAAAAGGAGCCTCAACCCGTGTATTGTTAAAATTGTACGTATGTCTATGGCTCTTAGCTAAAACACAAGTTTCACAATCCAAAGTTTTATTAGACAGAAAAAGTTTTGGAAATAAAAGATGAAGATATCCGATAGATGGGTGTCCTAGTCTCCTATGCCAAAGCCAAACTTCTCTATTTGTAGTTCCATGTGCAAGCATCACATTTCCCGGTTGAGTCACTTCTTCCACATAGTACAATCCAGACCTTTCAGTGCCACGTCCAATGATCATTCCTGTCCTAATATCTTGGAGGATACAAAAGGTTGGATGCATCAAGACGGTGCAATTTAACTCTTTTGTAACGTGACTAATGGATAACAGTTTATGTGACAGGGATGGAACGTAGAGACAGTTTGAAAGTTTTAAGGTAGGAGATATTTCAATAGTCCCTCCCCTTTAACAGGAACAACCCCCCATTAGCTGTTTTAATGTGGTTGATTCTAGGTTTATTTTTTGAAATTATATCAGACAAATCATAGGTCATTGTGTCAGTAGCACCACAGTCAAATATCCATGACTCGTCCGTTTTTGTGCAATTTTGAGCTATATTAGCTTGTGGTACCATAAAACCTTTTTATTTTTTATTTTTGACGTTTTGTTTAGGAACACAAGATGTTTTATTATTATTATTATTGAAACATTTTAAAAACAAATTGGGTTCCATCCTTGTATTTATAAAACGATTTTTTTTATTAAAGTCATGGTCCACCTTTTTAGTTTGGGCTTTAAAAGGATGGACTTGAGGTTGACCAGTGTCTATTGTGGGAGTTCCTTTGACTGTGTTCTGTGTTCTTTCACAAACACTTTTAGGGTTGTTTATCTCTAAAACATTTGGGGAAAAAATCTAGGGTTGCAAAAAAGATTTGAGGTTAGTCCCTCAAACCTGTTACCTCCATCCATAGCATCTTCTCCTCCGGCAAATGCAATCCTACTGAAGTCGCTGCTCTGTTGATGCTCGCCGCCGCCACTGGTTTCAGTGTTGTTGGTGGCGATTGCCTTTTTTTCGTTTCCCTTCTTGTGTCCACCGTTCCACCAGTCGGGATAACCGACAAGTTTGAAGCATTGTTCTTTGGTGTGTTTTATCATACCACAATGGTCACACTTTAGTTTTGTTTTATCAAGTTTGGTTCTTGAAGAATCTGGCCTGCGCATATATCCCTTGGAAGCAAGCCCTAGGGCTCTATCACCGGTGTCCACCCGATTCGTGGCTAACCCAGCCCCGACTCCGGACGGTATCGTAGTGGTAACTCCAAGAATATTTTGATGTGCAGATTCTTTCCGGGCCGCTGCAGAAACTTCTTCAGCTGATGGTAAGGGTTCCATTAGGAGAATTTCCCTTTTAATGGTGTCGTATTGTCGGACAATAGTGTTTAGAAACTGAAAGAGTTTGGTGTTTTGGTTTTGGGATTGCATACCGTTAAGGAGGTTTGCTAATTGGATTGAGAGGTTGGTGTTGCTTTGGTTTGCCAAGTCACCGTCGGAAGACATGGTGGCTTGCGGTAGATGAAGAGCTTTGTGAAGCGATAAAGAACGTTCACTGCTTTGATACCATATTGTCGGTTGAAAAACAAAGAATAATATTTTCTAGTATTGATTGATAAAAAAAGATATACAAAGAAGACTCTAATTTATAGGATACAAAATATAAATAAGGAAAGAAGACCAGCAACGGCTAGTGCTTTTATTGTCCCCTGTTTTGATCTCTTGAATAAAGGAAAATGAGCATTCTTCTCACCATAATTGATACATTTTCTAACATTTACTTGTTACCGATATATCATAGTCTCTTTCTTCTTTAGACCTTTTTTTTCACTCCGATATAATCATTTATAGGAAATGAATGCATTTTATACTATACTATTAAATAAGTTGTTGATCTTATAGGGTGATCATAGAAAGATTCTATTTAAGCGAACCAACCTATCCTCCGTATAGGATTACGTGATGGTTGGAACAAAGACACATTTAGTTGCGAATTCAAATCTGGTAGATAAATATGGATATAACTAAAGGCACAGATTTGCACATACCAATCAATGAAAAGTCAAATACTCCTATAATCCATTTTCTCTCTAGAAAATTCCCTTCAACTATTGCTGCCAAATCAAAAATATTGTAGAGTTTAAGGGAAATATCTAAATACATGGCTTAGTACTTTCAATAATCCATACTTGTAGCAATAAACAAATGCAGTTCCCAACCCAAGTAATAAATGATGAATTCATAATATTTATAATATATCTTCTCTATATCTATAAAGGACTAGAAGTACCTTGTTTGCGTATTATTGGAAAGTGCATTAACATAAATACAACACTAAGAAGAGGCAATACAAAAGTGTGTAAACTATAAAAACGAGTTAAAGTGGATTGCCCCACACTAGCACTTACGCACAATGATTCTACCAAAGGTACGTCCGTTCAACTTTTCACTGCGCAATAACCAATTTGGTCCCAAGGTAAGAAATAACCGGTTACACCAAAAGATGTAGTCAATATAGCTAGAACCACACTGATAACCCAAGTCAATGCGTGTGGTTTTTTAAATCCACAATGAGATGTACGCGAAGTACAGGTAGATCATCATTAGGACCATCATACTTGCCGATGATGATTAGATTAATTTACCAACTAAAATTAGTTTCAGTCATTATTTATTGAACAAAGGCAAAAGCATCGGTTAGAGATAGTAAAAGGTCATAGCAAATCCTGTAGCCACTTGTATTGAAAATAAGTAAGCGTAATTAGACAATAAAATATGTTTATGTGAAGAGGAAGATATTTACTAGTTATATCATCCGCAATCGCCTGAATCTCGAGACATTCGTTAAACCAATCATATACTGAGATAGGTGCGACCCCCTCACGAGACTTTAATCCTGCATTGTTGAAGCAAAAACACCAAATACTGGTCACAATAAATATTAATAGAAAGTTTGAAACTTCTAACTTTCCGATTCAATAATATAAGCTTTTACAATAAATTTAATGAACATAATTTAGAATTCAGTGATATTTTAAGATTCAAATAAATTTTTTTGAGTAGAAAAAATAAGTTTATTTGCAAATTTATAATTAATTCATATTTTAAGACTTAAATACAAGCTTCAAAGTATAAAAACAATAGTTTGCTTAAAAATTTATAAATAATTTTCGTATTAGATTTATTTGGTTAATGATATAATAACTATTAATAATTAATGAAAAAGTATTTATAACTGAAAGAGAGGCGAGAAAGCCAAAACTAGGATGGCCTCATGTGTTGCTTATGGTTTTCTTTTATTATATAGAACATAGTATAGATAGATATAAATATAGATATAGATAGATGTAACATAATATGTAACTTTCACATCAAAATTTAATTTTTTTTCTCAAAACATATTTTGATGATTGTATGTGTCATGAGATTATGTCATATTTCATTTAGCATGTATGATACACGAGTACATTTTTTAAGACATAACTTTTTATATTGCTAGGTTTATAAAATTACACTTGTTCAATTCGTTTAATACATGAGTTTATATAAAAACAAAACAACAAATTAAAGGGTGAAGTTCTTGTTCTAAACTTCTAATGCAATGATAACAATATAAACTGGGAAAGGAAGACATTTTTAGCTTATCAAAACAGTTACATTGTTCTAAACTTCTAATGCAATGATAACAATATAAACTTCTTTTAAGGGGTTATTAGTCTTTGATTTGGATAGTTGTTGTTGTCAAATTTATCACTTCCTATGAAAATTGTCAAGCTTTTCACACTTAAATATCTAGAAAAGTTAGATAACGTTTCAAACATTTTATCGATTCCAAAAGTTTTTGTTGTCTTGTAAGCAATACTCCTTTTTCTTCATAAAACTTGTATGCTTTTCTTATTGTGTTTCATTAATGGCTAGACTCACATATATCATACTTTTAATCTTTATCCTAAAGTTTTTAGTTTTACCACAATAAATTTACTATTTTTTAAGGATGATAAATATAACCTTTTAACTAGGATAGTAAAAGGTGGGACCAATGGGCTTATAGCCTAGTGGTACCCACTACCAATAATAAATGTTGGGCATGAGAGGAGACAAGTTCGAATCTTGTGGGCCTCATTTTGAGGTATTTTGCCGGGATCATAACCCTTGTGGGGTGGGATGATCGGTACCAGGGGCCAGAGGGTCTCCTCCACATACCCTTTTTTTTTTAAAAGGTGGGGGAAAAGTACAATGTGGTCTTTCATGGATAGGTGCTATTTTAGGATGGTAATTAATAAACATATTATGAACCAACTATGAAATTTAGAGTTTGGGTTTAGCCTAAGTGTGTTCGAGTCAGTTTTGGGCCGAACCTACGAATAGTTATGTAGTTGTACAGTCATGCGTTATTGTCAACCTTATTTATTTGTAAAATATATTGTATGTCACAAGTTAAACTATTTGGATATTATATGTCCAAATTAAAGAGTAGAAAAAGAAATTGATGTTAGGTTCATAGTTAATTGTTTTATAGAAATTAGTGTTTTTTCATTATCTAAATTAGCATTTGTAGATATTTTTGGAGTAGTGATATGTCAAAATACAAAATATTTCATTTTAGTTAAACGGGTCACGTTCGTGTTAACATATCTAACACGCTTTGGTTATATTAGGAACTGAAGATTTATTCTTATAACACTAACTGTTAGGCAAAAAGGATTGAGGAAACCACTTTTGCAAACCTTAGTCTAATTCATACTTCTGCAAAATATTCTAAGTATAGAACTACTGAAGAAAGAAGACTAAAGTACTGAAAAAGGATTCAACAAATACTGAAGAAGAAGTATCAAAAGTTCTGAAGTCTAAACCAGACAAGTTCACTGAAGAACTACTGAAGACAAACTACTCATCAGTAGTTTGTCATTCATCAGCACTTGTACCATAATCTTTCCACCGTCTTATGTTTCAGTAGTTTATTTGTTTAATATTACTTTATCTTTTTATGCAAGTTCCAAGAATGCAACTTGTTGCAACTTGTTACAGACTTGCTTTTTGGCAAGGTTCATGTACTTTGTAAGTCTATAAATAGATGAGTTCATCCCCCTGTTTTAGACATTGATTTTAATTGAATCTGAAATCCTTCAAAGCTTATTATTGTTATTTCCATTTCATTTTTTGAGAATCCGTTTGAGTATTTATTATCATTCACATTCAATACTTAGATTCTCATTAAACTTGTCTTTAGTTTTCAAACATCAAAGGGGAGTAATAACTCCTATTGATAGTGTAACTTTACTTACTCATTCCGCTGTGCAAATCTGCTTGAACTTGCTAAACACATAAGTGTTCACTAGCAAGCAATACATCAAAAGCATTACTGATCCAACAATTGGTATCAGAGCTTTGAAGGGTTTCACTGGAAGCCAGGATAAAGGCAAGAGTGGCTATACAACAACAACAACTTCTAGAAAAAGCCCAAAAACAAAAAGAAGATCAACAAAGGCTTATTTCTGGAACTGATGTTGAAGCTGAAACTTCCCAAGGCCATAATGAAGAAACTGCTGAAGACTCTGAAAGTACTGAAGACAATCCTTTAGTAGTTGACACTTCTGTCAACACTTCAGCAGTTAACACTTCCAACATACAAACAGCTGAAGAGCCTTCCAAACCAACTGAACAACAACAACCAACTCCTATTCCAAAGCCTACAACAACAACAACAACAATGACTGTGCTGAACCCTTCTCCAATTTCAATGTCCCAAGAACTACTAGAGAAGAGTTTAATTGCAGCCCAAAGAAAGGCTAAGGAAGAAGAGTTCTGGAACAACTTGGAAGCAAGGGAAGACTTAAGCTTAAATGAAAAGCTTCAAGCTTATGAAGCAGAGTTGAATAGGCAAGCCGAAACAGAGAGAGTTGCTGAAGAAGACAAAAGACAATAACTGGTGTCTTTTATAACAAAGAACAACAACAAAAGCCTATTCACTCAAAGGGCTCTCAATGGATGAGCTAACCAGAAGAGCTCAACTTGTTGCTGACAAACTTACAACAGACAAAGATAGAAAAGCCAAGAGAGCAGAAATGATTGAAGAACTGGTAGCTAATGACTATGGTTCAAAAGCCTCTGTGTCAAAATGGAGAGAAGACAAACTACTAGACACATACAAGAAATACAAGGTTGCCAAGGCTGCTAATCCAGAGAAGTTCAAAACTTTTGAAGTATCAACTTCAGTAGTTAGAACTTCTGGTGTCAAGCAAAGATCAGCTACCAAGAGAAAGCCAGAGGACAATACAAAGACTGACTTCAAGATGGTGTTGCTAGAAGGCAACACAGTTGTGCAAGGAAACTTTGATATTGAAGAAAAACCTCTGATAACACAATTTAGGGATCCTTCAACATTTGCTTACCAAATCCAGAAAACTATAACTGATAAGCTGCACACAAAGGTAGTCACTGAACATCATCTACCTACTTTTAAATTACCTAATGTAGCGCAAACAGAAGACATAAGTGAATCCCACCTGAGAGTCACAGAAATAGAAAACATCCAACACTTAGGAACATCCCAGGGATCCAGCATGGTTCCCTATAATTCAGATTTTGACAAATCTAAAGTGCTGATCATCAGATGGTCCTTTACTGATGACAACTCAGTATTGGTAACAAGAAGAGATCTTATAAGCAAGGCCTACAAGTCCATGAATGAACTGAAGAATCTATCAACTCAGGACTTGCTTACAATTCAACATTTGGAACCTCAAAGGGGATCTCTCACTGATGAACAGCTGAATCAACTGAAGAATTCCATGTTCAAGGAGATATGGAAGATTGTGAATGATAGAAGAAAACAATAAGGAATTAGAAAAGGTTTTGGCTTCATCAATCCAGGGGGAGATTGTTAGGACAAAAAGGATTGAGGAAACCACTTTTGCAAACCTTAGTCTAATTCATACTTCTGCAAAATATTCTAAGTATAGAACTACTGAAGAAAGAAGACTAAAGTACTGAAGAAGGATTCAACAAGTACTGAAGAAGAAGTATCAGAAGTTCTGAAGTCTAAACCAGACAAGTTCACTGAAGAACTACTGAAGACAAACTACTCATCAGTAGTTTGTCATTCATCAGCACTTGTACCAGAATCTTTCCACCGCCTTATGTTTCAGTAGTTTATTTGTTTAATATTACTTTATCTTTTTGTGCAAGTTCCAAGAATTCAACTTGTTACATACTTGCTTTTTGGCAAGGTTCATGTACTTTGTAAGTCTATAAATAGATGGGTTCATCCCTCTATTTTAAACATTGATTTTAATTGAATCTGAAATCCTTCAAAGCTTATTATTGTTATTTCCATTTCATTTATTGAGAATCCGTTTGAGTATTTATTATCATTCACATTCAATACTTAGATTCTCATTAAACTTGTCTTTAGTTTTCAAACATCAAGGGGGAGTAATAACTCCTGTTGATAGTGTAACTTTACTTACTCATTCCGCTGTGCAAATCTGATTGAACTTGCTAAACACATAAGTGTTCACTAGCAAGCAATATATCAAGAGCATTACTGATCCAACACTAACATTGTTGTAATGGGCTATTAATTTATCTTTGATTTGGATAGTTGTTTATTCCAAATTCTTCACTTTTTATGGAAATGGTCTGTTGAAAAATTTGTTGGATGATCTTGACTATAATTAGATTAATAACACGATGAACAGGAAATCAAATGGTACGATTGTGACAACAGCTAACGATCCAGGTCAACATCCGTACGCATTTTCTTATTATTATCATTTTATATGCATAATTAGACATTTTGTACACACAATACCCCCTCTAGTCTGGCGAAGCACAAATTATTGAGGAAACTCATTAATTTACCCATTTATGCATACAACACCCGCACAACTCATGAAACAAACCTATGTTGCCACGTGGGACATGAAAAGGCTTATTAACACATGGTAAGGCCTTCCCTAACATATGATCACCCTCGAACACATGTGAACATACTAACAGCCAAATAACTTATGGTTCATGAATTTCATGTTAATATCGTCATCAAGCAACCCACAAACGAATCAAGGCCGAATATGTCCATGAACAATCAAACACTATGCCCACAAGTTCTATCCAACACCATAACAATGATCAAAACAACTACACGATCAATACATGCATACATACATACATATATATATATATATATATATATATATACACTCGCATGGATACACATGGATATGTAAAGGTTGTTTTAGCTTATCATTACACTAAGGTGGGAAATTACACCCTTGTATTATACACGAGCTCAAGGGAAAACCTTGCTTCATTTGTATAGTCAATTCTTGTGACCATACTCAACTTTCGAAGCCACCATCTCCTTTGTCAATACCCACGGCCAAGAGCTAGCACACAAAGACACATGGTCACCATTTCACAAACATAGGCCTTAACCACACCCATAACTACTCCCTAGATCATAGTACTTGCCCAAAAAATACATTGATATTCCTACATAATGGCTGATTACCTCATGGATGACACACACACTGTAACACCCCGCCTCTAATATCATCCAATATTGTCCGCTTTGCCCACTAGAAGCTCACGGATTTGTTTTTGGTTGCCCGAGTGAAAACTTCCTTGGAGGTCACCCATCCTAGTACTACTCTCACCTGAGCACTGTGGAGTTTTCATGTGCTCCACAGCCAACTAAGCCCAAAACGCGTTGGTGATTTATGAGGCAGGACATTACTTATGAACCAAGATCTCTCCTGTCCATGAGAGATGTGGGATATGCCTAGGGTGTTACAATCACCCCCCTCAGGGACTCATCGTCCTCGATGAGGTTTGCCCCACCATCCCGGATGGCATAGGAGTGACTCTCATACAATTCTGTAACACCCCGCCTCTAATATCATCCAATATTGTCTGCTTTGCCCACTAGAAGCTCACGGATTTGTTTTTGGTTGCTCGAGTGAAAACTTCCCAGGAGGTCACCCATCCTAATACTACTCTCACCTGAGCACGCTTAACTGTGGAGTTTTCATGTGCTCCGCAGCCAACTAAGCCCAAAACGCGTTGGTGATTTATGAGGCAGGACATTACTTATGAACCAAGATCTCTCATGTCCATGAGAGATGTGGGATATGCCTAGGGTGTTACAATCACCCCCCTCAGGGACTCATCGTCCTCGATGAGGTTTGCCCCACCATCCCGGATGGCACAGGAGTGACTCTCATACAATTCTGTAACACCCCGCCTCTAATATCATCCAATATTGTCTGCTTTGCCCACTAGAAGCTCACGGATTTGTTTTTGGTTGCTCGAGTGAAAACTTCCCAGGAGGTCACCCATCCTAATACTACTCTCACCTGAGCACGCTTAACTGTGGAGTTTTCATGTGCTCCACAGCCAACTAAGCCCAAACACACGTTGGTGATTTATGAGGCAGGATATTACTTATGAACCAAGATCTCTCCTCTCCACGGGAGATGTGGGATATGCCTAGGGTGTTACACATACACACACACCTCCTTACACCAAAATAGATACAAGACAATGATTCTTAAACACTAGACCATGCATGACAAACCTTCCATTTGTGGTTAAGGAACAATCGGCCAAACCTCATCATAGCATGATTATCACTTACACCTAATGAACTCACTAGTCACTATCATGAACTAACTCCAAGGCATGATCCAATGCCTTACACACCTTGATCCTCTTTGTCTTCACCTTAGCCGAAATAACAAAGGAAAGGTCCAAAGACTAGTCACTTTCACACAAGGATTTCTAGGACACCTCCTTGGGAATGAAGCACCAATCGAATTCTAGGAAGAAAGGGGAGTGAGCCATCACTATCACAAAGATCATGTCTCTTTTTCCTTGTATTATAATAGGCCGAGAGGTGTCAAGAACACAAGCTCATGATTAGTTGTTAACATTCACCAAAAAGGGTACCAAAACAAGATATGACATCCTATTACACCAAGTCAACCCCTCCCTTAATTGTTTAATCACATCAATCGGCCCATATGAGAGCATGCATGCCATCTTTTTGTCTTTATATAACCTACACAACTCTTGCACACAAAGATGATTAAAACCTTGAACCTTGCATCATACTAGACTAATTCATTTGCCAGTTTTGAGCCTATTTGTCCATATCCATCGCCTATATAAAGACCCTCACCACCACCCTCATTTCTTGCACCAATACACTCCTTTCTCCCTCACTAACACACTCGGCCAAGGAGTCAAGAAGATCAAGTGTTGAAAGTCTCAAACAATCGGCCCTTGCACCCACATTTGAACGTAAGTTACTCAATCACCAACTCAGTCTTGTTCCTCTTATGGCTCGGCCATTACCCGACCCTTGATTACGAGAATTCATGAACTACACATACCAAGCACACACATTGTAACACTTACGAGGAACCAACTAATTAGTAATCGCATGACCGCATTAGTCCACTTAGTGCACGATCTATCGACCCTTACACCAAATGGTGGGTTGGGTGATGTTACTAAATCAAAACCCAACTTAAACACTCGACTAGTAACCGATTTATACAGGCTAAATTCATTTGATCCATGTTCAAAGATTAAGGTTTCTAATGGATGTTTTATAATCGGTTTTATCACCAAAAGTCCTAGAACACCTTGCAAATCTTCCGTAATGTCCTAACAAGTTCGTATCAATCCCTATTGATCCAGACAACCATCGAATTTAAGACTTATGTGAAGCATTGTTTCGATTATGATTACTTAACATGTGTTAACATGGGCTGAAACATGTGTTAACTCTATGTTGGACTTAAAAAGGGTTATAAACATATGTTCAATTATGTTTTTCCAAAAACCGACCACACGTGAGGAATTGGTGCCAATTTATAGCCCATGACAACATGTGGGGTCCATTTTGTTTACAATGGATACCATATTGCAACAAAACGCCGAAATTATATGTTTTACAAGACACTAATGATTGTCACGTGCACAAAAACATGGCCCACGTACACTTAACACAAGGGTCCATGAATGTCGGGTGAACAACTTGTATGATAAACAACAAAACCGTACGACTTACTCTGTCCCCAATGATCATAGGGCATCATCTGGATAGTAGCCATCTTACATTGTCAGACCACATGTGACACTATCAGGTGAATATCATGACCCTATTTTACTATTTCTACAATTTTAAGGGACAAACATGCTACAATTCTTGTACAACTATCATTTTGTGTGTATATTCTATCGTGAGTGCCATGTGGAATATGAGACATTTGGTTCATGAGCTCATCAGTCCTTGTACACTATTTACTGTAACCATTAGCTATCAAAAGCCATGGAACACTTTAATAGATCTATTGGGTTGACACCCCCACTCTTGGTTAGTCGCTCTAACCGGTTACATACAAAAGAGTGATTGTATTCTACTATACATACATTGTCTTAAGTGTACAATGCGCGAGGCACCACCGTCAAGAGGTTTGGTTACGGGACTCATGGTTTGCATAGAAATCATTCGCTTAGCTAGCATATGATTGATCATACACGAATTACACAATTGTTTTACTTATTACACTCAAACCTGTGAACTCACCAACATTATTGTTGACAAATATTTCATGCGTGTTTTTCAGGTAACTAATGGAGAGCAGCGGGGGTTTGAGAGAGGGGTATAAGCATGCACTGGGTGGTATCACAATGGATTGGGTTTTGTCTATCCCGTAGTATTGTAGTTTCATGGTCGTTCAGACAATTCACTTGTTTTTCAGACAAGGTTACTCTACTTTAGATAAGTTTTAAGGCAATAACCATCTGTTGATGGTATCTTTTAATAAATTTATATGTGTTGCTTGTACCTTGTGCTTGAAAACCTTTCGAGGTCGCATTCCCGTGTTTCCGCCTTGGCAGGGTGTGACAATTATATTGATAAATTTGTGATAAAGATATAAATGTTTTGGTTCTCTGTTTTCGCTTGAATGGTTTCAAAGAAACTTGCCAACTTGGTAACTGTAAATGTTAACTATCAATACATATATATACTAACTTCTAGGATGGTAACCGACATAACTAACGATAATCGCTAACCGCTATAACTAACTTATGGTAATACTAATATTATTACATATTACATATAACTTATGTTAACATTATCTAGCTTATATATCTAATACCCTCCCTTAAGCTAGATTGGGAGAACTTGTAGATTGTCTCTTAAATCGTAGGAATTTTTCATTTTAATTTCTTCAGATAATCTTGAATATGGTGGTATTTGATTCGTATACACCGCTTGCATTCATCTTCATTATTTACTTTGATATATCCATGATGAATCATACGTCCGGGTTCTCGATAGCAATAAAGCTTTTGTTGTTTCCTTATTCTCTGTTCCATTCTAGGTCTTCTGGATTTCCGAAATTTCCGTAATCAAGATCTTTAAACCTCCTTTCTTCTGTCGCTAGTAATTTTCCTCCTCTCGCTAAAACCTTTCCTCCTTTGTCGCTAGATATTGTCACTAAATTTGATCTTCTCTTCCTTTTCTATTGATTCAATGTTTTCTTCTTCAAAACAGGGGCACTCAATTCATTTCTTTCCAACGAGGTTTCATTCTCAATTTCTTGTTGTCTATTCCTTAATTTAGTCTTCCATTGTATGTTGTTGTTTTCTTTCCGATGTGTACAGTGGCTTTCTTTTTTTCACAATTGTTTTCAAGATCATAATTATATGCTCTATCTTTTCTCTTGCGTTGATGTCAGTTATCCATCGATTTTTCTATGAACTCTTTATCCTTGACATGTCTTCCTTCGTCATAGTTGTTATCTTTGTTTTTCTCTTAATTTCCAAAGACATGACATCCCTTTCTTTCTTTCTTTCTTTCTTTCTTCTTTTGCTTCCTCTTTCGTTGTTATTACCTCATCTTTGTCTTCGTAAATATCTTCACATTCTTCCATATGTTTCTTCCTGATTCGTTCACAATTCTCTACATCGTCATCTTTCTCATGCTTATTATCACGTTCTTTTATCTCTTCACTGTCTTCTTTATTGTCCGCTTGTTCATTTTCTCCAACTTTCAGTTTCTTATGTTCTTTACTCTCGCAATCCTCAATATCTTCTAGACATCCGGGTTTATATTCCAGTAGTGCAATCTCATGTTCCAATTCCATTATTGCAATTTCTTGTTTCAATCTTGCAATCGTGCGTAATCGCAGACTCATATTATCTAGATCGGTGTTCACTTTTCGCTTTTTCTCTTCTCCATATTTCATTTCTCTTCTCATGGTTCTCTTCAATCCTTTGATAATCTTTTCTTTTTAAACAACTCACAAGACACTATTCGGTTGTCATGATACTTGCCTAGCCTTTCTTTTATAAAATTATTTTTACTGAAATTTCGAAAGTTAATATTGTGTCCTTCGGTTTTCTTTCTTTCAAACAATATTCAGTTGACCTCTTCCTTCTTTTTCTCGAACCGTACGATACCCACACTCACAAAAGATAATATCTTTAATATATACAATTTTCCCGCCTTTTCTTCTTCTTCTTCTTCTTCTATTTCGACCGGTTTCTTCTAAAGATTGATTTCACAATCTTGATTTCCTTAAAGGTTTCAAATGGATAATCTGAAACAATTGTTGAATCATTGCTATATGGCTTCTGTGATTTTCGATATTTGTTCAAGAGCATAAGATCTAATATGTATGATCTGTTTTTTTCTTTTCGAATACTATTAACAAATGAGTATAGAAATCAAGAAACTTTACAAATGATCCGATATTCAACTTTGTGATTCTCTGTTGAATGTTGCAGCAACGTTTTCTTCGTTTCCGATTCAATCTTTGCAACAGTTTTTTGTTGATTCTTGCAGTCCCTGTTTTTGTTTTGTTTCAACCGGTTCGCGATGTATCAAGATCGATTGTTTAGTTTCGCTTAATTCTTCTTTCTGGCTCTAATACCAGTTTTGTTGTATGATCTTGACTATAATTCGATTAATAACATGATGAACAGGAAATCAAATGGTACTATATTGATAAATTTGTGATAAAGATACAAATGTTTAGGTTCTCTGTTTTCGCTTGAATGGTTTCAAAGAAACTTGGCAACCGTAAATATTGTTAACTATCAATACATACATACATACATATATATATATACTAACTTCTAGGATGGTAACCGACATAACTAACGATAACCGCTAACCGCTATAACTAACTTACGGTAATACTAATATTATTACATATTACATATAACTTTTGTTAACATAATCTAGCTTATATATCTAATAAAATTTACACGAAAAGGTTTGGGTAACTTCAGTTGTGTGTCAAAAGCATTTGTTGAATCTAAAAGTCCTTGAGTTGTCTTGTAAGCAATATTATTTCCTTATAAGACTTGTATACTTTTCCTATTATGCTTCATTCTAGCAAGATTGAAACTAAAAGCAAACTAACACACACCTGAGTTTATTTGCAACCTCCATCAAGAAAGAAAGAAGTTGACCGATTAGATAAGCAGGAACGAGAAAGAAAAGGAGAAAGAAGACCGTAGCGGTAGCGCTGCTATTAAGAAAGAAAGACCGGCGAAAAGAGAGTGAAGTCGTATTAGATCGAACGGCTTGAAAGAAAAATCAAAGAACTCGCTAGTGACAAGAAAGAGAAGACCGTTACAGGACAAGAAGAACTGAAGCCGCCTTAGACCGAACAGCGTGACCGAGACTGACTAGTTCCCCTAACTGGATAGAAAGACTGAAGACCGAATGAGGTAACTGAGATCGGTGGTTTACCTGAGAAAGAAAGAAGACCGAAATTAAAGCGAAAGAAGATCGCCTAGAAAGAAAGTAAGGCCGGCAAGAAAGAAAGCAAGCTGGTACCACAAGAAGAAGAAAGAGGGGCGCCGATA
The DNA here is from genome assembly GCA_030844895.1 of Ambrosia x helenae. NCBI lineage: Eukaryota > Viridiplantae > Streptophyta > Magnoliopsida > Asterales > Asteraceae > Ambrosia > Ambrosia x helenae. The sequence goes on along the minus strand of CM061225.1, from coordinate 14,724,339 downwards.
GTTACTGATCCCGAGAGTAAAGAAAGAAAGAAATCAGCGAAGAAAGTAGAGAAAGAGACCGGCAGAAGACAAAAGAGAAAGAAGAAGGATCACAAGAAAGAAAGAAAGAAAGAATTGAACCTTAGTAGTTCGTATAGCAAGAGCAACGCTAAACTTTTGTGGTTGGTGTAGTAATCGGGTCATGTGTGGCTCGTAGCAAGTAGGAAGATTGAATCTTAATGGTTCAAGTAGCAAGTTCGAAAGACCGGTTATAGCGAGATGTGGGAAAGATAGCCATCAAGACCACATCAAGATTAAGGGGGTGAATGTCGGGTTAATCTTGATTATTTGGGTCAAGCGTGGTTCGGAAATATAACGGGTCAGTAGCTAACGGGTCAAGGGTGAAGACTAATAAGTCTTGTGTTGACCGAGTTTGGAGGGAATGAACATGAAAATAAATGTGGGTTTTAGTGTTTACCGGTTCCTTAGTACATGTGCACATTGTCTCATATTTAGTAGTTTAGTTTGTTAGTTTACCATCGTGTTCTATTGGTATGTTGATGTCTTGTAGGCTATAAAAGGCTAAGTAGTTTTCGTTAAATATATAGCAAGAGTTATAAGTAGTAAATATTAGTATTTACTGAGTGTATAATTTGAGGCTTGAACCTACAAAATCCACAAAAAATGTTACAGATCCTATGGTTTCTAGAGGATCGAAAGTTGAACTAATTAACGAGCATGGGCTTTTGCTAACTTATCTTCAAGGCAGAGAACTATGGATCTCCGAGACTTTTTCAGATATCTCATATGGTTTTATGAACGATACAAGCAACTTTGTGATTGATGGAAACGATTTGAGCAATATATGGTAAAGTTTTGATTTTCCGGCACATACCTTTTTGTCTACTCAGATTATAAAGAGAGGTGGAGGGTTAATTTCGATGTTGAGTGAAACGTGTTGGAAATTTAATTCTGACTTGTTGGCAAAGGATCACGGAAAAAAAGGAACAGAAAGTTTGGATAAAGCTGCAGGAAGTTTGGATAATGCTGGAAGGTTTTTAGTCGGTTTATTTGAATGAATTGTAATTTGATTTGGATTCAAATTGTTAAGTTAGATAGCTTAGATGATAAGGTTAGCTAGTCTATAAATAGGAGTCTTTCATTCATTGTAAGTCATATGTTTTTCTTCAAGTTTATTATTAATAAAATAGAGTCGAGAATCGTGTGATTTCTCAAATCGCTGCTGTGTGTTTTGATTAACAATCTGATTACCTATCTTCAATTGGTATCAGAGCTTGGTTCCAAGGAGGAGACAACAACCGTACTTGATCCGAAGAGATTGGATCATAAGCAGCGACTTTCTCTCGTGATTCGAAGGATTGAATCAAGGAGAAGTAACAACGCTAACATACACAAGAAGAAAGAAAGGAAGCAACATGGCTGATGGAGGAAACAACCAGATCGTGACTGTCAAGGAAAACAACTCGTTCCCGCTCCAGTGCCCGACGCTTACAGCAACAAATTACTCGATCTGGACTATCAAGATTCGAGCAATTTTCAACGTACACGGGATCTGGGAAGCTATTGAGCCAATAGCCGGGGTTGAAGTCGATCCTAAGAAGAACAATATGGCTATTGCCTACCTGTTCCAAGCGATACCAGAAGATCTCGTGATGCAGGTCGCACAATTCCGTACAGCTAAGGAGATTTGGGATGCGTTGAAGGTTCGATATGTGGGCGTAGATCGGGTCAGGGAAGCACGCATAGAAACGCTACAAACGGAGTTCGAAAACTTAAAGATGAAAGATGTTGAGTCCCTTGACGAGTTTGCTGGCAAGATTAGTCATCTTGTTTCAAAAGCTAACAACCTTGGTTCTAATCTTGAAGAGCGAAAACTCGTAAGGAAGTTACTCGGTGCCGTACCAGAAAGATTCAATGCGATCGTTGCATCGATTGAACAGTTTGTAGATCTCAACACAATGACGTTACAAGAAGCTATTGGTCGGTTAAAGCATTCGAAGAACGACTCAAATCAAAAGAAAGCTCATCGGGTTCGAAGAATGATCAGTTGTTACTTTCTTATGAAGATTGGCAATCAAAGAAAAAAACAAGAATCTAGAAACAGTGGTCGTGGACGAGGTGGCAATCATACCCGTGGCCGAGGGAGAGGTCGTGGACGTTCGAACTACCGGGGAAGAGGAACCAGCAAAGATCAAGCTGGTAAACAATCAAGTTCGTCTCATACGGGTCATGACAAATCAAAGATTCAATGTTTTAAATGCGATGAATACGGACACTTCGCATCAGATTGTCCCACATCTAAGAAAAAGAATGAAGAGGAGTCACATTTGACACAAACAGTAGATGATCAACCAGCCCTTTTAATGACGGTTCGGGTAAAAGACCAGAAGGAGTTGGTGTATCTAAATGAGGAGAAGGTGATTCCCGCCAGGTATGCGTCTAATTTAAATGGAAAATCCGTTTGGTATATGGATAATGGCGCGTCAAATCATATGACCGGAAACCAAATGCACTTCATATCCCTTGACAAAAACGTTGGAGGCAAGGTGCGTTTCGGTGACGGGTCATATGTTGATATAGAGGGCAGGGGATCTGTCTTGTTGGAATGTAAAAACGGTGAACATCGGGTCCTTTCTGATGTGTATTACATTCCACATCTTCAAAGCAACATTCTAAGTCTAGGCCAGGCTACCGAAGGAGGCTGCGAAATACTCATGAAAAATGAGTTTCTATGGATGTACGAGAGCAGTGGAAAACTCCTAATGAAGGTAAAGAGATCACCTAATCGGTTGTACAAAATTCACTTAAAAACTGGCACGCCAATTTGTTTACATGCTAAACTTGAAACCCAAGCATGGGTTTGGCATGCAAGGTTGGGACACATGAATTTTGAAGCCATGAAGCAGATGACAAATAGGAGAATGGTTCAAGGTGTTCCCTATATTAATCATCCCACACAACTATGTGAAGCTTGCCTAGCCGGAAAGCATACCCGGAGTCCGTTTCCTGACCAAGCAAGTTTTCGATCGACGAAAACTTTAGAGTTAATTCATGCTGATTTATGTGGGCCCATAACGCCTACCACAGAAGCCGGAAATCGATATATCTTTCTCTTGGTGGATGATTATAGCCGATTCATGTGGGCTTATGCGCTTAAATCAAAAGATGAGGTGTTTGATTGTTTTAAAAGGTTCAAAGCGCTTGTGGAGAACAAATTTGAAACGAAGATCAAGACACTAAGGACTGACCATGGGGGGAGTTTACCTCACACAAGTTCAACCGGTACTGTGAAGATGAAGGAATTTCCCGACAACTCACCGCTCCCTACACTCCGCAACAAAACGGAGTGGTAGAGAGAAGAAATCGTACCATGCTAAGCATGACTCGAAGTATTCTGAAGGCAATGGACGTCCCACAGAATTTTTGGGCTGAAGGAGTAAGGCATTCAATTTATGTATTGAATCGAATTCCTACAAAGGCATTAAAAAATAAGACGCCATATGAAGCTTTGAAGAGACGAAAGCCGAAACTAGGCCACCTGAGAGTCTTCGGGTGTGTTGGTCATGTGAAGACATCAATACCTCACCTAAAAAAACTAGATGACAGAAGCGCTCCTATGGTTCATCTAGGAATGGAACAAGGTTCAAAGGCATACCGTATGTATGATGCCGAAGAGAAGAAAATTGTTATCAGCCGTGATGTAGAATTTGATGAAAGCCGGAAGTGGGATTGGCAGAGTTACCTATCCGAAGCAAGAGATAAAAGTCCAGCATGGACCAACTTTGTGGTAGAACTTGAGATCGATGGGTCAGAACAAGAGGTAACAGTTAATGACGAGCCCGACAATGAGACCGCGGAGCAAGAACTTAATGAACCCAACGAGCCAGTTTCACCAGATACAACCATGTTTGAGAGTGGCGATAATCTTGAAACTCAGACGCCTTCATCATTGCAAACACCTTCTGGATCAGTTGATCACACTCCACCTCGTGGGTTCAGGTCACTTGGTAACGTGTATGCTAGAGCTCCAGAAATCAGGTTAGATGAAGTTGAATTGATGTTGGTAAATGGTGAGCCAATGAACTATTCAGAAGCTATTAAAGAGAAGGAATGGAAGGTTGCAATGGATGCCGAGATTCAAGCAATTGAGAAAAATAAAACTTGGAATCTCATTAATCTTCCAGCAAACCAAAAACCCATTGGTCTGAAATGGGTGTACAAATTGAAGAAGGATGCAATGGGCAATATCTCGAAACATAAAGCTCGTCTTGTTGCAAAAGGTTACGTGCAACAACATGGTATCGACTATGACGAAGTTTACGCACCAGTGGCGCGACTTGAAACCATTCGGTTTATTCTAGCACTTGCAGCTCAACATGGCTGGGAAGTTCATCACCTTGATGTGAAAGCGGCGTTTCTAAATGGCGAGTTGAAAGAGGACGTCTATGTATCGCAACCAGAGGGCTATGTGAAGAAAGGACACGAGCACAAGGTGTATAAGTTATCTAAGGCTCTATACGGCTTACGACAGGCTCCAAGAGCCTGGAATGCCCGACTTAATCAGGTTCTAAAGGATTTGAAGTTTCAAAGATGTCAACAGGAACAGGCGGTCTACATGAAAAAAATAAATGGCTCATTATTAATTATTGGAGTTTATGTAGATGATCTTATTGTAACTGGGGAAAGCAAAGAGGAAATTGCAAAGTTTAAGCATCAAATGCAAGGTAAATTTGAGATGTCAGACCTTGGCTTATTATCCTATTATCTTGGTTTAGAAGTTTCTCAAAGTAAAGATGGGATAAGTATCAAACAATCTGCATATGCAAGGAAAATTGTGAAAGCAGCAGGGTTGGAAGATTGCAATGAAACCAAAATGCCAATGGAACCGGGGTTGAAATTGTCAAAAGACGACGATGGAGAAGCTATCGATCCAACCGAATACAGAAAGTTAGTCGGTTGCTTAAGGTATTTAACACATACCCGACCCGATTTAAGTTACTCGGTTGGCTATGTAAGCCGATACATGCAGAAGCCAAAAGAAGCACATCTGCGGGCTGTAAAACACATACTTCGGTATGTAAAAGGAACAATGAATTATGGCATTCGATACCCGAGGAATGGAGATAAGATTCTGCATGGGTATAGTGACAGTAGTCACGATGTTGATGTCGATGATGGAAGAAGCACAACCGGGTTTGTGTTTTATTTTTGTAACGCTCCGATAGCATGGTGTTCACAGAAGCAAGGAACCGTGGCTCTGTCGTCATGTGAAGCCGAATTCATGGCTGCCACAGCCACGGCTTGTCAGGCATTATGGCTCCAAAGTTTGCTAGGTGAGATAACAGGTTGGAAGCAAGAGAAGGTTTTACTAAAAGTCTGTTGGACATAATATTTGATTATCCTAAGTTTAGTATGTAATTAGTATTATTGTTGTATAATATATAGTTATGGCAATTAGGCAGTTATTAGTGAACCATCATGTCGGTTCATCAAAGGGATATCACACCCTTTCACTATGTATAAATAGGAACAAACCTATTCATTTATAATTGATGTATCTTAGTGCAAATTCTCTCTAAATCTATAAACAAGAACATCCCCTGTGACCACATTTGGCATCAGAGCATAGGATTCGCAGGCTTATTCCAATCGATTCCATCGTTTCGCAAAGAACCTTCATACCGGTTTCATCCCTGTTTCGAAGAAAAAACAGAGGCAGACACAGAAACGATTTCACTGAATCATTGGAGAGTTTTGGCAACCCAGACGATAAGAAGGATCATCATTTGAAGATTATAACCGGAAAAAGAAAGAACAGAACCGGAAGGACGACTCCGGCGAGAATCCGGCGTAACACCGGCGAAAGAAAGAAGAGAGATTAAACGCATTTTAACGCGAATAAACGGTTATATCCCATCCTTTTAAAGTTTAGAACGAATCGAATACAAAGAAATTCTTAATCCAAACGAAAAAAATCAAGTCTTTTTGTTATCCTCTGTTTTGGAAACAAAGTTTTTTTTCCCGCCATTTTCTTTCAGACAAAGGATCCAAAACATTTTTTTTGTGAAACGCTTTAATCTGAACATCAAACATCTGATTTCGCGAACGATTTCAATCAAACCAGTGGATTAAGATTCATTCCAAAAAAAAAAAAAACGAATCAATTACAAAAAAAGGAAAGTATTCGATTACAAAGAAAGCGGATTTAAGTGTGATTTGATAAAAGAAATCAAATCAGTGTTGAAACGAAGTCGTTAATACACATCGTTTCATCCAAAGAAAAAAGAAAGAAGGGCACTTTTGTGTTGAGAAAGTTTATCAGAAAGTTTCGTAGAAGTTTTGACTTTCAAAAGTCAAACACATTTATAAAGAAGTCTTATTGGCAGAATATTTGTTTGGGGAAGATTGACTTTGGAAAGTCAAAAGAAAGGAAAAGTAATAAAAAGTATTGAAAGAAATTTTTTCATAATACTATTTTTGTGGAATCATTAAGTTTTGTTTAAAAAGAAAAAATTCAAAACTGTTAAAGAAAAATTCCACAATATCAAGTCAAGTCGAATCATAAACGATTCGAATAGCAAGATACTCCGAGCCCATTTCGGTTCGTTGAGAAAATAATTAGCAAGTAACTCCGAGCCTTTTGGTTCGTTGAGAAATAGCAAGTGACTCCGAGACACTTCGTGACTCGTTGAGTATATAGCAAGTGACTCCGAACATTTGTTCGTTGAGATTAGCAAGTCAACTCCGAATTCTATTCGTCGAGTATAGCAAGTTAGTGCATAAGAACCTGATTAGCAAGTCGGTCAGGAGCACATAAAACCTGATTAGCAAGTAGGTCAGGAACAAAGCCCCGATTAGCAAGTTGGTTGGGAGCAAGCAAGAAAAATGGTTAGCAAGTTGGCCAATAGCAAGTTGATCATATCAAAGTCCAATTAGCAAGTAGGTTGGATAGTTTGATCAAACTCAAGCAAGAATATCAAGCAAGTTAGCAAGTAAGAAAGATTGGAAAGAAAAAGTCCAAGAACGCAAAGAAAGAAAACATGGCAGGGAAAGAAGACAAAAACGCGTCTAGCAGTTCAATATCAACTCGTGAGCAAGGAAATGTATCATTGCAATGCCCGAAATTGACAGAAACAAATTACACCTCGTGGGCACTATTAATGGAAACAATCTTAAAGGCTTATGGTCTTTGGGAAACAATTAATACAAAAGAAGGAGTTGAAGCAGCAGATGAAAAGAAAGTGAATACAACCAAAGCTATGATTTTCCAAACATTACCGGAAGACATCTTAATGCAAGTAGCACAATGTCAAAATGCAAAAGAAGTTTGGGAATCAATCAAAGTTCGATACCTTGGAGCAGACATGGTTCAGAAAGCACGTCTACAAACCTTAAGAAGCGAGTTAGAGATTCTCAAAATGAAACCAAATGAATCAGTAAGCGACTTCGCAAGCAAGCTAGGCAAAATAAGAGCCAAATTCAAAAGCCTTGACACAACTCTTAAGGATAAAGCAATAGTGAGAAAACTACTAAACTCACTTCCAAAGAAGTTTCTACCGATCGTAGCAACTATTGAGCAATATTCAGAGATAGACACAATGCCATTTGAAGAAGTAGTTGGAAGGATTACAGCATTTGAAGAACGCCTCAAAAGTCAAGATGAACTAGAAGAAAATCTTCAAAGTAAACTCCTAATAGCAAGCTCAAGTAACCATTCAGCAAGTTGGCACCATGGAAAAGCACGTAATAATCAAAACCAAGGAAGAGGACAAGCAAGAAGCTTTGACAGAAGAGGAAGAGGACGCGAAAGAAGCAAGAGTCAAGAAAGAAAAGACAAAAGTACGTTCAGGTGTTATGATTGTGGAAGACTTGGACATTTCGCAAACGAATGCACCAAATGGAAAGACAAGAAGCAAGAAAAGAATGAGCAAGTATCCCTTCTCGTTCATGAAGAAGAAGATCCAACCCTACTCTGAAGCAAGAAAGGATAAATCAAAATTAGGGGGGAGAATGTTGGACATAATATTTGATTATCCTAAGTTTAGTATGTAATTAGTATTATTGTTGTATAATATATAGTTATGGCAATTAGGCAGTTATTAGTGAACCATCATGTCGGTTCATCAAAGGGATATCACACCCTTTCACTATGTATAAATAGGAACAAACCTATTCATTTATAATTGATGTATCTTAGTGCAAATTCTCTCTAAATCTATAAACAAGAACATCCCCTGTGACCACAAAGTCGACAGCAAGTCCGCTATAGCATTAATGAAGAATCCGGTTTTTCACGGGCGTAGTAAACACATAAACACTCGCTATCACTTTATTAGAGAGTGTGTTGAAAGAGACCAGATTGAAGTCGAGCATGTAAGTGGAGAAATGCAACGGGCGGGCATACTAACCAAAGCTCTTCCGCGGATCAAGTTTTTGGAAATGCGTAAGCTGTTAGGTGTGGAGGACCTAGGCGGTACAAGTAAGAATTAAGGGGGAGAATGTTGGAAATTTAATTCTGACTTGTTGGCAAAGGATCACGGAAAAAAAGGAACAGAAAGTTTGGATAAAGCTGCAGGAAGTTTGGATAATGCTGGAAGGTTTTTAGTCGGTTTATTTGAATGAATTGTAATTTGATTTGGATTCAAATTGTTAAGTTAGATAGCTTAGATGATAAGGTTAGCTAGTCTATAAATAGGAGTCTTTCATTCATTGTAAGTCATATGTTTTTCTTCAAGTTTATTATTAATAAAATAGAGTCGAGAATCGGTGTGATTTCTCAAATCGCTGCTGTGTGTTTTGATTAACAATCTGATTACCTATCTTCAAAACGAACTACTCTGGTGGAAAATTCCAGCTGCGTCTGCTTCAAGATGGGAATCTTGCCTTTAGTTCTATTGACATGTTTTCACGTGATCCGCTTCATGCCTACTATATTAGTGGCACTCGTGATGCTTCCAATGCAACAAATTCTGGTGACCAGTTGATCTTTGATGCAACAGGGTGGTACATGTATATATTGAGAAGAGATGGCCAAGAATTTGACCTTACTAGCTCAATGAGACAAAAATCCTTTTGGCGATTATTATCACAGAGCTACTCTAGATTCAAATGGGGTTTTCACTCAATACAACCACCCCAAGAATTCCAATGACAATACAAGGTGGGAAGTTAGATCGTTTGAGCCAGAAAACATATGTAACAGGCTTAGTGAGACCATAGGCAGAGGAGCTTGTGGGCTATGTAGGTATGCAGGATCGATGAGAGGGTTTGGGTTTGAGAGAGAATAAGATAATCTTTAAGAATCAATACATAACTAAAATGATACAATGTGTTTGGTATTTATACAAATGAAGGGGTGTGTCCCCTATGACTCTAACCGACACAATGGTTAGTTAATAACCAACATACCTATTCAACTTAGGATAACTAATATGTCACACTATATATGTATATATATATATATATATACTTAGGATAAATGAGGGAAATAAGAATTATGTCTAACATTCTCCCCCCTAATTCTTGATTTCCCCAAGGTCTTCAATTCCTATGAGACTTCGCATCTCTATGAACTTTATCCTTGGTAATGCCTTGGTGAGGATGTCGGCTTTCTGCATCTCTCCACTGATGTGATCAACTTGTATCTGCTCGTTCTCTATGCATTCTCTGATGAAATGATACCTTGTGTTGATATGCTTTGATCTTCCATGAAACACAGGATTCTTCATGAGTTGTATCGCTGACTTGTTATCTACTCGTAGAGTTATCTTCTTTGGTCTTTCACCGGTGAGTTCGCTTAGTACTCCTTGTAGCCATATTGCTTGACATGCTGCTGATGTTGCTGCCATAAACTCTGATTCACATGATGATAAAGCTACCGTGCTTTGCTTCTGACTTGTCCATGTGATAGGTGAATCTTTGTAGTAGAATATTGTTCCTGTTGTTCCTTTTCCATCTTCTTGGTCTCCATAACTGCTGTCGCTGTAACCAATGATTTCTGCTTCTTTGCCTTTGCTGTATTGAATTCCATAATTCAATGTTCCTTTGATATATCTTATCAAATGTTTAACTGCCTTCATGTGAGTCGTTTTTGGCTTCTCCATGAATCTGCTCACGTATCCAACTGCGTAGGTGATATCTGGTCTGGTATGTGTAAGGTACCTTAAGCTTCCAATTAGCTTTCTGTATTCTGTCTCATTGACTGGTTCACTCTCGTCTTCTTTATCGAGCTTCAGACCTGGTTCCATTGCTGTCTTTGTTGGATTGCAGTCTTCTAGTCTAGCTTCCTTGATAACTTTCTTTGCGTAGGCTGATTGCTTCAACTGTATCCTTCCTTGTGCTTGGCGTACTTCTATTCCTAGATAGTATGTGAGTGGTCCTAAATCACTCATCTCAAACTTGCCTTGCATTTCCTTCTTGAAGCTTGATATGTCCTTCATTGAACTTCCTGTCACTATTATGTCATCGACATAAACTCCTATAATGATTGTTGATTGTCTTGAAGTTCTCTTGTACACTGCTTGTTCTTGTGGACATCTTATAAATCCTATCTCTTTTAGGATGTTGTTCAGCCTTATATTCCATGCTCTTGGTGCTTGCTTCAAACCGTATAGAGCCTTCTTTAGCTTGTAGACTAGCTTCTCTTTTCCTTTCTTTATGAATCCATCTGGTTGTGATACGTAGACATCTTCCTTTAATTCACCATGTAGGAATGCTGATTTTACATCCAAATGATGTACTTCCCATCCTTTCTGTGCTGCCAATGCTAGTAGTAGCCTGATTGTTTCCATTCTTGCAACTGGTGCAAATACTTCATTGTAATCTATACCTTCTTGTTGTACGTATCCTTTTGCTACTAATCTGGCCTTATGCTTGGTGATCTGTCCACTTGCGTCTCTCTTGACCTTGAATACCCATTTTAGACCTATTGGTTTCTGACTTGAGGGGAGCGTAGTCAGTGTCCAAGTGTCATTCTTCTCTATGGAATATAACTCGCTTTCCATTGCTTCTATCCATTGTGGGTAATCTGCTGCTTCTTTATAGTTTGCAGGTTCTTCATCATATGCTAGATAAAGATGTTCATAATCTTCTGGTCTAAGAGGTTCTGTGGCTGCATAGATGTCACTAAGTGATCTAAGGGCTCGAACTGGTCTATTTAAGGAGCCTGGTGAGTCTTCTAACTCTTGAGTACTTGTCTCAACTGCTGGATCACTTGTCGGTGTCTCTTGTACCGTTATTGGAGTTCTTGTAGCTGTGATTGGACTGCTGAAGAATTCATTATCACTCTCTTGATCTTCACTGTCGTCGTCATTCTCTTCTTGTACAGCTTCATTCTCTGAATCTCCATGTATCTCAAATCTTGTCCAAGATGGTTCATCTTCGCTTCCTTCTTTCAAGTAGTTGTCCCAATTCCATGGTTCATTCTCTATGAATTGGACATCTCTACTGATATGTATCTTCTCTTCTATTGGATCATATAGTCTGTAGGCTTTGGAACCATTCTCGTTTCCTAGATGTACCATTTTCTTGCTTCTATCTTCTAACTTCTTCAAATAGGGCGTCGTTACCTTTGCATATGCTATGCATCCAAATACTCTAATGTGCGTGATATTGGGTGCCTTTCCATTCACTGCTTCGTAGGGTGTCATACCCTGTACTGCTTTAGTAGGTAACCGATTTAGTATGTAAATCGCTTGTCTTGTTGCTTCTGCCCATAAGTTCTGTGGTACGTTCATAGCCTTTAACATGCTTCTTGTCATACTCATTACTGAACGGTTTTTCCTTTCTACTACACCATTTTGCTGAGGTGTGTAAGGTGCTGTAAGCTGTCTGAGGATTCCTCTGTCCTCACAATACGTGGTAAGTGCTTTAGAAGTAAATTCTCCTCCACGATCCGTTCTTAATCTCTTGAGCTTTTGACTCGTCTCTGTCTGAGCTTCACTTAGGAATTTCTTGAAATTCTCATAAACTTGATCTTTTGACTTAAGCATGTAGATCCACATGCATCTTGAATAATCGTCAACTATCAGGAAGAAATAGTTGTTTCCTGCTAATGATGTGGGTGTAATCGGTCCACATAAATCTGCATGTACGAGTTCTAGAGGTCTCGTAGCTCTAAAACTTGCTTGAGAGGGAAACGGAAGCCTGCTTTGTTTTCCCGTAATACATGCATCACATACTTGAGATGGGTGCTTAATCTTTGGTATTCCACGTGCCATTCCTTTAACGCTTAACTGTCTTAGTGAATCAAAATTCACATGTCCCATACGTGCATGCCATAACCATGCAGGTGATACTATTCTGGCTTGTAAACAAATTGGACTTGTTATTCTGAGCCTTACTTTGTAGAGTCTATTCTTAGCTCTTGGGACTTTCATCAATAGGTTGCTGAAGGCGTCATAAATCCATAGATAATCGTTCTCCATAATCACTTTACATCCATTTTCTGTAACTTGCCCGAGACTTAGGATGTTGCTTTGGAGTGTTGGAATGTAGTAGACTTCTGTAACTAGTCTTTGTTCTCCATTGTTGCATTCCAATAAAATTGAGCCTTTACCTTTGATGTTGACACATGATCCATCTCCAAACTTTACACTTCCTGCTATCTTTTCATCTAACTCTGTGAAATAGGAGCGTCTTCCTGTCATATGATTGCTTGCTCCATTGTCCAAATACCATATTTCATTTCCATTATCTTCACTGTGATAACGTTCTGGTATGACTTTCTTTTCTTCTAGAACTACACTTCTTTCTTCACCAACTGCCATAAGTAATGTGGGATCCTCTTCTTCCATTACTAGGTGAGATTCTTCTTGTTTACTTCGAGGTTTAGGACATCTGGGAGCTATGTGTCCTAATTCATTGCAGTTGTAGCATCTTACACTGCTGCCATCTCTCTTGGGCTTGTAACTACTGTCGTCATGACGATTCTTAGTGGGATTACGATCACTTCTCTGATCTTGATGGCCATTTCTGTCAAAGTTCTTTCTCTCATTTCTTTGACCTCTATTGAACTTCCTAAAGTTCTGTCTACCTCGATTCTGATTGTAGTTCCTGTTGTTGCTGAAAGGCCTTCTATCTTGCCTTGTAAATAACAGCTTCTCTTGACCTGCTGGTCCAAATTTCTTCTCATCTCTTGACTTAAGGCGTTCCTCATAAGCTTTAAGTCTACCAAGCGCTTCATCTAACGTCATGGTATCTATATCTGAATATTGCTCTATGGATGCAATAATCTGTAGGAACCTCTCTGGTACGGAGTCCAGCAATTTTCGTACCAACATCGACTCTTCAATAGTCGTTCCTAGGGTTTTTGACTTTGTACTAATCGCACTTAACCTACCAGCAAACTGGTCTATGGTTTCTGTCTCTCTCATTGTTATCATCTCGAATTCTGTGCGTAATGATTGAAGTCTTGCTTTCTGGACTCGGTCAATTCCAATAAATCTTATCTTTAATGCTTCCCAGATTTCTCTCGCTGTAGGATGTGACGCCACCTGCATCACCATATCCTCTGGAATTGCCTGAAAGAGATAGGCAATCGCTGTCCTATCCTTCTTTACATCTACCGTCGACGTGCCTTCTGTGGGTTCCACTACTTCCCAAAGACCATTTGCACTTAATATTGCTTTAACACGAACAGCCCAAATCGTGTAATTTGTAGATGTCAACATTGGTGTCTGGAGGTTGAAAGTGAGAGTCTCCTTCGTGACTGTCTCCTTTGACGCTGTCTCTTTCGACATTGTGGGTTTAATGGGCGTCTGCTTCTGCGGACTTTTGTTCTTCTTTTTCCCTATTGTCCAAAACTATTATGGACTATCCCACACTTCTATGGAACTTTGCTTGACTACCCTTGTCAAACACGACTATGATATGTCTGAAGAAAATATTCTTGTTTAACAAAGTTTGATGTTTTGTCGGGCCCACAACAAAATATCAAGATCCTTGCTATAATATTTCTTTATATCACTAATATTCCAAAAATCTAAAGTCAATCCTATGACTTGATAATCCTCCAACGATGATTGATTAGTGTCCTTTAACAACACCCTTTGTCAATCCTAAACACCCTTCTAAAAAACAAATCACTTGTTTTTCTACTATGCTTCAATCCTTTTTTTTCTTTTTTTGTTTAATCAGTGATAAATTCCAACAAACAAACACTGATATAATACCCTTCACAATAAAATACCCTCAATAATAATTATTATTTTCTTTTCTGTTTGACTTTTGAAAGTCAAACTTGTTCTTCTTGTTTCGAAGCACTGCCTCCAACAAATTTTTTCTGGTTTTGATCCCCTTGATCAAAACAACACTGGAAATACTAATCTATGTTCCACTAACACTGATATTTTGGATCCCAATCCAAAATACGATCGAATACGAAGAAATTTTAGAAAAATAAAAAACCCGGTTTTGTTTCAAACCCGATAATAATCTTAATCTTTCTGTTTGAAGTTTTTCTTTATAAAACGACTCTGTTTTTTGTGAAATCGTACTTTGTTTGTAAGTATACTTGTTTGGAAACAACACTTGAAAGTTTGATAAACTTATTTTGAAAAAAATTTTGGCGGGAACGAAAGAAATATCGAACAAAACAGAGTATTGCCTCAAATTCGATTTTTTTGATTTTGATTAAGATATATGTATTCGATATTGATTATAGACGAAAGGCAGGGATAATTATAACCGTTTTCGCGATTGAAACGACGTTTCTGCGTTATCCGGTAAGTCGCCGGAATTTTTCTGGTTTGGCCGGAATCTCGTTTTCCGGTCGTCTTCTTCCTTGAACGGTTATAGGGTTGATGTATTGATCTTCTACGAATCCTTGTTGGCTTTAAATAATTGTTCCGATGATTTTGAACGTTGATGCCTTCTGTTCTTTCTTTCGAATGAAAAACAGAGTATTGATCAAACTTCTTCTTCTTCGCTGAATGCTTATATGATCGGATAGAACAATCTGAATAACCGCTCTGATGCCAAATGTAGGTATGCAGGATCGATGAGAGGGTTTGGGTTTGAGAGAGAATAAGATAATCTTTAAGAATCAATACATAACTAAAATGATACAATGTGTTTGGTATTTATACAAATGAAGGGGTGTGTCCCCTATGACTCTAACCGACACAATGGTTAGTTAATAACCAACATACCTATTCAACTTAGGATAACTAATATGTCACACTATATATGTATATATATATATACTTAGGATAAATGAGGGAAATAAGAATTATGTCTAACAGGCTAAACAATGTTTGCAACCTTGTTAAGGACCATCCAATGTGTGAAATGCCCAACATGGTTTTCATTGCTTGACTCCAATGATCCAAATGGTGACTGCACACCTGAATTTAGTCCAAGTTGTGACAAAGATTATCAAGGATACCTGTTTGATTTTACGAACTCACTGGTATTGATTGGCTAGATTCTAACATGAAGACATAAACCCAACTAATGAACAAAGCTGCAAAAGATCATGCTTGGAAGATTGTTTTTGCGTCATTGCAACTTATAGGGATAAGCAATGTTGGAAGAAATCACTTCCACTTTTTAATGGAAAGAATGATTCTTCACTTAATATGAAGGCCTTCATGAAATTTCAAAAAGGTGACGGTCCTTTGCAAAGCCCCCATCAATTTTCAGACATGGAGAAAAATAAGAGCAGTTTGATATCCGTGGGACCTGTCCTCTTGAGTGTTTATGTGTTTGTAATTTTTGTATTGATTGGTGTGATTTGTGTGAGTTTCTTTCTACTGTACAAGAAAAAGGCCCAAAATCCATATCCAAGTAGTAAAGTTGTTGATAATAATCAAGCTCACTTTACATATCAAGTGTTAGTCCAAGCTATTAATGGGTTCAAGGTTGAACTAGGAAAGGGGGCTTTCCGGATAGTCTATAAAGGTGTAGTGGGGACAAATATGGCGGCGGTGAAGAAAATTGATAAGGTGTTGCAAGATGGTGAAAAGGAATTCCAAACCAAGGTGAATGCTATTGCAAGGACTCATCACAAAAACTTGGTTCAACTTCTTGGCTACTATGATGAAGGTGAGCACCGACTATTGGTTTATGAGTACATGAGTACGGTACTTTCGCAAGCTTTCTTTTTGGAGAAGAATGACCCGTTTGGAATCAAAGGAGCAATATGGCACTGGATATGTTAAAGGCACTCTCATATCTTCATGAAGGGTGTAGAACTCAGATTGTTAACTTTTGTGGTCAACACAAATTAAACAATTTTATTAACCAAAATTGGTACACATCTCTGACAAGATACAAAGAACCAAACTTCACTACAAATATCTCAAACTCTCAAAAGATTATCAACTAGATAATCAATACAAAATCCATGAAAAGAATACCAAGTTATTAGATCAAGATGATCTAATAACAAACCCTAATATTTTGTGAATAAACGAGAGAATACATGAGAGAACTTCAGGAAACAAAGTGAGCAAAAGTTGTTAATGAGGAGAGAGAAGCTATATATAATGGGTCAAAGAAACTTCTACAAGGAAACACAAACTTAGCTATTCTCCACCATCTGATTAGAAAGCACACGAATCACAAGCATTGGACGGCCAAGATTAATGCTTCTTATAAGATACATAAGGGATGGGCTGGACCAATACCTGGGCCAGACCAAGGCTGTAAGACCCAACCCATTTTAAAGCAATTCATTAACAACTAAATCAGTTTTATGGTCCCAGATTAGCATAACTTTTTTCTTTTTATATAACTTATCCCGTGTCTACACGTCCGGATCCTTGGAAGGTCCACACGTGTTATTTATAATTCGTCATTTCTAAACTTGACTACTAACACATTATTTGATTACAGCATCATTTTTATTTTATTAAGATGTCCCACACGACATGTGAGACGACACTCTATCTTTATTCGTAATAGCGATCTCGGTCCCGAGTGTGTTCGATTTTGAGCTTGGTCCGTTTTGCATCTGGTTCTGCTACTTAGACATGCCTACCACAAATACACATGATAAACGGTTAGTATTTAGGATTAACGAGTCAAATCATTTCAAAACAATAAACAAATATTTTGGGTTTAAAACCCGCCGCAAGCTACGGCCATTGAACCATAGCATACGGTTCATACATTCCGCCCTGAACACAAATGGGAACCGTAGCTTACGGCTCCAAGCCGTAAGCTACGGTCTAGGGCTGTTGTATGCTTAGATTCGCCTGCATAAACGATCTTAATTTCCTTGGTATTCACCCAAACTTTGGCTGCAGTTTTCTTAGGTTCTCGACCATCCCCAAGGACCCATGGGAACGTGTTTAACATCATCTTTTATACACGTTTAAGGTATTAATTCACATGACTAATAACTCATTCGGTTCATCACAACTTATAGCATTTTTATACATTTTGACCCATTAAGGATTATAGATTAATCTATATACAATTAATCCAACCCTGATATTATAACAACCATTTTTTTCAACTCCGAGCACTTAACACTGCCCGAACTTGTTTATACCATGAATGCCTATTCGCGACAACTCTAAGCTAATTTACCCAAATTGACCCATTAAGGGCCATAGGTTATGGGAAACATATTTTTACCAATCTAGAGTTAAGTCAACTAAATTCTCAACTCATTTAACATATATTAAACTAGACTCCCTTGTCCGCTTCTGACCAAAAATCATGTCAAAGTAAAAGTGTTATGACCTCGAAAGATTTTCTGCAAGCGGCGGACCTGCTTGCTGTCAACGACTATTTTTTTTTTTTTTTGATAAAACAACTTCAAAACCACATCAAATGATTTCGGAAAAATCTAGAAAATTTACCAAGCATTCATTACTATATTAGCAAGATTCTGTCCAAAAATCATGCTTAAATAAAATGTTTAAGACCACCAAATAACCTCTACAAGTGGCAGACTTGTTTGCTGTCAACGACTATTTTTTTTATAAAACAACCGCAAAAACCACATCAAACAATTTCAGAAAAATATAGAAAATTTACCAAACATTCATTACTATATTAGCAATGAAGTTACAACATATTTTAGTTACTAAGAGACCTATTTAAGATAAGTCACTTACCTTGGCCACAATTTGATAATTCCTTGACCCGTTAGCTCGTTTAATCCGATTGTTCCAAGCCTCCACCTAGCTTGACAAGATCAACTTCACTATGCTCAAGATAACTCAAGTGAGTCATTATGTCAAATAACTAACACATATCATGAGTTTTCACATACTGTTTCATTCAAACTTATATTCGAATCAGTTTGACTTTTAGAAGTCAAACTAACCTTTTACACATAGTATGCACTAATCATAAGGAAATAGTCCTAATTATGAACCATCCCCTTTTTATTTATCATATCGACTCATTAAGTATAGTGCACATTTCAACTTCCTAATCATCATTAGGCAGTCCTATTTCATCAATTACTTTCATTCTTCACATAGCATTTTAGTTTGTAAGGTTCTTTCGCATAAGTTCACATATTCATATCAACTAAACATTGAATCAAACACCTAGTGTGCGTACTATATTTTTCATGATTTTACCACTCACTAGACATTTAGAAAGTGCCCATTTCATAAACTCATCATCTAGAATCATTCTAGCCATTATGCTTAGCTATTTCTAATTTCAACTTGCAATTTTACCAACACATAAGATTCATGCAATACATATAGAATGCAATTCTTATACAACCCATGCCCAAAACATAGATTTTCTATTATTTTAGTAACATTAAAACTACTAATGAAACCAAGATCATCGTCTTTGCGTACAAGCAAGCTTCTAGCAATTTAACTCACTCCTAAACCATTAAGAATGATCAATATCACTTAAAATCGATAACAACATTAGCAGCAACCCACAACAACATCTCCACAAGCCCAAAACCTTTGTAGCACAACTCCAAGTCCTACAAAACACAACTTATGCAAAATGTTCAAGAACAAATTAACAAGAAATAAAATTGAAACTATATAATAATTGCAACACAGATCATCCACTGTGATTTTGATGACTGCTATAGCGCCAATATTTCTGACTTTGGATTGATGAAGCTTTTGGCAATGAATCAGAGTCACACGAATATTCGAAAGAGGAACTAAAGGATATGTTGCTTCTGAATGGCTTAGGAACACACCCGTCACAATGAAGGTTGATGTCTATAGTTATGGTGTCTTGCTAATTAAGATCATTTCTTGCTGCAAGAGTGTGAAGGACAAGAAGCATGAAGGAGCAATCTTGACTGACTGGGCATGGGACTGCTATCAAGAAATGATTTTGGATACATTTGTAAATAATAATCCGGAAACCATAGATGATTACAAGAAGCAAACAACATTTGTGATGGTTGGTCTGTGGTGTGTCCAAGAAAACCTGTCCCTCAGACCAACTATGAGGAAGGTCATACAAATGCATGAAGGAGTCATTGAAGTTTCTAAACCTCCATGTCCCTTCCCTTTCTCTGTTATCTCAACCTGAGCATTTAAATTCCTAATCTGATCTCTTTATTCTATTGTTAGGCCGGTTTGAATCGCTGCTTTGTTATTCGTTGTTTGGTTGAAAAAGTGATGAGTATATGAGTTCTTGAAACTATGTGAGAGATCTAGGGTTAATTCCTTGTGTTTTGTACCGAATCATTTTATGTTTTATCTTGGTTTCCCAAGAATTTTAAGAATACTTTATTTAAATATGAGAATGGAATCAATAACACAGAGAAAACACTATTTCGTTTGATATTTTAACTCAATATGATATATTAATGAAGCTACATAGATCAACTCTTATTCTAAAATCTAGATATTATACAAAACGATGTACGGAAACATGAATATTAGCCGGATGTAACAGAAAAAGGGCATGGACATGGAGGTTCGGTCACTTCAATGACTCCTTCAAGCATCTGGATGACCTTTTTCATGGTTGGCCTCAGTGAAGGGTTTTCTTGTATACACCATAGACCAACCCTCACAAATATTGTGAGTTTCTCCAAATCATCTAAGGCCTCCAAATCATTCTCAACCAACACATCCAGTTTGCCTTCTTGATAACAATCCCATGCCAAATCCATTAAAACTTCTGCATCTTCAGCATAATCATCATTGAAAACCAAACTCTTTCGGCAAGAAATGATCTCTAATAGCAAGACGCCAAAGCTATAAACATCAACCTTGACTGTGACAGGGGTGTTCCTAAACCATTCAGGAGCGACATATCCTTTTGTTCCTCTTATTCCAGTATTCGTTCGACTTTGGTTAATCATCAACAACTTTGCAATTCCAAAGTCAGCAATCTTAGCATTGTAGTAATCGTCAAGAAGTATATTCTGAGGCTTTATGTCACAATGGATGATCTGGTTGCTACAATCTTCATGGAGATATGTGAGTCCCTTTGCAATGCCTACAGCAATATAACTCCTCTGTTTCCAACTAGGTCTCACGTCTCCAAAAAGAAAGAATGCCAAAGTGCCATTGCTCATGTACTCGTAAATCAATAGCCGCTTCTCACCATCATCACAATAGCCAAGTAACTGCACCAAGTTCTTGTGATGTGTCCTTGCAATCGTGTTGACCTCAGTTTTGAATTCTTTGAAGCCATCTTGAACCAGAGTTTCCAGCTTCTTAACCGCTACAATCGTTGTCCCTATTACACCTTTATAGACTGTCCCAAAAGCCCCTTTCCCAACTCATCCTTGAACCCATTAGTAGCTTTGACTAGCTCTTGATATGTAAAACTGGCCAGATTAGTTTCAACAGTTGTACTACATGGAAATGAACTTCCAGCCTTCTTGTGGATTTGAAAGAAACACAAATATATCACACTAATCAATAGAATTATTCCTAATATAGATGTACTTAAGAGGACTGATCCCCCTAGTATCCAACTTCTCCGGCTTTTGTTTTCTATTGTTCTGCTATTATTTTCTCCTGTTCTAGACGGACCATCGGTTTTTCTAAATTTCAAAAAGGCCTTCACATATTTTGAAGGATCTTTCCTTCCATTGGCAAGTGGTAGCTGCTTCTTCCAACACTGGTTATCCCTGTAAATTGCAACTGCACAAAAACAATCGTTCAAGCAAGAATTTCTACACGCTTGTTCGTTACTCGGGTTCATGTGCACATAGTCGGAAAATGGCCAATCAATATTATTGAGCTCGATGAAATCAAGCACATCTCCTCCATCATTCGAGTCACCATCGTCACAGCTCGGAGTGAAATCAGGTTTGCAATCACCACTTGGAGTATTGGGATCAAGCAATGAGAACCCCGATGGGCATTCACAGTTTGGACGATTGTTATCAAGGCTGCAAACATTGTTTAGCCCACATGCTTTGCTATCTTTAGTAACACATATGTTTTCTGGCACAAACCATATAACTTTCCAACTTGTACCTTCACTGGAATTCTTGGGGTAGTAGTATTGAGTAAAAACTCCATCAGAATCAAGCGTAGCTCTGTGATAGTATTCGCCCGAGGGAAGTGAGCCTCTTACAGTAAGATCAACTCTTTCGCCATTTCCCATCAATATATACATGTATCCTGTTGCATTAAAAACCATCTGGAAACCCGAATTCATTGATTTGGATTCGTCAAGCGTGCCACTATTATAGTAAGCTTCACCAGCAGAACCAGAAAACATATCAAGAGTATTAAGAACAAGATTCCCATCTTGAAGCAGACGTAACTGGAATCTTCCAGCATCGAAGTTTGTTTTGCCCATTTTAGAGTTGATCACTCCACCCAGGGCCATAACCTGAGTAGGCAAAATGGTATCTGCTGGATGATCAAAACTTTCCCATATATTGCGAGAATTGCTACCCACAATCACAAAGTTACCAGTATTATTCATATAACCATATGCAAGATCAGAAATGGTACCAGAACTCCATACTTCTTTGCCTTGAGGATCACGGAGTATGAGCCCACGCCTATCAACCAAGTTAACTTTGGATCCTTTCGACACTGTTGGACCGCCTTCTGGATACCAGACGATAGTTTTGTCAGGTATCTTATTATACCATATGCATAACAAGAATTTATCTGTACCTTGAACTTGGTGGAAGCCAAAGGCAAATTCACCAGAAGACGAAAGCCATGGTTTGGCGTCGGGTGCAGCAGTGAGTGATGCACCAACAGATACCGAACCATTAGTCTGTTGTGCAGCTACAAAATGTAGTAAAATAGTTAGAAAGAAGATGATGAGATGCAGTGGGACTAAGGCCATTGGAAATTGTTTGAATGATTTACAGCAATAACAACATTAGGAGTTTTTAATTAATAAAAATGATTTTTTTTTTTCTAAGTCAACTGGAAGACTTTTGAAGTCATCCATTATAGAGAAAAATTCCTTATCCCTGTTGAAAACGCTTATTTGGTCTTCATTTCTTTGTAATCATTTCATTTAGGCAGAAAGCATTCAACATGGAAATATTCATTGCATGACACAAGTTAGACCAAAATATCAAAAATTTATCCCCCCCCCCCCATAAATAATAATAATAGTCATCTATATCTATATCTATCTACTATATCTATATCTATCTATACTTCAATATAATAGGTTCTAGATGGGCAAGATAGTAATTTTCATTTAATTTTAAGACACATAAGACATTGTTTTTGCATTTGGTACAAGTGTTAATGCATAAATAATTTCTCATTTACGATATTGTCCCTCTACATTTTAGCATTTAATAATGTAGTGTAATAAATGACAATCAATAATGTAGTGTTATTACATCTAGCATTTATATTTATAATGCAATAGTATTTAATAAAAGCTTGTAAAAAACTTATTAACTTAAACTAAAAATAATACATAAAAATTTGACTAACATATTCAAACTCAAATAAAAGAAATAGACATCGTCCCATTCGTGACTGACTACGTCATTAGGAAAACCAAAATAATTGTCAAAAATGATGACTTTTAGTTTAAAAGTACAACAATTAAATAACTTATTAACTTATACTAAAAATAATACATAAAAATTTGACTAACATATTCAAACTCAAATAAAAGAGACAGGCATCGTCCCATTCGTGACTGACTCGGTCATTAGCAAAACCAAAATAATTGTCAAACAAGAATACATGATGACTTTTAGTTTAAAAGTTATTGTATATGTAATAAAAGTTTACGGTTAAAAATTACAATCAGATAAATGTTGTGTTAATCAAGAGCAACATCATGGCTATTGTGTTAATCATGAGCAACCTCATGGTTATTGATCAAATGTCATGTTTCTTTGATCCGTGCATACGACACAAACTTCTCTTTCACACCTATGGGTGTCTCAATAGACGAAACAATCGCCAACATGAGAAATGACATATATACGTTCGGAGTCTATTCGGGAATATAAGACAAAATCGACCAGTTAGTACTACGGGATGGCAAACCTATCCCACACGCCATTCTTTATTTTTTATGGCTTCATTTAGAGAATTTAGCTACTTTTTTTTTCTAGAGACCAAAATCTTGTCTTCTGATTCAACTTTTCAGTATTCTCCCGCATCAATTTTTATTTTTTATTCGTGCTTTCAATATCAAAGGCATTCTACCTGATAGAAACTGTTTTCATTGATTTCTCATTGTGATACATACATGCCTTATATACAAGGTCAATGGTCATCCCCTAATAATGGGGAGTTATGAAATTTCAATACAATACAATATCTACTAAATATAAGCTTGACTATGTTGACTATTACTCCCCCGCAGTCGAAGCGAAGGGAGGCCTGATGCTGAGACTGGATCGGAAATCATCGAATAGAACCCGTGGCAGTCCTTTAGTGAAGATGTCGGCAATTTGATGGCGAGAAGAGACATGTAGGACACGGATGTTGCCTTTCTGAACTTGTTCCCGAACGAAGTGTATGTCAAGCTCAATGTGCTTCGTGCGCTGATGATTAACTGGGTTGCCCGAAAGGTATATAGCACTGACGTTGTCGCAGTATATAAGTGTTGCACGAGTCAATGGGTGAGTGAGCTCGAGAAGGAGATTTCGAAGCCAGCATATTTCAGCGACGACGTTTGCTACACCCCGATATTCAGCTTCTGCACTTGAGCGGGAGATTGTAGATTGCCGCTTGGATGACCAAGATATCAGATTGTCGCCAAGATATACACAGTAGCCAGATGTGGAGCGGCGAGTGTCGGGGCATCCAGCCCAATCTGCATCGGTATAGGCACGTAACGAGGAGATGTCGGACGAACCAAGATGAAGGCCGAGATCTTTGGTACCCTGAATATACCGAATAATGAGTTTAAGCGCATTCCAGTGAGCAGCACGAGGAGCGTGCATATGCATACAAATTTGCTGAACGGCATAGGATATGTCAGGGCGAGTGAAGGTAAGATATTGGAGAGCACCTGCGAGACTGCGGTATGTCGTAGGATCATCATGAGGTGGTCCAGAATCAGCACTGAGTTTAGAATTTGTGTCAACTGGAGTAGCAGCGGGTTTGCAGGAATCCATGGATGCACGAGGAATTATGTCAGCGGCATATGCAGATTGAGACAGAAACATGTTGTTACCGGTGCGAGTGACTTGAATTCCCAAGAAATAAGATAGCGACCCCAAGTCCTTCATGGCAAATTCACCTGCAAGACTTTGTATAATACGTTGACGAAGAGCCACAGACGAGGTGGTGAGTATGATATCGTCAACATAAATAAGTAAATATGCAATGTCAGAACCCTGTCGGTAGACAAAAAGAGAATTGTCTGATCTACTTTGATGGAATCCCTGCAAAAGAACAAAGTCAGTAAACCGCTGGTACCAGGCTCGAGGAGCCTGTTTGAGGCCGTATAAGGATTTCTTCAATAGACAAACATGGTCCGGATAGTCGGTGCTCCGGAAGCCAACTGGCTGGTACATGTATACGGTCTCTTTTAAATTTCCATGCAAAAAAGCGTTGGTGACATCTAATTGATTTATTTCCCATGAACGAGCTAATGCCAAAGATAAAACTAGGCGTATAGTTGCCGGTTTGACAACCGGACTGAAGGTTTCCCCACAATTAATACCCTGTTGCTGTTTGCGTCCATCACATACGAGGCGAGCCTTATAATGCTCCAGAGTGCCATCCGACCTGAACTTATGTTTAAATAACCACATACTACGGATAATATTCATACTCGGGTCACGAGGTACAAGCTCCCAGGTCTTGTTTTTAAGAAGTGCACTGAACTCGTCAGTCATGGCACGGTGCCACTCAGGCGTGGATAAGGCAACCTGTGGGTTATGAGGTATGGGTGCGATGGTGGTGACGGAAAGGTTAAAAAGTTGTTTTGGTTTGACGATTCCACTCATTGCACGCGTGTGAATGGTGCGTTGAGGTGGTGGTGGTCCGGTGGGTGACGAGGAAGGGGTGGTGGTGTGCGAGGAGTGGGTGGAGACGGGTGAATGGCTGGAGTGGTAGTTTGGGTCGGAGAGGGTTCAGGGAGTGGGCTGAGGTGTTAGAAGACTGGGTTTGGGCTGGAGAAATGTGGGATGTGGCTGGAGCAGATTGGGCCGGGGAGTATAGTGGGCTAGGGGTAGGCTGTGAAGTGGATGTGGAGGGGTCTGGATGGTGTTGTTGGGCTGTGGTAGGCTGAGAAGGGGAGGTGGAGTGGGCCGGTTGATGTGGTTGGGCTGGGGAAGGCTGAGAGGGGGATGTGGAGTGGCCGGTTGGTGCTGGTGGGCTGTGAAAGGAGATGCAGCGGAGTTTTGGGCTGAACCGGATGGGGATGGCGATGGGTTGTGTTGTGGGGACGATTGAGTGGGCTGTTGTGGAGTGGTGGGATGGTGCATGGAAGGGTGAATAGGTAAATGGAGAAAATTGTAGGATTGAAGGTTTTCGGGTTGTTGAATCTTATAAGGAAAAATGGTTTCCTCAAAGTGGATGTGGCGAGAAGTAATGATTTGTCGAGATTGAAGATCAAGACACTTGTAGCCACGGTGGTTGGGTGGGTAGCCAAGAAAAACACACGGTTGGGACCGGTTGGCAAGTTTGTTTATGGTGGTGGAGGGTAGAATTGGGTAGCATAGGCACCCGAAAACGCGTAAGTGGTCGTATTCGGGTGTGCATTTGTAGAGCATGGAGGTGGGTGATTGGAAGTCATGATTTTTGCTAGGCAAGATGTTTAGTAGGTAGGTAGCGGTTTCAAGGGCGTGATGCCAAAAATTAGGGGGAAGGTTGGCTTGGGCAAGTAGGGTGCGGAGCATGTTATTGATAGTGCGAATTTTGCGCTCCGCCTTACCGTTTTGTGAAGAGGTGTAAGGGCACGAGAAACGGAAATGCAAGCCGTGGGTCTTGCAAAATGCTAAAAAATTGTTGTTAGCATATTCTTTTCCGTTATCGCACTGAAGTTGTTTAATGTGTCTTTCAAATTGAGTGGTTATATGATTATAGTATGTTGTGAAAGTTGCAAAAACTTGTGACTTTGTAGCAAGAGGAAATGTCCATAGAAAATTAGTATAATCATCAAGAAATAAAACATAATACCGATGGCCTCCCGTGCTTAAAACAGGGGAAGTCCATAGGTCACTGTGAACAATATCAAAAGGCAAACGAGTGCAATTAAGTGAATCATAAAAAGGAAGTTTAATGCTCTTCCCAAACACACAAGGTTCACATAATTTATTAAAGGTTTTGTCAAAACTAATGCAAGAAGCAGTTTTCAAAGAATGCAATAAATTAGCGCCGGGGTGACCCAGGCGTTGATGCCAGCGATCCTGAGAGACAGCAACAAATGCAGAAGGTTGAGTGATTTTGGAGAGTGGTTGAGTCAGCGGGTAAAGATCGCCGGTACTGTTGCATCAAAGGATAGGTTCCCGAGTTTTGAGATCCTTCACAAGAAAACCAAAAGGGTCAAACTCGATGGATACAAGATTATCGGTGGTAAGGCGGCGTACCGAAATCAGGGTTTTAATAAGTTTTGGGGCATATAGGACATTATTTAATTTAAGTGGGGAAAAGGCAGGGGTAAAGTTTGATTGCCTTGAGCCACAACTGGGATAGCCATGCCATTACCAACAATAATATTTTTATCAGTACACTTATTAAAATTAGACGGAGAGTATATACCTTGCTCGTTTGCCGAGTGAGAGGATGCTCCGGTGTCCATAAATCCGTGTTCTGGTTGATTCAATGCCATAGTATATAGAGCCTGCTCAATATCAGTTGGAGTGTAGGTGTTGTTGTTGTTGGTTTGGTTGGGGCTGGCTCCTAGAATACCGGCTGATGTGGAATCATTGGGACGCGAGGGGTACGGGCAGGGAGGGGTGTTTGTGGCAGAGGAGTTGTTAGCATTCAGAAGGCGCGCCCATTGATTTGCCGTCCAGTTGCTAGGAAAGACAATATAGGGGTGATTGGGGCTGTTGTTTTGGGTGTTGGAGGTGCGTCCCCGAGAGTAGGATCCGCGCCCGCGACCACGTCTGCGCCCGCGTGAGCGACCACGACCGCGATCAGCGGTGGGATAGAACGCTGAAGGGGACGATTGGGACTGATTGGTGGATGTAACCGAGGCTGCGAGAGCCGTAGCCGAGTGCTGAGCAGCCCTAGCGGTTTGCCTTTTCTTCTTGTCCTCTTCCATATTGAGACGCGATCTAACTTCCTTGAAATCTGGCAGCGGATCACGATTTTGCAAAACCGTGGAGATGCTATCGTACTGCTCAGGAAGACCGGTGAGAACTTTAATGACGAGCAAGCGATTGTCCATGGGAGAACCAACGCTTGCAAGCTGATCCGCAAGAGATTTGGCCTTCTGGCAATACTCGTCCATAGATGAGAAGGTGTCAAGTGAAAGATTAGCGAACTCTTGTCCCAAATAAATAGCCCGCGTATTCTTGTTGTCATTAAAGTGGTCTTCGAGCGCGCACCATGCTTCATACGCAGACTGTCCAGGGACGATTATTATGTTGACAAGAGAGGGGATGATAGTGGCATATATCCATTGAAGGACAAGCGCGTCAACACGCTGCCATTGTTTTTCTGCAGCAGCAGCGGCCGCAGCCGCAGCCTTTTCTGGGTCAGAAGATGTGGGGACAGCAGCAGGTTTTGGAGAAAGATGGTCCAGAACTTCGAATGCTTGGCAATGGACTTTGAACAATGTCGACCAAGTGGAGTAATGGGTCGAGTCATCTTCAAGGGTAATAGGGACATGTGATTTTATGTTGGACACAGAGAGGGCCGGATGATTTTGAGAGTCCATGAGAGGAAACAGAGGAGCAGAGGGGGTGAAACAAGGAAGGAGAAGCAGATGAGGGAAGGTGTTTGGCTGCAGAAGTGAAGGTGGTCCGGCTGCAGGTCAGGGAAAAGAGGCGGCAGAAGGGAGAATTATGGTAGGATCATGAATTGGCATATGATACCATGATAGAAACTGTTTTCATTGATTTCTCATTGTGATACATACATGCCTTATATACAAGGTCAATGGTCATCCCCTAATAATGGGGAGTTATGAAATTTAAATGCAATACAATATCTACTAAATATAAGCTTGACTATGTTGACTATTACTCTCCCGCAGTCGAAGCGAAGGAGGCCTGATGCTGAGACTGGATCGGAAATCATCGAATAGAACCCGTGGCAGTCCTTTAGTGAAGATGTCGGCAATTTGATGGCGAGAAGAGACATGTAGGACACGGATGTTGCCTTTCTGAACTTGTTCCCGAACGAAGTGTATGTCAAGCTCAATGTGCTTCGTGCGCTGATGATTAACTGGGTTGCCCGAAAGGTATATAGCACTGACGTTGTCGCAGTATATAAGTGTTGCACGAGTCAATGGGTGAGTGAGCTCGAGAAGGAGATTTCGAAGCCAGCATATTTCAGCGACGACGTTTGCTACACCCCGATATTCAGCTTCTGCACTTGAGCGGGAGATTGTAGATTGCCGCTTGGACGAACCGTCGTTAAGTCCTTCATAGTTTGATACCGTTGGGAATCGAACCGTCGTTAAGTCCTTCATAGTTTGGAACGGTTGAGTGCCTTGTTCATCGGGTTCTCAAATGGCCTTGAGTGGTTAATATCTTAGTTTATTGTTGCTCATATATTGATATCAGATTGGTTTAAATGGTGTAGTTTTAACTTTGATTTCTCTTTAACTCATGTATTTGTATATATTCAGTTAAAAATAGTTGAATTATTGATGTACATTCATGGGACACAATGACTTAAGGTTTGGGGTTGATAGAGTTCTAACCAGGAGTGGCTCAACCGTAAAAAACAAGTTGTCGCTTAAGGAGTCCACACTTAATGGGCATATATATTTTTTGGTTATTTGAATATGGTTCCGCAAGTTTTGGTCTTATCAACATATATATTAGATAGAGAAACTACTAGGACAAGAATTTTCGTCAATTATCTTTGTAATAGGAACACATATCATTTCTTATTATATGTTATTTTTAATCCACCAAAAGTTATTTGGTATGGTTTCACATGTTTTCTAACAATGTTAATCCTAAAATAACTTTTAGAGTATCATTTTCACCATCTCGAATTTAATTATGAGAAGGATTGATATATTTTGGCCATATTAATTCTATTACTTTATGTAGGATCTTTTTCTTTCTAACAAAAATTGAACTACTCGCGTATACTAGATTTGAAGGCGGAATTCGACGAATCTAGTTGTTGTTAGTCGCGTGAATACGTAGGAAATGATAAACAACGATAACACACAATCATACGAAAATTCAACAATCAACGTATATTGAGAATGAGTACAAAAGTTACAAATGAGGAGTCTAAGGCATCTATTTATAGACTACCTCCCATATGTCTGGAATGAACTAGGCGTATGACTCATTACATCTGAAAGGTCCAGGCGTATGGACTCTATACGCCTGACCTCCTACACAAACCAACATGTTCATTAATTACAACTATCAAATGTTGTCGAAACTAACCAAATACATAATAAACATGATAAAGATTATGAAACTAGCTAAGAACACAAACGGAAGTGCATCCATACTTTATTTGTTTAATGGGAAAGGAAACAATTTTCCTACATTCCTAACAAAAATGCACTTAAGACAACTGATCCCACGGATAGCAAAGTTCTTCTAATTATATTTTCTGGTGTTCCACTTTTATTTTCTCCTATTCCAGAATGACCATCGATTTTCTTATATTTCAAGAAGGCCTTCACATTTTGTGAAGGATCTTTCATTCCATTCGCAAGTGGAAGCTGCTTCTTCCAACATTGGCTGTCCCTGAAAATTGCAACTGCACAGAAACAATCATTCAAACAGGAAGTTCTACACGTTTGTTCATTACTCGGCTTCATGTGCACATAGTCAGAAGATGGCCAATCAATATTAGTGAGCTCGACGAAATCAAACACATCTCTCCCATGATTTGACTCACCATCACAACTCGGAAGAAAATCAGGCTTGCAATCACCGTTTGTAGAATTGGGATCAAGCAATGAGAAACCCTGTGGGCATTCGCAGTTTGGACGATTGTCATCAAGGCTGCAAACGTTGTTTAGTCCACATGCTTTGCTATCTCTAATTCTACATATGTTTTCTGGTACAAACCATATAACTTTCCAGGTTGTAGCCTCAACAGGATTCTTGAGGTAGTAGTATTGAGTAAAAACCCCATCAGAATCAAGAGTAGCTCGGTGATAGTAATCTCCAGAAGGAAGCGAGTCTTTTGTAGTAAGATCAACTCTATTTCCGTTTCTTCTCAATATATACATGTATCCTGATGCATCGAAAACCAGTTGGAAACCAGAATTTGTTGAATTAGAGCTGTCATGTGTGTCACTAGTATAGTAAGCATTAGCAGGAGAACCAGAAAACATATCAAGAGTATTAAGAACAAGATTCCCATCTTGAAGCAGACGTAACTGGAATCTTCCACCAGTGAAGTTTGTTTTGCTCATTTTGGAGTTGATTACTCCACCTCCAGGGATAACTTGCGTAGGCAATATGGTATCTGCTGGATGATCAAAACTTTCCCAAATGTTGCGAAAATTGCTACCGACGATCACGAAGTTACCAGTATCATTCATATAACCATAGGCAAGATCAGATAAGGATCCAGAGCTCCATACTTCTTTGCCTTGAGGATCACTGAGTACGAGTCCACGCCTTTCAACCAGGTCAACTTTGGATCCTGTGGACACTGTTGGACCACCTTCTGGATACCATATGATAGTTTTCTCAGGTATTTTGTCATACCATATGGATAACAAGAAGTTATCTTTGCCCTGAATTTGTTGGAACCCAAAGGCAAATTCACCAGAAGATGAAAGCCATGGTTTTGCATCAGGTGTAGCTGTGAGTGTTGCACCGACAGATACCAAACCATTAGTCTGTTGTGCAGCTACAAAACGTAGCAAAATAGTTAGAAAGATAATGAGGCTCAATGGGACTAAGGCCATAGTAAATGTTTGAATGATTTACAACAATACTAACGTGGGAGTTTTAGGCAATGAAGATGAGTGCTTTATGTCAATTTAAAGAAATTTGAAATCCACCATTATGGAAAAAGTCTTTTGTGGAGACAAACAATTCCATACCCCAATGGATACGCTTCAGCGGTCTTGTTTTGTCATAATTAGTTTTTGCAGAAAGCATTCAACGCAGAAATGTTCCACACCCCATGAGACCAACTAATCCAAAATGATAAAATTGTTATCAGGCTTTTGAAAATCTTAGTTAGGTGATGTTAATTCATGGAACAAATGACTGAAGCTATGGGATTAACAAAGTTGAACATGGAAGTTTTTCCTCTTGCCAGTATTTAAACATCTATGTTAGATGTTAATCTTGATTTTAGATTTATGTTAATAATAATTGTACATATGTCAATAATATTTATCCTAAGTTAGGAAATAATGTTTAACGGTTATGCGACAAACCGGTTCATCAAGTTAGTTATGGTTTCTGTCTAGGGACATGTCGGTTGATAAACATACCGATTAGATTGTATAAATAGGTCCCTCTCTGTACATTTTATGATATGCAAAGTTTGTGTTATTATAACCGATTTTCAAACTTCCCTCCAAACTCCTGTCCCTCTAAAACCGATTCATACTCAAACAATATTGCATACCAATTCAGAAAATTCAACATGGCATCAGAGCCAAGATCAAAGACCTATGGAATATTCGATGTTGAAAGAAAATCCGAAGATGCTAGTATCATGGGGAAAGAGGACGAGTGTGCTGCACCATTAATCCCTAGTGTTTTGTTCAATTGTGATGATCGAAAGTGGAAGGCCAAGAAGGCAATAACCGAAGAATATGAGGGATGTGAGAATCCTCTCAACATCAAATTTTCAAAGTTCAACATTGGATCTTCATCTAAGAATCAAGAAAGTAAGATATGGAAGGCCCAAAAGGAATTTAATAGCCAAGTAAAGGTAGAGAAAGAAGTCCTCGAACATTCACCAACAATGTGTTGTAGTAAGTGCAAAGAAGCATTTCACTATAGGAGAAATTGCCTGAAGAAGATTGGCAAAACGGAGTTCATGGTTAAAGGAACCGATGAGAAAGGATGGGACGATGTGTGGTATGCGAGTCTAACAAGGAGAAAACATGGATGTGGCGATATAAATCAATTCACTGTGCTAAGCAATTCATTTGGTATAGAAGGTTGCCCAAGCGGTTACAGGAAGGAGTATTTTCGAGGCAAAGGTTCGGTGGTTATCACGAGTGGTGGACAAATTCATAAGATCAAATCTGTTTTCTATATTCCCACTCTTAGACGAAATGTGTTGAGTATAGACAAACTCACACAAGAAGGCCTAGAGATTGAATTCGATGGTGATATATGTCACATACGCAGGCCTATTATTCAGAAAGATAGGAAGATAATCACTTGCAGGATTTGTGATGGTGAAGATCACTTCACGTTTAAGTGCTCCGATAAAGATAACCAGATTTGGAAGGATACTGAAGGCGCATAGGCGCCGAACAAAAAAGAAAGGGCGCAGAACAAGAAAGAAAAACAAGTCAGATTTGAAATTGGTATCATGGAGGGAATTACCGAGATGGATAGAGAAAGAGCGTCCGTTTTCAAAAACTTTGAAGCATTTTCCATCAATAAAGATGAAACCGAAGGCTTCACGGAGATAGGACCAATAATGTATCCAACCGAAGGCACCAAGTTACAAGATTGTGTCGTTTTTATGGACTTGATCCATAACACAACCATGGTTGAAAGATACAAAAGGAAATTCGAACTAGAATTCAAACGAACCACATAATGGTTTATGAAGGATTTTCTAAAGATAAAGATCAAAGCACCAATGCCTCCAAGGGACGAAACCGGATATCCAATAAGTTTGATGGATCTTTATACAAAAGTACAAGTATTCGGAGGGTATAACAAGGTGATGGATGATGACAATTGGGCAGTGATTGCAATGTCAATAGTGAAGGATCGACAAACGGGTCACCTGACAATCACGAGTTTGATACTCAGAGTGCGGAATCCTCTTAATATGTTCTAATAACAGAAACAAACATGAAACAATGATAAATGAGTAATCAACACACACAAATGGGTCAAAAGCTTTAAGATTTATCACTAAAACAGAGGATGAGTGTTTACAATGATCAAATCAGACTTTCAGACCTGGGGGACGGTATATAGAGAGTGTGTGAGGTGAGAACTGATGATTAGGGTAATGATTGGGCCTATTTATACCTCCCGTACTCGTACAGGCTGCAACAGGCAAGTAGGAGGCTATCCACCATGTACAACATGCCATTACAAGGCTACTCGCCTGCAATGATCTTGTACTCGCCTGTTGGTCCCAAACACTCCCAAAACGCTTACAAATACTTCCAAACACCCTGTAACGCGTCCAAACATCTAATATACTAGCCTAGGGACATCATGTACTAACATACTCCCCCTTGGACCTAGCTAGTATGATTACGAGCCATAAACCTCTCGATTAACCTAGCCAACGACTTATGGGGACCTATCACTAGCTAGGGACATACACATAATGCACTTACAGACTCCCCATTTAGCCAGTGATTTACAGACTCAACCTATCACCTAGCTGGGACACACCCGAAGTGTATTTACAGATTCCTCCTTGGACCTAGCTGGTGATATATGGTCTTCGAGTCCTCAAGTCTTCATGTTCAGCATTCTTCAACTTAATGTAACACTGCAGTGTATGACCTCTAAAGACTTGAATATATTAACTGATTTGAGCTCTAGTCGTGGCTTCATAAGATCTCGTCTTGGTCGTCGATTTGCTTCGATAACTTGGGAGAAAACAAGAAATCTCCGCTTTTATGATTGACGATTTTTTTTTGACTTGGATGAAGATCAATATCATATTCACTTTCATTTCTTGACTCTCATCTTCTTCAGCTTCGATTTTCGGAGCTCTACCATGATCTAGTTTTTCTGAAGATGAAATATCGGGTTCTTGCTGTTCAGGATGATTTTGTTGTTCAGGTTCGGGCCTTGTTCAGCTTCAAGCCTAGTCGTTTGAATCATGATATGCACAGACGTTGTGTTGATCCTGCAGAAAAAATTAATAAAAACTGCACACAAACTACAACTTGTATTAGATACGACAAATAATCGGGACTCAATCAAATTTTTGAAGTTTATCATTGAGTTAATAGCCATTTTCGTCCCTGAGGTTTGGGCCAGTTTGCCACTCCAGTACAAAAGTTTATTTTTTTGCAATTCCTTCCCTGAGGTTTGGATTTTGTTGCCAAATCCGTCCTTTTCACTAACCCGGTTAAAAAAGGTCGTTAATGTCAGGGGTATTTTTGTCTTTTTACTTTCAATTTAAAATTTTAATAAAAAATCTTACCCCACCTCACCCCTACCCTACCCCACCCCACCCCACCCCACCCCACCCCATCCCCACCCCTATATCTCTCTCTCTCTTTCACTCTCTACTCTCTCTCTCTCTCTCTCTCTCTCTCTCTCTCTCTCTCTCTCTCTTCTCCTTTCCCTTTCACTGTCTCTCTCTCTCTAGATCTCTCCTTACCAAAAGATATAATCTCAGGAAACTGAGGGTATCTGATATCACAAAGAAACTATGTTACAGAACAGTTAGCAACCAATCATGGTCAACAAGTCAACGTCATCAACATCTTCATCCGACTTACATAACAACTAAGTTTGGAAAATCTGAGTAAGGTCTTGAGGTTCTTTTGTCAGGACTTGAACTCCAACACCTTTCTGTGTTATGGCAAGCAACGGATATTGGTAAATGTGTAGGAATCTCACAGTAAGATACAAACCTAACAAAATAAACCCTTTAAATTAAGAGCAACACCACGACAAATATTTAATAAGAATCTCAAAAAATTTGCAGGGCTCACCATGCTAAATCACTTGTAAACGTCGCAATAAAAACACGTTTGAGAGTTTCAACAGGATAAAGAAGCTCTGATTATTATTATTATTATTGCTGCAGAGATCTAGAGAGAGAGACAGTGAAAGAGAAAAGAGAGAGAGAGAGAGAGAGATATAGAGAGAGATATAGGGGGTTGGGATGGGGTTGGGTGGGGTAGGGGTGAGGTGGGGTAAGATTTTTTATTAAAATTTTTAAATTGAAAGTAAAAAGACAAAAATACCCCTGACATTAACGACCTTTTTTAACTGGGTTAGTGAAAAGGACGAAGTTGGCAACAAAATCCAAACCTCAGGGAAGGAATTGCAAAAAAATAAACTTTTGTACTGAAGTGGCAAACTGACCCAAACCTCAGGGACGAAAATGGCTATTAACTCTTTATCATTTGATGAACTTTCAAGATTTGTCCATTGTGACCACCAATTTGAGAAACGAATCATTCTCCCCCTGAACATTTAGATCTTTTCAAATTTCACCCTGAACTCTCACGATTGACACTGTGTGACCTCGAAACTGATATTTGACCCTTGAATTTTGTAAACTTTAGATTTTATTTGTGTTTCGGCTTCGGATCTGAGATTCCAATTAAAGAATACTTGTATTCCAAACATCGGTCAATCAAAAATAAAGACAAAAGAAAAATCTTTTGGGTTTTTCAAGATAATCAAACATAAATTAAAAATGCAGGAAATGTAAAAACTATTCACAAGCATATTTTTGTGAGTTTCATCTGTTAGGGAAACATATCAGTGTACGGACTATACTAGAACCCTTATGTGTTCAGTTTTAGTTCAAACTAGATTGCGTCCCCCGCGCGTTGCGGCGGGGGAATCTAGTGATTGTGAGTTAGCCGTATAGGATTTGATTACATACTTTGATAATTAACATTAACATCCTTGATACAAAGCAAAGGCCAACGACGTCCATTTTTCTATCACGTGTGCCTCACAGAACATAATGTCAACCTGGGAATATATATGCATATATTATCTGCTCATGTTATATTTTCATATCTGCTCATGTTCAAAAATAAATTTTGAAAAAGCATCATCATAGTCTAAAAAGAAAAAGGCAACAAATAGTACAATTCAATAGAGACTGCACCTTCTTGGGATGAATATCTAATAGTTCCCATCAGTTGTTTAACTTGATTTCAGTTACTTTCATACCTTTCTTGGTAAGCCGTTATTTTAGCTCTTCAACAATTATAGTTTCATTATTGTTATTATCCATTTATTTGAACGTTTCCTTCAATCCGAAAACTTAATCATAAATACAAAAAAGCCAACAGCAAACTTAATCATAAAAAACCACACCGCGAAACAACTGGCAATGCTATTTAAGGAGGAGTATCAGCAACATCTTCAACATAAGTAAGGCTATCTTCATTTGCCACCATCTTCATTTAGCCTCAACTATCCTGTCAACAAACCCAATCTTATTTCAAATTCAAAAGATAACACTAAATTATCAAACGGGTGTTGCGGCGAGTTGTGACATCTATTATCATAACATGAGCATGACAATTGGTTTAATGTGCAGGCATAATACAAGCATAAATCATTCGCCCAGCTATATGAAATGGCTGCTATATTTATTATCTTGGCAACCATTAAACTATCCCTTGGTAGAAGGCAATAGTAAAGATTCCAATTAATAAGGCCATTCAAAAGGGCTACCATATAAGAAGATTAGTTGTTTTGGGTTGAAATCTTTCTATTCAGTTATTAGTAACCAAAATAATATGAACCACAAAAGTCGAGAATATACTTTACTTCATTATGCAACAAATACCATAGAACACCATTATAGTTGAGAAAAAACAATGTTATAGGCAAGAATCTATGCATGTTCCCAACCATACAGAGTACTTATTTGAAATGTTCCATATCATGATTATATAGTCAGCATGTACTCTCATAGCTAACCTGAAGATGACTTGCTACTTGTAACCTCATAAGTCCATGCACTCTCATAGCGTCAAGTATGTTTTTTGGGAAACATTCTAAAAAATGGCATTTAGTGATGTTTTTTTACCCGGTAGTTGAAATAAATTCAAATCAAAGGGCATATTAGGGAAAGGTTCACACTTGCTTCTCCAAAGTGTAAGCCTCAAAAAGTATTCATCATACCATTATTAACCCAAAATGTAAAATTACTGAATTATAAGTTTATTATAGGCTCATTAACTCATAATTCGAAAACAGACCATCACAACCTTAAAATAGACATAGATAATTAACCAAAAGATGACTAATTTGTGTACCTGACCCTACTGATCAGCCATGATGGGTGGCGGAACCCCTGGTTGTGAGACACCACAATGATTTGATTACATTTTCATAAACCCAGATCCAACAGTTGGGTCCCACAGGTCCATCCCCAAATGAGTAGGTCAATAGGCATAAACAAAAATATAAATATCAAGCAAAAATAGAACAAAAACGAAGAACACTTACCTGTTAAGGCGCAAGTACCATATTCGACATTTAACTTGGTGATTCAATATGATGTAACACGTTGACGAACCACAGATTAAGACGCACATTGACGAACCACAGATTAAGACGCAGGGAGACGCAATAGGAAAACCTTTGCTGATGAAGGTGAAGACGAACATCTGAAGACGAACCATCAAAGTATACAAAAGCAAGGTAGCAACATTAAACCAAATAAGTAATAGTGAGGCGTACATTGAAGAGTTTTGATACCAGTTTAGGCCTAAACACACACACTAAACACTCAAGAGTTTTGTATGTCAGCTTTTAGAAAGGAATATTTGAAATAGAGGTTGATTAATTCATCCAAAACAACAAACTACATGCATTTAAATAATAAAAGTAATAAATAACCTAATCCTATTTTTATGGTCCATAACTCGACATACAGCTTGCATTACACGCACACTTCCACAATATTCGGTCCACCTCATGATCAAATCTTTAACGTGTAAAAGGTATGGCCATCGATACAACCCGACGACCTGTTTCAGCCCCATAACCAACTTGACCCATCTTGATTATCCAACATTAAGCATAGTATCAAACTCATGGCTGCAAATTACTGGTTGGTTGTTTTAATCTAAGCTCAGAAATGCATCACATATTCAATGATTCAAGTTTCAAATTAGCAGTCCACATATTGAAGAATTCCATCATGAAACATAAAAAAAAGCCATAAAACGTTTTCAGAATCTCAAAGCATCAATCATCAAACATAAAGATTTTTAGAATCTGAAAACATCAAAGAATCCATAAACTTTCTCAAGGATTCCTCGATACATCTGAAACACGAAATTGGAAAAAATCAAAGAAACTCATTAACATGTTGTATGAGATTCACCGGGCATAGACAAAGAATTAAACGTAAAAAGCAACATAGATCTCAAAAAAATATTAAAGCAAAAAAAAAAACACACCTACACTCAAGCTATTGATAATCGGTAGAAAGTCAAGTGTACGTACCTCTTTAATTTTGGTAGAGATGATGATGATGATTGATGAAGATGATTAGTCAGAGAAGCACGTTTCAATCATTCAAATTAGACCAAGACTTAGATGTGGGCAAACTCATCATCACTGGCTTAAAACCCCAAATAAATTAGGGTTTGGCATCTATATGGAACAACAAATGAAACCAAAGATGTTAGGGTTTACCATCCATGTCTACACTCAGATGTAGAAAACATGACCATCACAACCATATGTCAAACAGAATCAGAGAAACTCACAAACACAACATCACCGGCACTAAAAAACGACGAAAGAGAGAGATAGAAGGCATTACACGGGTCCGACGCCGGCTTGGATGATCGGAAACTCGCAAACAAAAATCAAGATTTTAGTCTTTGATACATTGAATCGCCGGCAGAAACATGAAAGAGAGGAGAAGGTCTAGTGAAATCATGAAAGAAGAGAAGGTATGTTGAAGGCATGGTGTTCTCTGTTGTGAGGTGATAGAAGTGATGGCATAAACAATAAATAATTACTAGTACAAATCCTAAAACAAAGCCATACAACCCTTTATGCATAAGTTACAATAACCTCAAGCCAGGACAACCTTTTATGCATAAGTTACAACTACCCAATGCACAAAAGGTTTGCTAAATAGAAGTATATAAATTACCAATAAGCATCCTACGACAACTGCCAGTATTGTTGTCAACCTAAACTCAAAATCAAGTTTTATCACTAGACACTTTAGATACGTTAAGGTAATATTAAGACTGATGTACAAGGTGTTCCCCGCCACGCGATACATTCCCGTATCAAGACATGCACAAAGCTTCCTCGTAACCGGTGAATTAGCTGTTGTCATCCTTATTTACAAGGAATGGACTCAGTGGTGATCAGGTCTGCAAGAACGCTGCAACAGAGAGACCAGTGAGACCTAGACCAGGGTTCAAGTCAAATACCGTATATTGATTTGTCGGTACGATTCTTTAGGTATATGATTTGATACCTTTGAGCGAATTCTCTTTGAGAATAGGGTTTTGGCATTTATGAATCTTTTTGCTCTTTTAGGATTCCCAGACGTCTCCTGATCAGAATTTATTCTATTTTTTTGTTTTTCTTTTCATTTTCCAGGAAACGACATAGAGGTGTCTCAGTTGTAGGCTCCGAACCCAACGTACGACACATGTGCCACTCCTTTTATTCCGAGAGACGTCCAGTTCACCCCGGATGTATCAACCTCTTAAAGACCATGAAACCTCGGATTTTGGCATTCTATCAAATGAGATTTCGGTGCACATTGACCCACACCTGTTTTAGTTGATTTAGGTTTATATCACCGTGCCGAACTTGGAAATGATTTTGAGCCTACTGACATATCATTGCAGAGGCTACTTATCGTTTCCAATTCTTTTAAAATGATAAAGATTCAGATAGTCCAACTGATGGGTTAATATCATTTTCCCTATTTCACCAAAGAAACTCATTTTTGCAATTTTTTTTCTCCCCCTAAAAATCTAAAAATTTGCAAAAAGACAATATATATATATATATATATATATTGATTTTTGAAGAAGCATATTTAAAAAAATGATTTTCTGATGTGGTTTACTCAAATTTTCCCAAAATGCCTTTTAGCTTTCAAAGATAGTCAAATTTAAGTTTGTCAAATGATTTGGTAAAATTTTTGGCAATTCGGTAGTTAGTGTGGACATAAATAATCACTAGATCCTTAGTGATTGTTATGAAAGTTACACTATTAATACGAATATGGAGGTGATAAGAAAATGCAAACCTTAGTCAAGCATGTGTGTTGAAGTATCCAAAGACAAACCTGGAAACAACAGCTCAATGCAGCTACCTGATTCGGCTTCGCAGGTTGCAGGAAATACATGTGACGACCTCCCAAGAACTGATATCCACCCGTTGCGGATCCAGCTTCAATATTGTAACCACCATTGATAAATTCACTAAAGTCAACGAGATCCAGCCTATCGCCATTAGGGTACCATAGACCTTTGGTCAGTAACCCTTTAGATAAAGAAGGAACCGTTCTGTAGCAATCACCCAGTCCACTTTTATTCATTACTGACATCCGTTGTTAAGTCGAAACATTGGGTCTTGAATTATTCTCATCGAGCATTTTCTCTTCTTTCTCCTTCTTCGATAACAAATCCCCTCCTTGATTGTCTAAGGTTACATATCCTCCAAAGATATTCTGATCAATTTACTGGAGCGATATAACACCTATTTTGTGCTAAGATGCCCCACTGTCAACAATCAAATGATTGCTGATAGTTCCTCCTGGAACAACATGCACACTTGTTCAAAGATTAGCTCTAGAGGGGGGCCCGGGTCTTGACCATCTCTGGTCGGCCTAGGTCATCAATCATAGGTAGCTTCATCCATCTACCATGAGGGGTAGGTGTTTTCTCATCAACAGCAGTTGATGTAGATGGTGCTAGTGAAGCAGATAAACTCCCAGATGGTGCTTCAGCTGCTTTTGGCTTCCAAATCCGGTGATGCTTAGCCTTTACAAGTCTTTGCTTGATAGATTTGGGTGGTACATGAGACTTAACCTTTGGGTCAGCTGGAGGCTTTGTCCTTTGGTTAGTCTTTGGACCTGCTTTTGGGCCTCCGTTGGGTTTTGCAACCTTGGGTTGGGCCTTTGAGCTTGATGCCTAGTCAGCTTTAGGCTTTGCATCATCAACAACAACCTTTTGTTTCTTTTTCACATTTTTTGGTGTCACCTGAAATTGTTGTTCATGTGACTTGTATCTTTGGTTGTTGTATTTAGGGGGCTTAAGTGCTTTGCCCTTTAATTTTCTCAAATAGGGACAATTAGCAATCAAGTGTCCAACCTCGTTACATTCATAGCATGACCTCCACTCTTCATAGTACTGAGGTTCATACCGTGACTGTCTCGAGCTAACCTGAGAAAATCTAGGGCTACAGCTCCCTGTGAGCTTCTAAATCGAGAGGTACTCGGATATGAATCATAATCAGATGATCTTGGTGAAAAATTTCTTTGATGATTTTGAAGAGAATTTCTCATCTGATCAGTACCTTTCGATTTGATGGGCTTAAGTTGAAAAATATTGGGACCCTTTTGATTTTTCCTAGGCTGATTCTTTTGATTCACATGTTTGGTGGGTTTGTGTTCAACATGTTTCTTCTGATCAACGAGTTTTCTGATCTGAGCTTTAGTAACTTGTATTTCCTCAAAAATATGTTTAATTAAGGATTGATCCACATTTTTAATGGGAAACTCTTTATCAGAAAACAATTTGTCAGATCCCACCAACATGTACAGCCCTTCTGTGCCTTCAGCAAACTGAAAGTGCTTCTTTTCTGGTTCAGGTTCACACAAAATGTGATTTTTAATAGAGCTATGTGAACCTTATTGAGCCTTCTTAGTTTCCTGGGATTCTTTATTAGAATCCTCAAGGTCTGCCTCCGGTAAGGGCTTTGGTTTCAATTTCACTTTCTGTGTATTTACAGAATGTTTATTGTAACCAAATCCTTGATTTTCTTTTTGCCGAGACTGGTTTTTAAGATCAACATCATTTTTACTTAGAACAAAGTTTGCAAACTGAAAACCATCTAGCTTATGTTGGGCTCTTTCATAATCAGATTTTGTTTGCGCTAATTCATTCTTTATTTCCTCAAGAGTTTTAGAAAGCTCATAATTTTCTTTCATTAAAATTTCATTTAAGTTTTTAAACTCCAATTCATATTCTCTCAAAACTTCATTGATGGTTATGCAATTAGCAAGATCGCAAGTAAGGGTCTGTTGGTTTTCAGACAACCTTTCAATCGTACTTTGGAGTTCGGCACAGTTAGAACAGACAAACCTGGAAGATCCTTGTGCAATAGAGTCAGTTCCATGCTTGATTTGAACTCTAACTTATGGATTTTGATCATCAGCATCTTCCTTTTCTGATTCACTCCTTTCAGAAGTTGAACAATTTGCATTAGTTCTGTTGATTTCATCAGAACTTCGTTCAGGATCTTGTTCACTAGATGATGATTCACTATCTGCATCTGTACTCTCTTCTGAGGTTTGAGCACTCTCTAACACTTCTCCCGATTCCATAGTCTCTATTTGTTGA
The DNA here is from genome assembly GCA_030844895.1 of Ambrosia x helenae. NCBI lineage: Eukaryota > Viridiplantae > Streptophyta > Magnoliopsida > Asterales > Asteraceae > Ambrosia > Ambrosia x helenae. Next base: position 14,681,433 of record CM061225.1, on the reverse strand, counting down.
GCAAAACACGCAATTTCCCTGTTATCACCTCCCATGATTTGTGTCTTCTGTTCAAAACCTTTCTCAGTATGCATAGTAAATATACTCGCAGCATCCGTGTTTGATGGGGCAAAGTGAATTGCAGGAGCAACCGAAACCACAACTGTTTCTTGATTGTTTTGAACATTGTTAAGTTGTCTGGTTTGATTCGGTTGACTTTGACTAGCATCTGACGTTGATTTCCTCTCCAGATGGGCCCACAGATTACATCCGGAACTCCCCTATTGTTGTCATTGTTGAATCAGTTGGGTGTTCATTGAAGACGCGAAAGCCCATGGTTTGGTTGCATTTGCCATTATGAAAGCCTTGTGAAAAAGTCAACTCTTGGTCAACAAAAGTCAAACTTCGATCAAAGACGGTTAACACGATTTTTTTGTGAAAGTCAAACATGGTCAACGAAATTCAAACTAAGGTCAACGCGAGTCAAACTTAGGTCAATTTTAGGTTCAGCAGACTAACACGTGAGTAGAAGTCTAATTGCTTGATTAGAGGTGAGTAGAAGGCTAATTGCATGTATTATAGGTGAGTAGGGCTAATTGCATGTATATAGGTGAGTAGAGCTAATTGCTAGTGAATAGCGACGTGAGTAGCAATTTCAGGTGATTAGGGTTTGTCAGGTGATTAGAAGCTATCCCACATGCAAGAACAGGCGAGTAGGGCTAATTGCATGAGAACAGTGACGTGAGTAGGTCTAATTGCATGTGAACACTAACGTGAGTAGGGCTAATTGCATGTGAACAGTGACGTGAGTAGGGCTAATTGCATGTTGTAATCGCCTGGAAGATCCTAATCGCCTATAGCAGGTCTGAGACTCACTTTCGCAGAAAAAAACTACCATTTTTGCTTCAAAATCTTATCAAAAAACGATGTGTTTAATCCCCAAATGATTAGAAAAGTTTCCAAAACACTTTTAGAGCAAACCCTTATCAAAAACACACGTTTTAATCCACTAAAACACACTTAGATTTTGAAAAATGAGGGTTTTTATGAAAAACTCAAAGTTTCAAAGTTCAAACAGGTTTTTGAATAAAAATCACAACTTTAACACAAAAACCCACCTGTTTTGACTCGTTTTTGTTATCAAAACGCTCGTGATAAGAGCCTCGACTCTGATACCACTTGAAGGATCGACAAACGGGTCACCCGACAATCACGAGCTTGATACTCAGAGTGCGGAATCCTCTGAATATGTTCCAATAACAGAAACAAACATGAAACAATGATAAATGAGTAATCAACACACACAAATGGGTCAAAAGCTTTAAGATTTATCACTAAAACAGAGCACGAGTGTTTACAATGATCAAATTAGACTTTCAGACCTGGGGGAGGGTGTTTGGAGAGTGTGTGAGGTGAGAACTAATGATTCGGGTAATGATTGGGCCTATTTATACCTCCCGTACTCGTACAGGCTGCAACAGGCGAGTAGGAGGCTATCCACCATGTACAACATGCGAGTAGGAGGCTATCCACCATGTACAACATTCGAGTAGGAGGCTATCCACCATGTACAACATGCTATTACAAGGCTACTCGCCTGTAATGATCTTGTACTCTCCTGTTGGTCCTAAACACTCCTGAATCGCTTACAAACACTTCCAAACACCCAGTAACGTGTCCAAACATCTAATATACTAGCCTAGGGACATCATGTACTAACAGACTCCCCCTTGGACCTAGCTAGTATGATTACGAGCCATAAACCACTCGATTAACCTAGCCAACGACCTATGGGGACCTATCACTAGCTAGGGACATACACATAATGCACTTACAAATAGGATATGGGAGAGGGCTATCAAGTTTAGTGACGAAAGAAGATATTGCAAAGACACTAAGACAACTCTATGTTCGATACCTCGAGATGATGGAATGGTACCATCTAAAGTACAAAGGAAGAGAATTGGTAGTCGAAGTTAAGGACGAAGAAGACAACATTGATCAAAAGAGAATGAAAGCCGAGTGGAATGATCAAGATCTCCCACCAAAGAAAAGGTCCCGTTCATCCTCAAGCGAAGAATAAAAATCAAGAAGAAGATCGACCATAGATTAGGGGGTAAATTGTTAGAAGTTAATCTTGATTTTAGACTCATGTTAATAAAAATTGTACATATGTTAATAATATTTATCCTAAGTTAGGAAATAATGTTGAACGGTTATGTGACAAACCGGTTCATCAAGTTAGTTATGGTTTCGGTCTACGGACATGTCGGTTGATAACATACCGATTAGATTGTATAAATAGGTCCCTCTATGTACATTTTATGATATGCAAAGTTTGTGTTATTATAACCGACTTTCAAATTTCCCTCCAAACTCCTTTCCCTCTAAAACCGATTCATACGTCAAGAGTCTACTTCCTTCTTTGATGTTGATTTGATAGAGATAGCAGAGGTCTTCATACTCAAACAATATTGCATACCAATTCAGAAAATTCAACAATCTATGTGTCTTTTTCTTCGACCCTTCCAAATGTCATAAATATTTTGCATCAACATTAAAAACGCAACATATAAAGCCAGTCACCGAAGTAGATGTTTGTTTAACTTTTTTATAACTCTCTTATCCCAATCTAGCAAAATATATAATTTATCATTAATCTTAGAAAAATATCTTATCTTTAGTTCTTAAAATGTTTTAATATAAAAATATTGAGTTAAGATTCAGAATTATATTTGTCATTAATCTTTAATAATATAACACACATGAGGCATTGATACATTCAAGATGTGCTAATGAAGCTACATGAATCAAATAGTTATTATACAATCTTAATTTATTGGTAAGAACTAAGCAGTCTAAGCTTAGGAAACAATACATAGAACTACGCTTAAAACATGATAGATATTGAAGATAATCAAGAGGCAATAGAGAAAGGGCAAGGACATGGAGGTTTAGTCACTTCAATTATTCCTTCAAGCATCTGAATAACCTTTTTCATGGTAGGCCTCAACATAGGATTTTCTTGTACACACCAAAGGCCAACCATCATAAATGTTGTTAGTTTCCCCATATCATCTAAGGCCTCCAAATCATCCTCAACGAATGCATCCAGTTTGCCTACTTGATAACAATCCCATGCCATATCCGTTAAAACCACAACATCGTCGACATCATCATCAATAACCACACTCTTTCGGCATGAAATTATCTCTAATAGCAAGACACCAAAACTATAGACATCAACCTTGAATGTGACAGGGGTGTTTCTAAACCATTCAGGAGCAACATATCCTTTTGTTCCTCTAATTCCAGTATTCGTTTGACTTTGATTAATCATCAAAAGCTTTGCCAATCCAAAGTCAGCAATCTTAGCATTGTAGAAATCATCAAGAAGTATATTCTGAGGCTTTATGTCACAATGGATGATCTGGTTGCTACAATCTTCATGGAGATATGTGAGTCCCTTTGCAATGCCTACAGCAATATAACTCCTCTGTTTCCAACTAGGTCTCATGCCTCCAAAAAGAAAGAATGCCAAAGTGCCATTGCTCATGTACTCGTAAATCAATAGCCGCTTCTCACCATCATCACAGTAGCCAAGTAGCTGCACCAAGTTCTTGTGATGAGTCTTTGCAATCGCGTTGACCTCAGCTTTGAATTCCTTGTGGCCATCTTGAACCAGAGTTTCCAGCTTCTTAACTGCCACGATCTTTGTCCCTATTACACCTTTATATACTATCCCAAAAGCCCCTTTCCCCAGTTCTTCCTTGAAACCATCAGTAGCGTTGACTAGTTCTTCATATGTAAAGCGAGGCAGATTAGTTTCAACGGTTGTATCACACGGATATGAATTTATGGCCTTCTTCTTGTGGATTTGGAAGAAACACACATAAATCACAGCAATCATTCCAACAATTCCTAATATGGATGTACCTAAAAGGATTGATCCGACGAATATCAAACTTCTTCCACTTTTATCTTCTACGGTTCCACTTTTATCTTCTCTTGTTGCAGTTTTATTTCCTCCTATTCCAGAAGGACCATCAATTTTACTAAATTTTACCAAGGCCTTCACATTATATGATGGATCTTTAAATCCATTGGCAAGTGGAAGCTGCTTCTTCCAACATTGGTTGTCCCTGTAAATTGCGACTTTACAGAGACAATCTTTCAAGCAGGAAGTTCTACAGGTTTGTTCGTTACATGGGTTCAGGCTTGCATAGTCGGATGCGATCCAATCAATATTTGTGAGCTCGATGAAATCTAACCCATCTCCCCCATGATTTGACTCGCCTTCATCGCAGCTTGGAGTGAAATTAGGCTTACAGTCACCATTTGGAATATTGGGATCAACCAATGAGAATCCCTGTGCGCATTCACAGTTTGGTCGACTGTTATCAAGGATACAAACACCATTTAGCCCACAAGCTTTGCTATTTCTACTCGTACATATGTTTTCTGGAACAAACCATGCAATTTCCCAGCTTGTAGTCTCAGTAGCATTCTTGGGGCAGTAGTATTGAGTAAAAACCCCATCAGAATCAAGAGTAGCTCGGTGAAAGTAATCTCCAGAAGGAAGGGAGCCTTTTGTAGTAAGATCAACTCTTTTTCCATTTCTTGTCAATATATACATGTATCCTGTAGCATCGAAAACCAGTTGGGAACCAGAATTCATTGGATTGGAGTCGTCACTTGTCCCAGTATCATAGTAAGCGTTATCAATAGAACCAGTAAACATATCTTGAGTTTTAAGAACAAGATTCCCGTCTTCAAGCATACGTAGCTGGTATTTTCCACCGCTGAAGTTCTTTTTGCTCATTTTGGAGTTAATCACTCCACCTTTAGGCATAACCTGAGTAGGCAACATGGTGTCTGCTGGATGATCGAAACTTTCCCATATATTTGAACCCACGATCATGAAATTGCCAGTATCATTCATATAACCATATGCAAGATCCGCAATGGACCCTGAACTCCATACCTCTTTGCCTTGAGGATCACGGAGTACGAGCCCACGCCCATCAACCAGGTCAACCTTGGAACCTGTAGCTACTGTTGGACCACCTTCTGGATACCAGATGATGGTTTTGTCCGGTATCGTGTCATACCATATGGACAACAAATAGCTATCTGTTCCTTGAAATTTTTGGAACCCAAAGGCAAATTCACCAGAAGATGAAAGCCATGGTTTGGCATTGGGTGCAGCAGTGAGTGATGCACCAACAGATACAGAACCATTATTCTGTTGTGCAGTTACAAAATGTAGCAAAATAGTTAGAAAGAAGATGATGAGATGCAGTGGGACTAAGGCCATAGGAATTTGCTTGAATGGTTAACGATATTAGGAGTCTTTAAATAATAAAAATGAATGCTTTTAAGTCAACTGCATGACTTTTAAAGTCCACCCATATACAGGAAGTCTTTTGTGGTGACAAAGAAGTCCTTAAGTACCATATGACTACGCTTAATTATGTTGTCTTAATTTCCTTGGAATTAACTTTGATTTGATGATATCCACCTAACTTTATTTGGATCCACTCAAAGAATCTCAAATCCTCGTATATGACAGGAAGCAACATTCATTGTGGAATGGTCACGCTAGAGCCCACTTAGACCGAAATATCAAATCAATTTATCGCGCATTTCACATTATCGACCCAAAACAGATGTTTATAGTTTACTTTATGAAAATGTTCAGATAGACCAGGGACTGAAACTGTAACGGACTAAATTTAACTAAATAGTTTGCAATGACTTAATTTAACTGCATGAAACGGATTAAATTATCGGTTCAATCCTGTACTTAATTACATATATATTGAGCTAATGAAAAGCTTGTAGAACTTGATATCAGTCTCTATCTCTGAATTCTCTTCCTGAAGCTATTCACTCCCTCTCTGAAATCTGACAACTAATAAATCTAGCCTTAACATTGGTATTATTCAGCGTCCTCTTCAGACTACAAGTGGGGATCCACGACAGCTAATGCGACTACAAGAAATCATGAATAAGAGAAAATGTTAAAGGTTATTGATCAATACATCCCGCCCAGCAAACCGACTTGTCCTCAAGTCGATTTGGGTAAAACTGATATGTCCCAATCATGCAGGTTGATTGCTCAAGTTCAGCAGATTTGTGAACTTCCTGTTTTCCAGTGTCAAAAACCCAATTTTGTTCTGTCCCTTCCAGAACACCATTTCGTGGATCCCACACTATGATGAGAAATACAGCCACGAGGGTGGTTGTTGTGTCCGGAATGGGAACTGTGATTAGCTTCTTGTCGACAATGGTAGGTTGAACAAGAGGGGCTTTTCTTGTGGGGTTTGCCTTTGTACGGGCGTGTTTGTAAACAAGTAACAATTCGGATAAAGGTACTGGTAAAACCGGTGTGATTGTTGGTGATGGGGGAGGTTTGATTGAGGGTGTAGTGAGGCGATAAGTGTAGGTAGTGGTGTGGTTTGGTGGCAACTCAACGGTAATATGTAGTGGGCTGACAGAAACACGCGGTGGAGATGCTAGTGTTGGGGATTGTGCTAGAAGAGATGGTGGTGTACAAGCTGAAAATGGCGATGATGGTATAGTCCCCTTGACCAGATTTGTCAATGGGCCTTGAGGTTCATCATCGGGTTCGGGGGTTCCCTGTTGAACCTGGTCAATTGTCTCCTGGGTAGCCTCTATCAATTTAAGATTTTCTGTCTCGTTCTCATTCGAACAAGACTCCTTCTTGTCATCCATCCAAGCCTCCTTGATTGCTACAACATCATATAATAGAGAATCTCCGCTACTATAATTGTTAGTTGGGTAGCAATAGCATCTTTTGATAGAATTTTCCCGGCAATGGAACCAAATGATAGAAACCCAGAAAACAAAGGCTGATTATTGTTGAAAGTAATTAAAGTTCCCTCCTTGGCCATGCATGCACGTGATCATTGTTTGAAGTTTAAAATAAAGCCGTTGGCTAGTCTGTTGCTTTGTCCGGTTCCTTAGGATGACTGAGTTATTTTAGCTTTGTTAGTTTGTTTCTAGCCTATTTAAGAAAGTCTGTTCTTCTCCTTTTTGCATGTACTCACAATTAAAAAGCAATAAAGTATAAGCTGTGATAGCTTTTGTTTTCGTGTGTTCATCATTTATTTGAGTGTGTTTTATTCTTATTGTGCCAACACGTGGTATCAGAGCCCGTGTGAGTGAGATCTGCTATGGCTCAAACATCTAGTTCAAATCTTAACCTTGCTCCTGTTCCTGTTTTCAAAGGAGAGGGTTATGAATATTGGAGTGTACGTATGAGAACTATTCTTAAGTCAAGGGATCTCTGGGATCTGGTGCATCTAGGGATGACAGATCATGGTGAAAATGTTGCAGAAACCAGAAAGGAAATGAAGAGAGATGCTCAAGCTCTTGCAGTGATTCAACAAGGTGTTCATGACATCTTATTCTCAAGAATTGCTGCTGCTGATATGGCTAGAGAAGCACGGGACAAATTGCAGATGGAATTCCAAGGAGATTCACAAGTTCAATCTGTGAAACTGTAACACCCCAACCGATGGCGGAATCATCGAAGTGTCACGTAGTGACGATTGTTCAAAAGCACATGGTACTAAAATGTAAATATATTATTGAATAATTTAAATTGTCTTACATATATGAAATGGGAAAAATACAAAAGTCTGAACGAAACATCATAATTCTTAATATATTTAGGTTCAATCCTACTTCATTGTTTCTCGTTGATTTCTTACAACTTCCTCATCACAACCAATGTGAGTATTTCTTATCCCCTTTTTGCTTTTATTCATTTTTGGGGTGTTGCATGTACATTTATACAAATTACAAATACAAGTTCACATTTTTACAATACAATTCTAGTACTATGTGCATTTGCTTACAAACGTGCTATATGCTTAGACATTACATGTAGAATACATTTGTACTTAGTGAAATCATTAACATTGTACAAGCCGACCTTAACATTGGATAGCGCTATTGGATTGACAACCCGCCTAGGTTGATTCTCCCCCTTTTTCATCGGAGAATCCGTGGTCATTGTTAAGTTATTATCCATTTATTGGATAAGTACACCGCCGTTCATTTAGTACATTATACAGTCACAGTGTGAAACTCCAAGGATTAAGAAGAGAGTTTGAAAATCTGACAATGAAGGAAAATGAAGTTGTTGGTGACTACTTCTCTAGGGTAATGAGTGTAGTTAGCCAACAAAGGTCCTTTGGTGAAGAAGTACCTGACCAGAAGATAGTAGAGAAGATCTTGAGAAGCCTAATTGCCAAGTTTGACTTTGTTGTGCCATCCATTGAGGTAGCTTATGATCTGACCAGCCTGTCACCTGTCAAGTTGATGGGATCCTTGCTGTCCCAGGAAGAAAGACTGAATTCTAGATCAAATGAAAGTAAGAATGGTGAATTGAAAGGCAGTGAGAAAAAGAAGTCTGATGAACAGGCCTTACATGCATTTCAACCCAATAGAAGGTTGAACTTTGATCAATCTGGTAGAGGTAGAAGCCGAGGAGGTTTAAGAGGCAAAGGAAGAGGGAGGCCCAGTGAAGACAGAAACAAGGGGCCTCAGTGTTACCAGTGTAACAGGTTTGGACACTTGAAAAGAGACTGTTGGTTCAATGATGAAGGGCAGGCAAGAGTGGCTGCAAATGGAGATGAAGAAGATGAAGCACAAGATGAGACACCCAATCTGTTCATGGCATTTGGTCCAACTGAGTCTGAAAATCCAAGTCTTTGGTTCTTGGACTCAGGTTGTTCCAACCACATGACTAGTGTGAAGTCAAGCTTTACACACCTAGATGAGTTGTTCAAATTGGATGTCAAACTGGGAGATAAGAAGACCTTAGCTGTTGAAGGGAAAGGTACAATCAAAATAAAACTTACTAATGTCACATATAAATATCTTGATGATGTATACTATGCCCCAAACCTTGAGTATAATCTGATGAGTGTTGGTCAGCTCATGAGAAAGGGGTATGCATTATTGTTTGATGACAATGCTTGTTCTATTGTTCACAAGGAAACTCAAACTGAACTCATGAGAGTCCGGTTAGCAGCCAATAATATGTTTCCTCTTGATGTGTCCAAAGTTAAACCTTACCGTTCAAGTAAACAGCATGAAGAAACAAGGTTGTGGCACTGTAGATTTGGTCACCCGAACCCTCAGGCACTGCAACAACTCTATAACAAGCATATGGTGACTGGTCTGCCTCAAATGAAGGATGTTGGAGCATGTGAAGGCTGTGCATTGGGTAAAATGCACAAACTGCCATTCAATTCAAGTACAAAGAGAGCCTCACAACTGCTGGAATTGATTCACACAGATGTTTGTGGACCTTGCCTGTTAAGAGTTTCGGAGGTAGCAGGTATTTTCTTCTATTCATTGATGATTATTCTAGAATGACTTAGGTATACTTTATTGAAAGAAAATCAGAAGTTTTTGGTAAATTTAAAAGTTTTAAAGCCTTAGTTGAAGCAAGCTGAGAAGTTTATTAAAGTATTGAGAAGTGATAGGGGTGGAGAGTATTGTTCACAGGAGTTTAATAACTTCTGTGAGCTACATGGCATCAAGAGACAACTGACCACTCCTTACACACCTGAGCAAAATGGTGTGAGTGAAAGAAAGAATAGGTCAGTTGTTGAAAGGGCTCAATGTATGATGTTGTCCAAAGGTTTACCAAGTTACTTTTGGGCTGAAGTTGTGTCCACAGCAGTATACATACTGAATCTTTCTCCCACAAAGTCTTTGGATGCAAAGACACCCCTCCAGTTGTGGTCTGGTGAAAAGCCTGAAGTGGATGATCTAAGGGTGTTTGGTAGTATTGCTTTTGGCCTTAAACCAAGTCAGTTGAAGCCCAAGTTTGAAGCCACATCTGCAAAGTGTATCTTGATTGGACAGTCATATCCCTCAAAAGGATATAGATTGTACAATCCTGTCACCAAGCAAATTATAAGCCGAAGGGACATCAAATGTTTTGAAGATCAGCAGTGGGATTGGTCCAAGGTAAAGAATGAACAAAATAAACACCTCTGGGATGTGAGTGTGTTTGATGATCTGCTTGACACTCAAACTGATGATGGGTCAAATGAAGCACCTCCTGATGTGACTCAAGGTGCAAACTCCTCAGAAATGACAACTACTCAGCAACCTCAGGGTGATGTACCTGAGTTTTCTGGTGATGCAACTGGACCTGGTGCAACAGTTGATGCAGATTCAACATTTATCAGGACCAAGTCTCTAAGTGAAGTCTATCAACAAACTGCTCCATTAGAAGATTATTTGGTATGTGATTTTTCCTTGAATATTTGTGATCCTATGACTTTTGAAGATGCAGTTGACAAGAAAGAATGGAGAATGGCTATGAATGAAGAGATCAAGGAAATTGAAAGAAATGGCACATGGAAATTAGTTGAGGCTCTTGCTCATAAGAATGTGGTTGGTCTAAAGTGGCTGTACAAGACCAAGCTGGGTCCAAATGGTGAAATCTTAAAGTACAAAGCAAGATTGGTGGCAAAAGGATACTCTCAGAGGAAAGGGGTGGACTTCCAGGATACTTTTGCACCTGTTGCAAGGTTTGAAACAATTAGAACAGTTCTTGTTGTTTCTGCTGCTCAAGGTTGGTGGGTGTATCAGCTGGATGTAAAATCTGCATTCTTGAATGGTACACTTGAGGAAGAAATCTATGTTGAACAACCCAAGGGATTTGAAGTTGAAGGTCGGGAACAAAAGGTGTACAGGCTGATCAAGGCCTTATATGGGCTCAAACAAGCTCCTAGAGCTTGGTATGCAAGAATTGATGCCTACTTCACTGATCATGGATTCACTAGAAGCAGAAATGAACCAACTTTATATGTTAAGAAGGTGGAAGGAAAGGGATTGATGTATGTTTGTCTGTATGTGGATGACATAATTTACACAAGTTCTTGTAAAGACTTGCTAGTTGATTTCAAACAAGGTATGATGAAAGAGTATGAGATGACTGATCTTGGTCTTCTCAAGTTCTTTCTAGGATTGGAAGTTCATCAGAATAAGGAAAGGTTGCTTATTTGTCAAAGCAAGTATGCAGAAGATATGTTGAAGAAGTTTGGTATGATAGGATGCAAGATAGATGGTACTCCTATGAATACAAACGAAAAACATAGAAAAGATGATGAAAGTGGTGCAGCTGCTGAAGTGATTTATAGAAGTCTTATTGGAGGTTTGATGTACCTGCAACACACTAGACCTGACATAAGCTTTGCAGTAAATGTTTTGTCTAGATTTATGCAGGCCCCCTCACAGGTACACTTTGGTGCTGCTAAAAGAATCATGAGGTACATTGCAGGTTCTCTGCAGTATGGACTGTCATATAAGAAGGATCAAGCAATAAAGTTAAAGGGGTACTCTGATAGTGACTGGGCTGGATGCCTTGATGACAGGAAAAGTGTGTCAGCCTATGTGTTTTCTGTGGGTAGTGCTGTAGTGTCTTGGTGCTCAAAGAAACAAAATTCAATTGCATTATCCAGTACTGAGGCAGAATACATCTTAGCAACAAGTGTAGCCTGTCAAGCAGTGTGGTTAAGAAGAGTTCTTGGTGATCTTAATGTGGAGCAGGAGGGGCCAACTGTTATTTTATGTGATAGTCGTTCAGCTATTGATTTGTCAAAGAATCCTGTGGTGGATGGAAAGTCTAAGCATATTGAACTCAAACATCATTTCATCAGAGATATGGTTAGTCAAAAGCAAGTTGTGTTGGAATTTTGTGGCACTGATAATCAAATGGCAGATCTCCTCACTAAGGCATTGTGTAAGGAAAAGTTCATGAAGTTCAGGAAGATGCTTAGGATGAGGGAACTTGAATTAAGGGGTGGTATTGAAAGTAATTAAAGTTCCCTCCTTGGCCATGCATGCACGTGATCATTGTTTGATGTTTAAAATAAAGCCGTTGGCTAGTCTGTTGCTTTGTCCGGTTCCTTAGGATGACTGAGTTATTTCAACTTTGTTAGTTTGTTTCTAGCCTATTTAAGAAAGTCTGTTCTTCTCTTTTTTGCATGTACTCACAATTAAAAAGCAATAAAGTATAAGCTGTGATAGCTTTTGTTTTCGTGTGTTCATCATTTATTTGAGTGTGTTTTATTCTTATTGTGCCAACAATTATTATTGAAAAACTAGGATAGTTGGCTCGATTCGAGAGGGGCTAATCTACAATACAAGAACACTAGAATACTAGATAATCCAAATTAAACAAAACATGACAAAATGGAAAAAAAATGAACTACTTAAATAAGAAATAGAGAACTTATTAATCCTAAATCTTAGCCCATAAATTTAGCCTCTTGACTTTGACTGCTCCAAACTTCATCTTGTTGACTTTGACCGGATATGTATCAGTAGGATAATCTTGATGGGTCAAATGGGTCATAGCTGCTGGGTCAAATTGGTCACGTTTATTTTTAGTCTATTGGGTCTAATTAGTGGGTTTTAAGTCATGGTTTTGTTTTGTTTAGTTGAGTCAAGATGTGGGATCGTGGGCTTAGTTGATAGGGCTGATTTCACATTGTTCTCTGTCACGTACGTAGTAGGTTTTAGGTTATTTAAGGATGCAAGTTTCTGTTCTGTTTTCCTAAGCTTTCAATTAATGAAAAGTGTCGATCATAAGTTTTGATCAAATCAATATTGTTGCTGCTGTGTTGTTTCTGTTAAGGCTCGATTCGTGGAGGAAAGCAACAGGAGGAAGAAGATTTCATGTAAAGAAATCTCAACAAAGGAGAAAGTAAACTGATCAATCAGATCAGTGAGAAAGAGAAAGAAAAAGGAAGGTTGATCGCAAGAAAGAAAAAGACCGAGATCAGCAAGAAAGAAGAAAGAAGAAGCTGCTGTAAGAAAGAAGAAAGAAAGAACCAACGTTTATCAGTAAGAGGGAAGAAAGAAGAAGACGCTGTAAGGAAGAAGAAAGAACCAGCGTTTCAAGAGAAGGAGAAAGAAATCAAAAAAAGAAAGGAAAGATGGCAGCGAATGAAGGAACCGTAGCAGTCCGTGAGCAAGGTAACGTACCAATTCAATGTCCTAAATTGACTGAAACTAATTACACTACATGGTCAATTATGGTTGAGATGGTACTAAGGGCATATGGTCTAACCAGAGAACGGAGGATGAGAGGAAGAACTATACAACAAAGGTAATAATTTACCAAACTCTTTCCGAAGATGTTCTGTTGCAGGTTGCGAAACATAAAGATGTGAAGGATGTTTGGATTCAATTCGGGTTCGGTATTTAGGTACCGACCGGGTGCAAAAGGCGAGGTACAAACTCTAAGGAGTGAATTAGTGGTGCTAAAGATGAAGGAGACCGAGACAATCGATGAATATTCAGGTAGGATTGGTTGTATTATTGCAAAGTTTAAAAGTCTTGGTTCTTATGTAGAAGAAGAAGAGATTGTGAGAAATTTTCTCAAATTGGTCCCAAAGAGATACTTACCTATTGTATCCCAATCGAGCAATATTCCGACCTTGAAAGTATGCCATTTGAAGAGGCGTTAGGAAGGTTAAAAGCATATCAAGAAAGGCTCAAAGGCTATGAAGAGACGGAGGAAGCGCAAGCTCAACTTTTATTGGCTAATGAGCAAAAGAATGAAGTAGGTGAAAGGTTCTATGGACGAGGAAGGGGTGGTGGAAGAAACTTTGAAAGAGGTGGAAGAGGCCGTGGACGGGGGGCCGGTCTGTTAGTACACTATGCCCCTAGTCTAGTTTAGGTGATGTTTGGATGTTATGATGGGTGCTTGGCCGTGGAGGATTCCTAGTCGCCCCTTGGGCCCTGGACAACTAGGATAGGTATTAAAGCTTCCAATCATTGCCCTAATCACTCAGCTGTCACATCACACATTCTCCAAGCACCCTGCCCTAGGTTTATCAGGTCTGAGATTGTTTTGTTACACCTAAGCTCTGTTGTCAATGCAATAAAACCTTTTAACCGTATATTTGTGTGTGTTGATATCTCGTTTATCTTAGTTTCATATCATTTTTGTTGTTCGAACAGCGTTTAGTGGATTCCGCACTCTAAACGTTGAAGCTCGTGATTGTCAGGTTGCTCGAAATCGATCCTAGAAGTGCTTTTATGTATGGTATAGTGAAGGAAGAGGTGTATGTTGCACAACCTCCGAGCTTTGAGAATCCGTTTCATCATGAAAAAGTCTACAAACTGAACAAGACGTTGTACGGACTCCATCAGGCACTGCGTGAATGGTACCAAATGCTGAGCAGCTATTTGATATCCATCGGGTTCAACCGTGGACTCGTGGATTGCACCTTATTCACCAAGGAAAAGGGTGGCGACCATCTTCTGGTACAGGTTTACGTTGATGATATTATTTTTGGGTCTACTAATGATGAAATGTGCAGGGAATTTGAAAAGCTTATGCAGGAGAAGTTCGAGATGAGCTCAATGGGGGAGATGCAATTCTTTCTTGGTCTACAAGTAGAACAACAATCGAGGATTTCATCCACTAGACCAAATATGTTGCTGGCATCTTGAGGGAAGACTCTACTCTAGTAGCCACCCAATTCAAACCAATCACGGAATTGGTGTTGACGAGAAAGGACAAGCCGTTGATCCTTTCATCTATCGAGTGATGATTGGCTCATTTATGTATCTCACTGCCTCAAGACCCGATATAATGTTCGCAACGTGTCTACTATCCAGATACCAGTCAATGCCGAAACAGTCCCACCTGATTGTTGTGAAAAGGATCTTACGTTATCTAAAGGGTTGTTCGACCAAAGGTCTATGGTACCCTAATGACGATAAGTTTGACCTCATCGCTTTTAGTGATGCTGACTATGGCGGATGCAAGACAGATCTCAAATCCACATCGGCTGGATGCCAGTTTTTTGGTACAAGACTAGTCTCGTGGCAATGCAAGAAGCAAGCCTTTGTGTCCTTATCTACTTGTGAATCGGAATATGTAGCTACGTCCAACTGTTGCTCCCAGGTTTTATGGATACAACAGCAAATGAGAGACTACGGTTTGAAATTTCTAAATACTCCCATCTATTGTGATAATGAGTCCGCTATAGCACTTGCTAAAGACTCAGTTAATCATTCCAAGGTGAAACATATCCTCGTTCTGTATCATTTCATACACGATTGCTATGAAAAGAAACTGATCGATGTTGTGAAAATCCACACTGATTACCAACGTGCCGACTTATTCACCAAAGCTTTTGACAGACCTCGCTTTGAGTATCTATTAATTTTAAACGACATTAAAGAAAAGCAGGATTAACTTCCACTAATCGTTTTTGTAAATATTTTTCTTCAAAAACTTGAAAAATCCAAAAATATTGTCTTTTCGTAAATTTTTAGACTTTTAAGCGGAGAAAAAAATCTGAAAAATACAAAAACATCAGAAAAAATTCAAAAATAATTTTTTTTTGAAAAAGCCAAAAATCGAGTTTTCATTTTGTGAAAAAGAGAAAATGATATGCACTCATCAGTGGACTATCTGAATCCTTTAAACATTTTAAAAGAATTAGAACTGATAAGCAACCTCTACAATGATGTGTTAGTAGGCTCAAAATCATTTCTAAGTTCGGCATGGTGATATAAACCTAAATTAACCGAAACATGTGTGGATCAACGTGCATTGGCATATGGTCTTGGTACCGAAATCTCGTTTGATAGAATGCCTAAATCTGAGGTTTCTTGGTCTTTAAGTGGTTGGTACATACGGGTTGAACTGGACGTCTCTCAGAATAAAAGGAGTGGTACATGTGTCGTACGTTGGGTTCGCAGCCTACAACTAAGGCACCTCTATGTCATTTCCAAGAAAAAGAAAAAGAAAAAAAAATAGAATAAATTCTGATCAGGTGACGTCTGGGAATCCTAAAAGAGCAAAAAGATTCGAAATGCCAAAACCCTAATTCTCATTGAGAATTCACTCTAAGGTATCAAATCGTATACCTAAAGCATCGTACCGATAAATCAATCAACGGTATTTGACTTGAACCCTAGTCTGGATCTCACTGGTCTCTTTGCTGTAGCGTTCACGCAGACCTAATCACCACTGAGTCCATTCCTTGTAAATATGGATGACAATAGCTTATTCACCGGTTACGAGGAAGTTTTGTGCATGCCTTGATACCGGAATGTGTCGCATGGCGGGGAACACCATGTTAATAAGTCCTAATATTACCTTAACATATCTAAAGTTCCTAGCGATAAAACTTGATTTTGAGTTAGGTGGACAACAATATTGGCAGTTGTTGTGGGATGCTTATCGGTAAAAAGATAAAGGGGTATTGGATTTTAATAATCCCAAGTTTTCCTTGTTGGCCGATAATAATCCCTACTTCAAAAATTCCCAATAATAATCTCAACTTTCAAACTTTTGGCCCCTGGTGAACCTTTTTTAACAGAGGACTAACTGGGTTAGTTCCTGCTGATGTGGATGTTGACTGGACTTGCTGACGTGTACAACTTAGATGACGTGGGATGGGCCCTATTATTATATCCTTATTATCACTTTATATACAGACACACTCACGAACAAAACAAAAAACTTTAACACCCCCAAAATCAAAGACCCAAGAACCCTAACTGATCATCATCAACTCAAAACCCTAACATCAAAATCAAACCCCTAAATAACATAATGTGCTCATCGTCGTCTTCTTCACGTAACCCGGACAAGAACCCTAAAATTTTTAAACTTGATTTTGATGGAAATGTCTATTGCAACCACGACAAGGTTGCAATCCTTCGAATTGTAGGTCGTAACAACTCACGAATTGGGCAGAAGTTTTATGGATGCCCTCTATGGCCGGTAAGTTATTATACTTTGAACATCTAATTCATTCCTCTTTCAAATTCTGATTTTTTTCTTTATTGGTTATTATAGAGGAGTGATTGCAAGTTCTTTATGTGGAAGGCTGACCTAGACAAAGTGCTAAGATCAGAAGATTTGGGAGATACTGTAACCGGTTATCAAGAGTTGAAAATGGAAAATTTGGAGTTACAAAACAAAATTTTGCAAGAGGAGAATACAAGATTGAAAGAGAATGTCATCAGTAGGGAAAATGTATTAGGGTTTGTAGTTGTTGTCTTGGCAATATGGTTGACCTTTGTACTTGTTTGACTTTATGTAATGTAAACCTCTATTTAATGATTTAGTAGTTGTTTTCAATGATAAATGTGTTGTGCATATCAAATTTTGGTGAATATGTGCAGTGTGTGTTTAGACCAAATGGGTCAATACCCCATATTCAACACAAAACCCATATTCAACACAAAACTGTGTGTTTAGACCAAATGGGTCAATACCCTATATTCGACACAAAACAGTGTGTGTTTAGACCAAATGGGTCAATACCCCAAACCTATCAAAACTGCCATGAATAATAATCATAAGCTGCAACAAAAACTGTAACAATTATCATAAGCTGCAAAACTGCCATGAACAATAATCATAAGCTGCAACAAAAACTGTACATAAACAGGCCATGAAACCATTACTGCAATTAATGTACCAAAATACATGACCCTTAAACCAAAATAACATACTTAAACCAACATAACATACTTAAACCAACATAAACATACTAGACATAAACATAAGTGACCAAAGTAGCAAAATACATAGAGTTTAAACATCAAAAACAACATAAACATAAAACAGCATCATTTAGCCATCCTCTTAAGCTTTGACTTTGAAAGTGGCTTTTTCTTTGACTTCTTTTGCTGACTTTGATCCTGACTACCTTGACTGGACTGTTGGGTAACTTGACTAGGTTCTGTTGATTGACTAGCTTGCACTCTTGGCTTCTTTAGCCTTCCCCTTGGATTCTTTTGCTGACCTTCAAGTGGTCTTTTACCCTTTTCCTTGCAACTTCTCTTGTTATGTCCCTTTCCATCACAGTTACTGCAACTCATCTTGGAACCATGCTTAGTCAAGTTCCCTTTTTTCTTACGATTTTCATGTGGATCCCTTATCCTGTTCTTCTTTGGTCTACCTGGTTGACTCTTGATGGGAGGAGGGTCCAGGGGAAAATCAACAAGTGGCCAGTATTTCTCACTAGGCAAGGGTGGAATGGTGTACTCATAGGTCTTCATGAATGTGTCCTTATGATAACAGTCAGCAACATACTGCTCAACATTCTTGTTTAAAAATCCTGCTACAGCACACACATGCTTACAAGGTATTCCTGTCAACTCCCATTTTTTACAGCTGCAAGTTCTCTTCATCAGGTCTATAGAAACATCATCATAATCCCTCACTTGGAACACATTTAATGATGATGGAAAAACCTCACAATGATAGGCCCATGATTTCTCTAGCTCAAGCTTCTCTTGTATTTTAGGACACACAATGACATCCTCATTAGCCATTTCTTGTTTCAATGTAGTGAGCCTAGTCATAACTGATACCTTGATGTCCTCTAACATATTGATGATGTGCTTAGATCTTGATTGAACAATGTAACCATTAAAGGTTTCTGCCATATTGTTGACTATGACATCACATGTAGTGTGATTTTTTAGAAAGCACCTTGAAAAGCATCTTGGGTTTTGTTTAAGGAATTCTTCATGTGCAGAGGCTGATAAGTCTTTCATCTCTTCAAGTGCTTGCCTGAATTCAGGTTCATTGTAAGCCCTTACAGCTTTCCAGAAAATCTCCTTCAAGTCATCACCCTTGTTCTTCTTATGCCAATTGGCATAGATGTGTCGAGCACAATTCCTATGCTCAGCTTCTGGCCACACCAATGTAACTGCATTTAACAAACCCTGGAACATTCAAAGAAACATATGTATTAGATGACATAAATAAACAAAACAGTTGCAAAGTAATGTAAAAGACATACCTTTTGTTGATCAGAAATGAGTGTCCATCCCTTCCCACCATCCTTAACCTCTAATGTTTTCCTTAAAAGGTCCATAAACCATTCCCATGAGTCATTAGTTTCACCTTCAACAACAGCCCATGCCACTGGGAACATTTTGTTGTTTGCATCAACAACAGGAACAATGTCTATGTGTTTGGTCCCTAGTATGTCATCATCTTCACTCTCACCAGGAGTCTTCATATCTCCATTAGAATCCTCATACTTACTCTCATCTTTACCTGTATCAACCACTTCATCATTAGCAGATTTGTTTAAACACTCATCTAACAATGCCTTTTTTTAACTCCTCATCTTCTTTTTTAGATTTTTGTAAGTTTTTAACTGAGACTTCCCACTCCTCATCTTTATCTGAAGTACAACTAATCACATCATCATTCACAGAGTTAGCCTCATCATCTTCATCTTCAAGATATCCAAATGGATTTGATTCAGGGTAACTAAATTCCTCTTCTTCCTCACTATCAACCTTATCAGCTTCTTTCTCAAAATCACTCTCACCTTCCTCACTATCAACCTCAGCTTCTTTCTCAATATCAAACTCACTTTCTTCCTCAGAATCTGACTTATCAGCCTCCTCCTCAGTATTAATCTGATCAGCTTGAACCTCAATATCTAACTTATCAGCCTCCCTTTTCTTATCATCTGCAAACAGTTCCTTACCTTCTGCAAACAGTTCAACTATAGTACATGCTTTAATTAGGGTTGAACTAGGTTTAGCTGAAGTTTCAGTTGGTACCCTCTTAGCTGTAGATTTTGACCACCTTGGTGGGCTGATTACTGGGCTTCCTATGATTGGTCCATCTTGAGCAAATACTTCAATAACTTGGTTTGGATCAACCATCATCACCAACTCAGTTACATCTCTATCACTAACCAACTTTTTCAAGACTCCATTTTCAGGGTTTGTACAATACAAGTTGAAATATTTAGTTTCATAACATTTGGTTTCCATTACATAATCCATCAACTCAAAGAAAGACAACTTATCAATTTCTATCTTAACCCTCTTAGAATGACCGTTCACATACCTGTGTTTGGGAGTAGAAATGTTAATCGTACCACCATACCAAAGTTTAACGTAGATTGAATCTTCAGCCATTGTGTCGTTGATCGATGCTTTTAGGTTGTAGGTTTTGAAGGATAAACCCTAGATGTTTTGGGTGTTGGGGTGTTTGATTTTTGGGGAGGAAATGGTTTTAAGTTATGATCGATTTTTTTTGGGGTTTTATAATCTGATGAGGGTGTTTGATTATTAGGGTTTTTAGGATTATTATTATTAGATATTATTAGGATTATAAGGATCAGTTATAAGGGCCCATGCCACGTCATCTAAGTTGTACACGTCAGCAAGTCCAGTCAGCATCCACGTCAGCAGGAACTAACCCACTTAGTCCTCTATTAAAAAAGGTTCACCAGGGGCCAAAAGTTTGAAAGTTGGGATTATTATTGGGAATTTTTGAAATAGGGATTATTATCGGCCAACAAGGAAAACTTGGGATTATTAAAATCCAATACCCCAAAGATAAATGTACTGAGAAATACAAAGGTCCCAGTTTAGTCCGTGCACTAATATGATTCCCTAACATATGAAACTCACAAAAATATGCTTGTGAATAGTTATTTCATTTCCTGCATTTTAATTTCTGTTTAATTATCTTGAAAAACCCAAAAAGATTTTATCTTTATTTCATTCTTGATTACCGATGTTGGAATGTTAATCTATTGTAATCTTAATCCTTTCAGAAATAAAAGCTGGAAATGCAACTATTCGAAACTTGAAAAATTGTCGGGTCAAAACCGTGCTTTCTCAAGTATCGGGGAGAAAAAGTTGAAAAACTTGAAAGTTTTCTAAGTCAGAATCTTGATCTGTATCGAGAAACTAGTTGAAAATGCATGTTTTAACTTCACAGGGGTTAAAAAAATGTCATTTTTAAAATTCAGGAGCAAATTGGTAAATCGGTGATAACCCACGACTAGAAAGGCTAATCGCATGTTTTAAGGACGACTAGCTCTTCTAATCGTGTGTATTTAGTCCTAGTCGTGTGTGGTAGACACGATTAGGAAGTTAAAAGGGTTAAGTTCTATTTGTTTGGGAACAAGCGAGTAGGAACCCTAATCGTGTGCATTTAGGGGTGACTAGGCTCCTACTCGTGTATAACAAGGGACGACTAGGGATCCTAGTCGTGTCTATTGTAGAGCGACTAGGGACCCCTATATATTCAACAGTTAGAAAAATTGACTTCATTTTTCAAAAACTTACACTGTTGCCTTCGAGTTCCTTCCCAAGCGATTACTAAACCTCTTGTTGCCCGTTCATTTTTTATCTTGGAAACTTGTTAACCATCATATAGGTATCATATCTACATATTTTCAGGATCTAACATTGTTGTTTTAAGGGTTTAATCGTTGGTTTAAGTTTTGAAACCCTAACCGACCTTACATGACTAATAGACCACCAAAACGTGTTTGTTAATGAAAAATTATGATTGGAGTTTGTTAATCGATACTTTTAGACCATAGAAACACAAAAATCACAAACCAAATCGACTCAGTACGAAATTGACTGATGTGTTGGTGAAAACACCTTGTTAATATGTTAGTTTTGTATATATTTTAGCGTTTGATCGGTGCATTTTATACACACTTATTTGCATATTAATTAACTAATAAATTGCATTGAATTAACTTAAACTATCTTACTTTTATTAGTTAATATTTGTTTTTGATTTACAAAAGAAAATAGCTGAAACAAGACAAACACTTGAAAAGAATAACATTAATTTGGATTGTTATAATTGTGGGTTACATTGGTTAATTTAATGGTGATGAATGTATTTAAGATGAAGTTCACGAGTGAGAGAAATCAAATGGATTGATAAGAATCCATTAGTATTCTGGTTCATCAGTAACAAACATATTGTAATAATTTTGCAGGTCACTTGAGAACCAATTTTTAAATTTCGGTGACAGCCCAAGATAAGTGATTGAAATGGTGAATATTAAATCAAAGATAAGTATTGTGAATTTGTGATGGGCTCTTATTGGACCGAAGGAAAGAATTAAATAAAAATGGATATTGAGCCTGGTGGCTAAGCAACCCACAATAACATTTGTTTCACAGCCCATGAAGAAAGGCGGTGGGAATTTTGAGGTTGGATTATTCATTTGACGGCTGTTAAAAAAGGTCGCATACAAGAGGAAAAGGGAGGAGAATATCTTTTTCGAAGGGGAAGAGAGATAGAAGATTAAGAGAGGACACAAGAAGTCTCGCACAACTTGAGGATCGCACGAAAGAAAAGAAAAAGGAAGCAACCGCGATGAACAAGATGCAAGGCTAATCCTTCTGCGGTTCTCTCCGGTGAACAATTCATTCGTTTTATTAGCCTTACTCTGTTTTGTACCTAGTATTCGGATTGAATTTTGTGAACATCTTAAAGTTCTTTTGGATTCAGTTGTATGTTTAACTGATCTAGACAATTTGGTTTCTTTGCATTGATACAATATATCATCGTTTCTTGGTTTTCTTGCACTAGGAATAATTTGATTTTGTATTTAGTGTTAAGATAATTGAATTGGGTTGAACAATTTATATAGGATCATGTCTATGTGATTCCCTAGCTAGGTTAATTACAGAGTGGCTTTAAAATTACCGAATCAGAAACCCGGAGTGACCGTTTTCTTTATATTATTGTTTTTAATCAAACTTTAATCAATCTTTTCTTGCAAGCAAAACAGCACCTTAGTTTAATCTTCATAATTTTATTAGTTTTTTCTATTATTTTAATTAAAATTTGCTATTAACACTAACCACATACTCCTCGTGGTTCGACAACCCTACTCCCTATACTGCAGTCCTTGTAGCTAAGGAGTTGTTTTTATTTAGTTTTTGATTAGCACTTCGACACGCGATCATTGACCCATTTGAATGGTTCGTCAGAATTGTCAGGTGACTAGGACTCTAGTTGCTTGCACAGTAGCACGTATAGGGTTCTAGTTGTGTGTTTATCAAGCGAGTAGAGTGCTACTCGTGTATAAAAGGGGTGACTAGCAATTCCTAGTCGCCTGTTGCAGAAACACTTATGCAATTTTGTCGTTTTGTCGATTTATGTCATTTTTATGATCTAATGCCTTCTTGTGTCTATAGAATCATGGATTGGGGAACTTCGCCAGAGAATAACGTATGTGCATTCCATGGTCCGGTTGATAAAGATAAGAACAAGCAGTTCGAAGGGATTATCTAGTTCTTGAAGCGGTCGATGATCGCGTATGCCATCATGAAGCAGCATGTGCCGTACAAAGACATTTTACGAGAGTTCTACCACAACGCTCAAGTTGACTGTACTGTCATGCCCGTAATTATCAAGAGCCAGATACAAGGAAAGGAAGTATTCGTTACTGAGTAGAACATTCGTGAAGAACTTCGTTTCTAAGATTCATCCGATGACCCAATCATCTTTGATTCAATCCTAATCTGTGGTGGTTTTCTTAGAATGAAGTATAATGCTAAAGTTACAAGGCAGGAGATGTTGCAAAAGGGAAACGTGTCGCCACCATTCAAATACCTAATTCACGTTGTCCTGAAGTGTCTTAGTCCAAGAAAGGCAACCTTTGATGCGATCAAAGATACCCTAGCATCTGCAGTGGTCGCCTTGACATGGAACAAACTGTTCAATTTCTCGGGCATGATCATGCACCATCTGAAGAAGGTTATTCAGTTGAAGACGACTAAGCATCCATTCCTTGTGTATCCTCGCTTCTTGCAGATGATTATAGACAGACAGTTGCCGGATTTATTGAAGAATGAGTTAGATAATTTCCCGCTGACTCATATTGATGAAAAGGAGATGGAGAGGATGTTGATATTTAGGGGTCAGCCAAAAGAAAAACAACCTAAGAGCAGACGGTTGTTTGGTCACCTAAGGGATCCAGAATACAAGGCTCCCCTGGGTAATGATGTCGTGTGGGTGTTTTAAGAAAACTTAACTTCTTTTCAAAAAGGGCAAAGTCGCGGGGAGATGCCAAAAGCTTTGATGAAAAGATGAGCAAGTCGGAAAACAGAAAGACACTTACAAGTTTTAAATTTATAATTTAAAGGGAAATTGGATTTTAACACCCTAAACTTTTGACAATTGGCCGCTGACGCACTGAACTACAAAATTGAACAACACCGCACTATACTTTCAACTTATTGGCTCGTATCACCCTCAGACTAATCATGGTTTAATTTTTGCTGACGTGGCATTGTGACGTGTCCATTTTTTGTGGACGTGGCATGGGGAATAAGCTGACGTGGCATGGACACATCACCATGCCAGGTCAGCAAAAATTAACCATGGTTAGTCTGAGGGTGATACAGACCAATAAGTTAAAAGTACTGTGCGGTGTTGGTGAATTTTGTAGTTCAGTGCGTCAGCGGCCAATTGTCAATAGTTCAGGGTGTTAAAATCCAATTTCCTAATTTAAAACGATAATTGCTCAACGTTCAAAACCCATCACAATAGGCAAGTGCACCTATCGTGTATAGTATAGAAATGTGCAAGTACCGAGTATCGAATCCGTGGACATGATTTTTACTACTCAGCTTCCTAAAATTACTTAAAAGACTTTTTAAAATGTAGGAAGGAAAGTAAAAAGAGAGATTTAAACTTTTAAGAGAAATCAATAACAAAACAATGGTGTTGCTTCGAGATCAGATGGAACCTGGTATGAAAATAGCTATCTTTATTTTATAGTGGTGTGTTCGAGTGCGCACTTGTGCTTAACTTAGAATTGCAATTGCATTTTCTAGAGGTGACTGTTTTCGCAAAACTATACAAACAACTGTGTTGTTAATGTTATTATGAGGGTCTCCTGAACTGGGTAGCTCACCTCTCAACCCTGAATTACCCGCCTCCTGGTGTTGCGATATAGACATCAAACTACTCTAATTTTTATGAATAACTTGTCGGTGGCCGAAGCATGACCGAACAAGTTACCACTTAATATCATAGAGGAGTCGTGACTAACCAGCACACGTGCATCCCCTACTTGATTTAATTAACTTATCAAAAAGTGAATGGTCTATCATTAACTGTGCAGCAGTATAATGGTTAAATAAAATAAAGACCATTTTATTTCAACACGAGTTCATCAAACCTTAACCCGCATCAAAGCTTCACATAGACCATGAAACCAAGATGCAAGATTAGGTATTGACTTATCATTAGGACCAAGTATAAAGACTGTACCGACCCTAAATGAGATCTTGATAGTAGAGGATTAAGTCTCAAAGTGTGTGTATTTCTACCCACAAATGGACTAATCACTACTCATAGGATTAGGTTAGCTCACAAGTGCATGGGTTTTTTACACACCATGGGTACACTCATGAGTCCTCCCACTTCCTATCAAGACACTCACAACACCAAATACTAAGTGATTAGTTAATTAGACCATTAAACAATGTTTAGAATAGTAAGAATTATTAAGAACACAAAACACCACTTTAAAATAGGGAAATTGGATTTTAACACCCTAAACTATTGATTATTGACCGCTGACACACTGAACTACAAAATTGTTCACCACCACACTGTACTTTCAACTTCTTGGCCTGTGTCACCCTCGGACTAACCATAGTTAGTTTTTTGCTGACGTGGCCATTTTTGCTGATGTGACATGGTGATGTCACCATGCCACGTCAGCAAAAAATGGCCACGTCACCATGCCACATCAGCAAAAAAACTAACCATGGTTAGTCCGAGGGTGACACAGGCCAAGAAGTTGAAAGTACAGTGTGGTGGTGAACAATTTTGTAGTTCAGTGTGTCAGCAGCCAATAATCAATAATTCAGAGTGTTAAAATCCAATTTCCCTTTAAAATAAAAGATAAACTATATTAATTCATACCAAGTTTCCATCCTCATCCTAACAACACCAATAGAAATCTAGCCTAGCATGGTTGATACAACAAGCTCACAAGGTTGGGTTTGTGTACAAGACATGATGAAGGGTTGTATGGAGATTTCTAAGGGTTTTGGATGATTTTGGGGTGTTTCTCTCTTTCTCTCTTCTCTCTCCTCTCTCTCTCTCTCTCTCTCTCTCTCTCAAGGTGTTTATGGAGTGATCTCAGCCTCCAAGGGACACCTCTAAACCTCAAAGGGGGCAGAAACTTCGTGGAGAAGTGTTGGTTTGCGAGTGGAAGGGATGCTTCAAAATGTGGGGGTGGAGGCCTCTATTTATAGGCATTTCAACTCTAGCACTCCCTCGACAACATTCTGGCACACCATGCTAGACAACGGGTACTGTTGTAGAGTCCTTGCATGCAGAATTATTTGTACTTAGGGCTGGCACGCCCGTGCTTGATGTTAATTGTAACCGTCTTGTCAGTCTTGGTCGGTTTTTGCCTCGGAGAACATGCTGGAGTAAGCACGACCGTGCTATACACCTGAGCACGCCTGTGCACTTCCTGAAACTCTGAAATTGACCTTTGTTGACTTGGAAATGTTGACTTGTTGACCCAGAAAGGCTGCACGGACGTGAGCACGGCCGTGTCATGTCTGGTAGAGATTCAAAGTCTTCAAATCTTCGTCTGTTTTATGCCGTTTGTGCGGTTTTTCACTTCTTTTCGTCACCGGACCTCCGAACCTGCAAATTATCAACAAAGAAAGATAAATCCTGATAAAACAAAGATAAAAGCACGTTTTAGAGTATAAAACAAGTGATAATTATATGTGAAAACATATCAATTTCCCGGCACATCAGGTAACAAGCGAAGAAACAAGACTAGTGATTCGGAAGATGATTTCGCCATTCAGAGGCGAACTTTCAATGAAGGTGACATTGTTGGCCGGGATATAGTAGAGTTGGGAAAGAACATTCCAGGCAGCGTTTCTGCAGCTGTTACACATGATGACATATTGGATGCGGATGTTCTAGAAACCCAGGAACCATCTTCTGCAGGGGGAGATCAAAGATCCTCCCAGAGCGGCAAAGGCAAATCAGTAGCTGTAGAAGACGATCCAGTTAATGTAACAAGTGATACAAATTCTGATGCAACTGACTCAGATGACTCCCCGAATACTAAAGCCCGTAAGACGGCTAAAAGAAAGAAGAAGTGGGAGGAGAAGAAGCGCTTAGCTGAGGATCCTACTTACACAGTGGATCCTGGCGAACAGATTGCTGACATAGACACTGAGCTAGCCACGCCTCCCTTGGGGAAGAAAAAGACTAAGGCTAAGGGTGGCATGTTGAAAAGAAAGTCTCAAAGATCACCAGAGAGGTCAAAGAAGAAGACAAGATTTTGGGAGACTCTTTGAAGTTGTTCAGACCCCTATGCCTGATACTTCAGCAACAACAACTACAACAACAACTACAGCAACAGCAGCAGGTGCAGCTATGTCTGCAGGGGTTAGCATGCCAATGCCATCATCATTAGTAGTCTGCACTGAGCCTGTCTCAGCTACTGGTGCTGCAACAACATCGCAAAAACTTGTGTCTGGTTCAGTTGGAGATATATTGAAGAATCTCAGGGCATAGTTACATCCCCAAGCTTCAGCTTCAGCAACATAATCTTCTACCACCTCAACTCCAGCATTGAATGAACAACTTCAGCGCCAAGTAAATGAGCTTATGTTGATTGTGAGTACTCAAGCGCGTGAAAATTCTGAGTTGAGAAGTAAGGTAGCTACAATTGAAGAGAATGAGAAGGGTATGCACGAGTTGTTAGGTGAAACCATAAAGATCAGCAAAGAAGTGCAAGCCTCAAATAGGTTGCTTCAGTTGTCAAACCAGCAGCTAGTTGAATCCAACCAACAACTTGTATAATCAAATCAGCATCTGGTTCAATCAAATCAAGATACTGTGGCTAGATTGACCAATGTTGAATCTCAGTACAACCAGTTGCAGCTTGCCAATGTTAACAATGAACGACGAATAGAGGCATACAAAGCTGAGAACAAGCAATTGAGGGAAAGGGTGGACAAGTTATTCGAAGATCACCCTAGATTGACTGGTATCTTAGGCACTGCATCTGGTTCAGGTAATGATGAGGAAGAAGAGGAAGAAGAAAAGGATGAGGATGAAGAGGATGAGGATGAAGAGGATGACGACGATGAGGATGATGATGATAAGGATGATAATGATAATAGTGGTGATGATGGTGATGATAGTGGTGGTGATGATCCCGGAACCACAGGTGGTGGTAGGTCATCATCCAGTGCACAAGAGAGGCAAGGGAAGAAAACACATGACACCCAGGGCTAGGGGTGAGCAAACAGACCAACCCGGACCAAACCACACCGGGTATTACCCGAACCGACCCGTGTCCGAGAACCTTGTAAAACAACAACCGAAGTCTAGACCTGTGTAATAAGGTCGGGTTTCGGTTATTAGGGTCCGGGTACACCGGGTATGAGGATAGAACCGAAACCGAGAACCAAGTCAAAGCACACATTAGATGAATTAAAACAAACCTGTAGAGATATTGTCCGACAATTCTATACCACAGTTTTACGATGAGTGCGACTAGATCTAAGCCTACAGATGGATCTGAAATGCATGTGCTTCTGGTCGGAAACCAAAACGACGGTGGGTTATGCATTTTTGGTCTTAGCCGCTAGGTGAAGAAGAATAAGATGATAATGTTGTATCAAATGAAGGTGGGATATGAATAACTTTATTAAACAAAACAAATATCACTTGAGGTTAAAAATACAAAAGATATTTGTTATTATTAGTTTTTTTTTTATCAAGAAACAAAGTTAGTCTACCTTCTGACACAACTCTCTTATATGAATGATTTCCAAGAAAGTAATAATACTATCAAGTTTAACACCCGTTAACTTTTTTTTATTTTATTTATTAATGAATTCCTTTTTTATTCTCTTCATATTCTCATTTCTCTAATATCTTATTCTTTCATTTACCTCATAGTTCATAGTTTCATTTCCTGCTAATATGTAATTCTTTCATTTAACTTCATCAAGAAGATTTCTTTGTTCTTATTATTTTTACGACAAAAGAAGCCATTATGACAGCAAAGAGGTGTAACTTCCTTTAAAAGTTTTGCTCTATTGTTCATCATCATCATCAGAGCTACTACCAGTACTACTTTGATCTTGCTATATGGTCTTGCTGTTATCTCAAAATTTCTTCATGTTTATATAGGTTGGGCCGGTTTCGGTTTTGTCGGGTACTTTCAGACCAGACCTGAGGACATACCCGAACCCGAATTTGGGATAATGTACGGACCGAATGATGACCTATCTACATGGCATTGGTCCGGTTTTGGGTAATTTTCGGTCCGTTTCTCGGTTTTTTCGGGTTGACTTGAATTCTGCTCACCCCTACCCAGCGCTAGGATCCTGAAGGCGGTTCATCGTCTAAGGGGAGTCCATTGCTGAGTAGGTCAAAAGAATGAGTAAATATCTCAAGCATGGGGAAGTTTAATTAGAAATCTGTGAACCACTGAGGAATCTGTTCCACATCGATGATCAAGGAATCCTCTGAAGTTTGCACAACTAGAAGGATTGGATGAAGATTTGGAAGAAGGAGAGATCCCACCTGAAATCTCTCAGGAAGATATTGCAAAAGTCTATGGTGTACCTTCCAATGCTGGTTAGCCCACCTCAGAGCTAGATTCTGATCACAATGATATGGAGATGGAAGAAGGAACTCGTGTGGAGTCTCCTGAATACTATATTGGTAATTCTTCCACAGGGATTCCTAATATTGATAAGGATATGATGAAAGATGCAGAAGAGAAGTTGAAATCTGAGCAACCTCCTATCCCTGATGAGGTTCTATCCAGGACCGAACGTATCATGAGACTCTGTTCTCAGTGGTACCCATCAGTGGAAGTTCGTACAATGAAGAAAGCTCCAGTGCAGGATTCAGCATTCAAGAAGAGGTTGTCTAAGATATCTGGAAATGTAATTGCTTGGGCGTACATCGAGCATGCAAAAGTTTACACCATCAAATGGAAGGAAGGGCTACTCTACTTCAACCAGTATATAAAGGTCAGAAGCCTTCCTTTCTCGTATGTTTGTGATTTTATACGTTTGAGGCAGCTTCTGTATTATGATTAGTGTCCCGGATTCGAAGGTTTCTACAATATTCTTGAAAGGGAATGCAATGAAGGTTGGAAGTCGTTCAAGCCTCAATATCCTCGATCCTACAAGACATCAAAGATTCATCCAAAGACAAGTCACCCCATCTGGGAGCACAAGTTCAAGCCTCTAGAGTCTATGTCAAAGATTCCTATAGCTCCACTAGAACAAAACTTCTCTTCTAATTTCTGGTTCTGGCATTATGATGACATAACTACTGAAGCTGTGATCGTGCTGGAGAATGCTCCCAAGCTATGTAGAAAGATAAGGATCTGGGATCCTATGTGGTTGATTAACCTGTCTGAGAATGATGTTGAGACAATGTTCCTGTATCACATCCATCATCTCAAGTCAGAAACTGAACAAGCAATCAAGTTTCAGAGGATGATTCAGTTCTGCCATGCTCACAAGATACATGCCGGATGTGACTGGTCGAAGCTAACCAGGACCAGGAAGCAGAAAACTTGAAGATGAAGCTGTTGCAGTTTGTTTTGTTTGTCAGTTTTGATTTTTGTATAGTTGTTTGCTGTTTGTTTGAACTTTGTCTTTTTTAATCATACTAGCTAGGTCCAAGGGGAGTCTGTTAGTACACTCTGTCCCTGGCCTAGGATAGGTGATGTTTGGATGTTATTACGGGTGCTTGGATGTCTTTTCGAGTGATTTATGGGTTGTTTATCATTTCAGGCGACTGGGACTGCAAAGGAGCTAGTCGCCTGGTATCAAGCAACTAGCTTGCTAGTCGCCCCTTGGGCTCTGGACGACTAGGACAAGTATAAAAGCTTATAATCATTGCCCTAATCACTCAGCTGTCACATCACATATTCTCCAAGCACCCTGCCCTAGGTTATTAGGTCTGAGATTGTTTTGTTACACCCGAGCTCTGTTTTCAATGCAATACAACCTTTTAACTGTATATATGTGTGTGTTGATATCTCATTTATCTTAGTTTCATATCGTTTTTGTTGTCCAAACTGCGTTTAGTGGATTCCGCATTCTAAACATTGAAGCTCGTGATTGTCGGGTTGTTTGAAATCGATCCTACACGGTCAAGGTGACAAAAGTAGGTTTCGGTGCTTTGAATGTGGACCATTTGGGCATTTTGGATATGAATGCACTAAATGGAAGGACAAGGATGAACAAGCGAATCTGATCCAAGACGAAGAACATGCTTTACTTTTAAGAAATTGGAGGATATCAAGATTAAGCGGGTGAATGTAGGATAATCTTGATGGGTTAAATGGGTCGTAGCTGCTGGGTCAAATTAGTCACGTTTATTTTCTGTTTACGTACGTAGTGGGTTTTAGGTTATTTAAGGCTGCAAGGTTCTGTTCTGTTTTCCTAAGCTTTCGATTAATGAAAAGTGTCATCATAAGTTTTGATCAAATCAATATTGTTGCTGCTGTGTTGTCTCTGTTAGCGCCTGGTAACCAATAAATAAATGGTTATACAAGTGTGGGCATCTTTAATGGCAGGCGGATGAGAATCCAATGTTGAAAGGTAAGAGAGATCACAACATAGGCAAATGGGATGATTTTATGGGTATTTTATTAATCAGATTGAACTTGAAGAACACTTGTAGAAAGGGAAATTACCAATGTAATTCAAAGTGTGCGTAATACAAAAGTTAACATGCTACCATGTATCTATTGGAAACAAAAAAACTGCCTAACATAAACCAACTAATAATAATATTTTGATTTTTGACATTTTATTTTTAGTTCTAACTAGTCATTTTCAATCATTTTTTATTTTCTTCTAATGTCACGCTAATGGCTAAGCATATAATCTCAAGACAGGGGCAAATGCAGCATATAACCAGGGGGATCTGTTACCCCTTGATTTTTCTGGCGAAGTGAAATTTTTATTTTACATTTTTTTTATAAAATGTTACCCCTAAAATAATTTTTTTTTACCCCTTAAAAAAATTATGTTACCCCATAAATAATATTTTTGTTATCCCTTAAATAAATTATACGTAAACTTATATTCAAAGCGAAATTTTAATAAAGGTTCTCTAAACCAAAACCCTTATAACTAAACCCTTTTAATTCTCTATTTTTAACAAGGCCAACCCATTGACCAAAGTCCCCATTATGAAACAAAAGCCCATCTAATTCTTCCCTTCCCTCCCCTTACTGTCGAGAGGGAAAAAAAAGAAGCCAAACCCTTATCAACTTCCAAGCGCCCTTGCCCTTTGTCGCTGCGCCAGTGCGCCACTGCGACACCGCCGTCTCCGACCCCATCGAAGTCCACCCTGATGCCGCCTTCTTCTCTTCCCTATTACCGTAAGTTTTTTTAATTAGTTACTAAATTAGTTTTCTTGGTATTATACTTTGATTCTTTGAAGAGGGTTTTTGTTTATAAATTTAAGTTATTAAGATGTTGTTTACTTGTGTTATTGTGTTAAGTGAAATTTTGAAAGACGAATTATTATTGAGCAACATGAGACGAGAGTTTAATGGATTAAAAGCTTTGATATTGAAAAAAATAATTAATTGTCATACACTCAAGAAATTTTAGAGGAAATTTGAAGATTTGGGTGCAAAAAATATGGAAGATTTTAACAAGAAAGCTTTTAAAAATCTTGTTGTTGAGCAGAGCACTTGTTAGCTAGCTAGAAAGCGAATGTAGATTTGAAGGTGCTTCTAAATTATCTTGCATATAAAAGGACATACAAGTTGCAAGAGTGTTAAAAATTAAAATGACATACACGCTAATATATAAAAGGACATACAAGTTAATATTCAAACCTCTTAAAGATTCTCAATGAAGAATAAAAGGGAATGCTCACATGCAAGTTGTAGCAAGAGGAATATTTAAGAACCCCACACTTCATGTATCAGAACAAATAATGCCAATTTTTACCTAAAAAGCGCGCCTCAGTTGCGCTTCTATACGTCATGCGTCTCAAGTCACATAATGCGATGCCTTTCGCGCCTTGCGATTGAGACACACTATTTTTTTTTTGAAACTACGGCAAAATAAAATTTGAATGTTACCCCTATTTTTTTTTCTAGATCCGCCACTGGGAATGGGAGATACATAAACAGAAACAATTAAAAGAACCCTAGTTGGACAAGATTTTGCTTGAGTTAAAATACGTAATTGTTCGTATTGTTACTAGTCAGTAGTCACTAGGTATTACCCATTTTCAAATATGAACATTAAACCGGTCATCGAAACACATCCTGAATACGAGATTACTTTAGGTGGGTCTGAGACAAAGTGAAACCAATTAGTATATGGGTCGATATAGAGTTATTCAACCGGCCACTTTGAAACCCGCCAACCAACATGATTTACGCCCCATTCTTTGGCACGTCCAAGAAACCTTCCTCTAAGATCAACCATGTCCAATCCATTTCTCATCATTTAATTTCTTTGGTTATTTACAGCTTTTGGGATAAATTTTAGCGCTAACTACATCTTCTTAGTTGCTCCGTACATCTTCAGCTATAAAAGAACTTTAATGCCAATATATTGTTCATCGTGTTATTTACCAACATAAACATGCCGAATTTTGGTTTCTAAGAACTTTACAATATTCTATTTGAAAATGAGAATAATACAATAATATGGAGAAACCCTTTGATACATTTGATAATATCTAGATAGTATAACTCTCAAGATGTTATAATGAAGCTACATAGATCAAATCATATTCTACAATCTTTATTTAGTTGTTTATAGTGTAGAAGTCAACCTGGCATGAAACTACACTTAACAATATATAAAATGAGGTACGAAAACGTGGTAGATATATTTAAAAACTAGATCGTTGTAACAGAGAAAGGGAATGGACATGGAGGTTCAGTCACCTCAATTTCTCCTTCAAGCATCTGGATGACCTTTTTCATGGTTGGCCTCATTGAAGGGTTTTCTTGTACACACCAAAGACCAACCATCATAAATGTTGTTAGTTTCTCCAAATCATCCAAGGCCTCCAAATCATTCCCAACGAATGCGTCCAACTGGCCTTCTTGATAGCAATCCCATGCCAAATCCGTTAAAACTGCCACTTCCTCGGTGTCATCATCAACAACTACACTCTTTCGGCATGAAATGATCTCGAATAGCAAGACACCAAAGCTATAGACATCAACCTTGTACGTGACAGGGGTGTTCCTAAACCATTCTGGAGCAACAATCCTTTTGTTCCTCTAATTCCAGTATTCGTTCGACTTTGATTAATCATTAAAAGCTTTGCCAATCCAAAGTCAGCAATCTTAGCATTGTAGTAATCATCAAGAAGTATATTCTGAGGCTTTATATCACAGTGGATGATCCGGTTGCTACAATCTTCATGGAGATATGTGAGTCCCTTTGCAACGCCTACGGCAATACAACTCCTATGTTTCCAACTAGGTCTCTTGTCTCCAAAAAGAAAGGTTGCCAAAGTCCCATTGCTCATGTATTCGTAAATCAATAACCTTTTTTCATCCTCGTCACAATAGCCAAGAAGCTGCACCAAATTCTTGTGATGAGTTCTTGCAATTGTGTTAACCTCAGTCTTGAATTCCTTTAGGACACCTTGAACAAAAGTTTCCAGCTTCTTAACCGCTACGGTCGTTGTTCCTATTTCACCTTTATAGACTATTCCGAAAGCCCCCCTTCCCAATTCTTTCCGGAACCCATCAGTAGCATTGACTAGTTCTTGATATGTAAAACGAGGAAGATTAGTTTCAACACTTGTACTACATGGGAGCGGATTTTCGGCCTTCTTCTTGTGGATTTGAAAGTAACACACATAAATGATCACACCGATTAATACAACAATTACTAGCACCGACAAACCTAATAGAACTGATCCCACGAATATCCAACTTTTTCTGCTTTTATCTCCTCCAGTGCCACATCTATTTTCTCTATTTTCTCCTGTTCCAGTAGGACCATCACTTTTTCTATATTTCAGGAGGGGCTTCACATTATATGCAGGATCTTTGTATCCATTGTTAAGTGGAAGCTGCTTCTTCCAACATTGGTTGTCCCTGTAAATTGCAACAGCACAGAAACAATCTTTCAAGCAGGAAGTTCTACACGTTTGTTCATTACTCGGGTTCATGTGCACATAGTCGGAAGATGGCCAATCAATATTTGTGAGCTCGATGAAATCAAATACATCTTCTGCTTGATTTGACTCGTCTTTGTCACAGCTCGGAGTGAAATAAGGCTTGCAGTCACCATTTGGAGTATTGGGATCAAGCAATGAGAACCCCTGTGGGCATTCACAGCTTGGTCGATTGTTGTCAAGGATGCAAACATTATTTAGCCCACAAGCTTTGCTATTTCTACTCGTACATATGTTTTCTGGAACAAACCATGCAATTTCCCAGCTTGTAGTCTCAGTAGCATTCTTAGGGTAGTAGTATTGAGTAAAAACCCCATCGGAATCAAGAGTAGCTCTGTGATAATAGTCTCCAGAAGGAGGTGAGTCTTCTGTAAGCCTAAGTCTTTCGCCACTTCTTCTCAATATATACATGAACCCTGCCGGATCAAAGATCAACTGGTCACCAGAATTCGTTGAATTCACGTCATCAAAAGTGCCACTTGCATAGTAAGCATTATCAGGAGTACCAGTAAACCTATCTAGAGTATTAAGAACAAGATTTCCATCTAGAAGCATACGTAACTGAAATTTACCACCAGCGAAGTTCGTTTTGCCCATTCTGGAGTTGATTGCTGGTCCGCCTCTAGTCACAACCTGAGTAGGCAGTATGGTATCTGCTGGATTACCAAAACTTTCCCATATATTGCGAGAATTGCTACCCACGATCACGAAGTTACCAGTATCATTCATGTAACCAGATGCAAGATCAGAAACGGACTCAGAACTCCATACATCATTGCCTTGGGGATCACTGAGTACGAGCCCACGCCTATTAAGAAGCTCAACTTTGGATCCTGCAGACACCGTTGGACCTCCTTCTGGATACCAGATGATGGTTTTCTCCGGTATCTTTTCATACCATATGGATAACAAAAACTTATCTGTGCCTTGAACTTGTTTGAACCCAAAGGCAAATTCACCAGAAGGCGAAAGCCATGGTTTAGCATCGGCTGTAGCTGTGAGTGACGTACCAACAGATACAGAACCATTAGTCTGTTGTGCTGCTACAACATGTAGCAAAATAGCTAGAGAGATGAGATGTATTGGGAGTAAAGCCATAAGAAAATGCTTGAATGATTTACAAAGATAAACAAATTAAGACAGGAGTTTCTAATAATGAAGATGATTGCTGAAAGACTTTTCAAGTCCACTCAAGGCTTTTATGGTGACAAAAAAGCCTTACCTAATAAATAGACTTATATGGTCTCAATTTCCTAGTGATTAAATATCTTGACAATTTGTCCAAATTCTCATACACGGCTGGAAGCATTCAATGTGGGAATGTTCCACGCTAGAGACTAAACTAGACGAAATCAAAACCTTTACGGAGCTTTTGAAATTTCTCACGTTTAAGTTAAAAGCGTGTTGTAACAAGTCGATCTTGGCATCTAGACATAAAGCTTATTACAAGGAGAGCTTTTGCTCTCGTAAATTAAATGACTCCTGGTCAAGTTTAGGCGAGCCAAGACTCGACTTGGCTAAGTTACACACCTTAATCAACCCGTCTACCCAACATGATTGACAAGACATGGTTAAAATCTTATTAGCTCAATTATTGATATTCATTTATTGTACTACATGACTGAAGGTGACTAATTGGCCAAATTTATGAGAATATAACAAAACTGAACATGAGTGTCTTTTCTTGGATCCTTCCTGTTGTCATATTTGTTGCTACTTTTCAGAACCGTATAATTCTTTTATCCCATTTAAAAGCAACCCCTGAAGTTTATACTTGTTTTCAAAAGAACCATTTAAGATTTATAAAAGAACCTATAAATTCTCTTAACTACCAAATCAAGTAAAAGACTGCAGGTTTGAGTGCAAAATTTATCTGTCATTGCTTAAACCAATTCCAAGCCACATACATTCAACAGAAGAAGAGAGTTTCAAGTACTTAACCTGCTGTTTTAACTATAAATTAAACCAGTTACATAATAAATTAAATAGAATAAATGGACGGTTTGGATTCAACAGTAAAAGCCACTTACATCAACTCTTTTATATGCTAATTGGTCTCTTTCTGTTTTGAAAGTTCATGGGGGGCAAATTCAAAATTTTATGGGGGCGATCGGGATTTTAAGGCGTACACAACACTTAACATTTTTTCAAGGCTTGGGGATACTGTAGGTCCGCCCTTGTTCACATCTACAGCAGTGGCGTAGCTAGGATTTTTTTACCTATGGGTTCGGTAGTTTACAGGGGACGGAGGACCAATTGTCTATCACTAAGTTTCGGCTTTTTCTGTCTGGTCCGGTTAAGCGGTTCCGTTTGGGCTGCATAACAAAAATTATCACCCTCTTATCTCAATCTAGCAAAATATGAAATTTATCATTAATCTTAGAAAAATATCTTAACTATAGTTCTCAAAACGTTTTGATATAAAAACACTGAGCTAAGATTCAAAATTATATTTGTCATTGGTCTTTGATAATATAACACACAAAAGCATTGATACATTCAAGATGTGCTAATGAAGCTACATGAATCAAATATAGTTATTATACAATCTTAATTTATTTGTAAGAACTAAAGCTTACGGAACAATACATAGAACTAGGCCTAAAACATCATAGATATTGTCGATAATCAAGAGGCAATAGAGAAAGGGCAAGGACATGGAGGTTCAGTCACTTCAATTATTCCTTCAAGCATCTGAATAACCTTTTTCATGGTAGGCCTCAGTATAGAATTTTCTTGCACACACCAAAGGCCAACCATCATAAATGTTGTTAGTTTCCCCATATCAACAAGGCCTCCAAATCATCCTCAACGAATGCATCCAGTTTGCCTACTTGATAACAATCCCATGCCATATCCGTAAAAACCACAACATCGTTGACATCATCATCAATAACCACACTCTTTCAGCATGAAATTATCTCTAATAGCAAGACACCAAAACTATAGACATCAACCTTTAATTGTTAGAAAGATTTAATCAAGAAATTCCTATCATATCAGAAAGTCAACCGAAAAGTCAAACTGCAGAAGAAAAGGCGCCAAACAGAAGCAGTTATGTCAGTTGTTTATAGCTGTGTGTCAGTTAAGATTAGGCAGTTAATTCACCGTTTGTTATGTATGTATAAATACCCCCATGTATTGTCATTTGTTTGTGTGGATAATAATATAAGTTTTGCATATTATTCAAATCCTCTCCACCCTATGTTTTATCGTGAGTCCCTGCATCCTTTTTGATGCATACTCCTATCAATATATTGTTCATCAAAGATTGATCCAAGATCCGAAGGGGCCTCAATATGGTATCAGAGCGTATGGTTACCGTGGATCAATCGATTGCAGTCCAAGAAGTAATCGCCTTCAAGAACGAAGATGACCCGAAAACAGAGTATGAAACGGATCATAGGAAACGATCCTTTTTCGGGTAGAAACATAAGAAGAATGAAGAATAGAAAAATTAGAAACCAGAATCAGAAGAGAGATCATGTTAATTTCAAGATTGGGTGTGTGAGTCACCATCGTTCCTCGGTATCTTACACGGGAGGCGAAAAGAAGATACATAGATTTAATGATCAGAGGGATCATTCATGGAACGACAGAAGTGTTAGGTATCAGTCGGCGCAGCGGAATCAAACACACAAACAACACACGATTATCAAGCGATGAACAAAAAATAATAAACATGACGCAATAATTTTACGTGGTTCGGTCCCAGTGGGGGACCTACGTCCACGGGCTGCAACTAGGTTATTTCATTAAGCTCAAGGCACACAAGATTACAATACATGACTAGGGTATATATAGAGAACAATTAGGTTAAACAACTTAGGGACCAAGAAAACTTAGGGTCCAAGAAAACTAAACCGGTCCTAGCCCATGTCTTCTAATGTCAACCTTAAAAGCCTAATAAACCAAGGACTTCACCAACCCAACAATCTCCCACTTGAAGGCCTTGCGAGGAACTCCAGCCTGCCAACAAGTAAATAACAACCCAATCATCTAGTACTCAGTAATCTCTAAACACACAGGAACAGAAGTCTTCCAGGTCCAGCTCCCAAAGAACAAACCAAACTCCAAACCTGTCCATGTATCCACCTAGCTGCAGTGGCCCTTTTCATCAGTAACCTGAAAGGCCCATTGAAGCTCCCAACAATTCCAATATGGTCATCAAAGACCCAGACATGGCAAAACCCGCCATAGACACATCCTCAATTTCAACCAGCCCCTACTTACTCAAATCGCCAACTCCGGAGACTCCAAAGGAAAGAACACTCTCCACTAATAGAAACCTCCCAGGAGAGATTTCATTCGGATCCTTGGTCTTCCAAACCTAACGTCGATTTACAGACTGTGTCAGAACACCCATGTGCTCCCACTGTTACAAAAATCCCGTCCATGCTCAGACCTCCGAATACGCTCAAGCGGATTACCTGGAGTCTCAGAGTCCTTTGCTGTAAACTAGACTTGTTTAACTCTCGAATCGGTGAGCCAAGACTTTACTACACCGAAGTTGGTTCTCTTCTTCCGGTTGCGCAACAATCTGCACACTTCAAAAGTCTTCAACAAGAGATTCACTAATGCTTCATTGAAGTAGGTAACAAGAAATGAAGCCAAATAGAATCTCGAACCCAAGAGTCTCACTACCTTCCACCGAGTCCCAATGTATCAAACTCCGACACATCCTCAGAAGTAGAATTTCCTATCAATGACATCGACTCTAAAAAATGTCCACACCTCCATGCAGCCTCGACAAGTCAACTACACCCAGCTCCCACTGTCCCTGTTATCCCAACCCATGCCAAACCGACACTCATGAGTCGAATTACCTCCACTCGTACTTCCTCAGCAAAAACCTTCACCCAGTACCAGTACAATGATCCCCTCAAAAGTCAAACCACTGATCACCACCGAACAAGAATTAACATCACAGTTCCAGACCAGCTAACAGGCAAATGGTTATAACAACAGTCGAGCTTTCATGGAAAGCAAACGGTACCAAGGGTTCTATGACTGTACACACGACCAGTTAACGCAAACCCTAACTGAAAGATCATCCAACTAGCTAGCAATAGTTCACATGACTTGACACTAACCTTTTTTTTTTCACTTATGTCGTCACCAGCACGCCCGAGCAGGAATACCTTAAACCCAGATGAATTCTCATACATGCTTGACAGAGCCCTCATCATGCCACAAACTGTGGTCTCCATGATATTGAAAGCAACACTCCTCGTCAAACAAGAGTAACCATCCCAATTGCTTTCATTTTCCAATATATTCCAAACCGCTGGTTTCATTTTCTCCAGGTTTTACCAATCCACAGTACCATATCAAAGTTCCCTTGACAAACCAATCAACCGACACCCAAAACCGTCTAACATTCTGAATATTACCATCCCATCTTCAGTTATAACAATAACAAACGAGAACAAATCGGAAACAGTGAACAAACACAGCAATGGCACGAGCCTG
This sequence comes from Ambrosia x helenae, assembly GCA_030844895.1. Lineage (NCBI taxonomy): Eukaryota > Viridiplantae > Streptophyta > Magnoliopsida > Asterales > Asteraceae > Ambrosia > Ambrosia x helenae. Next base: position 14,640,941 of record CM061225.1, on the reverse strand, counting down.
AACTTGATGACTGTTCTACTGAACACTGTCAATTAAAACTGAATTGCTTCTACAACAACTTTTGTAGACAAACCAAAACATCCGAATGCTGAATTCACAAAACACGGTCTAAAAATAATAATAATCACGGTTGATAATAATAATTGTCAAACCCCGAACTTAGAAAACAAATCCTACATAGCCCGCAACCCAAACTCGACCAACAACTGAATAAACTTAATCAGTGGCTCCAGTCGAATTCAACATACTAAACATGTGGACAAGGATTCAAATAAATTGGTACTCACCTTCCTCGGATCACGAACATCCAGCCACAAAACCAAGTTCTAAACGCCAAACAACCATAAGCAAACCCTATTGACCGCAATCGAACAAAACAATTCAAGAGAAATAAGAACGGTCACAAGACATACCTGTCACACCCTCAAATTCCACATACGGGGTTTTACCGCGAGGCGCGTGACGCACCAGGATCTCAGTCAACGATCACAATAAACATACAACAAACATGCATTCATATATATATTTTTAAACCAAAATATCATGCTTTGAGCAGTAAACCAGCAGCGGAAGCATTTCTTGTTTACAACTAAAAGACATATCATTGTTTACAAAACATTGTTTTAATATGCTTCAAAATATTAGACGCTGTGCATGACTCCGTGCGCCTAGCCCATTGACTGCTACCTTAGCGACTTGAGAAAACATGCCAAAAATGTCAACATATAATGCTGGTGAGTTCACAGGTTTTCTTTTATAAAGTGTTGTTATAAGTTCGGCAAGATCATATCCGTTACTACTATGTTATGAGAACGTTAGCTAGACGTTAAGTGTTGCCACTACTGCGGTTGGGAATCCATTACTAAACCGGTATAAGTGTTGAAGCCAGCCCAGACGGACGGGATTACCGATGCCTCGGTAACCCCCAAAGTATTAGAGACAATATGCACCCGCCCGGCTCCCAGCCGTCGGGTGGGGTTTGTAAGGCCCAATAGATCTATCCACATTTCCCCCGTTGTGCATCCCCGCACATTCATGGTTCCCCCTGAGACTTTCCATAAAAGCCGCATAGTACATGAAGTAACCATAGTATAACATGATCTTTAATGAGTAATTTAAATAAGTAGCATGTTTCTCCCCCGAAAGCAAAACGGTAAAAGTGGGGCTGTGACACTCACCTCGGATTGCGTTACTTGAAAACAGTTAAGTAATTATGCTATGATAGCCCCAAATAGCGGCGACCTATCATAAAATGTGTATAAGTACCCTGACTAATAACCCGTAGGTTAACTAGTCCCCAAACGTCCAGACCATAACCATAAACGTTTGAAAACACCTTTGACTATTAAACCGACCGTACCAGACAAGACCCGACATCCCATTGGTGACCCGACATCCCACGTGTTAGGTAAACACAAGACATCATGCATCACATGCAATTAAACATTCAATACGCGCAATAGTTCACCTAGTCTAGCATAATGTGCAATTAACGCATAAACAGGTCCGAACACGTGTTACTAAGTCATTGGGTGTATCCCGGGGTTCCTATCATGTTCCTAGGTGTCAAATCATGTTCCGGGATGTCAAAATGCGTTTATGACAGCAGTACACGCGATTAGGAAACTTTCATGCGATTAGGAAGAGTCAACTAGTGAGTAGGAGGGGTATATAGGCGAGTAGGCTGTACTCGCCTGATGCTTCAGGCGAGTAGGTTCGTATTCGCCCCAAGCTCTGCTGATGCGCGTTTTCGCGCGTTAAACCCTCCAAATCAGATCCGAAACATGTAAAAACACCCAATATCATAACTAAACTATTAGCCAATCCTTTCCAAGAAAAAACCCCCAATTTATCTCTGCTCTAACGGGCTCGGTGCGATTATTTCCAAAAATGGCAAAATACTAGGTTTCATTAACTATGAAATCTTTCCTTAAGTAATAACGATCAGATTACACCTCCTACAACTTGCAATTCATCATCTCTATGTTATAGCATCATCCTAGCATGATTTCTAACCATAAACAAGCAATGAATCATATCATAACATCCTATTTCTTCAAGAATCACCCAAATGGGTCAAAATGCATACTTGCATCTAAACACTATAACAAGAGCTTAAACTCATAGATAATCATCCTAACAACACCTACACATCAGAAGTAAATCAAATTCATGGAAACATTCATGTTATAATCCCCAAAAATCATCATATGCATCAATACTTCACATATAGCAAGTATTATGGTGTAGACTTGTTTTAGAACTCTTTTCCAAGGTTTTTAAAGACTCATTATTATCAAAATAAGGTCTGGACTTTTGGGGAACCAAGACAATAACATTACAAAGGTGTAGGATGAAGAACACACCTTGGATTTTATCAAAGAAAGGTGTATAAGCTTGGAGATGGTGTGTTTTGAGGCAAAACAAGTTCCAGAGGTGTTTCAAGGTGTGTGGGAGGCTTAGGATCAGTTAGGGTTGCACAAATGGTGTTTGGGGAGTCAAGGGTTGTATTTATAGGTGTTTTGACTCGTGCACATCAGTATATGCGAGTAGGAGAGCTGTTCAGGCGAGTAGGGCTCCTACTCGCCTATATACTGGCGAGTAGGGCCCTATTCGCCATCAGGCATCCCCCTACTCGCATCAGTAAGTGGCGATTAGGAGCTCCCCAGGCTCCTAATCGCCTGTAGGGTCCTGGAACTGATTTTTGGCGCGTTAAACACTATTTTAACACATATAAACACGTATTCACATACCGACAAGTCACATAATGATTACAAACACATAATGCACGATAACTAACACGTTTACATCCGTTCACCAATTCCCGGGACTCGAGACTTGTGTGTGTGCGTTAAACCCGACGATTCCACGAATCACTAATCCTTGTACACATGGTTATGGACCGACTCCCGATGATCCCGCGGATCATCGTAACGACTCCCGATGATTCCCAGAATCATCGTACCGACTCGACTGACCCCGTTAAGTATGTAATATGCACGACTCGCTAAGGTAGACTCACTAGTTTAGTCACTGTTACTAACCTGAGTTTGCCGGGTGTCACATCATCCCCCTGTTGAAAGAATTTTCGTCCCGAAAATTGCTCAAGGCCAAAAAGGAAGAGACGAAAGAGAAGAAAAATTTTCCGATTGCCACATCATCCCCCTGTTGAAAGGAATCTCAACCCGGGATTCATTCAGCTTCAGCAGAGACATGCCTTGATTCGAACGCGCGCTTAGGAAATAAATGGGGATACTTAGCCTTCATCTGATCTTCCCGTTCCTACGTGAACTCCGGTCCACGATTTGAGTTCCAACGGACTTTAACAATGCGGATTTTACTCCGACGAAGGCTACGGATCTTATAGTCAAGAATTTCAACCGGTTCTTCCACAATACGCAGACGATCATCCACCTTGATCTCTTCGAGAGGAACAACCAAAGATTCATCCGCCAGACACTTCTTGAGATTGGAGACGTGGAAGACATTATGAACATTACTGAGTTCAGCTGGCAGATCAAGCCTGTATGCTACCGGTCCAATCTGTTCCAGAATTGCAAACGGTCCCACATACCGAGGATTCAGTTTGCCCCGCTTCCCAAAACGTATAATGCCCTTCCACGGAGATACCTTCAATAAAACCCTATCGCCAACCTCAAACTCTAAAGGCTTGCGACGACGGTCGGCATAGCTCTTTTGACGATCCCGAGCTGCTGCCATGCGATTACGGATTTGTACGATCTTCTCAGAAGTCTCGTACACATGTTCCGGGCCGGTGAGTTGACTCTCACCCACCTCGGCCCAACAAAGAGGAGACCGGCATTTCCGCCCGTAAAGAGCCTCGAACGGAGCTGCCTTGATGCTAGAATGGTAGCTATTGTTGTAGGAGAATTCCACCAACGGTAGATGACTCTCCCACCCCTTGCCAAAATCGATCACACATGCCCGGAGCATGTCTTCTAGTGTTTGGATTGTCCGCTCACTTTGACCGTCAGTTTGCGGGTGATAAGCTGTGCTCATGTCTAACTGAGTACCCAGAGCCTTATGCAAGGACTTCCAGAAGTTAGAGGCGAACCGAGAATCACGGTCAGAGATAATAGAGACAGGCACCCCGTGCCGAGAAACCACTTCCTTAAGATATAAACATGCCAGGCGCTCGAGGCCATCGGTTTCTTTGATAGCGAGGAAGTGCGCAGACTTTATCAACCTATCGACAATCACCCAGATCATGTCACAACCACTGGGCGATTTCGGGAGTTTGGTCACAAAGTCCATTGTAATCCGCTCCCACTTCCACTCGGGGATTTCATGCTGTTGCAGTAGGCCGGACGGTTTTTGATATTCAACCTTGACCTTGGCACAGGTCAAGCACTGGCTCACGTACGAAGCCACATCCGCCTTCATGTTCGGCCACCAATAAAGTATCTTTAGGTCTTGATACATCTTATCGGAGCCAGGGTGAATAGAGTACCGGGACTTGTGAGCTTCATCAAGAACGAGCTCCCGCAAGCCCCCAAATAAAGGGACCCAAATACGTTCAGCGAAATAGTGTAGGCCATCGGACCTGAGCTCAAGGTGACTATCAGCACCGTGCATGGTTTCAGCTTTAAGGTTTTCCTCCTTCAAAGCTTCTTGCTGTGCCGAACGAATTCGGTCAGGTAAGTCGGAATAGATAGTGAGCTGAAGAGCTCGAACACGACGAGGTTTAGCCGTTTCCTTCCTGCTCAAGACGTCTGCGACCACATTCGCCTTGCCAGGATGGTATTTAATAGCGCACTCATAATCATTAAGAAGCTCGACCCAGCGACGTTGTCTTATATTCAACACCTTCTGATCAAAGATATGCTGGAGGCTCTTGTGATCGGTGTAAATAGTGCACTTGGTACCGTACAAGTAATGCCTCCAAATCTTTAAAGCAAAGACTACAGCACCCAATTCCAGATCATGGGTGGGGTAGTTTTTCTCATGAACTTTGAGCTGACGAGAAGCATAGGCAATGACCTTCTCGCGCTGCATTAGCACACAACCGAGACCCCGGATAGAAGCGTCACAATAAACCACAAAATCGTCCGTGCCTTCAGGCAAGGATAAGATAGGAGCAGAACAGAGTTTAGCCTTTAACATCTGGAAGGCCGACTCCTGTGAATCACCCCAGTCGAACTTCTTGTCCTTCTGGGTAAGCGAGGTGAGGGGTTGAGCGATCTTCGAAAATCCCTCGATAAAACGACGATAATAACCGGCAAGACCCAGGAATTGCCGTACCTCAGATGGCGTCTTTGGTGCTTCCCAGTCTTTGATGGCTTCGATCTTAGCTGGGTCAACGTGAATTCCTTTCTCATTAACTACATGACCAAGGAACTGGACTTCATGCAACCAGAAGCTACACTTAGAAAACTTGGCGTACAACTGTTCCCGCCTCAGGAGTTCCAAAACAAGACGCAAGTGTTCCTGGTGGTCCACTTCGTTCTTGGAATAGACTAGAATATCATCAATGAAGACAATCACGAACTTATCAAGATAGGGCTTACAAACACGGTTCATCAAATCCATAAAAATGGCGGGCGCATTGGTGAGACCAAAAGGCATGACCAAAAATTCGAAATGGCCATAGCGAGTTCGGAAGGCGGTCTTCGGAATGTCAGCTTCTTGGACCCTCAACTGATGGTACCCCGATCTCAAATCGTTCTTCGAATAGAAACTAGAACCCTGAAGTTGGTTGAATAAGTCATCGATGCGAGGAAGAGGATAACGATTCTTGATAGTAACCTTGTTCAACTCACGGTAGTCGATACACATTCGCAGGCTTCCGTCCTTCTTCTTGACAAACAGAATAGGGGCTCCCCACAGGGACGAACTAGGTCGAATGAAACCCTTCTCGAGCAGCTCCTGCAACTGGTTAGACAACTCCTGCATCTCGGGAGGTGCAAGACGATATGGGGCTCGGGCAATAGGGGCCGCACCTGGAGCAAGTTCAATACCGAATTCGACCTGACGATAAGGCGGAAGGCCAGGTAAATCTTCAGGAAATACATCGGGAAAATCACGAACGACAGGAATATCTTCAATCTTCTTCTCTTCCTCCGACGAAACTGAAACAAGTGCCAGAATGGCAGAATACCCCTTCCGAAGATACTTATAAGCTTTCATACACGAAATGATACTCAAAGGGACCCCGCTCTTCTCACCGTGCACCAACAGAATTTCTCCATCAGGGAGAGGAAGTCGAATGACTTTATCAAAACAAACGATCTCAGCATGATACAAAGATAACCAATCCATACCCACGACAACATCGAAACTACCCAAGGACACCGGCATAAGGTCAATGGTAAAAGAATAACCTGACAACTCAAGGCGACACTCCCTAAGGATGTGCGTCGCTTCGACTTTCTTACCATCAGCTAATTCTATCAAGTACTTAGCCTCTAAAGGTGTAGGTACCCTATCAAGCAATTGACTAAACCCAAGAGATATATAACTCTTATCGGCACCGGAATCGAATAAAACCGTAGCATAGCGATTATCGAGAAGAAACGTACCAGTAACAGTGTCAGGATCCTGTCGAGCCCCGCTCGAACCAATCACAAAGGCGCGAGCATTCCTGCCTCCGCCCCCGTTGTTCCCATTACCCGATCCGTTCTTCCCAGCTTCACCCTGCTTCAACTTAGGGCAGTTGCGTTTGTAGTGACCAAGCTCACCACAGTTATAGTACCCTTGTTTCCCCTGGTTTCCCTAGGGAGCAGCAACCTGAGGGACTGGGGCTGGTGTGACCGGCGGGTTTCGGTTCCCCAGAGGGTTGGACCTACAATCCTTGGCTTGATGCCCAATCTTATGGCACCGACGGCAACGGTCCTTATCATCGCAAGGACCGGTATGATGATAGTTACACCGATCACACTTCGGCAACTTCCCAGCATAAACCCCCGGTTGTCGTTCAGACGATGATCCCCCAACATCAGGCCTCTTCACCTGCTGAGGCTGAGCCGAACTCGAGCCTTTACCCACAACTTCCCACTTTCTCTTGTTACTCTCAGGAGCCTTCACAGTAGTGCCTCGGGGAGGCAAGACCCCTTCAACCACCTTCATATTGGTCAGCCTGTGAGCCGACCGAACCACCTCAGAATAAACAGTGAGATTACCCGCAGCTACCAACCCCGCAATCTCCGGCACCAACCCAGCAACATAGTGTTCAATCCTCCGGTATTCTGGTGTGTGCAAATCAGGGCACAACACCGCCAACTCATTGTGCCTAGCAGTGTATGTTTCGACCTCGGACCCCACCATCTTATGATTCCAGACCTCGTGTTCAAGCTTCTGGATTTCATCCCTCGGGCAGTACTCATTTTTCAACAACTGAATGAACTCTGTCTAGGGCATAGCGTGAGCTTCCCCAATACCCATGGTCTGGGTGGTGGAGTTCCACCAAGTCAGAGCTTGACCCTCCAGGGTCGCGGAAGCATATTTCACCCGGTCGCCTTCCGGACAGCTGCACATCGAGAAAACCGACTCAATTTTCTCCAACCAGCGAGCAGTCCCACTGCCCCTTCAGTTCCACTAAAGTTGTGGGGCTTGCAATCCATAAACTTCTTGTAAGAGCACTGGGGTGGAGGGGGATTGACAGCGCCACCTGGAACAGACACACAGGTGAAAATCAAGAAAACGTACAGTACCCTAGAACAAGATAGGATAGGTGAGAATTGACGTACCACCCATAGCATTATGAGCGGCTTGGAATGCAGCCAAGGCAATATTCACGTGCTGCTGCATCAGGTTATCCAACTCCGCTTGGGTCATATTAATGTTCCCGCGGCCACCGCCGCCAGCACGACCGCCTCTGCGACCTCCACGAGCTCCCGACATCTTTTGTCACAACATGAAACAAAAGATTTAGGCTTGCCCGTGGTACAACCCATTAAGAATTTAAGGAATTAGACCGTGCCCAGTTCGGGTCCATCCGTTCAAACACAAAGTCCACTAGGGCTCCCATGCATCACAGTTTATAATCTCGTGTGCACCCGACATGATAAACTGCTCTACATGGTCCTCCAGGCGTGCTTTAAGTTCGAAGTTCAAGTCACCGAACACTAGCGCCCAATCATGGTATTATCATAAGTATAGGTACAAGATAGTATGCATAAGAATGAGCGTGTCCATTAGGGCATAGAAGGGAGATGTCCGAATCCCTGGACAGATCTCAAGAGTACGCCGGAGCTACCCCAATGTACACCGCCGTCAAGAAGGTTCAATAGTACATCGTTCGCCATCGAATTATAGTAAGGATGAGTCAAGAGATAGAATGATAAAGAGTAAACAGATGATGTAGCGTAGAAGATGATGACACCGACACCCCCGACAAGTCATATTGTTACCCACATGTTAAGACTCGACTATCTGTGACCGTCTAGTGTGTGCGACTCAGTTATAGACTAGACTCTACATGTAGTCCTAGTTCACTATAACCGTTGGCTCTGATACCAATCTGTCACACCCTCAAATTCCACGTGCGGGGTTTTACCGCGAGGCGCGTGACACACCAGGATCTCAGTCAATGATCACAATAAACATACAACAAACATGCATTCATATATATATTTTTTAAACCAAAATATCATGCTTTGAGCCGTAAACCAGCAGCGGAAGCATTTCTTGTTTACAACTAAAAGACATATCATTGTTTACAAAACATTGTTTTAATATGTTTCAAAATAATAGACGATGTGCATGACTCCGTGCGCCTAGCCCATTGACTGCTACCTTAGCGACCTGAGAAAACATGCCAAAAATGTCAACATATAATGCTGGTGAGTTCACAGGTTTTCTTTATAATGTGTTGTTATAAGTTCGGCAAGATCATATCCGTTACAACTACGTTATGAGAACGTTAGCTAGACGTTAAGTGTTGCCACTACTGCGGTTGGGAATCCATTACTAAACCGGTATAAGTGTTGAAGCCAGCCCAGACGGACGGGATTACCGATGCCTCGGTAACCCCCAGAGTATTAGAGACAATATGCACCCGCCCGGCTCCCAGCCGTCGGGTGGGGTTTGTAAGGCCCAATAGATCTATCCACATTTCCCCCGTTGTGCATCCCCGCACATTCATGGTTTCCCCCTGGGACTTTCCATAAAAGCCGCATAGTACATGAAGTAACCATAGTATAACATGATCTTTAATGAGTAATTTAAATAAGTAGCATGTTTCTCCCCCGAAAGCAAAACGGTAAAAGTGGGGCTGTGACACTCACCTCGGATTGCGTTACTTGAAAACAGTTAAGTAATTATGCTATGATAGCCCCAAATAGCGGCGACCTATCATAAAATGTGTATAAGTACACGGACTAATAACCCGTAGGTTAACTAGTCCCCGAACGTCCAGACCATAACCATAAACGTTTGAAAACACCTTTGACTGTTAAACCGACCGTACCAGACAAGACCCGACATCCCATTGGTGACCCGACATCCCACGTGTAAGGTAAACACAAGACATCATGCATCACATGCAATTAAACATTCAATACGCGCAATAGTTCACCTAGTCTAGCATAATGTCCAATTAACGCATAAACAGGTCCGAACACGTGTTACTAAGTCATTGGGTGTATCCCGGGGTTCCTATCATGTTCCTAGGTGTCAAATCATGTTCCGGCATGTCAAAATGCGTTTATGACAGCAGTACACGCGATTAGGAAACTTTCATGCGATTAGGAAAAGTCAACTAGTGAGTAGGAGGGGTATATAGGCGAGTAGGGGCCTATTCGCATGAAGTATCAGGCGAGTAGGTTGTACTCGCCTGATGCTTCAGGCGAGTAGGTTCCTAGTCGCCCCAAGCTCTGCTGATGCGCGTTTTCGTGCGTTAAACCCTCCAAATCAGATCCGAAACATGTAAAAACACCCAATATCATAACTAAACTATTAGCCAATCCTTTCCAAGCAAAAACCCCCAATTTATCTCTGCTCTAACGGGCTCGGTGCGATTATTTCCAAAAATGGCAAAATACTAGGTTTCATTAACTATGAAATCTTTCCTTAAGTAATAACGATCAGATTACACCTCCTACAACTTGCAATTCATCATCTCTATGTTATAGCATCATCCTAGCATGATTTCTAACCATAAACAAGCAATGAATCATATCATAACATCCTATTTCTTCAAGAATCACCCAAATGGGTCAAAATGCATACTTGCATCTAAACACTATAACAAGAGCTTAAACTCATAGATAATCATCCTAACAACACCTACACATCAGAAGTACATCAAATTCATGGAAACATTCATGTTATAATCCCCAAAAATCATCATATGCATCAATACTTCACATATAGCAAGTATTATGGTGTAGACTTGTTTTAGAACTCCTTTCCAAGGTTTTTAAAGACTCATTATTATCAAAATAAGGTCTGGACTTTTGGTGAACCAAGACAATAACATTACAAAGGTGTAGGATGAAGAACACACCTTGGATTTTATCAAAGAAAGGTGTATAAGCTTGGAGATGGTGTGTTTTGAGGCAAAACAAGTTCCAGAGGTGTTTCAAGGTGTGTGGGAGGCTTAGGATCAGTTAGGGTTGCACAAATGGTGTTTGGGGAGTCAAGGGTTGTATTTATAGGTGTTTTGACTCGTGCACATCAGTATATGCGAGTAGGAGAGCTGTTCAGGCGAGTAGGGCTCCTACTCGCCTATATACTGGCGAGTAGGGCCCTATTCGCCATCAGGCATCCCCCTACTCGCATCAGTAAGTGGCGATTAGGAGCTCCCCAGGCTCCTAATCGCCTGTAGGGTCCTAGAACTGATTTTTGGCGCGTTAAACACTTTTTTAACACATATAAACACGTATTCACATACTGACAAGTCACATAATGATTACAAACACATAATGCACGATAACTAACACGTTTACATCCGTTCACCAATTCCCGGGACTCGAGACTTGCGTGTGTGCGTTAAACCCGGCGATTCCACGAATCACCAATCCTTGTACACATGGTTATGGAACGACTCCCGATGATCCCGCGGATCATCGTAACGACTCCCGATGATTCCCAGAATCATCGTACCGACTCGACTGACCTCGTTAAGTACGTAATATGCACGACTCACTAAGGTAGACTTACTAGTTTAGTCACTGTTACTAACCCTGAGTTTCCCGGGTGTCACATCATCCCCCTGTTGAAAGAATTTTCGTCCCGAAAATTGCTCAAGGCCAAAAAGGAAGAGACGAAAGAGAAGAAAAATTTGCCGGTTGCCACAATACCCGGGAACACGAACAGGATAAAAACTCAATCCAATCGAACCCCTAAATCGGCCGTCACACCTCGAATGTTTAATCGATGTAGGAAAACTTCGAACCAAATAAACTTACTTGAACAAGGGTTGCCATAACCGAGACCCTAAACACATGTTCGAAGCAAACTGTCGTTTTTCCCTTCATACAAACATCAGCGAATTTTTGCAAGGTTTATTTAAACCTTATCGCAACTTTCAAGAAAAGAGAAAAAAATCAATTCACAATTTGCTTGTTTGTAGGCCAAAAATTAATTCTCCCAAGAACCATTTTTTTATGTCACGACAAAACATGACTAATTAAATTTGGTGCATGATGTTGAGAGTGCAAAATCCCAAATTCAATACATTGTGCATGACCAATGTGACAAAAAAAATGACGGCTTCTCCTCCAAATCTCGCTGACAATCCGATCCGATCAAACCTCCACCGCAATCGTACGTGCAAATCTCAGTGTGTTAACGAGCCAAAGCTCTGACACCAGTTGTTAGGTATCAGTCGGCGCAGCGGAATCAAACACACAAACAACACATGATTATCACGCGATGAACAGAAAATAATAAACATGACACAAGAAATTTACGTGGTTCGGTCCCAGTGGGGGGCCTACGTCCACGAGCTGCAACTAGGTTATTTCATTAAGCTCAAGGCACACAAGATTACAATACATGACTAGGGTATATACAGAGAACAATTAGGTTAAACAACTTAGGGACCAAGAAAACTAAACCGGTCCTAGCCCATGTCTTCTAATGTCAACCTTAAAAGCCTAATAAACCAAGGACTTCACCAACCCAACAAGAAGTATTCAGAACATGATAAAACATAATGGTTTTTACAAGGCGATCAGAATTTAATAACAAGAATGAAAGAAGAATCGATGATTATTGATCAAGGACCGAACAAGATTGAACCGTTTGTTCAATTCGGATACCGGGTTAATAGTTATCAAACACAAATCCTTCACAGCAAGAACAGATCATATTCAAGTGACTGAGACGGCGCTAACCCGCTTCAATCTTGATCAAAAGTATCCGGAGAGTCAAAGTCATAAGTTGGATATGAATCAATCAAAGAAGGAACAAGGCTGCAATTAAGGATGAACATGAACAGAGTAAACAAGATAGGAATTTCTTGATTAGGGGGGAGAATGTTAGAAAGATTTAATCAAGAAATTCCTATCATATCAGAAAGTCAACCAAAAAGTCAAACTGCAGAAGAAAAGGCGACAAACAGAAGCAGTTATGTCGGTTGTTTATAGTTATGTGTCGGTTAAGATTAGGCAATTAATTAACCGTCTGTTATGTATGTATAAATACCCCCATGTATTGTCATTTGTTTGTGTGGATAATAATATTAGTTTTTCATATTATTCAAATCATCTTCACCCTCTGTTTATCATTCGTGAGTCCCTGCATCCTTTTTGATGCATACTCCTATCAATATATTGTTCATCAAAGATTGATCCAAGATCTGAAGGGGCCTCAATATTAATGTGACGGGGGTGTTTCTAAACAATTCAGGAGCAACATATCCTTTTGTTCCTCTAATTCCAGTATTGGTTTTACTTTGATTAATCATCAAAAGCTTTGCCAATCCAAAGTTAGCAATTTTAGCATTGTAGTAATCATCAAGAAGTATATTTTGAGGCTTTATGTCACAGTGGATGATTTGGTTGCTACAATCTTCATAGAGGTATGTGAGTCCCTTTGCAATGCCTACAGCGATCTGACTCCTCTGTTTCCAACTCGGTCTCATGCCCCCAAAAAGAAAATTTTCCAAAGTGCCATTGGTCATATATTCATAAATCAATAGCCATTGCTCACCATCATCATAATAGCCAATAAGTTGCACCAAATTCTTGTGATGGGTCTTTGCAATCGTGTTGACCTCAGCTTTGAATTCCTTTTGGTCATCTTGAACCACCGTTTCAAGTTTCTTAACTGCCACGATCTTTGTCCCTATTACATCTTTATATACTGTCCCAAAAGCTGCTTTCCCCAGTTCATCTTTGAAACCATCAGTAGCATTGACTAGTTCTTCATATGTAAAACAAGGCAGATTGGTTTCAACAGTTGTACTACATTGATATGGATTTATGGCATTCTTCTTATGGATTTGGAAGAAACACGCATAAATCACACCAATCATTCCAACAATTCCTAATACAGATGTACCTAAAAGGACTGATCCGACAAATATCAAACTTCTTACACTTTTATGTTCTCCGGTTCGACTTTTATCTTCTCTTGTTCCGGTTCTATTTCCTTCTATTCTAGAAGGACCATCAATTTTACTAAATTTTTATTGGAATATGTTTCCATACTCCATGTTGTTGCATGCTGGTCAAGTCTCATGCACGTGGATAATTAGTTTGAATCATGTGATATCTCAGGGTGTACTTAGTCATTTTTTACGTTGCTTTAATTTGAATAAGTCTTGGTTTGTTGTGATGGCCGAGATAGTTGTAATTCAGTTAGTTTACGTTATGAGCTTGCCTATATAAGTGCAGCTCCTTGTTCTTGTTTATTATTCACAAAAGCTAATAAAAAAACACACCTTGAGTTTGATTCATTTCTGTTTACTATTTTCGTATTCTTATTTATGAATCCAACAGTGGTATCAGAGCCACATCTGATCCAATTCATTCCTTCCATTTTACCTCTTGTATCACTCTCATGGCTAACCAAACAAGTACCTTACCTACTGCTCCTACTCCAATCCCTGTTTTCAAGGGAGAGGGGTATGAACATTGGAGTATCGGTGTCAAGACAATTCTGAAGTCTCGAGACCTCTGGCATCTGGTGGAACAAGGCGTTGAGGCTGAAACTAATGTGAAAAAACTCAAGAGCATGAAGAAAAAGGATTCTCATGCTATTGTAACACCCCAACCGATGGCGGAAACATCGGGATGTCACGTATTGATGATTGTTCAGTAGCTCATGGTGAATAATAAATTTCATTAAATAATTTAAATAAATTACATACAATTGTTTTAAGAATTTGTACATCACAAGATGAAAAATACTAGCTACACATCTTCAAGCATTAACTCAAATCTTCAAGCAAGTATAACCTAAAATATGTTAAGTTTGAAAATATTTTGGGTCAACAAAAGTTGGTGAGAATACATAGGTTTTGCATATAGTTGAAAGCAATATGTTGTATTGCAATCATAGTTGAAGTATAATAATGAGCAATGATTGATTATGAGTCAGACATGTAACAATGTGTCTTTTGTACAATCAAACCTTGTGTCGACTGAGACCTAACTCGCAAGTTAGTAAAAGTGTAACTACTTTCGATCATCCCTGAATTTATGCGGGGGGATGGGTTTGTCTGACCTATAGCGCTATAATCTAAACAGGCGGCTTGATCAATGTTAATGATTGTACTGTGTCTTTTTGTTACAGTCAAATGATAGAATGAGTAAATGATAGTGTAATTGAATCACAAGTTTCAATGAGTAAATGATAGTGTATAAAATGTTTAAACATGTTTCACCCCAAAATGTAAAACAGAAAAAGGGGCTATGTAAACTCACCTTAATGGTAGTGTCGAATCTCTTGATATAAAATAAATGTGGCAAAACGATTCCAAGTATACCCTAAATTCAAGACAATAAAATAAGTCTAAGTTTCCTAGTCTAATGGTATTCTAGGGTTCCTGATTTGGGGAATAAAAATTGATTTATGATTAAATTTGAATAATTGCTAATAACTTTAATAATTAAAGAAATAATTAATAAAAAATATTTCTGACCAATATTAACCAAAGGTAGTTGAATTAAAATGTAATAAATGTGAAAATAATTTTTAATAAATTATTTCTTAATTAATGAACATTTATATATAAATACTTATTTGACAAAATATAGGCTTAATATTTAAAAATATTAAAAATTATAAATTTCGAATCAAAAATTTATATTTCTGATCTAAATGATTAATAATAATTTATGGGAAATTTTGATGTGAAAATAATGAAAAATGAATTTATTATGATTTATTTATGATTAAAATAACAAAATTCGATTAAAAAATATTAAATAAATGATTTTTCAGAAATAAAAATCATTTCTGGAATATTTATTGTTTTATAAGTTTAGGATAATTTTTGTGGAATTTTATAAAATCGTTTTGATATTTTTATAAAATTTTATAATTATAATTGAATAAACTTGTAATATTTATAATATATATTAAATAAATTATTTTTGAAAAACTAAAAATTGCATAATAAATTTTACCATTTGTAACATAAAATAAATTTTGTAGGATTTATAACTTAGATTTGGTATTTTAAATCATTTTAAGATATAATACAGAAATATATAAAAGCAAAGGAGTTTTAAAAAAAAAAGAAATAAATGGTTTGATGATGCTGAGAATTGAACCCGGGTCAGACCCGGTCAGCAAGACTTAACACACGCCCTTAAACCATCTGATCTACATCAGATTTAGTGCTCAGGTTAGTTTTGAAATTTATTTAACTTATGTTACACGTGAGTCGTCTTCCCCATTCAAATCTTAGAACCTTAGGCACATTTGTATAATATTAATGATAAAGATGTAACAAAAATAAGGGCTTTTATATTAAAATTTGGGGAAAATTTTGCAATGTTACAGCTATGGCCATAATACAGCAGGCTATACATGACCAATTGTTTTCTAGAATAGCTGCTGCTGAATCCTCAAAAGAAAGTTGGGAAATCCTGAAAATGGAGTATCAAGGTGATACTCAAGTTAAAGCAATAAAGTTGCACGGCCTAAGAAGAGAATTTGAAAACTTATCCATGAAAGAAGGTGAGTATGTTGGTGAGTACCTCTCTAGAGTCATGGCCATTTTAAGTCAAAAGAGGGCATATGGGGAGATCATTCCTGATCAAACCATTGTTGAAAAAAATCCTACGAAGCCTGTCACCGAGATTTGATTACATTGTGTCATCTATTGAAGTCTCATTTGATTTGGCTACTCTCACTCCTGTGAGATTAATGGGGTCCCTACAGTCACAAGAAGAAAGGCTTAATAGCAGATCAGGTGAGAAAGAAAATATTGAAAAAGATGAAGAGCATGCCTTGCAGGCTATGCAAGAAGGAAGTAGGACTATGAATGCCCGTGGTAGAGGGCGTGGAGGATTCGGAGGTCGAGGAAGAGGAAGATCTTTTGATAGGAGCAAAGTTCCTCAATGTTACACATGCAAGAAATATGGACATGTGTCCAAAGATTGCTGGTATAATGAAGATGCATAAGTGAATGTGGCTGCTGACCTGCTGATCAAGGAGAGTGCAATAGCAATGATGAGCAGCATCTTTTTATGGCATTTGTCTCTGAACCAGAACCAAACAGTCTATGGTTCCTTGATTCAGGGTGTTCTAATCATATGACAGGTTCAAAGATGAGTTTTGTAGAACTGGATGAAAGCTTCAAGATGGGTGTGTAACATGGAAATAAGAAGACTCTTCCTATTGAAGGGAAAGGTGTTGTTCGAATCATTACAGGTCCCAACACTTACAAACTGTTAAATGATGTTTATTATGATCCTACATTGGAGTATAATCTATTAAGTGTGGGACAGCTTATGAGGAAAGGCTATGCACTCTATTTTGAAGGCACATACTGCACAATTATGAACCAAGGTATGGAGTTAATGAAGATACCTATTGCAAATAATAACATGTTTGTTTTGGATGCTTCCAAGGCTGAACCTATCACTCCCAAAGCCACTGATCATCAAGTCTTGCATAAGAGATATGGGCATATTAACTGGGACAGTCTGAAGATGTTGCATGACAATGGAATTATGATTGGATTGCCTAAAATAAAAGGAAATAAAAGGGTCCAGTGTATGTGAAGGGTGTATTATGGGAAAGCAGATCAGGCTGCCATTGAAATCAACATCATGGAGAGCTAATAAGAAACTTGAATTGGTTCATGCAGACCTATGTGGTCCTATGCAGGTACCCAGTTTAGGCCATAGTCTCTATTACTTTCTTTTAATTGATGATGTATCAAGAATGTGTTGGGTATACTTCTTAACTAAGAAGTCTAAAGCCTTTGAGAAATTTAAGGTGTTTAAGGCCTTAGTTGAAAAACAAAGTGAATGCAGTTTGAAAGTTTTAAGGACAGATGGAGGTAGAGAGTTTTGTTCAAAGGCATTTAATTCCTTTTGTGACTAGTATTTAAGATGACTGATTTGGGCTTCTGCAGTATTTTCTTGGTTTAGAAATAAAACAGTCTAAAGATGAGGTTTTTATGTCACAAGCGAAGTATGCTCAAGGGTTGATGGCCAAGTTTGGTTTAAAAGATTGCAAGAGTGAAGATATTCCTATGAGCCCCTATGAAAAGTACATGGCAGATGATGGTGATGATAAAGTGGATGAGACCAAATATCAAAGTCTAGTTGGAGGGTTAATCTACTTAACACACACTAGACATGATTTGGCCTATTCAGTTGGTGTTCTTTCCACATTTATGCAGTCTCCTTCCAAGGTTCATGCTGGTGCAGCAAGGAAGGTTCTCATATACATAGCTGCCACATACAAGTATGGAATCTGGTATAAAAGAATGGAGCACATTGATCTGGTTGGTTTCTCAGATAGTGATTGGGCAGCATGTGTGGATGATAGGAAAAGTGTGGGAGCTTATGTCTTTACACTTGGAAGTGGGGCAGTATCTTGGAGTTCTAAGAAACAAAACACAGTTGCATTATCAAGCACTGAGCCTGAATACATTTCAGCTACTAGTGCAGCCTGTCAATGCATCTGGATTAGAAGAATTCTTGATGATCTAGGTATCAGTCAAATCAGTGCAACTTTTATATGGTGTGATAGTCAGTTTGCTATAAATCTGTCCAAGAATCCTGTTCAGCATGGAAAGGCTAAGCACATTGAGTTAAAATACCATTTTATTCGTGACATGGTCAAGCAAGAAAAGATAGTGTTGAGGTTCTGTAATACAAATGAGCAAGTAGCTGACAGCTTGACAAAAGCTTTGGCTAAAGAAAAGTTGGTGTATTTTCGTTTCCAGTTGGGAGTGCAGGAGTATGAATCAGGGGGGTATTGGAATATGATTTCATACTCCATGTTGCTGCATGTTGGTCAAGTCTCATGCACGTGGAAAATTAGTTTGAATCATGCGATATCTCAGGGTGTACTTAGTCATTTGTTTACGTTGCTTTAATTTTGAATAAGTCTTGGTTTGTTGTGATGGCCGAGATAGTTGTAATTCAGTTAGTTTACGTTATGAGCTTGCCTATATAAGTGCAGCTCCTTGTTCTTGTTTATTATTCACAAAATCTAATAAAAAACACACCTTGAGTTTGATTCATTTCTGTTTACTATTTTGTATTCTTATTTATAAATCCAACAATTTTACCAAGGCCTTCACATTATATGCAGGATCTTTGTATTCATTGGTAAGTGGAAGATGCTTCTTCCAACATTGGTTGTCCCTGTAAATTGCAATAGCATAGAAACAATCTTTCAAGCAGGAAGTTCTACAGTTTTGCTCATCACTTGGTGTAACAACCGCCAAAATTAAGGTAATTCCGTACTAATTAACTATACGCGATTAACGTAATTAAACCTAATTATGTGTTGATTATTTAACTGAGGCCTTAGAAAGATAGCAATTCCCAAATAATGCATAGGAATGCATATGTTTAATGACAAAACACGATAGGATCATGTGCGAGTGAATTATCCGGTATGGACACTGGCGATTACCCGGTAAAAATTAAATAAGCGAAACGAATCCCGGACACCCGGGATATAAAATAAAACGTAATTTCACAAAATATAATGGGTTTTGGAACTCCAAAGCCATACGTAAAAGCTTGTATACAAATCTCCCGGTAACGAATAAAGTGCGCGTACCACACCCGATACGCGCGTAACATATAATTTCACCCGGCAATAGCCAAAATAATTTACCAATAATTAAACTGGACTATGTTTAAGGAATATTAAGGGTATTTTTAATATCCGGATGACACGCGATTAAAAACCCAAAAATACCCGGGCGGTACCCGAACAAAAGTAAATTAAACATAACTAATTATGGGTATTATTTAGCAAAGTGGACCCCACCCAAGACACCCACAAGGGGCCGGCCTATGGCCCACCCAAGTGATTAATATCTTTTGTTATCTCATTTAAACTCTTCACATTCTTAATAATCCAATTATTAAACACTAATCATATGTATGCATGGGATTACATTGGCCAAGAAAATTAACTAATCCCCTCCCTTCTCTCTCTAAACCTCACGGCCAACACCCTCTTAATAATATCCCTCAAAGATTTTCATAATCTCACAAAATCCCTTAAATCTTCCATAATCTAAGAAGGATATTGAGAAATCTTTGCAAGATTTGAAGGAGATATTATAAGCATTCTTGTGGAGCATACTTGAATCAACACAAAAACTCTTCTTCTTCTTCTCCTTGTGACCGTAGCATACCCCCATCCATATACATTTTTCTTACAAATTTTACACTACCAAATCATCTCTAGATCATTATCCTTCAAAACCCCATTGTGTGTTTCAAGAGCTTGGAGCTTAACCCTTTGGAAGAACACACTAAACCCATCCAATCCAAGGTTTTTGTCTTCCCTAGCCTTGAGCTAGTAGTAAGTTTAACCTTGTTTTGATTTTTAATGTTCATATTATGTGATCTTATGAGCAAGTTGTACGTTGATGGGTAAAATATGGTTTTGAAACATGAAGATAATGCATCTTACAAGAATAAAAATGGAAGAATAATAACATGGATAAATCTTGGATTTAATATTAATAATGTGATATTTTAAGAAAATGTAGAAATATATACATACACTTGAGTTGGATGATTGGAACATGATTTTTGAAAAAGACTTGAATATGATAAAAGATGGTTTTAATCATCATAAGATGACTAGTTGATGTCAAAAATATGTTGGAATGTGTTAGATAATCATGGATGAAAAAGTTACATGTTCAAAGTCTACTCACTTGGATGAGTGAAATTTGGATATGTTGGGTAAGAACATAAAACACACATGTTAAAGGCATTAATAATGAGATAAAAGAATATTAGAAGTGGAATAATGGAAAAATAACCAAACATGAGAAATGTGACTCTTCAAAGTCCACTAGTTGGAAGAAAATGCTAACTTTGGAAGTTAGAATGGAAAAAGTAACGTTTAAAAGTTAAGGGACTAATGTTGAAACTTTGAAAGTTGATGGACTAAAATAAGTATTTTAGAAACCTTGGTCCAAAAATGTGTTCACGGAAAGTTTGGTGTCAAAAACGTAAATAATAGTTTTTCCAAGTATAGTTTTGGTAAACATGAGAAACATACTTATGTATATTTTTAAAAAATGTATTTTTATAAAAATAGAAGTTTTATAAAAATAGGAGGTTAAGTTAACTTAAGGATTATATTAAAATAAAGATTTTATAAAATATTGGACAAAAGCAAAGACTTGAGAAAACTTGTACAAAAATGGATACTTTTATATAAATGGGAATATAAAAGTATCTGAAAACATTTTTGGAATACAAGGTAACAAGTTGAACCAAAAATACAAAAGTATATTTTTCCAAGAAATATACGTTCGGAATTGAAAGTATGAATAATATTTCCATAGAACGCATATTGGAAGAAAATGTGGAAAAAGCTAACTAACGGACTTAGATACATGAACTAACGATAACGGATAAACGGACAAACGAGAAAAGAATACCTTTGCGGCAAGATGAAAATATATATTTTAAGAAGTAAAATATATAAAACATGGGTGAAAATTATATAACACTTTCCTAAGTGTTAGAGAGAATATTCGTGGGAGAAAATATAACGTAAAGAATTAAAAACGTTAAACAACGTATGGACTTAACAAAGAAAATTCGCACGTTGATGTATGTATACATGCTCGTCTCGACGAAATTCTAGTATATCTATTTGAATGGGAAGGTAGATATGCGAGAAGGAAAACCGAGACGACTAGGTGAAGTATATCTACGAACGTGTGAATACCGACAAGATCCTAGTGTATTTATTTAAATGGGAAAATAAATGTACGACATGGTGAGTTGAGTCGGGCGTTAAGAATATGTTACCGAACGACAAGAACTTAGCATATTTATTTAAATGGGAAAATAAATATGTGGCAAAGTGAGTCGGGTCGGGTAATAAGAATACATTATATCGAGCAAAACGATCCTAAGTATAATTATTTAAATGGGAAAATAATTATATGTTAGGTAGAGTTGTGTCGAGGATAATAGTATACAAGTTACAAAGAATATTAACGAGAATAATACATAACTCGTAGGAAAAGGGTAATCCATCGCCAACGAACCTAGGATACGCGTCTAATTAAACGGGAATTGGAACGAAACGTGGTCGGGGAGTTGGGTGTACAACTTGCCAAGGCACATGCACTATAGGTGTAGTGACTTATACGCCTAGGACGTTTGTAGGTGCGGGACCACAAAACTTGTTATCATCCTTTTCGAGCCAAACACAGATTCAGGTGAGTCTCACGGCCCCATTTTAAACTATTTTATGTTTTTCGGGGGAAAGATATGTTAGGGAAATGTTTGACGGGATAAGTACTTGAGTTGTGATCGCCACTCGGGGTTGAGACCTCTCTACTATGATCATTAATTCAGGGAAATTAAACCGAAGGAATATTTGAATAGTACTATTGGTGCCTGACAAGGCCCACCCCTAATCGATAGCGTCGATTATGCATCGGCGTATGCCTGGGGTGCACGTATTCTGAAATCAAGTCGTAGGAATACCGAGTAACGACTTGGAGCGGGGCATTATTATTGTCTTGGTTTGGTTATAGGCTCAAGTAGAATTGTAGGAACTTGCAACACCTATGAATTGTCATAACATGGAAATTCCCAAAGTAATAAAGTTTGATAAACTAAAACCTATGAACTCACCAATATTTATATTGACGACTTTTTAAACATATCTTTCAGGTAATTGATCGAGGATGAACAATGTGGCAAGCGGGGTCGGGAGAATCTCTCATATGGGCGTCGGGTGTTTCAAAAGGGTTTCAACTTTAATTCCCAAGGCATCGGGATATTTTTGAGAAGCCACTTTAATGTGTTCAAACAATTTTTCGTTTATGTGTGAACATCAAACATGTTTTTGACGTCTTAAATAAATGTTCGGTCTTTCTTAATTACTTATGATTTGCGTTAATCTTGGCTTTATGCTCTTGAACCGTCGCGCCACGTGTTTCCGCCATTGGCGTGGTGTGACAGAAAGTGGTATCAGAGCCAAGGTTATAGCGAATTAGCATTTTTAAAATCTAAAGTATAACCAGATTTGGTTAAAAGGATAAAGTTTTCAAAACCATTGCATATAACGCAATAAAATAAACTACTTCGAAAGAAAAGAACATGGGTTATGAAGAGATTCCGACCAAGCTAGCCATGGGTACTAGTGTGTACTACATTAATATTAGGAGTTAGGAAGAATGCCTCAGATATACGCTTAACTTTCTAATGAATAATATATAAATATTAGTACGGTTCTTTTGTCAGGGATGTCGGACGCCGTGAGTGCCACGCCGAGCTACGACAGTAGCATTCAGATTCTGCCGCCCCCACCGATCGAGGTCGTAGTACTCGACCCAGAGGACGATGACATGGAGGTAGACGCCGCCATGGGAGGAGCCGACAGCGACAGCTCCGATGAGACAGACCCCAGTGAGGACCCAGAGTGGGCCCCCGCTGGAGGAGACATGGCACCACAGGCCGATCTGCCGCTAGTGCCACTACCCACCACACCATTACCACCCCACCCCATTCGCGCCGTCAGGGATTTCCCTGCGGACTGCGTAGGTCCCTCGAGACCCGCCCCCACACCGTCTGAGACCGTAGAGTCTCCCTTTGATCGACATGCCCACTACCCCTACCGCCGTGACATCCGCTCCTGAGTGGGTCACTGCTACACAGCCCCTCATGGTTCCACTAGCCGAGCTCATAGCCCCCTCCTCAGCACCCATGACACTACCCATCACCACTTTCCCCATACTACCACCCCTACCCGAGATGCTCACCATACCACCACCTGCACCGTTCACTGTGGGTGCAGGAGCCCCCTTCATGATACCACCACTTGCACCGTATACTCTAGGTGCAGGGGACCCATACCAGATACCACCCCACTTCACCCCTGGATTATTGGGTTTTGCTCAGCCCTTCCCATCCCTACCGATGCCAGACATAGTCGGCCCATCCCAGCAGACGTACACCGATATCCCCGGGCCGTCACAGCCCCATGGGATGACCCCATTATCTGGACCAGCCTGGTCCAAGGTGATCTCTTTGGAGAGCGACCTCCGGATCCTCGCTGACACAGTGCAGCGCACTGTGAGCCAGATGGACCAGCAGGCCCGTCTCATGTGGGCCCGGATCATAGACGCCAGGGATGCGCTGGCGCATTACGCGGAGGAGCTCCTGCATATAGACGCACTATGTGGGATCACCGGCGACGCGCACTTCGCGCACTGCCAGTTCCTCTACGAGCGTATCACGACCATTAGTATGTCCATCAACATGTACGCTCCCCAGTACCAGTATCCTCAGCCACCACCGCAGTAGACGGGGAGACATCCCCGATATATATGTAGTAGTAGTGACATGTTAGCATAGCAGGAATTACAGCGCTAGTTTTGCATTTTTGCCCAGCCGAGCGGGGTGTGCCGGCATATGACATTATGTTTTTATTTATTTCAAACGATGTATGAGGGATACTATCCCCATTTTGTTATTATGAACAAAGCATTGTACTCGTATTATTGGAATTAATGAGAATTTTATTGTTATGATGGTAAAAGGTGTGATTGTATGACTGTGATTGTCTGTGATTGTTATTACTTACTTTGCATATTGGGATTTGTGCGATTGTGTGGTGATGATTTTACTGTTTATTATGTTCATGTGATGAGTTGCTATTTATACTTGTGTATGACAATGATTGTTTGAATGTCTATCAAAGAATTAACTCTAATAATTGTTATTGAAGTAACATGGCACCAACCACAAGAAGCAACAGTGGCAGCGACGCATTGCCCACGACACCCGCGGAACTTGAAACTTTGGTCGCAGAGCGTATAGCTCAAGCCATTACGGAACACGAGGCTGCTCGCACCGAAAGGTCGCGAGACAGGACCGGGAGCGATCAACGTGAGACCTCCCCTACTGGTAAGAGGTTTATGAATAAATGCAGAAGCAACAGGAGATTATCCTGAAGCTCCTATCCCATAATAACGTACCCCCTTATTATTGCAGAAACTGCCTCGCGAGAGCGTGGCTGCACCTTCAAAGCTTTCCTGGACTGCAAGCCACTCAACTTCAGTGGCACTGAGGGATCAGTCGGACTTGTCAAATGGTTCGAAAAGACGGAAGCGGTGATCCGTATCAGCAGCTGTACCCCCCGACAGACCGTTATGTATTCCACGAACTTGTTCCTGGATCAAGCATTGACATGGTGGAACAGCCAGGTTCAGTCACTGGGAGACAATGCTGCATACTCCCTAACCTGGTTGGAACTAAAAGAGCTCATGATTGTTGAATACTGCCTGGCCAGCGAAGTGCAGAAATTAGAAACTGAATTCTGGAACCTCACCATGACAGGAGCAGACGTAGCGGGATACACATCCAGATTCCACGACCTATCACGACTGGTTCCCCGTTTGGTCACCCCAGAGAGCAAGAAGATTGAAAGGTACTTGTTCGGATTGGCGCCACAAATCCGTAGCATGGTCACTTCTTCCAAACCCACAACCATGCGCGAAGCCATCGATCTCGCTCTAAGCCTTACTGAGGATGCCATTCGAATGGGCACCTTGGTCCGGAAAGTGTCAGGACTGAAGATTACGGAGCCCAGTAGCGTGGAAGGTAAAAATTTGGGTTCGAGCTCAGTAGTTGGGTCTGGTGACCAGGGAAACAAGCCAAGGTTTGGGAAGCGTAAGCGCAACGAAGGGAAGAAGGATGGATCATCGGGTAGTTCAGACAAGAAAGGGAAAGGGTATGTAGCCACCGGACGTGGAAACAATGGAAAACAGGGTTATCAGGGAAAGAATGAGGTGATATGTGGTAAGTGCTGCCGTTCTGGGCACAAGACCGAAGAATGTCGATCTGGAGCACCGAAAACCGGAGGAGCAAGACCCTGCTTCGCATGCGGGTCGCCCGATCATTGGAAGAGGGATTGCCCTAAGCTTAACAACCAGGCACGCGGACGGGCATTTGTGATTGGAGCTGGTGATGCACGACAGGACCCTAACGTGGTCACTGGTACGTTCCCTCTAAATGGTCATTATGCTTCTGTATTGTTTGATACCGGTGCCGATTTTAGCTTCGTATCTGTTGAGTTTAAAAGGTTACTTGGACTAGAAACTAGTATGCTAGATACACCTTACTCTATAGAACTGGCTAACGGTAAGACTATAGAAACACGAGAAATAGCGAAAGATTGTAAGTTGGATCTCTGTGGTCACGAGTTTGGCATTGACCTATTACCGGTCGTACTGGGAAGTTTTGACGTAGTCATTGGCATGGATTGGTTATCCGCACACCATGCCGTCGTCGTTTGCAACGACAAAATAATTCAAGTTCCCCTCGCGAACGGTGAAACTCTATCGATTCAAGGAGAAAGGCGGGGAACGCCACTAAGAATTATTACGTGCATGAAGGCCCGAAAGTGTTTAAGGAAGGGTCTCATCGCATTTCTAGCGCACGTCGTGGATAAGAAGGTCGACGAGCGAAAGCTGGAAGACATTCCGGTAGCCAGAGATTTTCCTGATGTATTCCCAGAAGACTTGCCAGGATTGCCACCAACTCGACAAGTCGAGTTCCGCATCGACCTTGTTCCTGGAGCTGCTCCCGTAGCACGATCGCCATATCGCCTAGCTCCATCCGAGATGCAGGAACTATCCGGCCAACTGCAAGAATTACTAGACAAGGGTTTCATAAGACCGAGTTTCTCACCTTGGGGAGCCCCCGTCTTATTTGTGAAGAAGAAAGATGGCACCTTTCGTATGTGCATTGACTACCGAGAACTGAACAAGTTAACCATTAAGAATCGCTATCCTCTCCCCAGGATCGACGATTTGTTCGATCAACTCCAAGGATCCAGCTTTTATTCCAAGATCGATCTAAGGTCCGGCTATCACCAATTGCGTATCCAGGAAGAGGACGTACCAAAAACAGCGTTCGGGACTCGTTATGGGCACTATGAATTTTTGGTAATGCCATTCGGTTTGACCAACGCACCAGCTGTTTTCATGGACTTAATGAATCGCGTGTGTAAGCCGTATTTGGATAAATTCGTCATTGTTTTTATTGATGACATCTTGATCTATTTGCGCACCAAGGAAGACCACGAAAACCACCTTCGTTTAATCCTGGAAGTCCTACGTAAAGAGAAGCTCTATGCTAAATTCTCTAAATGTGACTTTTGGATTCGAGAAGTTCACTTTCTAGGCCACGTGGTGAACAAAAAGGGTATACATGTCGATCCCGCCAAGATCGAGGCAATTAAAAATTGGGACGCCCCTAGAACTCCTACCGAAGTACGACAGTTTCTTGGCCTTGCGGGTTATTACAGAAGGTTCATCGAGAACTTTTCTAAGATAGCACAGTCCTTGACCATGCTAACCCAAAAGGATAGGAAGTTCGAGTGGACGGAAAAGCAAGAAAACGCATTTCAGATACTAAAAGAGAAGTTGTGTGGCGCTCCAATATTGTCACTCCCCGATGGAACGGAAGATTTTGTAGTGTACTGTGATGCCTCTCATCAAGGCTTGGGTTGCGTGTTGATGCAACGAGAAAAAGTGATAGCATATGCTTCCAGGCAACTAAAGATCCACGAGAAGAATTACACTACCCACGATTTGGAATTGGGAGCAGTGGTATTCGCTCTCAAAATTTGGAGACATTATCTATATGGAACTAAGTGCACAATCTTCACTAATCACAAAAGTCTGCAACACATCTTTGATCAGAAGGATTTGAACATGCGACAACGGCGATGGGTCGAATTATTAAACGATTATGATTGTGAGATAAAGTACCATCCCGGAAAGGCAAACGTTGTGGCCGACGCCTTAAGTCGCAAGGAACGGGTTAAGCCATTGCGTGTCCGAGCTTTGGGATTAACTATCCACACGAACCTGACTGACCGGGTCCGTGAAGCTCAAATCAACGCTCTTAAACCCGAGAATGTCAAAGGTGAAAGATTGCGGAAGATGGTTGATTCACTATAGCCGAAGGCGGATCAAACCTTGTATTTCATGAATAGAATTTGGGTACCAGTGTATGGTGGATAGCGTGAACTAGTATTGGCCGAAGCTCACAGTTCCCGATATTCGGTTCACCCCGGTGCAGACAAAATGTTCCATGATTTGAAGGAACTTTATTGGTGGCCAAATTTTAAAAGGGATATAGCGGCATATGTTGCGCGATGCTTGACTTGCGCGAAGGTCAAAGCCGAGCATCAGAGACCATCCGGCTTGCTCCAGCAACCGGAAATACCTGAATGGAAATGGGAGAAGATTTCCATGGATTTCATTGCCAAGTTACCCAAGACAACAAGCGGCCATGACATGATCTGGGTAATTGTCACACCCTCAAATTCCACGTGCGGGGTTTTACCGCGAGGCGCGTGACACACCAGGATCCCAGTCAACGATCACAACAAACATACAACAAACATGCATTCAAGATTATATTTAAATCCAAAATATAATGCTTTGAGCTGTAAACCAGCAGCGGAAGCATTCTTGTTTACAACCAAAAGACATATCATTGTTTACAAAGACATTGTTTAATATGTTTCAAAATAATAGACGCCGTGCATGACTCCGTGCGCCTAGTCCGATAACCGCTACCTTAGCGACCTGAGAAAACATGCCAAAAATGTCAACATATAATGCTGGTGAGTTCACAGGTTTTCTTTCATAAAAGTGTTGTTATAAGTTCGGTAAGATCATTTCCCGTTACTACTATGTTATAAGAACGTTAGCTAGACGTTAAGTGTTGCTACTACTGCGGTTGGGAATCCATTACTAAACCGGTATAAGTGTTGAAGCCAGCCCAGACGGACGGGATTACCGATGCCTCGGTAACCCCCAAAGTATTAGAGACAATATGCACCCGCCCGGCTCCCAGCCGTCGGGTGGGGTTTGTAAGGCCCAATAGATCTATCCACATTTCCCCCGTTGTGCATCCCCGCACATTCATGGTTCCCCCTGGGACTTTCTGTAAAAGCCGCATAGTACGTAAAGTAACCATAGTATAACATGATCTATGATGAGTAATCAAATAAGTAGCATGTTTCTCCCCCGAAGGTAAAACGGTAAAAGTGGGGCTGTGACACTCACCTTGGTTTGCGTTACTTGAAAACAGTTAAGTAGTTATGTTATGATAGTCCCAAATAGCGGCGACCTATCATAAGATGTGTATAAGTATTGGACTAATAACCCGCAGGCTAACTAGTCCCCGTATGTCCAGACCGTGACCATCAACGTTTGAAAACACCTTTAACTGTTAGACCGACCGTGCCAGACAAGACCCGACATCCCATTGGTGACCCGACATTCCACGTGTTAGATAAATGCAAGACATCATGCAACATATGCAATTAAACACTTAATACGCGCAAGAGTTCACCTAGTCTAGCATAATGTCCAATTAACGCATAAACAGGTCCGAACACGTCTTACTAAGTCATTGGGTGTATCCCGGGGTTCCTAACATGTTCCTAGGTGTCAAATCGTGTTCCGGGATGTCAAAACGCGTTCACGACAGCAGTACATGCGATTAGGGAGGTTACACGCGAGTAGGCATTAGCCTACAGGCGATTAGGGCCTAATCGCATGAAACATGGGGCGAGTAGGGTCCTAATCGCCCCATATGCTGCATAATCGCCTCCAGCTCAGGCGATTAGGATGCCTAATCGCCTGCAGCTGCTGCACAACGGGTTTTCGCGCGTTTAACCCTCCAAATCAGATCCGAAACATGCAACGACACCCACTATCAAACCTAAATCATTTACCAACCCATTTCAAGCAAAAACCCCCGACATATCACTGATCTAGCATGTTCTATGCATTTATTTCCTAAAATGGCAAAGTACTAGGTTTCTTCTACCAACCTTATCTTTCCTTAAATGGAAACAATCAGATTTCAAACTTTACAAACATGTAAATCATCAAACCTCTGATCTAACATCTTCCTAGCATGAATCCTAACAACATTGCATCAACAATCATACCATAATCATCCTAAATCCTCAAGAACATACAAATGGGTCAAAATATGCATTTTCTTCAAAACACCACAATAATGGCTAAGATTCTAAGACAACCTCCCTAATGATCTCTACATAGCAGAAGTACAATCATATCTTGGAAACAATCATGTTAAAATCACCAAGAAGACCAACATATGCATGTAAACTTCACATATAACAAGCATTAAGGTGTAGACTTAGTTTAGGACTCTTTTGAAAGGTTTTTAAAGACACATTTTGGTAAAACAAGGTCTGGAACTTTGGGGAACTCAAAATAACAACTTTACAAAGGTTAGGGATGAAGAACACACCTTGGATTTTGCTAAAGAAAGGTGTGTAAGCTTGGGATGGTGATTTTTGTAGCAAAAAGAGTTCCAGAGGTGTTTCAAGGTGTGTGGGTGGTTTGGGAGCAGCTAGGGTTGTTCTAGAGGTGTTTGGGGAGTTAAGGGTTCTATTTATAGGTGTTTTGACCCGGACTCTGCTGTTCACGCGATTAGCAGGACCTTACATGCGATTGGGGGCCTAATCGCGTATAATATCAGGCGATTAGGTCCCAATCGCCTATAAACACCCCTACTCGCATGACCCTATAGGCGATTAGGCCCTATTCCAGGCCCTAATCGCCTGATACCTACCAGGTTGTGTTTTTCGGCGCGTTAAACGTTATTTTAACATATATAAACACGTATTCACATACCGACAAGTCACATAATGATTCCAAACATATAATGCATGATAACTAACACGTTTACATCCGTTCACCAATTCCCGGGACTCGAGACTCGTGTGTGCGTTAGACCCGGCGATTCCACGAATCGCCGATCCTTGTACCCATAGTTATGGACCGACTCCCGATGACCCCGCGGATCATCATAACGACTCCCGATGATTCCCAGAATCATCATACCGACTCAACTGACCCCGTTAAGGACGTAATATGCATGACTCGCTAAGGTAGACTTACTAGTTTAGTCAACGTTACTAACCTGAGTTTGCCGGGTATCACAGTAATCGTTGATCGATTGACAAAATCCGCACACTTCCTCCCAATTCGTGAAACGGATAAGTTGGAGAAACTGACCCGTTTGTACATTAAGGAAGTGGTGTCTAAGCATGGTGTACATATTTCCATCATCTCCGATCGAGATAGTCGTTTCACCTCAAGATTTTGGGAAAGTTTGAATGAAGCCCTCGGTACCCGCCTTGACATGAGTACCGCATATCATCCCCAAACCGATGGTCAAAGTGAACGAACCATCCAGACCTTGGAAGATATGTTGCGGTCATGCGCAATCGATTTCAGCGGTAATTGGGATACACACTTGCCACTGGTGGAATTTTCGTATAACAACAGTTACCACACGAGCATTCAAGCAGCACCTTTTGAAGCTCTATATGGACGCAAGTGTCGATCTCCTCTATGTTGGGCTGAAGTTGGAGAAAAACAACTTACCGGGCCCGAAATTGTTCAAGAGACGACGGATAAGGTCTTCTTGATAAAAGAACGTCTCAAAGCGGCCCGTGACCGGCAGAAAAGCTACGCAGATATGAGGCGAAAGCCTTTGGAATTTCAAGTCGGAGACAGGGTCTTACTAAAGGTGTCACCTTGGAAAGGTGTCGCGCGCTTTGGAAAGCGCGGGAAGCTGAACCCACGGTATGTTGGACCGTTCGAAATCTTGTCCAGAGTAGGCCCCGTGGCATACAAGCTCAAGTTACCACAAGAGCTTAACGGTGTACATGACACGTTCCACGTGTCGAACTTGAAGAAGTGCTCATCCGACGAAACCCTCATCATCCCTGCGGACGAAATCCACATTGACGACAAGTTACACTTCGTCGAAGAACCAATCGAAGTAACCGATTGGAAGGTCCAAAAGTTAAGGCGCAGCAAGATCAGATTGGTCAAAGTGCGCTGGAATGCCAAGCATGGACCGGAGTTCACGTGGGAAAGGCTGGACCGGATGAAGCAAAAATATCCCGCCCTATTCGAGAAGACCCCTATACCGGAGAACTCGAAGTGAATTCCGGGACGGAATTCTCTTAACGGGGGGAGAATGTAACAACCGGCAAAATTAAGGTAATTCCGTACTAATTGACTATACGCGATTAACCTAATTAAACGTAATTATGTGTTGATTATTTAACTGAGGCCTTAGAAAGATAGAAATTCCCAAATAATGCTTAGGAATGCATATGTTTAATGACAAAACACGATAGGATCATGTGCGAGTGAATTATCCGGTATGGACACTGGCGATTACCCGGTAAAAATTAAATAAGCGAAATGAATCCTTGACACCCGGGATATAAAATAAAACGTAATTTCACAAAATATAATGGGTTTTGGAACTCCAAAGCCATACGTAAAAGCTTGTATACAAATCTCCCGGTAACGAATAAAATGCGTGTACCGCACCCGATACGCGCGTAACATATAATTTCACCCGGCAATAGCCAAAATAATTTACCAATAATTAAACTGGACTATGTTTAAGGAATATTAAGGGTATTTTTAATATCCGGATGACACGCGATTAAAAACCCAAAAATACCCGGGCGGTACCCGAACAAAAGTAAATTAAACATAACTAATTATGGGTATTATTTAGCAAAGTGGACCCCACCCAAGACACCCACAAGGGCCGGCCTATGGCCCACCCAAGTGATTAATATCTTTTGTTATCTCATTTAAACTCTTCACATTCTTAATAATCCAATTATTAAACACTAATCATATGTATGCATGGGATTACATTGGCCAAGAAAATTAACTAATCCCCTCCCTTCTCTCTCTAAACCTCACGGCCAACACCCTCTTAATAATATCCCTCAAAGATTTTCATAATCTCACAAAATCCCTTAAATCTTCCATAATCTAAGAAGGATATTGAGAAATCTTTGCAAGATTTGAAGGAGATATTATAAGCATTCTTGTGGAGCATACTTGAATCAACACAAAAACTCTTCTTCTTCTTCTCCTTGTGGCCGTAGAATACCCCCATCCATATACATTTTTCTTACAAATTTTACACTACCAAATCATCTCTAGATCATTATCCTTCAAAACCCCATTGTGTGTTTCAAGAGCTTGGAGCTTAACCCTTTGGAAGAACACACTAAACCCCATCCAATCCAAGGTTTTTGTCTTCCCTAGCCTTGAGCTAGTAGTAAGTTTAACCTTGTTTTGATTTTTAATGTTCATATTATATGATCTTATGAGCAAGTTGTACGTTGATGGGTAAAATATGGTTTTGAAACATGAAGATAATGTATCTTACAAGAATAAAAATGGAAGAATAATAACATGGATAAATCTTGGATTTAATATTAATAATGTGATATTTTAAGAAAATGTAGAAATATATACATACACTTGAGTTGGATGATTGGAACATGATTTTTGAAAAAGACTTGAATATGATAAAAGATGGTTTTAATCATCATAAGATGACTAGTTGATGTCAAAAATATGTTGGAATGTGTTAGATAATCATGGATGAAAAAGTTACATGTTCAAAGTCTACTCACTTGGATGAGTGAAATTTGGATATGTTGGGTAAGAACATAAAACACACATGTTAAAGGCATTAATAATGAGATAAAAGAATATTAGAAGTGGAATAATGGAAAAATAACCAAACATGAGAAATGTGACTCTTCAAAGTCCACTAGTTGGAAGAAAATGCTAACTGTGACACCCGGCAAACTCAGGTTAGTAACGTTGACTAAACTAGTAAGTCTACCTTAGCGAGTCATGCATATTACGTCCTTAACGAGGTCAGTCGAGTCGGTACGATGATTCGGGGGAATTATCGGGAGTCGTTATGATGATCCGCGGGGTCATCGGGAGTCGGTCCATAACTATGGGTACAAGGATCGGCGATTCGTGGAATCGCCGGGTCTAACGCACACACGAGTCTCGAGTCCCGGGAATTGGTGAACGGATGTAAACGTGTTGGATATCATGCATTATATGTTTGGAATCATTATGTGACTTATCGGTATGTGAATACGTGTTTAAATATGTTAAAATAGTGTTTAACGCGCCAAAAACCCATTCCAGACCTTATAGGCGATTAGGAGCTGGGGAGGACTCCTAATCGCATGCACAAGGGGCGAGTAGGGGAAGATTACAGGCGATTGGGACCTAATCGCCTGATGTTATACGCGATTAGGCCCCCAATCGCGTATAAAGGACTGCTACTCGCGTATACTGCAGGGTCCGGGTCAAAACACCTATAAATAGAACCCTTAACTCCCCAAACACCTCTAGACAAACCCTAGCTGCTCCCAAACCACCCACACACCTTAGAACACCTCTGGAACTCATTTTGCTACAAAAATCACCATCTCCAAGCTTACACACCTTTCTTTAGCAAAATCCAAGGTGTGTTCTTCATCCCTAACCTTTGTAAAGTTGTTATTTTGAGTTCCCCCAAAGTTCCAGACCTTGTTTTACCAAATGTGTCTTTAAAAACCTTTCAAAAGAGTCTTAAACCAAGTATACACCTTAATGCTTGTTATATGTGAAGTTTATATGCAAATGTTGGTCTTATTGGTGATTTTAACATGAATGTTTCTAAGATATGAGTGTACTTCTGTTATGTAGAGGCCATTAGGAAGGTTGTCTTAGAATCTTAGCCATTATTATGGTGTTTTGAAGAAAATGCATATTTTGACCCATTTGTATGTTCTTGAGGATTTAGGATGATTATGGTGTGATTGTTGATGCAATGTTGTTAGGATTCACACTAGGAAGGTGTTAGATCAGAGATTTTATGGGTTACATGTTGTAGAGTTTGAAATCTGATTATTTCCATTTAAGGAAAGATAAGGTTGGTAGAAGAAACCTAGTACTTTGTGTTAGGATCTGAGTTTGTTTGTTTTGATTGTTTAACTAAATGATGACAATAATGGAATGAAAGTAGAATGAAAGTGCAGCGGAATAATAAACTGTAAATCAAAACAAGAGAGTAAATGTTTTTCGATCGAATGCTTTCATTAATATATCAAAGATTACAATCGTACAAGTTACTCCCCCTCAGCCTGATCACACAGTTGTTTGTCAGAGAGAATGTTTTGTGTGTGATGCAATAGAACAGTACATGCACTGTTCTATTTATAGACTGACTCAAACCACTGATGACCTAGGCTGACGTCACCTAAGACAGTGACCTCTAACAGAATAACAAACTTAAACATCTGCTATACAAACTACTGTTACATTGAAAGCACTGATAGTAAACAGCTGTTAAAGATAAACTCTGACGATCTTGTATCCACTGCTGAAGCCTAAGTGCTGTTGCTTCCAGCAGTGCTTTGGTCTTTAGTACTTGTATCTGCTGTTGCTCTTCTTCAGACCTTTGGTCAGCAGTTGTTCTTCATCAGTTGTTTCCTTAGCAGTTCTTTGTATCAGCAGTTGTTGAGCAGTTGTTTGGATAGAACAGTAGTTAGGGTCAGCAGTCTTTTGGGAGAAGTAAGTTGTAAAGACTGTTTATTCAAGGATCAAATAGATAGCATATTTTGGCTTTCCAATCATCTGTTCTTCTCCAGGTCATCAGACCCAACAATCTCCCCCTAGAACAGATGATGCCAAAACTCAGCTTTATTCATTGATCTTTATTCCTCATCAGACTTTCTCTGATTTGACCTTTGAATTGTAATTCAAAGTTCAAAGCAAATAGGTCTTCTTCATCTCTTTCCAGATCCAGATTTAGCAGTGCTTGGTGATCTTCTGCACAAAGGCTGTAAGCATCATCCATACTGATCTTCTGAACCTTTCCATCTGACCTGAGCAGTGTCAATTCGTGGTTGTCTTTGTTGACCTTCCACTTTAGAATTTTTGAGTCAGTGGATTTGCTGAGATGAACCTTTATTCTTGATGAGTTGGGTGATGGTGGTCTTCCTATGAGTTCTCTTAGTTTCTCTGTTGTGGGATCAGAGAAATAATGGATTTGATTGAAGAGCCCTTCCTTTATGAATGTGTCAGCAAACTTTCTTTGGTCTTCCTCTGACATCTCCTTCTGCCTTTTGAACTGTCTACTTGCAGCAGCAGTGAGATCAGAGGTTTCAAGTAAGCTGTCTAGGTTGAAAGTCTGTTGGGGTCTCTTCATCATAGGCTCATCATTGTAGACTGGTTTTCTTGGAAGGCTGGGATCCTTCTTTCTATTCTCTTCCAGACTTTTATAGGTTTCAACCAATCTAAGCTCTGACCATCTGGAAACAGACCTCATCTCCCCATAATTGGCAGCTACAATCTCCTGCCTCATTCTTTTGAACTTCAAGGCTCTGACTGGGTCTCTGCCTTTGCCAAAATTGGGAATGGAGACTTTAGCTTTGGGATTTTTGGCCATTTCTTCAATTCTGATCAGTTCTTCCCTCAAAGCATGAGTAGTCCAGCCATTGAACTGCTTTTTGTTAGCTTTGTAGGGCTTGGTTTCCATTATCTGTTCAAGTAGGGATTCCCTTACCTCCTTCTCCAGGTCTACACTGAGAGGCATGGTGGACATGGAATTGCTCAGGGTCTTAGCAAAGTCTTCAATCCTTCTGAGTTTGCTAAGCTCTGCTGAATGGATGCCCTGAGCAGTCCTGTCATCCTTCCCTTTGCATTTCTCCCTGATGATGGCATCCACCTGTTCACCCTTGTATTTTAGATAGGTATCAATGTTGAGGGGAACAGGGAAATTTGGGAGAGATGGGAAGGATCTTTCAGATGGCTGTTCAGTATTGTAGAAGGATTGTAATTCCCCCTTGAGTAGATCAAGTTCAAGGGGATACTGAACAACCAATGGTGTAATGGTTGGTGGTGGTCTATGGGTTGTGAATTTGGATGTATGTGGTGAGAATGAGGTGAGTGGAATGGCTGTGATGGGAGGAGTGGATTGGGCAGTTGAAATGGTGGTTGGTGATGTGTGAATGTTTTCATCATGCACAACAAAGGTTGATTTTCTCTTCCTTGTGTACATGATTTTTGGTGAAGGTGATTTGGCAGCAGTGGTTGGATTAACATCTGTTGGCCTTTTAGAAGAACCAGCAGATGTTGGAGTTTTGGTTGGTGATGTAGGTTTGGTGGTTGTTGGTTCAGGAGTGTGTGTTGGTTTGGGTATAGTGGTTTCAGTGGTTTGGGTGGCAGTGGTTTCAGTGACAGTGGTTTCAGCAGCAGTGGTTTTATCAACAGAGGTTTGTAACTTGGATGGTGGTTTTCTAACATGCTTGGCAGGTCTTTTCATCCTTTTAGAGGATCCCACATCTTCAGTTTCCCTTTGTTGTTTCTTCTTGAGTTCAATCAATGACTCTGCTTTTACTTCCAAGGTGTCAGCCCTTTGTTGTTTGGACTGAGCAGCCTTTTCAGCTTCTATGTTTGCAGAGTCATCTACTGCCTTATTCTTTTCAGTGGTTTGTGGTGGTGGTGGTGGTGCTTGATGTTGTTGTTGTGGAACTGATTTGGTAGACTCTGGTTTCTTGGCAGACTTGGCTTGACCTTTTTGAGAAGGTGGGCAACCAAAAGGATCTAGTTTTGGTAGCCTATCTCTGCCACTCTCCCCCTTTTTGGCATCATCAGCCGTGAAATCATCATCAGTTTCATCCCTGAGGATGGTGGTAGGGGCAGAGCCAGTAGTCTTCAGCAGATGGTCCTTGATGGCTTTTATGTCAGCATGGGTATCTTTGTACCTTGCATCAACCATATTTCTGATCTCAGCCATGTAGGTTTCATGTGTTTGATCAGCCAATTTCCTGTGAGCTATGATGATGGGGGAAACTGATTTCCATAACTCATTGGCTATATCAGTGGTAGATGGTTGACTCTTGGAGAGACCTGCAATTGAGCTTAGGAGAAGCTTGACATCAGATTTGATGTCAGCAACAGATGTTTCAATAGCAGAAACTCTGGCCGTCAATTCTTGGTATTTTGACTCATCACCTAAATTAATAGGATCATCTGAGTCCCTACCAGTGGTAGTTTTATCTGATTCAGGCCTAATAGGGGAATCAGATGCCCCTTTTTCTTGGTACTGGGGACTTCCAACTGTTTTTGGAGACACTATGGTGGCTTCAACAGTTGTTGCCTTCAAGTGAGTCTTAGTTATGAAATCACTGTCCTGATGTGAGACAATGGTCTCTACATCAGTAGTGGCTGCTCCACTTGAAAACTCACCTAGAGTTTCATTGAACCCTGGTGGTGTAACCTCCTTTTCTGTTTGGGGGTTAGCAGATTGAATATTCTCAGGCTCAGTCACTTGTTGGAGTATACTCTCAGTGACAGGTGGAAGAGAGGAACTGGGATCTTCCTGAGATTCAATTGCTTCAAACAGGGGTTGCATTGTTTGTGGAACATGTGATGGTGAGAGTGGTGGAGTAAGAAGAGAGTTAGCCCTGGGAGAGGGGCTTGTGAACATATGGTCAAGTGACTCAAATGCATCATGATGTGTGTCCCCTTGGCTTACAACATGATCCTTTTGAGAGGATTCATGAGGAGGTTTGTCAGGTGGAGGTATGTCCAACTGTTGTGAGGAAGTAACAACAGTGGTTTCATGTTGCTTTTGTTGTGCAACAGAGGTTTCTTCTGGTACCTCAACATCCAGAAGCCTCATTTGTGGTTGAGTGGTGGTTTTTGTGGATGAATGTTTCTTTTTGGAAGTGGCTGGTGTGGGTTTCACAGCACTGGATGTAGTGCCATGATCACCAGGAGCAGTGGGCTCAACAACAGAGGTTTTGACAACAGTTGTTGCCTTTGTCCTCCTTGTTTGTGTTTTAGAAACTTTAGACACTTTTGACACCTTTTCTTGGGTGCTTCCACCCAGCATTCTTGTGAAAGTTTCATCAGTTAAGCTTTTCATTTGCATAGCAGCACCCTTTTTGAAAACTTTTTCAGGTAATAATTTTTGTAAAATTACACTAAGAATTCGTGGGTAAATAAGAAAAGCATTGTTTGACCCAGACTTGACTGCTTTCACATTTGATACCAAGTCCATGAACAAACCCTGGGAAAGATTGAAGTCAGAGTTTGACAACATAGCATATCCCAGATATTGCATCCTTAATGGTATTTCATTAAAGGATGTGGACTTAGCAGAGACACAAAGAAGAAGAGTATGGAAGAAAAATTTCATGACTGGAGGGAAAAACTTTTTGAAAAGAGTTGATCCAGTCATCTGACCATCATACCCTCTTTCTTGGAACTCAGTGTGAAGCTCTGTTTTAGTGAAGGAATCCTTACCTGCCAGGTCATTCAGTGTGAAGGTTGTGGATATGATATCAGGGGTAATGACGATACTGGTTTCTCCAATTTTGGAAATAATGGATGTAGGCTTTTTATCTTGTAATAGAAACTCAGCATTCAACCAAAATTCTTGGAGTGTATCCAGATAAATGGGGGCGTTGGCGGTTAGGATGGGTAAGTATTTGGAATTGAGGAAAATGTCGATGGTGGAATGAAATGGAGTGTTGTCATCTGTTTTAATCAGATAGGGGAGACAATTGTGTGTAGCTTTGGCTTGAAGATCCATTGTAATGGATTTCGACGGGGAAAATGACTGAAGATTGATGAAGGGTTTGAGAGTGAAGAAGGCGGTTTACAGTATTTTGAATACAATGAGACAGTGTAACATCTGTTGTGGTAAAACAGGGTTTTTATAGGCTCAATGAAACCGCTGATGTGGCCAAACATCTGCTTATATGAGCAGACGTGGCAATCATCTGATGGATCTAACATCTGGTGGAGAACAGCTGTTTTGGTAAACAACTGATACAAACAGCTGATGGATCCAACCGTTGGTGGTTTTTTTTTTTTTTTTTTTTTTTTTAAATGTAGTATATATATATATATGGACAGTTGTTTTATCTGAACAGATGTTCTGAAACAGATTTTTCAACTAACAGTTGTTTTATCTGATCAGATGTTTGGAGCAGACTTTTCAACCAACAGTGGAAATGAATGAAACAGTGGTTGTTTATCTGATCAGATGTTTGGAAAACAGATTTTTCAACCAAACAGCTATTTGAAGAAAATATTTGATTTCTGAACAATTTTATTATTATTTTTTTTTTTTTTTTTTTTAAATTTATTTGGTTAATCCATGTTTAACATGCCAATTCTGGAAATCAGATTTGTAAAGGTAGATGTGTCTAAAGCTTTTGTTAACACATCTGCCAACTGATCCTCTGTTGGAACATGGTGTAAAGAAATCAAACCTTTTTCATAGCTGTCCCTGACAAAATGATGTCTTATGTCAATGTGCTTGGTAGTGGAATGAGAGACTGGATTCTTGATGATATTTTCAGCAGCTTGGCTGTCCAACATGAGTGGAGTCCTAAGTGCAGTTATCCCAAAATCCAGTAGTTGATTCTGAAGCCACATCAATTGGGCTGTACAGCTTGCAGCAGCAATGTATTCAGCTTCAGCTGTTGAAGTTGAAACAGCTGCCTGCTTTTTGCTTTGCCATGAAACTAAGGCATTCCCTAGAAATTGGCACCCTCCTGAAGTGGATTTTCTTGTGGTGTGACAGCCAGCAAAGTCACTATCTGAAAAACCTGAAAGCTCAATGTTTCCATTAGCAGGATACCAGATACCAAGTGTGGGAGCACCTTTGAGGTATCTGAATATCCTTTTTACAGCAATAAGGTTTGACTTTCTGGGTGAAGCCTGGGATCTGGCACAGACACAGGTAGCAAACATAATGTCTGGCCTAGATGCAGTTAGGTACAATAAAGACCCAATCATACATCTATAATGTGTTTGATCAACCAGTTCATCCTTGTCATCAATAGTGAGCAGCTTGACTGTACTCATGGGTGTGCTACATGGCTTACAATCATTCATCTCAAATCTGGTTAATAAATTCTTTACATATTTGTTTTGGTGAATGAATGTGCCATTTTGCAGTTGTTTCACTTGAAGACCAAGGAAACACTGAAGCTCACCCATGGCACTCATCTCAAACTCTGCTGTCATGAGTTTTCTGAACTCTTCACACATTTGGTTACATGTGGATCCAAAGATGATATCATCCACATATATTTGAACAATCATTAAGTGTTTCCCTTTCCATTTAAGAAATAAAGTTTTGTCAATTTTACCTCTTGTGAAGCCAATGGATAAGAGAAATGTGGAAAGAGTTTCATACCAGGCCCTTGGTGCTTGTTTGAGTCCATACAGAGCTTTGTTGAGCTTGTAGACATAGTCAGGATGGAATGTGTCTTCAAAACCAGGTGGCTGACATACATAGACCTCCTCCTGAATTTTGCCATAAAGGAAGGCACATTTGATGTCCATCTGATACACCTTTATGTTGTGGTTGACAGCAAAGGCTAAAAAGAGTCTGATGGCCTCTAGTCTAGCTACAGGAGCAAAGGTCTCATCATAATCTATTCCTTCTTCTTGTCTGAAGCCTTGAACCACAAGCCTGGCTTTATTCTTGACAACAATACCCCTTTCATCAGTCTTGTTTTTGAAGACCCACTTTGTTCCTATAGGACAAACATCCTTAGGAAGTGGTACAAGCTCCCATACTTGTTGTCTTTTGAACTGAAGGAGTTC
This sequence comes from Ambrosia x helenae, assembly GCA_030844895.1. NCBI lineage: Eukaryota > Viridiplantae > Streptophyta > Magnoliopsida > Asterales > Asteraceae > Ambrosia > Ambrosia x helenae. The sequence goes on along the minus strand of CM061225.1, from coordinate 14,599,807 downwards.
TTCTTGCATGGCTTCTACCCAACTGTTGTCTTTCAGTGCCTCTTGGTACTTGACAGGTTGTGTGAGGGATAAGAAACCTGCAAAAAGACAGATATTTGAGGATTGGCTTCTTGTGAGCACTCCCTCGCTGATGTTGCCAATGATCTGGTCTGGTGGATGAGCTCTTAAGTAAATAAGATCTCCTTGATATGGAACAATGGCATTTTGGGGTGATGGACAGAGGTTTGGTGACTCTGTTGGTGTAACATCTGTTGGTACTTCTGTAGAGTCAACAGATGTTTGGAATGGTAGTGGAGGAATGGGTCCAAGTGGTGTGAAACTTGACTGACTTTTGTCAACAGATGATTGACTTTTGTCAACAGATGATAGGTCAGTGGTAGTGAGGGGTGAAGCAGAGGTTTGAGGATAGGACTGGCCAACAGTGGTTGACACAGCTGTGGCAGAGTTTTGACAACTGTTTTGAACAACTGCTCCCTCTGATGCAGAATAGACTTTGTAGTGACTGGGAATCACAACATCTGTTCTGTAATCTTGCTGTGGAGACTGTGGAATACCTGCATTGTTAGTCTTAACAGTGATATCTTCAAATTTGAATTTATCTAAATCAAATAATTCAGCAGGGTTTGCAGGGATTTTCAGAGATGAAAGTTCATTGAACTTAACATTCAAGGTTTCTTCTATTGTTTTAGTCCTTGTGTTAAACACTTTGTAGGCCTTAGCAGTAGAAGAATATCCCAGAAAATAACCACAGTCTACTTTGGCTGCAAATTTTGAAATGGAATCTTTAAGATTTAAAATGAAACATGGGCAGCCAAAGATTTTGAAGAATGAGATTAATGGTTTGATTTTGAACAAAATTTCATAAGCAGTTTTTTGATGTCTGGGGTTGATCAAAACTCTGTTTTGAACATAGCAAGCAGTGTTTACAGCTTCTGCCCAAAAGGACAGTGGCAAACCAGAATCTGCTAGCATGGTTCTTGCAGCTTCTATAAGAGTTCTATTTTTCCTCTCAACTACCCCATTTTGTTCTGGTGTTCTTGGGATGCTGAACTGCCTCACAATCCCTTTTGACACACAGAAGTCATCTAACTCCTTATTTTTAAACTCTGTTCCATTGTCACTCCTGAAAACTTTTACTGGCAAGTCATACTGCTTTTCAACCTTGGTGACAAAGTCCTTCAATATACCTGCAGTCTCATCTTTAGAGTGTAAAAAGTAAGTCCATGTAAACCTAGAAAAATCATCAACTATGACAAGACAAAATCTTTTTCTCCTTAGACTCATGATTTTAACAGGGCCAAACAGGTCCATGTGCAACAGTTGTAAGCACTGACTAGTTTTGGACTCATCAATGGATTTGTAAGAGCTTTTATGTTGTTTCCCTTTTAAGCAAGAAACACAATGCTCATCACATTTAAATTCTTTTGATGGAAGACCTCTGACAAGGCTTTGTTTTGAGAGTGTGTTGATAGTATTAAGGTTGGTATGACCCAGTCTCCTATGCCACAATTCTGTCTCCTTAGTGGAGGCAGCAGAAAACAGACAGACATTTGCCATAGGATTATCCTTTAACATATCAACAACATACACATTGCCACTTCTATGAGCAACAAGCTGTGCTTTGCTCTCAGCAATAATGGTATCAATCTTTTTCACCACTTCTGGCCCAATAATCTTACAAGTTTTCTTTGTGAAAAATGAGCCATAACCTTTGTCACTCATTTGTGAAACACTCAGAAGATTGAACTTGAGATTATCAATAAGATTGACATTTTCAAACTTGAGTTTTCCTGCCTGTACAGTCCCTGAACCCAACACCTTACCTTTAGAATCATTACCAAAGGATATATCACCCCCTCCATGAGCCAAGAAGTCCAGAAGTAGGGCTCTACATCCTGTCATGTGCCTGGAACCTCCACTATCTACATACCAAAGACTATCTAAACAAGCAGAAGCTCCCTGCACATCAGTAAATGATTAGTTTTGGTGAGTGTCCAAAGCCAAATTGGCTTTGGATGGATCCTCAGACCTTTCAGACTCAAGTTTTGGAAGGTGATCAGTGGTTTGGACCAATTTTTGAATTAGAGTCAACAACTGCTGCTGACCATTTGCCAGTGCTTGTATGTCAGCACTTGTGGCAGCAGTTGTTTGATCACCCCCTGACAGATGATAATACCCATATGGATTTCTGTTCACTCTTGGTTTAGAGGATCTTTTTGGCTCCTCATAAACATGTGGCAGACTGTGACATGGAGGTTGACCATAACCTCTTGGGTATTTGCTTGTGGGTGGAGCATCTGTTACTTGGACATCTCTAGAAGCAGATGTTTCAAGCCTTTTTGTAACAGATGTTTGGACAGGTGTAAAGGTCTGTTTGGGCTTTCCTTTTGGAGTACTAACCACAGGGTTTGCAAGAGTTTTTGCTTTGTATTCTTGTATTTTTACATCAAAATTTTTGAGATACAAGCACTCTTTAGTCTTATGATTCTTTTTCCCACATATTGAGCATGTGGCTTTTGAATCACATTCACTTGTTCCTTTGTTGATATCATATGCTTTTAGAAGAAAACAGTTTTTGGTGATATGATTCTTCTTTTCACAGAAATCACAAAACAAGTTAACAGTCTTTTCCTTCTTTTTCCCTTTTTCAGGCTTCTTTTCAGCAGATGTTTGAGCATCTGCTGGAGAATCCTTCAGGGGAATGACCTTTGCCAAGGGAATGACCCTTGCCTGAGGAGCTGTTTTTCCCTCAGGGGTTTTAAAATCAACAGGTTTATAATTCTCAAGAGTATCACACTCATCAGACCAAGTAGGTTTAAATTCATACTTTTCAAGTTCAGTAAAAGATGAGGAACCTTCTGGTTTTTCAAGAACAATTTTCTTACCATTTGGTTCAGTGATTTTAATCTCTTGACCCTGCAGGTTTGTTGGAACTATCTCAACAGACTTTTGATCCTTTGTGTCAGTGTTTTCAAAAGCTGGAGCAGTGGTTGCAAAACCAAAGCCAAACTTCACATGACTTTTGGTTTGTTTGTTGAGTAGCATCTCAAAACCTCTACATGATTCCACCCATTTTTTACATTCAACTTGGGTGGACTCAAGCTCACTTTTACAACTTTGATATTTTGTTATCATAGTTTGGAGCTGGTCTTTGACAATAGTTGCTTCATGTTTTAGACTACTAATTTCAGATTCTTTTGCAGTTAAACTTGTTTTCAAATCTTTAGTGAGTTTTTCAAATTTAACCTCATCATCCAAAATTTTCTTTCTAAGGTTTTCATTCACCTCTTTAATGTTAGCAAATGCTATTACACATTTGTCAGAACACAACTCTTTGAGAATTTGAGGAGATACCTTAGCAGCAGCCATCAATGCACAATCACACTTGCACTCACATTCATCAGATGCACCCCAGGGATCTGAGAGATTCACAACCTCTTCTTCAGGTTTCTCACCTGCAACAACTTCACTAACAATATCATCAGTCACAACATCAGATTCATTTACCACTTCCTCAGATTCAATCTCATCAACCATAGCCATGAAACAAAAGTTTTCTGGTTCATTTTCAGCTTTGGCAACCAGTGCAAAATTCTCATCTGTTAGCTCATCAGGTAGACTGCTCCAATCAACAAAGCCTTGTGTAAAGAAGCTCTGTTGACTGGTCTCTGCAGGAGCAGAGGATGGTGCAGCAGTCGTTTGAACAGGTGGTGGAGCAACAGGTGTTTGCACATAATGGATCTGAGGAACAGTGGTTTGGACATACTGGACAGGAACAGTGTTTGAGGACTGTGCAAAATGAGCAGTGTTTTGCACATTTGGTCCAGGGGTATTATAGGAATTCTGATAAGTGTTGGTCTGTGGTCTTTGATTTGGATAGGTTATCATAGGTGTACCATGTTGACCCCTACATTCCCTAGCAAAATGACCAAACCTATGACATTTATAACACTTGATCTTTGATTTATCCAACCCCACCTTAGATCTGCCAGTCAACCCTGGAAACCTTCTCCCTGTTTTCTTGTAAAAATTATTAGTTCTTACACTGAGAAGGGCCAATTGGTGCATAATGTCCATTTCTTCCAAATCATCAGGGTCAAAGTATTTCAGGTCATCATACTCAAAGGATATGTTATCAGATGCCTGTATATCACCACCACTTGCTGTGAAAGCATAGTTAGGTGAATAAGAATCAGAGTTAAAACCTGAGTTAAAACCTGAAGTTATGTCAATAAAATGATCATAACTCTGATCCTTTGTGTTTCCAGGCACCTCATCATGACCCAAAAGTGCTGTATTCCCAAACACATAGTCATCAGACACTTTTCCAGAGTCCTGGAGCTTCTTTTTCTGGTTAAGCTCTCTTTCATAGGTCAAGAGCTTACCATGAAGCTGGGTCAGTGATAGGTCTTTAAATCCTATTGAGTTTCTCATAACAATTGCAATAGTGTCCCATTTGTCTGGTAATGATCTTAAAAACCTATGGTTCAAAGTTGAATGAGGGTAAGTAAGACCAACCAATTTTAGTTCACTAATTAAGCAGTTAAATCTCTCAAACTGTTGAGTTAATGACTCTCCTTTGACATGACTGAATGTTTCATATTGTTGGTTAAGTATTTCACGGTTGTTTTCAATAACCTCCTCAGTCCCACCAAACTGCTCTTTCAGTGCATCCCACAACTCCTTTGCACTGTTACAGTGTAACAACCCAGCATATATATCATTGGGTAGAGCCATGGCCACAATACTGAAGGCCTTAGCATCTAGCTCAATTTTTTGAAAATCCTGGTCGGAGTAGTTTTCAAGTTTCTTTGGCTCAAACACTTTGGGATCTTCAGTACTCGGCACAGTCGGAACATGTGGTCCGAAGATAACCGACTTCCAACACCCAGTGTTTTGTTGAGCTAGAACATGGCTCATCCGACGTTGCCAGATATTGTATTCAGATCTGACAAGCATCGGTGGCTTGTTGTTCGTGCCAGTGTTATGTGGATCGTGATTGATAGAAGTCATTCTCTGATTTTTCAAAAGAACAAAGTCTGTTTAACAACGGTTGAAACGAAATTAAACTATTACTCTGTTTTCAATCAAACTGACAAACGATATCAATAATTGTGAGCTGATTATTAAATTGATTTGTTAGATCGAATTTAATTGACCAAGCTCTGATACCAATTGTTAGGATCTGAGTTTGTTTGTTTTGATTGTTTAACTAAATGATGACAATAATGGAATGAAAGTAGAATGAAAGTGCAGCGGAATAATAAACTGTAAATCAAAACAAGAGAGTAAATGTTTTTCGATCGAATGCTTTCATTAATATATCAAAGATTACAATCGTACAAGTTACTCCCCCTCAGCCTGATCACACAGTTGTTTGTCAGAGAGAATGTTTTGTGTGTGATGCAATAGAACAGTACATGCACTGTTCTATTTATAGACTGACTCAAACCACTGATGACCTAGGCTGACGTCACCTAAGACAGTGACCTCTAACAGAATAACAAACTTAAACATCTGCTATACAAACTACTGTTACATTGAAAGCACTGATAGTAAACAGCTGTTAAAGATAAACTCTGACGATCTTGTATCCACTGCTGAAGCCTAAGTGCTGTTGCTTCCAGCAGTGCTTTGGTCTTTAGTACTTGTATCTGCTGTTGCTCTTCTTCAGACCTTTGGTCAGCAGTTGTTCTTCATCAGTTGTTTCCTTAGCAGTTCTTTGTATCAGCAGTTGTTGAGCAGTTGTTTGGATAGAACAGTAGTTAGGGTCAGCAGTCTTTTGGGAGAAGTAAGTTGTAAAGACTGTTTATTCAAGGATCAAATAGATAGCATATTTTGGCTTTCCAATCATCTGTTCTTCTCCAGGTCAGCAGACCCAACACTTTGCCATTTTAGGAAATAATTGCATAGAACATGCTAGATCAGTGATATGTTGGGGGTTTTTGCTTGAAATGGGTTGGTAAATGATTTAGGATTGATATTGGGTGTTGTTACATGTTTCGGATCTGATTTGGAGGGTTAAACGCGCGAAAATCCGTTACACAGCAGCTGCAGGCGATTAGGAATCCTAATCGCCTGAGCTATTGGCGATTGTGCAGAGATTATGGGCGATTGGGCCCTAATCGCCTATACTTCATGCGATTAGGCCCCCTAATCGCCTATAGGCTATTGCCTACTCGCGTGTAACCTTCCTAATCGCATGTACTGCTGTCGTGAACGCGTTTTGACATCCCGGAACACGATTTGACACCTAGGGACATGTTAGGAACCCCGGGATACACCCAATGACTTAGTAAGACGTGTTCGGACCTGTTTATGCGTTAATTGGACATTATGCTAGAATAGGTGAATTGTTGCGCGTGCTAAGTGTTTAATTGCATATGTTGCATGATGTCTTGCATTTATCTAACACGTGGGATGTCGGGTCACCAATGGGATGTCGGGTCTTGTCTGGCACGGTCGGTCTAACAGTTAAAGGTGTTTTCAAACGTTTAAGGTCACGGTCTGGACATTCGGGGACTAGTTAGCCTGCGGGTTATTAGTCCAATACTTATACGCATCTTATGATAGGTCGCCGCTATCTGGGGCTATCATAACATAATCATTTAACTATTTTCAAGTAACGCAAACCAAGGTGAGTTTCACAGCCCCACTTTTACTGTTTTGCTTTTGGGGGGAGAAACATGCTTTGTACGAACTATTTAAAGGTCATGTTATACTATGGGCACTTTATGTTACTATACGGCTTTTATGGAAAGTCCCAGGGGGAAACCATGAATGTGCTGGCACGCACAACGAGGGAAATGTGGATAGATCTATTGGGCCTCACAAACCCCACTCGACGGCGGGGCCGGGCGGGTGCATATTGTCTCTACCTATCGGGTTACCGAGGCATCGGTAGCCCAGTCATTCTGGGCTGGTATCAACTTTTGGAAACGTTTAGTAATGGGTTCCCAACCGTAGTAGTAAAAACACTTAACGTCTAGCTAACGTTCTCATGACATAGTATTAACGGGAATGATCTTTGTAAAACTTGTGACAACACTTTATAAAAGAAAACCTGTGAACTCACCAGCATTATATGTTGACATTTTTGGCATGTTTTCTCAGGTCGCTAAGGTAGCGGTTGTCGGACTAGGCGCACGAGGTCATGCACGGCGTCTATTATTTTGGGAACATATTAAACAATGTCTTTGTAAACAATGTTATGTCTTTTGGTTGTAAACAAGAATGCTTCCGCTGCTGGTTTACAGCTCAAAGCATTATATTTTGGTTTTAAATATAATCTTGAATGCATGTTTGTTGTATGTTTATTGTGATCGTTGACTGAGATCCTGGTGTGTCACGCGCCTCGCGGTAAAACCCCGCACGTGGAATTTGAGGGTGTGACAGATTGGTATCAGAGACAACGGTTATAGTGAACTGAGACTGCATGTAGAGTCTAGTCTATAACTGAGTCGCACACACTAGACGGTCACAATTAGTTGAGTCTTAGCAAGTGGGTAACAATATGACTTGTCGGGGTGTCGGTGTCATCATCTACTACGCTACATCATCTATTTACTCTTTATCATTCTATTTCTTGACTCATCCTTACTATAATCCGATGGCGAACGATATACTATTGAACTTTCTTGACGGCAGTGTACATTGGGGTAGCCTCGGCGTACTCTTGAGATCTGTCCAAGGGTTTGGACATCTCCCCTCCATGCCCTAATGGACACGCTCGCTCTTATGCATATTACCTTGTACTATACTTATGATAATACCATGATTGGGCGCTAGTGTTCGGTGACTTGAACTTCAAACTTAAAGCGTGCCTGGAGGACCATGTGGAACAGTTTATCATGTCGGGTGCACACGAGATCATAAACTGTGATGCATGGGATCCCTGGCGGACTTTGGGCTTGGACGGATGGACCCGAGCGGGGCTCTATCTAGTTTCTTGAAATTCCTAATGGGTTATACCACGGGCAGGCCTAAATCTTTTGTTTCATGTTGTGACAGAAGATGTCGGGAGCTCGTGGAGGTCGCAGGGGCGGCCGTGCCGGCGGTCGCGGTGGCGGCCGTGGTGGCGGCGGTGGCCGCGGGAACATTAATATGACCCAAGCTGAGCTGGATAATCTGACGCAGCAGCACGTGAATATTGCTTTAGCTGCATTCCAAGCCGCTCATAATGCTATGGGTGGTACGTCGATTCTTATCTATTCTACCTCGTTCTGGGGTACTTTACCTTTTCTTGATACTCACCTGTGTGTCTGTTCCAGGTGGTGCTGTCAATCCTCCTCCATCCCAGTGTTCTTATAAAAAGTTTATGGATTGTAAGCCCCATAACTTTAGCGGCACTGAAGGGGCAGTGGGACTGCTCCGATGGTTGGAGAAAATCGAATCTGTTTTCTCAATGTGCAACTGCCCGGAGGGCGACCGGGTGAAATATGCTTCTGCGACCCTGGAGGGTCAAGCCTTGACTTGGTGGAACTCCACCACCCAGACTATGGGTATTGGGGAAGCCCACGCCATGCCCTGGGCAGAATTCATTCAGCTGTTGAAAAATGAGTACTGCCCGAGGGATGAGATCCAGAAGCTCGAGCATGAAGTCTGGAACCATAAGATGGTGGGTTCCGAGATTGAAGCTTATACTGCTAGGCACAATGAGTTGGCGGTGTTGTGCCCCGATCTGCACACACCTGAATATCGAAGGATTGAGCATTACGTCGCTGGGTTGGTACCGGAGATTGCTGGGTTAGTTGTTGCGGGTAATCTCACTGTTTATTCTGAAGTAGTTCGGTCGGCTCACAGGCTGACCAACATGAAGGTGACTGAAGGGGTCTTGCCTCCTCGAGGCGCTACTGTGAAGGCTTCTGATGGTAACAAACGGAAGTGGGAAGCTGTGGGGAAAGGCTCGAGTTCGGCTCAGCCTCAGCAGGTAAAGAAGTCTGATGTTGGGGGATCATCGTCTGAGCAGAAACCAGGGGGTTATATTGGGAAGAAACCGAAGTGTGACCAGTGTGGATTTCACCACAACGGTCGTTGCGAGGACCGGAACCGTTGCCACAGGTGTCATAAGTTTGGGCACCAGGCAAAGGATTGCAGGGTTAATCTTCAGGGTAACCGGAACCCTCCTGCTACACCTACTCCGGCTCCTCCTGTCGCTGCTCCCCAGGGAAATCAGGGCAAACAGGGGTGCTACAATTGTGGTGAACTTGGTCACTACAAGCGGGACTGCCCCAAGTTGAAGCAGGGTGAAGCCGGGAAGAATGGGGCGGGTAATGGAAACAATGGAGGTGGAGGCAGGAATGCTCGCGCCTTCGTGATTGGTTCGAGCGGTGCTCGACAAGACCCCGACACTGTTACTGGTACGTTTCTCCTCGATAATCGCTATGCTACGGTTTTATTTGATTCTGGCGCCGATAAGAGTTTCATATCTCTTGGGTTTAGTCAATTGCTTGATAGGGTACCTACACCTTTAGAGGCTAAGTACTTGATAGAATTGGCTGATGGTAAGAAAGTTGAGGCGACGCACGTCCTTAGGAAGTGTCGCCTTGAGTTGTCGGGTTACTCCTTCCCTATTGATCTTATGCCGGTGTCGTTGGGTAGTTTCGATGTTGTCGTGGGTATGGATTGGTTGTCCCTATATCATGCCGAGATTGTTTGTTTTGATAAAGTCATTCGACTTCCTCTCCCTGATGGAGAAATTTTGTTGGTGCACGGTGAGAAGAGCGGGGTCCCGTTGAGTATCATTTCGTGTATGAAAGCCTATAAGTATCTTCGGAAGGGGTATTCTGCCATTCTGGCACTTGTTTCGGTTTCGTCTGAAGAGGAGAAGAAGATTGAAGATATTCCTGTTGTCCGTGACTTTCCGATGTATTTCCTGAAGACTTACCTGGTCTTCCTCCTTATCGCCAGGTCGAATTTGGTATTGAACTTGCTCCGGGTGCGGCCCCTATTGCTCGTGCCCCTTATCGTCTTGCACCTCCCGAGATGCAGGAGTTATCGAACCAGTTGCAGGAGCTGTTAGAGAAGGGTTTCATTCGGCCTAGTTCGTCCCCGTGGGGAGCCCCTATTTTGTTTGTCAAGAAGAAGGACGGAAGCCTACGGATGTGTATCGACTACCGGGAGTTGAATAAGGTTACCATCAAGAATCGCTATCCTCTTCCTCGCATCGATGACTTATTTGACCAGCTTCAGGGTTCTAGTTTCTATTCGAAGATTGATTTGAGGTCGGGGTACCATCAGTTGAGGGTTCAAGAAGCTGACATTCCGAAGACCGCCTTTCGAACTCGCTATGGCCACTTTGAATTCCTGGTCATGCCTTTTGGTCTCACCAACGCACCTGCCATCTTTATGGATCTGATGAACCGTGTTTGTAAGCCTTATCTTGATAAGTTCGTGATTGTCTTCATTGACGATATTTTAGTCTATTCCAAGAACGAGGTGGACCACCAGGAACACCTACGTCTTGTTTTGGAACTTCTGAGGCGGGAACAGCTGTACGCTAAGTTTTCTAAGTGTAGCTTCTGGTTGCGTGAAGTTCAATTCCTTGGTCATGTTGTTAATGAGAAAGGAATTCACGTTGACCCAGCAAAGATTGAAGCCATTAAAGACTGGGAAGCACCGAAGACGCCATCCGAGGTGCGGCAATTCCTAGGTCTTGCAGGTTATTACCGTCGTTTTATTGAGGGATTTTCGAAGATCGCTCAACCCCTCACCTCGCTTACCCAGAAGGACCGGAAGTTCGACTGGGGTGATTCGCAGGAGTCGGCCTTCCAGTTGTTAAGGCTAAACTTTGTTCTGCACCTATCTTGTCCTTGCCTGAGGGCACGGACGATTTTGTGGTTTATTGTGACGCTTCTATCCGGGGTCTTGGTTGTGTTCTGATGCAGCGCGAGAAGGTCATCGCCTACGCTTCTCGTCAGCTTAAGGTTCATGAGAAAAACTATCCCACCCATGATCTGGAGTTGGGTGCGGTGGTCTTTGCTTTAAAGATTTGGAGGCATTACTTGTACGGTACCAAATGCACTATTTACACCGATCACAAGAGCCTCCAGCATATCTTTGATCAGAAGGTGTTGAATATAAGACAGCGTCGTTGGGTCGAGCTTCTTAATGACTACGAGTGCGCTATCAAATACCATCCTGGCAAGGCGAATGTGGTCGCAGACGCCTTGAGCAGGAAGGAAACGGCTAAACCTCGTCGCGTTCGGGCTCTTCAGCTCACTATCCATTCCGGCTTACCTGATCGAATCCGTTCGGCACAGCAAGAAGCTTTGAAGGAGGAAAACCTTAAGGCTGAAACCATGCATGGTGCTGATAGTCACCTTGAACTCAGATCCGATGGGTTACACTATTTCGCTGAACGTATTTGGGTTCCTTTATTTGGGGGCTTGCGGGAGCTCGTTCTTGATGAAGCTCACAAGTCCCGGTACTCTATTCACCCTGGCTCCGATAAGATGTATCAAGACTTGAAGATACTTTATTGGTGGCCGAACATGAAGGCGGACGTGGCTTCGTATGTGAGCAAGTGCTTGACCTGTGCCAAGGTCAAGGTTGAGTATCAAAAGCCATCCGGCCTTCTGCAACAGCCTGAAATCCCCGAGTGGAAATGGGAGCGGATTACGATGGACTTTGTGACCAAACTCCCGAAATCGCCCAGTGGTTGCGACATGATCTGGGTAATTGTCGATAGGTTGACAAAGTCTGCACACTTCCTCGCTATCAAAGAGACCGATGGTCTCGAGCGTTTGGCACGGTTATATCTCAAGGAAGTGGTCTCTCGGCACGGGGTGCCTGTCTCTATTATTTCAGATCGTGATCCTCGGTTCGCCTCTAACTTTTGGAAGTCTTTGCATAAGGCTCTGGGTACTCAGTTAGACATGAGCACAGCATACCATCCGCAAACTGACGGTCAAAGTGAGCGGACAATCCAAACGCTAGAAGACATGCTTCGGGCATGTGTGATCGATTTTGGCAAGGGGTGGGAGAGTCATTTACCGTTGGTGGAATTCTCCTACAACAACAGTTACCATTCTAGCATCAAGGCAGCTCCGTTCGAGGCTCTTTACGGGCGGAAATGCCGGTCTCCTCTTTGTTGGGCCGAGGTGGGTGAGAGTCAACTCACCGGCCCGGAACTTGTGTACGAGACTTCCGAAAAGATCGTACAAATCCGTAACCGCATGGCAGCAGCTCGGGATCGTCAAAAGAGCTATGCCGATCGTCGTCGCAAACCTTTGGAGTTCGAGGTTGGCGACAGGGTTTTATTGAAGGTATCTCCGTGGAAGGGCGTTATACGTTTTGGGAAACGGGGCAAATTGAATCCTCGGTATGTGGGACCGTTCGCAATCCTGGAACGGATTGGACCGGTAGCATACAGGCTTGATCTGCCGGCTGAGCTCAGTAATGTTCATAATGTCTTCCATGTTTCTAATCTGAAGAAGTGCTTGGCGGATGAATCTTTGGTTGTTCCTCTCGAAGAGATCAAGGTGGATGATCGTCTGCGTATCGTGGAGGAACCGGTTGAAATTCTCGACTACAAAATCCGTAGCCTTCGCCGGAGTAAAATCCGCATTGTTAAAGTCCGTTGGAACTCTAATCGTGGACCGGAGTTCACGTGAGAACGGGAAGATCAAATGAAGGCTAAGTATCCCCATTTATTTCCTAAGCGCGCGTTCGAATCAAGACATGTCTCTGCTGAAGCTGAATGAATCTCGGGTCGAGATTCCTTTCAACAGGGGGATGATGTGGCAACCGGAAAATTTTTCTTCTCTTTCGTCTCTTCCTTTTTGGCCTTGGGCAATTTTCGGGACGAAAATTCTTTCAACAGGGGGATGATGTGACACCCGGCAAACTCAGGTTAGTAACGTTGACTAAACTAGTAAGTCTACCTTAGCGAGTCATGCATATTACGTCCTAACGAGGTCAGTCGAGTCGGTACGATGATTCGGGGGAATTATCGGGAGTCGTTATGATGATCCGCGGGGTCATCGGGAGTCGGTCCATAACTATGGGTACAAGGATCGGCGATTCGTGGAATCGCCGGGTCTAACGCACACACGAGTCTCGAGTCCCGGGAATTGGTGAACGGATGTAAACGTGTTGGATATCATGCATTATATGTTTGGAATCATTATGTGACTTATCGGTATGTGAATACGTGTTTAAATATGTTAAAATAGTGTTTAACGCGCCAAAAACCCATTCCAGACCTTATAGGCGATTAGGAGCTGGGGAGGACTCCTAATCGCATGCACAAGGGGCGAGTAGGGGAAGATTACAGGCGATTGGGACCTAATCGCCTGATGTTATACGCGATTAGGCCCCCAATCGCGTATAAAGGACTGCTACTCGCGTATACTGCAGGGTCCGGGTCAAAACACCTATAAATAGAACCCTTAACTCCCCAAACACCTCTAGACAAACCCTAGCTGCTCCCAAACCACCCACACACCTTAGAACACCTCTGGAACTCATTTTGCTACAAAAATCACCATCTCCAAGCTTACACACCTTTCTTTAGCAAAATCCAAGGTGTGTTCTTCATCCCTAACCTTTGTAAAGTTGTTATTTTGAGTTCCCCAAAGTTCCAGACCTTGTTTTACCAAATGTGTCTTTAAAAACCTTTCAAAAGAGTCTTAAACCAAGTATACACCTTAATGCTTGTTATATGTGAAGTTTATATGCAAATGTTGGTCTTATTGGTGATTTTAACATGAATGTTTCTAAGATATGAGTGTACTTCTGTTATGTAGAGGCCATTAGGAAGGTTGTCTTAGAATCGTAGCCATTATTATGGTGTTTTGAAGAAAATGCATATTTTGACCCATTTGTATGTTCTTGAGGATTTAGGATGATTATGGTGTGATTGTTGATGCAATGTTGTTAGGATTCACACTAGGAAGGTGTTAGATCAGAGATTTTATGGGTTACATGTTGTAGAGTTTGAAATCTGATTATTTCCATTTAAGGAAAGATAAGGTTGCACTACAACAAAAATGGGTTTTTAGTACGCACAAAAGCGTCCTAAAATGTTATTTTATAGGACCTTTTATTTAATAGGACCAACAGTAAAAGCGTTTCATGTAAGGGGGTCGTAATAAGTCACGAAACTTAAAAAGCGTCCTAATATCTCAAATAAGATTATGAAACCAAGTTTATGGTCGCATAATATGTGCCAAAAAAAACTCCTAATAAAACATATTAGGACACTTTTACAAGGTTTTAACATGTACTTACCTAGTTTTAATCTTTTAATACACATACAAGAGTCCTAAAAAATAAATTTATAGGACCCTTTTGATGCAACATTATAGGAGCATTAGTACCAAAAAAGGTGTCCTAATATCTCAAATAAGATTATGAAACCAATTTTATGGTCGCATAATATATTAATGAACAAACAATATAGCGTCCTAAGAAAAGCATATTCAAACACTTTTACAATGCTCTAACAAGTTAAATAGGACAAAATTTCAAAGTCCTAACAAGTCATATGATACAACGTTTTTTTAAACATTCACACACACAATTTTATGATATACTATATATAACATCAACTAATGAAAGAAAAAAAAAACTTTATTATATTTCAAATAAACATATTCATAACAAAAACACTAAACATAAATTTATCCAACATAAACTCTTGTAACATTTAACAAAGAAATTAAAAGCAATGAAAGAAACAAGCAGCATAGAATCATGAGTCCTCAATCCTCATGGACTACCTACAAAAAAAACCATCCATGTATAAGCCTTAAGTTCCAGATTATTAAAATTATTCGTATCACAAGATTAATAAATACATACCGAGATGAAAGGACAAAGCCATGCAATGGAGGCACCAATACAATCTTGAATTGTGGAAAATAACCCATATGGTCTCACCAACTTTTCATCTATTTTTATTGCTACTTGAACGTTTACCTCACACCATTCTGGTCCAATCTCTGTACCACCAACTAGCTCATTTTGATCCATGCTCTTCACCCATCCTCTTGCTACAATCTCGGTAGAGTTTATAATGCTTTTGAGAACAACTTCATCTCCCACCTAGATTTTAGTTTTCAACAAACATATATCAAACTCTAGTCACAATAGTACAAGTAACATTTCACAAAAAAAAAATAATAAAGATTTATATAGAAAAATACCCGTAAACTTGGAGGTCCATTGGTTGCAATAGGGAAATGTGGTGATGTAAGAGGTGGAACACTAGGACCATCCCTACACCCTTTAATCTTCGATACCTGGGCTTGTAGCCGGACCACGGTACTAGTAAGTTCTTCACATTTAGACTTCAATTGGATGTTTTCTCTACGACATGTTGAATGACTTGGTGTTACACCCCAAACATCAGAAGCACGAACAACCAGACCATACATGACTGCATCACCATTTCGATCTTTCCCCATTACTTTAGAAAAAACATCATCTGGTCCAGGCTTATCGATCGAACCATCAGGAAGATTAGAACTAAGTTGTTGCATCTGTGCCTATATTAGATATAGTAACAAAAATAAGATATGTATTTTTAACAACATCAAGAACATAAAGAAAAGATATGTATATGAATATATAAGATATTACTTACATTAATTTTCTTTTTCTTTATGACACTCATTTTGCGTGTCATGCTTTTTTTACCAAAAAAAAAAATCTGCAAAATAATCCTGGATTTATATTTATATTTTTAATAACAAAATCAATAAATTACATAATAAAACTGCATATATTATATATACCACAAAAAAACCCATTACAATATAAGCATTTATCGAATCCTACCATAAGTATTAACGGTTATAAAAATATTTTGTCAATACATTACGTTAGTCTAGACCTAAACATACGGATCACTTGAAAATGAAAGTTGCGGCATATCTTGACCATTCTTCCCGACTGACATCAATATCCGCATCCGTGTAAACATCTACTCCCCCAACCTGAGACAACAATTAAATTAATAAGATGAAGGTTAAGGTTTATGATGGTTTTAGTTTCAAAAAAACAAGGGTGGCTAGAATTTGACTCGACCAACTTACATAACGTTAATTGAAGCAATTACCAAACATACACATACACACACACGTGTGCACGCCACAAGACTATCCGTTTAAACAGCCTGAATATGCAATACTTGATTTGACATTTCAAAATTTGTTCAAGTCTTTGTACAAAAGTGGCTAATACATAATTTCAGACTTGTAAGCCATTCATCAGGGACATGAATATTTATCAGGCGAATGCCCGGCATAAGAATGGCTCAATTAGCTACCTGTGTAATTATATAGCTAACATTATTTTCTTTTTCTTTAGCAGCCTTCACTAAAGAATCCTGCAAACATAACAGGGCCATTAAGGGCAACTCACTCACGCTAGGTAAATATCACATTGGTTATTTTTTAGTACTTGCCGGTATGGTTGACCCAATACACTTTTTTACCATATAGTTTAATTTTTGAGTATATAATTTTTATACATTTTTATGCTTAAAAATACACTTTCTAAAAACTGTTTTGACCTGTTAAAGGTTAAGAAACACGGGTCAAGCGTGTCCTATAGTGTGCTAGAGATGATTAAAAAACTTGGATTATTCCAGCGAGTGTCATTTTTTACTAAATATAATGATTTTAAATGTTCCATGCTCTAAAAATACACCTTATGAGAGATTTAACCGTTTGGCAGATTAGAGATCAAGCATAACCCAAATTAACACATTCATTACTAATTGGGTCAAAAATAGCGACATCGATATACCTGTGCATCTATTAGTCAGTTAACGGTGGTCTTGCTTGATTCCTGAAGTTCGCCTGCTATTAAGATCTCATCCAGTATATAATAAGTCTGGAAAGATGAATACGCCAACAAATATATAAGAATGGATGTAACAGATTAATGTTAAATGAATCAAAACCATCAAGGAATGATGCAGATATGTGACTTCAATTTATAACTAATAATTGAATATGTTATTATTATTAGTCACTTGTTAGTCCATATAACCTTATGATGCTCCCGAGGTGGAGAAGAGCGAACCTGATGAAAATGGAAGATCAAGTCTAGCTCACAAACCTGGCAAACAGATGTTGAGAAACCAAATCAATTTCCAAATACAAAAAAAAAATGTAATAATGATATTACATTCTTCACGGTTTAGATGACGTATTTATCATCAATTTCCAAATACAAAAACTTAGCGCCTCAGCCCTTAAGAGGCGTATCTACAAACTGAACCCCATGAGGCGCACCTCAGACTCGTTTTCTTAGCATGAGGGTGCTAAGAATGTGGCCGAACCCGCTGGCTCTCTATCGGTATACTGGCTCTAAGGGCCTCATATGCCGGTGTCCCGGCTGGTGGTGGTACCTGTGGTGCCTGTCGAACCTCACACCACCTTTCTGGCTCATCGTGTGGGCACATCCCAGCTAATCGCATATCTGCAAGACTGTATCCAACTACCCCACAGCTAATCGCAAGTGCAAGTCATTGCCTCAATCAACCTATCAGCTATCACTACAAATATGCCTAATCCTGTCAGCTGGCCCCAATCTCTCTACAAGATCCCAATTGAACGTCCTATGCTTCAGTAAGGCATCTAATAAACATTGCGCACCTATCCACCTCGTCAGTCCCAAAATCAAACTGTAGTAAAGTGTGATGCCTAAGCACCCTCTGCTCCTCAAGAATAGGCTGTACATCTGCAAATTAAAACATAAACACTTACAAAAGAATGAATCCCGGCAGGATCATATTTTTTTTCTTTTGATTAAAGCAGGAGGGTGATTGGGCCTTAGCCACTGGGCCGAGTTCTGGTGGGCTTGGGCTGCTTGTTTGTGTGGGTTACAACATTCAAGGGAAAGGAAGGGGTTTGGGCTATGGTTTGGCTATGGGTTTAAGTGGTGTTGGACTAGACTAAGCTTGTAACTTATTTTTATTATTATTATTTTCATTATTATTATTATTAAAAATATATATATATAATATATATATAATGAAAAAGTGACGGATGTCACAGCATCCCCCTACTTTTAGAAACTTCGTCCCGAAGTTAATAGTAACATAGGGTTATGGATGCTTGGGTAAAAATTAAGGTGACCGTGGTTTGGAAAATTTCGAATGATTTGGGTAAAAGGTTTGATAGGTGTGAGTCAAGGATTGGATTAGGTTCGTCTCGAAAGGGTAAAGAGAGTAAGAATCTAGTAAATCACTACTTCAAGTTTTAGGACTCTTAAAATAAATGCATGAGTTGATTGACTATAACAAGACCGAATGAAACTAACAAGCAAACAGAGTTTGTTCCTGGTTCGACTTCCAATCTCACTTTCAATGCATCATTAGTGCTTGTATACAGGGTGTACCGCAGCTAACCCACCACACCTTTGATACCTTGAAAACGTACTGGACGTCTTCCCAGAAACTCTAATAGAATTTCACACTACTCTAATGTACCTGTAAATTCATGATTACGTTCCGGACCGGAATCATCAATTTACCTTACATTAGGGTTTTGCGTCCTTCTATGACCCCACCGATTGTTGAGCAGGTTCGATAGCCTCCACCAGCCGTGGAGTAGGTTGTAGGGCCACTCCCGACTGTTTGAAAGGCATAATGACCTCTACTAATCGTTGAGTATGTTCGACCAGCCTCCACCAGTCGTGGAGCAGGTTGTAGGGCCTCTCCCGACTGTTGAAAAAGGCATGATGACCTCTATTAAGTGCAGCAATTATTATTGCAATTTGATAGCATGTTTATGCAAGCAAGTTTGTAAGTACTACAACCATTAAGTGTAAGTGTTATCATGAATAATTAAATGTTTACGAGTATAATGAATAATGAATAGTCAAGTTAAAGGAAAAATCAAGTTTCATATAATAAGCAATGATGTTTTCTTAGAAAAGCTCTGTAAGATCAAGTATCAAGTCTAAACGTTTCAAATAATGTAAGTGTACGATTAAATAAACGTAACCAATATGATAGATTACCAATAGTATGCAAGGAAATCTCTAGATGTTATATACCTATGAGTATGTCATAATTGGGTACAAAATGATAATAAGATCAAGAAAATGAAAACACGAGTATCAAGAATAATTAAATGTCCAGTGAATAGTCAAATTAAGGGGAAATCAAGTTTCATAAACAATGATGTTTTGGGACAATCCTGTAGAATCAAGTATCAGGTTTTTAGTAGTTTGATTATCATGGGTAACTAGCTCACGTGTGAGAAGGTGAAGGGCATGAATTTAGTTCTTGAGAGGATGATGAAAAAATTTTTTTTTTTTTTTTTTTTTTTTTGAAGCAGAATCAAGGTTGTGAGAGAATGTGAAGATAGTTGATAAAGAGTTTATTTTATAGTAAGGAGATTATGTAGCAGTGTAAATTTTGAGGTTTGAATCAAAAGTTATAATCAAGTGTATAAGAAAACATGATTGTGGTATATACCGAATATTGTAAAAAAAATTTGAACAAGTTGAAAATGAGTGAGTGTCGATGGAGAATTTAGAGACTAGTTATTATTCCAAAAAAAAATTATTTTCAAAATTGGTTTTGTACATAAGGCAAAAGTTGTTAAATAGTACAAGCTAAGTAGGCTTTGTAATACTTTAAAACATTATATAGAAAATCGTTTGTTACGTCAATAAATAATCAATTGAATTTAAGTTCGAGGGCATCCTTTTAAAAAAAAAATATTATGTACTTTGTAAAGTTACTAGGTAATACAACAAGTTTTAGAAATCTTTAGTTTGTGCTAAAGTATGAGGTTATAATTTTAAAATAAATAACATGTGGAGAAAAGAAATAATATGATTTGGGTAGGGTGTTGAATATTTAAAAAGTGGCTAAGAGGGTAAGGTGAAGTGTGATTGTGAAATCCATAGATGGTTATGAAAGTATGAACTTGTAAGCAATATATGAAAATCATGAAATACAAAATATTGTATATGAACCGAGAGAGTATTATTGAAAAAGCTTGCATAAAATGCTTGGAGTGCCCTTGTCTAGTTGTAAAGCTTAACAAGAACGTTGACTTTTCAAAGGAATCGAACCAAATGGTGATCAAAGAAGACATGCTTTAGCCTATAAGTGGACACTCACTCCAGGAATCCCCAGGTAAGCATAACAGGTCCGTAAATGGATTTATGCGCTATGCTTGCCTATGCCAGAAAACCCAGTGTACAGGCGTCCACCCTTCCAGATTGCACGTGTCCTTATCACACTCATTAAAATTCAACAACTTTGAAGGAACAAAAGTATTAAGCCTAAGAGTGTCTTCATGAAAGGTACTGCTCCCGCTCCATGATGATGTAGTCTTTCCACTCCTTGTTGGACACCATCTCTATACACCGTGATAAAAGATGAGGAGAAATGGAGAAGAAGGGGAAAGATTGAGGAAGGAAAGTGGAGGGTAATGAGGGGAATGATGAATTAGGAAGTGTTGTTCCTGAAAGTTGAAATTCGGTTATAGTCTAGGCTAAAAGGCATTCTAATAACCTAATTCCCTATAACCATGGCTCTGATACCAATCTGTAACACCCCGCCCCTCTTATCACCAATATTGTCCGCTTTGCCCATCCAGAGCTCACGGATTTGTTTTTGGTTGCCCAAGTGGAGACTTCCCAGGAGGTCACCCATCCTGAAACTGCTCCCACTTGAGCACGCTTAACTGTGGAGTTCTCCTCTCATCCACTAACATTAAGCCCCAAAACGCGTTGGTGATTTTAAGAGGCAAGACATTACTTATGAACCAAGGATCTCTCCTGGCCACGGCCGATGTGGGATTTTCCGGGGTGTCACATTCACCCCCACGTTAGAGTCTCATCGTCCCTGATGAGGTTAGAGTCTCATCGTCCTTAAAGCCCTTTTTGTTGTAGTGTTGTAGAAGAAACCTAGTACTTTGCCATTTTAGGAAATAATTGCATAGAACATGCTAGATCAGTGATATGTTGGGGGTTTTTGCTTGAAATGGTTGGTAAATGATTTAGGATTGATATTGGGTGTTGTTACATGTTTTCGGATCTGATTTGGAGGGTTAAACGCCGCGAAAATCCGTTACACAGCAGCTGCAGGCGATTAGGAATCCTAATCGCCTGAGCTATTGGCGATTGTGCAGAGATTATGGGCGATTGGGCCCTAATCGCCTATACTTCATGCGATTAGGCCCCCTAATCGCCTATAGGCTATTGCCTACTCGCGTGTAACCTTCCTAATCGCATGTACTGCTGTCGTGAACGCGTTTTGACATCCCGGAACACGATTTGACACCTAGGGACATGTTAGGAACCCCGGGATACACCCAATGACTTAGTAAGACGTGTTCGGACCTGTTTATGCGTTAATTGGACATTATGCTAGAATAGGTGAATTGTTGCGCGTGCTAAGTGTTTAATTGCATATGTTGCATGATGTCTTGCATTTATCTAACACGTGGGATGTCGGGTCACCAATGGGATGTCGGGTCTTGTCTGGCACGGTCGGTCTAACAGTTAAAGGTGTTTTCAAACGTTTAAGGTCAACGGTCTGGACATTCGGGGACTAGTTAGCCTGCGGGTTATTAGTCCAATACTTATACGCATCTTATGATAGGTCGCCGCTATCTGCGGCTATCATAACATAATCATTTAACTATTTTCAAGTAACGCAAACCAAGGTGAGTTTCACAGCCCCACTTTTACTGTTTTGCTTTTGGGGGGGAGAAACATGCTTTGTACGAACTATTTAAAGGTCATGTTATACTATGGGCACTTTATGTTACTATACGGCTTTTATGGAAAGTCCCAGGGGAAACCATGAATGTGCTGGCACGCACAACGAGGGAAATGTGGATAGATCTATTGGGCCTCACAAACCCCACTCGACGGCGGGGCCGGGCGGGTGCATATTGTCTCTACCTATCGGTTACCGAGGCATCGGTAGCCCAGTCATTCTGGGCTGGTATCAACTTTTGGAAACGTTTAGTAATGGGTTCCCAACCGTAGTAGTAAAAACACTTAACGTCTAGCTACCGTTCTCATGACATAGTATTAACGGGAATGATCTTTGTAAAACTTGTGACAACACTTTATAAAAGAAAACCTGTGAACTCACCAGCATTATATGTTGACATTTTTGGCATGTTTTCTCAGGTCGCTAAGGTAGCGGTTGTCGGACTAGGCGCACGAGTCATGCACGGCGTCTATTATTTTGGGAACATATTAAACAATGTCTTTGTAAACAATGTTATGTCTTTTGGTTGTAAACAAGAATGCTTCCGCTGCTGGTTTACAGCTCAAAGCATTATATTTTGGTTTTAAATATAATCTTGAATGCATGTTTGTTGTATGTTTATTGTGATCGTTGACTGAGATCCTGGTGTGTCACGCGCCTCGCGGTAAAACCCCGCACGTGGAATTTGAGGGTGTGACACTACTTTGGAAGTTAGAATGGAAAAAGTAACGTTTAAAAGTTAAGGGACTAATGTTGAAACTTTGAAAAGTTGATGGACTAAAATAAGTATTTTAGAAACCTTGGTCCAAAAATGTGTTCACGGAAAGTTTGGTGTCAAAAACGTAAATAATAGTTTTTCCAAGTATAGTTTTGGTAAACATGAGAAACATACTTATGTATATTTTGAAAAATGTATTTTTATAAAAACAGAAGTTTTATAAAAATAGGAGGTTAAGTTAACTTAAGGATTATATTAAAATAAAGATTTTATAAAATATTGGACAAAAGCAAAGACTTGAGAAAACTTGTACAAAAAATGGATACTTTTATATAAATGGGAATATAAAAGTATCGGAAAATATTTTGGAATACAATGTAACAAGTTGAACCAAAAATACAAAAGTATATTTTTCCAAGAAATATACGTTCGGAATTGGAAGTATGAATAATATTTCATAGAACGCATATTGGAAGAAAATGTGGAAAAAGCTAACTAACGGACTTAGTTACATGAACTAACGATAACGGATAAACGGACAAACGAGAAAAGAATACCTTTACGGCAAGATGAAAATATATATTTTAAGAAGTAAAATATATAAAACATGGGTGAAAATTATATAACACTTTCCTAAGTGTTAGAGAGAATATTCGTGGGAGAAAATATAACGTAAAGAATTAAAAACGTTAAACAACGTATGGACTTAACAAAGAAAATTTCCACGTTGATGTTTGTATACATGCTCGTCTCGACGAAAATTCTAGTATATCTATTTGAATGGGAAGGTAGATATGCGAGAAGGAAAACCGAGACGAGTAGGTGAAGTATATCTACGAACGTGTGAATACGGACAAGATCCTAGTGTATTTATTTAAATGGGAAAATAAATGTACGACATGGTGAGTTGAGTCGGGCGTTAAGAATATGTAACCGAACGACAAGAACTTAGCATATTTATTTAAATGGGAAAATTAATATGTGGCAAAGTGAGTCGGGTCGGGTAATAAGAATACATTATATCGAGCAAAACGATCCTAAGTATAATTATTTAAATGGGAAAATAATTATATGTTAGGTAGAGTTGTGTCGAGGATAATAGTATACAAGTTACAAAGAATATTAACGAGAATAATACATAACTCGTAGGAAAAGGGTAATCCATCGCCAACGAACCTAGGATACGCGTCTAATTAAACGGGAATTGGAACGAAACGTGGTCGGGGAGTTGGGTGTACAACTTGCCAAGGCACATGCACTATAGGTGTAGTGACTTATACGCCTAGGTCGTTTGTAGGTTCGGGACCACAAAACTTGCTATCTTCCTTTTCGAGCCAAACACAGATTCAGGTGAGTCTCACGGCCCCATTTTAAATTATTTTATGTTTTTTCGGGGGAAAGATATGTTAGGGAAATGTTTGACGGGATAAGTACTTGAGTTGTGATCGCCACTCGGGGTTGAGACCTCTCTACTATGATCATTAATTCAGGGAAATTAAACCGAAGGAATATTTGAATAGTACTATTGGTGCCTGACAAGGCCCACCCCTAATCGATAGCGTCGATTATGCATCGGCGTATGCCTGGGGTGCACGTATTCTGAAATCAAGTCATAGGAATACCGAGTAACGACTTGGAGCGGGGCATTATTATTGTCTTGGTTTGGTTATAGGCTCAAGTAGAATTGTAGGAACTTGCAACTCCTATGAATTGTCATAACATGGAAATTCCCAAAGTAATAAAGTTTGATAAACTAAAACCTGTGAACTCACCAATATTTATATTGACGACTTTTTAAACATATCTTTCAGGTAATTGATCGAGGATGAACAATGTGGCAAGCGGGGTCGGGAGAATCTCTCATATGGGCGTCGGGTGTTTCAAAAGGGTTTCAACTTTAATTCCCAAGGCATCAGGATATTTTTGAGAAGCCACTTTAATGTCTTCAAACAATTTTTCATTTATGTGTGAACATCAAACATGTTTTTGACGTCTTAAATAAATGTTCCGTCTTTCTTAATTACTTATGATTTGCGTTAATCTTGGCTTTATGCTCTTGAACCATCGCGCCACGTGTTTCCGCCATTGGCGTGGTGTGACACTTGGGTTCAGGCTCACAAAGTCGGATCCTGGCCAATCAATATTTGTGAGCTCGATGAAATCAAATACATCTTCCACTTGATTTGACTCGTCTTCCTCACAGCTCGGAATGAAATAAGGCTTGCAGTCACCATTTGGAGTATTGGGATCAAGCAATGAAAACCCTTGTGGGCATTCACAGTTTGGCCGATTGTTATCAAGGATGTAGATATTGTTTAGCCCACAAGCTTTGCTGTCTCTTCACCTGCATATATTTTCTGGAACAAACATGCAACTTCCCAGATTGAAGTTCCACTGGAATTCTTGGGGTAGTAGTATTGAGTAAAAACTCCATCGGAATCAAGAGTACCCTGTGATAATAATCTCCCGAAGGAGGTGAGTCTTCTGTAAGCCTAAATCTTTCACCGCTTCATCTTAATATATACATGAACCTCGTTGGATCAAAGATCAACTGGTCACCAGAATTCGTTGAATTGGTGGAATCAAGGGTGTCACTTGCATAGTAAGCATTATCAGGAGTACCAGCTGTAAACCTATCTCATGTATTCAGAACAAGATTCCCATCGTCAAGCATACGTAACTCGAATTTTCGACCAGCAAAGTTCATTTAGCCCATTCTGGAGTTGATTGCTGATCCACCTCTATCCACTACCTGAGTAGGCAATATGGTGTCTGCTGGATTACCAAAACTTTCCCATATATTGCTAGAATTGCTACCCACGACCACAAAGTTACCAGTATTGTGTTGATATCAGAAGTTTTAATATGCTAACTAAGACAAACAAATGAATCAATCTCTCTGACTTTTTATTATTGCTATTGTGAATGAAAAGCATAAACAAGGAGCTGCTATTTATAGGCAGCATTACAACAGAATTAAACAGAAAATGCAACAAACTAGGTGTTATTCAAACTTGAAAATTAAACGTAACAACTTGAACTGAAGCCAGAGATATCCGGAGACTGATTCAATATCACACGTGTATGTGCATGAGAAGAGTTTGGATCATTTTTTAATACTCCCCCTTGATTCAAACTCTTGCACTCCCAACTGAAACCTGAAGAAAACAAACTTATCACGAGCCAAAGCCTTTGTCATACAATCTGCTATCTGATCACTTGTGCTGCAGAACTTCAGAACCATCTTTCCCTAATTCACCATATCCCTAATAAAATGGTATTTTAACTCAATATGCTTAGCTTTGCTATGCTGACCAGGATTTTTGGACAGATTAATGGTTGATTGATTGTCACACCAAATGGTAAATGCACACTCTGTTGAGATTTAATAGAGAGAGAGTTTACAGAAACATGCTATATTATAATTGAATAATCCATGTACAAATGAAGGGGTATGGGCCTATTTATAGGTGGTGAAGGGGTATGACACCCTTTAGTGAACCGACATGTTGGTTCAATAATAACCACCGTAACTGCCACTACTTTAGGTTATATAACAATAATACAAATAACATACTAAACTTAGGATAATCAAATATTATGTCCAACATTCTCCCCCCTAATTTTGATTTATCCTTTCTTGCTCCATAGTTGGGTTGATCTCTTCTTCATGCATGCGAATGGAGTCTTTCTTGTTCTTTTGCTTTCTTCATGCTTCAAAGTAGCCATAACTTTCTTCATCGTTGTTGTTGACATCTTATCTTATTAAATTTCACTTGCAATGTTGTCAACCGATGTTATTGCTTCTTTCCCATTTCTTTCTTGCTTGTTACTTGCTTTAACTTTGCTAAGTTCCTTGCTTTTTTGAAGCAAAGGTCTTCTTTCTTGATTTGCCACATAGGTCGAATATGCCACGAAGGTCTAACTTGCCACGAAGATCTAACTTGCCACAGAGGTCTAACTTGCCACGAATGTCTAACTTGCCACAAAGGTCTAACTTGCCACAAAGGTCTAACTTGCCACAAAGGTCTAACTTGTCTTGATATACTCAACGAGTCACGAAGTCTCGGAGTCACTTGCTATATTCTCAACGAACCAAGATGGGCTCAGAGTTACTTGCTAATTATTTTCTCAACGAACCACAACAGGGGTTCAGAGTATCTTGCTATACGAATCGGTGTGATTCGATTTTTGACTTGCTATTGTGGAATTTTTAATCATTTTGATTTTTCTTTTTAAAAAAAAATTCCTTCAAATTTTGATCAGTATATATATTTCTTACAAAAACACACTGATCCTTCCAAGACTATGAAACAAATCCTCAATGATTTGCTTAATTTAAAATCGTTTGATTTAAAAATCTTGTTGACTTCTTAAAGTCAATAGTTCCCACGTGAACTTTTCTGCAAAAAAGTTCATTTCTTTTGTGCCCTTCTTTCCACCCTACCTTCTGGTTTGTAACGATCGGTCCTTTCTTGAATCATTTTCACAGTAGATTTGTGTCTTCCTTGATCAAATGGTTTCACTTATAATCTAATACTTTCCTTTTAATCGAATACTTCTTTAAAACAAACCCATTTGTTTTTTTTTTTTTTTTCTCTCGGTTTATAAAATCTTAATCCTCTGAATCCTTTATGTATCGTTTATAAAATCAAAATCGTCTGGATGTTTTGATGTTTAGATAGAAATGATTCACAGAAGAGTTCATCGTTTATTTTCCTTTAGAACATTTTGGCGGGAAAAATTTCTTTATTTCCAAAACAGGGGATAACAAAAATTTTGATTTTTCTTCGTTTGGATTAAGAATTTCTTTTTATTCGACTCGTTCTAAACATAAAAGGATGGGATGTAACCGGTTAAAGCGTGACGTTCGATCTTTCTTGTATTCTTTCTGTCTCGTCGGATCTTCGCCGGAGTTCTGCCAGAGTAAACCGTTTGACGGTTTTTGATCTTAATTAACGGTTACAACTTTGAATATTGATCTTTCTCTTCGTTCCTTTGGCTACTGGGATGATCTTCTTCAATTATTCCGTTCGTTCTCTGGCACAAGGGATGACTCTGTTTTTCGGAAAAACAGGGGATGATCCGTTCGATGTTCTATCTTCTTTTCCACAGGGATGGATCAATGATACCAAGGCTCTGATACCATGTTGAGATTTAATAGAGAGAGAGTTTACAGAAACATGTATATTATAATTGAATCATCCATGTACAAATGAAGGGGTATGGGCCTATTTATAGGTGGTGAAGGGGTATGACACCCTTTAGTGAACCGACATGTTGGTTCAATATAATAACCACCGTAACTGCCACTACTTTAGGTTATATAACAATAATACAAATAACATACTAAACTTAGGATAATCAAATATTATGTCCAACACACTCTTGCTTCATACCCAAATCTTCTAGCATTCTACTTAATCAAATGCATTGACATGCAGCATTGGTAGCTGAAATATATTCAGCTTCAGTGCTTGACAGTGCCACGGTAGCCTACTTCTTAGAGCACCAAGAGACTGCTGCATTTCCAATAGTAAACATGTAACCACTCACACTTTTCCTGTCATCAACACATGCAGCCCAATCATTATCTGTGAATCCCATTAGTTCTAGCTTGTTTCCTCTCTTATACCAGATGCCAAAGTGACTTGTGGCTGCAATATACCTCAAAACTTTCTGGCTACACCAGCATGAGCCTTTGATGGAGATTGCATATATCTTGACAGAACACCTACAGCATAGGCCAAGTCAGGCCTAGTATGAGTTATAGATAAATTAGGCACCTATCATGCTTCTGTATCTTGTTTCTTCAAGTTTATCTTCACCATCAGCTGCTTGAAATTTCTCATATGGACTCATAGGTATATCTTCTAGCTTGCATCCTGTCATACCAAACTTAGAGATCAAACTGAGGGCATATTTCTCTTGAGAAATAAAGACACCCTCATGTGTTTGTTTAACCTTAAAGCCTAGAAAATACTGTAGCTACCCCAAGTCTGTCATCTCAAAAACCTTCTTCATTCCGGTCTTGAATTCACTGATAAGCTTAACACTTGAGCTAGTGCAGATGATATCATCTACATAAAGACACACATAGATAATACCATCCACATTAGACTTAACATAAAGTGTAGGCTCATTAGCACTTCTGATGTATCCATTACAGCTGAAATACCCATCTATTTTAGAATACCATGACCTGGGAGCTTGCTTTAGTCCATATAAAGCCTTGTGAAGCTTATAAACTTTGTTTTCTTGACCTTTGACAACAAAGCCTTCTGGCTGCTCTACATAGATTTCTTCTTCTAAATCTCCATTAAGGATGGCAGACTTCACATCTAGTTGATGTAAAATCCACCTTTAAGAGCTGCAATAGCTATGACAAGCCTGATTGTCTCAAATCTTACCACTGGAGCAAATGTCTCTTCATAGTCTATGCCATACTTTTGTGAATACCCTAATTTTGCCACCAGCCTGGCCTTGTGTTTTATCAACTCTCCATCAGCTCCTACCTTGGTTTTGAACAGCCACTTTAGCCCCACAACATTTTTACCATCAGGAAGATTCATAAGTTGCCATGTATTGATCTTGTTTATGGCCTTAAGTTCACTCTTCATTGCTTCTTGCCATTCTTTCTTTGTAACTGCATCAGTAAAACATAAAGGATCTGCAACATTAAGAGCAAACTGACAAGTTAAGTAGTTAGATGGGACTTTAGTTATTTCTTGTGTGTCTGCATATAGCTCAGCAACTGATCTAACTCTTAAAGGTACTGAAGTACTTGAACTTGCACTTGATTCTCCACAGACTGCTCATGACTAGCTTCCAATTGAGAAGTTGTGGAGAAGCTGGACTTTCTTCACTTTGCATGATCCCTTCATTGTTGTTGGCAGTTGTCACATCTTCATTCTCCTCAACTGGAAAAGGATCTACACACAACATGTCATAAACCTGTTTGTTTTCTTTATACATCTCTTCCAATTCCACGAGGCTTCTTCAATTATGGTAGTATCACCAAATCTTCTTGTTTCAAAATTTCTAGTCACTGGATTAAACAATCTAAATCCAGTCCCATTGGTTGAATAACCAATGAAAATCATCTTGTTGGATCTGTCATCAAGCTTTCTCCTTCCATGTGACATGACCATATGCAATACATCCAAAGATCTTTAAGTTAGTAACATCAGGTTTTGAATTAAACCATACCTGATAAGGAGTTTTGTCCTGAACAGCAGTGGTAGGGAATCTATCGATGATACAGACTGAGGTAGCCACTGCCTCAGCCCATAAATAGTTTGGTAACTTTCTTTCTTTCAACATACTTCTGGCCATCCCCATTACAGTTCTGTTCTTTCTTTCCACCACTCCATTATGCTGAGGAGTGTGTGGTTCAGTAAGCTCTCTTTGGATTGCATTATCTTGACAAAATGAGTTGAACTCGTTTGAACAAAACTCTCCACTCTGTCTGTCCTAAACACTTTAATAGAGCACTCACATTGTTTTTCAACCAAGGCTTTAAATACTTTAAACTTAGAAAAAGCATCAGACTTTTTTGCTAAGAAATAGACCCAACACATCCTAGAGACATCATCTATCAGCAGAAAATAGTATAGGCTATGACCCAGACTAGATACCTTCATAGGACCACACAAGTCAGCATGGACAAGCTCAAACCTCTTAGTAGCTCTCCAAGAAGTAGACTTGAATGGTTGTCGAATCTGCTTGCCCAAAATGCACCCTTCACACACACCTGAACCTCTGATCTTGGGCATACCAATCACCATCTCCTTGTCTCCTAAAATCTTTAAGTTCTCCCGGTTGATGTAACCATATCTCTTGTGCCATAGTTGGACAATATTGTTTGTTGTTGGGAGTGCTTGATTCAGTCTTAGAGGCATCTAACACAAACATGTTGTTAGTAGCAATGCTAATTTTCATTAGTTGAATACCTTGGTTCTATATAGTGCAACTTCCATTTTCAAAATATAGGGTATATCACTTTCTCATAAGTTGTCCCACACTGAGTAAGTTGCACTCAAGTGTGGGTGCATAGTAAACATCAGTTAGGAGTTTGTGACTGTTTGGACCTGTGTTGATCCTCACAGTTCCTTTTCCTTCAACACCCAAGGTGATCTTGTTACCCAACTGAACCCCTAATTTGAAAGTCTCATCAAGTTCTACAAAGCTGGATTTGGATCATGTCATGTGGTTAGAACAACCTGAGTCAAGGAACCATAGGTTCATTGATTCATGAGTAGAGGTAGTTTTATCCATCAATGAGAAAGGGGTCTCAAAATGGTCAATCATGGCCATAAAGAGGTGCTACTCTTCATTACCTGTATCTCCTGCTTGATTAGCTTGTTCAACAGCAATGTTTACCTGTGCATCATCATTATACCAACAATCTTTAGATAAATGCCCATATTTCTTACAAGTGTAACACTGTGGTACTTTGCTTCTATCAAGTGATGATCTTCCTCTTCCACGACCTCTAAATGCTCCACGTCCTCTGCCACGTGTGCCTCCTAGTCTATAGTTTTCTTGAATCACTTGCAATGTATGTTCGTCCAATTTTTCACCTTTTTCACTTGACCTGCTATTAAGCCTTTCTTCCTGTGACTGTAAAGAGCCTATTAGTCTAACTGGTGTAAGTTTAGTCAGATCAAAAGATACCTCAATGGATGGAACAATATAGTCAAACTTTGGTGACAAACTTCGAAGAATCTTCTCCACAATTGTTTGATCAGTCACCATTTCACCATAGGCCCTATTTTGACTGACTATACTCTTCACCTTGAAAAGTATTCACCCACAGTCTCTCCTTCCTTCATGGAAAGGTTTTCAAAGTCTCTACGTAGACCTTGTAGCTTAATGGCTTGAACTTGGGTGTCTCCTTGATAATCCATCTTGAGTATATCCCAACTTTCTTTTGCAGATTCAGCAGCAGCAATCCTAGAAAAGAGTTGATCATGCACAGCTTGTTGGATAATAGCCATGGCATGAGCATCCCTTTTCTTAAGATTCTTCAGTTTGTTGACTTCAGTTTCAGCATGGTTCAGTCCTTGTTCAACCAATTCCCAGAGATCACGAGATTTCAGGATTGTTTTCATACGAATACCCCAATGCTCATAGCCTTCCCCTTTAAAGACAGGAATAGGCATAGGAGCAGTGGGTAGAATGCTGGTTTGTTCAGCCATTGAAGGACAAATGATCACTTAGAAATGAATTGAAAATGAGAACACTCATGCTCTGATACCACTGTTGATATCAGAAGTTTTAATATGCTAACTAAGAACAAACAAACAAATGAATCAATCTCTCTGACTTTTTATTATTGCTATTGTGAATGAAAAGCATAAACAAGGAGCTGCTATTTATAGGCAGCATTACAACGGAATTAAACAGAAAATGCAACAAACTAGGAGTTATTCAAACTTGAAAATTAAACGTTAACAACTTGAACTGAAGCCAGAGATATCCGGAGACTGAATCAATATCACACATGTATGTGCATGAGAAAAGTTTGGATCATTTTTTAATATATTGTTCATATAACCATATCCATATGCAAGATCAGAAATGGACTTGGAACTCCATACCACTGTGCCTTGTGGATCACTGAGTACGAGCCCACGCCTATTAACAAGGTAAACTTTGGATGCTCTAGGCACTGTTGGACCATTTTTGGGATACCACACAATGGTCTTTTCACGTAATTTTTCATACCAGATGGATAACAAGTAGTCATCGGTGCCTTGAACTTGTCGGGAAACCGAAGGCAAATTCACCAGAAGATGAAAGCCATGCTGGGTTAATCGGGTTCGTTCACGGGTCGCGGGTCAGCGGGTCAAACGGGTCATCCGGTCATGGGTAAGAAGAGGTCCAAGGTTTGCCGAGTTTACAGGAGAAATCTTAGAAAAATGGACGTTAGTTAGTTGCTGAATAAAAGGAGTTGAACGTTGGAAAGTTGCTTTTATTTAGGAGATTTAGTACTTTTATTGTCATTTCTGTTATTCCATCATAGGCTATGTATGGCTATTTAAAGCTATCATTTGTTTCTATTTTTAATGAGTAGAGGTGTAGCAAGTTTACTCCAGTTCATTTGTTCTCTGCACCTTTTATTCTTCCAAGTTACATTCATTTATATACATACCTGAGGTTGAGTGTGTGTATAGAAGGGACCTGAACCAACAAGCCATGGTTTGGCATCAGGTGTAGCTGTGAGTGATGTACCAACAGGTACATAAACACTAGTCTGCTGTGCTGCTACAAAATGTAGCAAAATAGCTACAGAGATGAGACAACTTGGGACTAAGGCCATAGACAAATGATTGAATGGTTTACGGTAACAATAACAGGAGTATTTATTATATAAGGAACATGATTGATTTTAAGTCAACAAAAAACGGTTTTGTGGTCCACCTATCTACAGGAAGTCCTTTGTTGTAACAAAAGTTCCTTAGACCCTATGCTTCTGTGGTCTCATTTTCCCAGAAATCGTTTATGGTTCCCAGACAAATAATCTCAATGTCTCATACACGCAGGAAACATTGTCTCAACGTCTCATACACGCAGGAAGCAGTTAAACAACTTGTTTAAAATTTAGAATAAAAATCTATAAGATAAACCGCTTTTCGACATATTTAAGCCATTTATTACAACCTGCCAACGGATTTCACTCATTTAGATATGATTTTAAGTGTGTTAAAGTTATGGCTGATCTCTTTGACACAATAAATATATGGGCTGTTTTTATGAATCAACCTAGGGGTGTGCGTAAATGAGCTGAGCTTGAGCAAGCCATGGCCCAATCCTAAACCAACGCTCATTTAGTTATCAAGCTCAAGTCTGAGCTTCGCTTAACTATGCTCGCTAGCCTAAAAGAACTTGTTGTAGATAAATATTTTAGTTTTTATTTTATGTAATAAATATATAATTACATAAAAAGTATTACTATATATAAAATTATGGTAAATAAAATATATTTGTTATATATAAAAAGGTTATTATAAAAATATATAGATGTATATGTATACAAATAAAATAATTAAATATTCAACAAATAATCAAGCTTGACCAAATTATTAGCAAGCCGTCCTCGACCTTTAGACATAGAGCACAAAAAAAGAGAGAGCTCAAGCTCTTGTAAATTAAACAAGTCTAGTTCGAGCTTAGCTAAGCTCAGACTCAACTTGGCACATTTACACCTCTAATCCAACCCGCCTACCAGATACATTGACACCCTGGTTATCAACAACACGTAAACGAGTGGTTAAAATATTAGCTGGTGGTAGCTCAATTATTGATCATACATTGGACTATATGACTTAAGCTGTGTAATAAATTGGCCAAGTGTTCATTTCCCTATCTAAATCATCTGGGATAATAACAAAACTTAACATGAATGTCTTTCCACTTTATAGTAATATAACATCTATATGTCCTTTTCTTGGATCACTTCAGTTGTCATATATTTGGTGTCACTTTTCAAAAACCATAGCAATCTTTTGCACTTTTTAAAAACAACCCCTGAAATAAGAAATAATCAATTCTTCACTAACAAATTTGTCACAAAAACATAACAAATGTACATTGATACTTCTACTACAACAGAACAAATGGAGTCAACAATATATATATAACAAGTTACATAACGAAAGGGAACGGGCATGGAGGTTCGTTCACTTCAACAACGCCTTCAAGCATCTGGATTACCTTCCTCATAGTTGGCCTCAAAGAAGGATTTTCTTGTACACACCAAAGACCCACCATTAAAAAGCTTCTTAGCTTCTTAATATTATCTAAAGCCTCCGAATCATTCTCAACGAAAAGATCCAATCTCTTTTCTTGGTAGCAGTCCCATGCCCAATCAGTCAAGATTGCTGCATACTCGTCACCGCTTTCATTCTCCATCACACTCTTTCTACAAGAAATTATCTCTAAAAGCAACACACCAAAGCTATACACGTCGACCATTACTGTAACAGGAGTGTTCCTAAACCATTCAGGAGCGACATATCCTTTAGTTCCTCTTATTCCAGTATTCGTTCGACTCTGATTCATTGACAAAAGCTTTGCTAATCCAAAATCAGAAATCCGAGCATTGTAATACTCATCAAGAAGGATATTCTGAGGCTTTATGTCACAATGGATGATTTGTGTACTGCACTCTTCATGAAGGTATGATAACCCCTTTGCAGTGCCTAATGCAATATTGCACCGCGGGTTCCAACCAGGTCTCATGTCTCCAAAAAGAAAGCTTGCTAAAGTACCATTGCTCATGTACTCATAAACCAGTAGTCGTTCGTCACCATCATCACAAAACCCAAGCAGTTGAACCAAGTTTTTGTGATGAGTTCTTCCAATAGCATTCACCTCGGTTCTAAATTCCTTCTCACCGTCTTGAACCATTGTGTATAGTTTCTTAACTGCCACAGTCTTTGTCCTTATTACGCCTTTATACACTATTCCAAACGCCCCTTTTCCTAGTTCATCTTTGAACCCGTTAGTAGCTTTAAAAAGCTCTTTATACGTGAAACGAACCAGATTCGTTTCAACGCCTGGATCAAGTTGTCTAGTCTTATTATGGTATATTAGGAACATACCAGCACAAATCGCGACAATTAATAATAAGTTTACAAACACCGAAGTACCTAAGAGGGTTGATCCCACAATTATCAATCCTCGTCGATCATTTTTCGCCCTCGAAGGGGGAGGGCTTCCCGGAGGATTAATATCACCCTTTGGGAACTTCACAAAAGCTGTGACTCCAAGCGAATAATCAACCTTTCCATTAGAGAGTGGAAACTTCTTCTTCCAACACTTATTCCCTCTGTAAATCGCAACGCCACACAAACAATCATTCAAGCAGGAACTTTTGCAGTTGGTTTCACTAGTTGGGTTCATGATGACATAATCAGCGTATGGCCAATCAATATCATAGAGCTCGATGAAATCTAAAGCGTCCCCTGGGACCACCTTCTTGACAATATGGAAAGAAATTTGGTTTGCAGTCACCATATGGATTACTGGGATCAACCAAAGAAAACCCTTTCGGACACTCACACTTAGGTCGATTACCATGACTAAGGCTGCAAACATTGTTAAACCCGCAGGCCCCACTATCTTCAGTACCATGAAAACTAAGGCATATGTTTTCAGGATATGACCATACAATTCCCCAGCCTGAACTGTCAGTGGGATCTTTCGGGTGATAATATTGCGTAAAAACGCCATCAAAATCTAGAGTAACTCTATGGTAATAATCTCCAAATGGAAGTTCTTGTTTGGGAGTAAGATCATATCTTTTTCCATTTCTTCTCAGTATATACAAGTATCCTATTGAATCAAAGAACAACTGCTCACCAGCATTCGATTCATTTGCAGGATCATTGGTTTTAGTGGCATAATAATCAGCGTAAGCATAACCTGACGCCACATCTCGTGTATTAAGAACAAGGTTCCCGTCTTGAAGCAGACGAAGTTGGAACCTTCCTCGAGAGAAGTTTCCTTTGCTCGTTTTCGAATAAATAACTCCATTTCTCTCCAAAACCTGAGTTGGCAACATAGTATCTGCAGGAAAACTAAAACTTTCCCATATCTTGCCAGAACCGTTACCAAAAATCATAAAGTTGCCTGTATCGTTCATAACAGCATATGCCACATCCGAAACAATCCAGAAGTCCATACGTTTCTGCCTCGAGGATCGCTTAGTAGAAGCCCACTTCTATTAGTTAACTCAACTTTTGATCCTGCAGACACTGTTGCACCTCCTTCTGGATACCAGATAATGGTCTTTTCAGGTATTTTATCATACCATATGGATAACAAGAAGCCATCGTCGCCTTGAACTTGTTGGAAACCTAAGGCGAATTCACCAGAAGATGAAAGCCATGGCCTGGCATCAGGTGCTGCTGTGAGCGATGCACCAACGCGTACTGAACCGTCTGTTTGTTGTGCAGAAACTAAAAATGGTAGGAAAATAGTTAACAAAACTAGACATGAGACTCTTAGTCTTAGCATTGTAAAACAGTAAAAACTATAAGACGATAAAGATAAAGATAAAGATAAAGATAAAGATAGCGCGTCTAGTGTTTTATAACAAACACTAAGAGTTCTACTCCAACTGAATAACCTCTAGCAATGTAAATTATATTGACCAGTTTCTATTTTACTGATGGCTAACTATTAATTAATGAATAAATTAATCCAAATCATGTAACATGGCAACCTATAAATCGTTAATCACTAGTCAAAATTGTGAACAGGTGATGGAGACTTAAACCTAAGTTCCCACAAAAAGGGTTAACCATATTTTATGACTCGCGTGCATATATTCTGCAGAAAACACATCTGAATCGAATAAAAATTAGATGCATTTTCTCTACAAACCAAGTAACATCCTGATAATGGGTAAGCGAGCAACAAGCTGGGCCGCTATCCCTTTTTGAATCGCAAAGCCTATTCTACTGAATACAAACCCTTGATTCCTTGGGCTTTGCGAGTCACTATGGACCACCTTCTGCACCCGCTCCAAAAAGCGAACCGACTCAGGGGCCAGTGATCCAAATGTGTCGAAGGCAAACGGAATGAACACGTGATAATTCTCTAAACATTTGTCGCGTGCTTAGCAACCTTCCTAGCTTCTGCCTTCAAAACCGCCTGTCCCGAGACGAAGCCACTGTCTCTCAGCCCCACCAATGGGGACACTCCAGTGAGGTCGACGCATGAATCGTCTAGAGGGAAAAGAGGAATCATGAGCCGGTATTTGAGGATGGCTCTGTATTCAACTGCTGATTGGTTGCCCAAGACCTTCAATGGGCACAACAATCAAAAAATCCAGGGCATAAGCCCCCTTGAGACAAGCAAAAACTGCCTTTTGACGCAGGGTTATATCGAACTGCTTCTCCATATCTTTTACGTGTTTACCATAAAGAGCACTCGCCAAAGTTTGTTGAGGTTTCTTTGTTGAAAAGTAATCCGAAGTTCCCTCCTTTGCATGGCTTCATGCACGTGTTTAAGTTGTTGAATTTGAATGTGTCAATAAAGCCGTTTAAGGTTGTTGTGAGTTATCCAGGTAATCTGGATCTACCTAGTTACTAGGAGATTAGCCGTTTGTTTTCTGGTTATAAATAGGAGTCTTGTTAGTTGTTTCTTTTCATGTACTCTCAATATTATCAAAGTAACAAAGCAAAATTTGTGTTGCCATTTTGAGTGTTCATCCTTGTTTGTTATTTATTTGTTTTGAGTGTGCTCATACCAACACGTGGTATCAGAGCTGGTGAGATCTTGTTATTCAAAAGGCCAATATGATGAATCCTAATCACACAACACACACCCCTCTACCCATTTTCAAAGGCGAAGGTTATGAGCATTGGAGTGTGAGAATGAAGACCATAATCAGGTCCAAGGGACTGTGGGAAATGGTGAACCTGGGAATGACTGATCATGGTGAGAATCTTGAAGAAGCAAGAAATGAAGCCAAAAGAGATGCTCAGGCTCTTGCTGTGATTCAACAAGGAGTTCATGACTCCTTGTTCTCTCGCATTGCTAGGGCTGAAACATCTCAAGAGGCTTGGGATGTGTTGAAGAAGGAGTTTCAAGGAGATTCTCAGGTACAATCTGTGAAACTACAAGGTCTTAGACGTGAGTTTGAGAACCTTGCTATGAAAGAAAGAGAAGTAGTGGGTGATTACTTCTCAAGAGTAATGGCCATTGTGAGTCAACAAAGGGCTTATGGTGAAGAAGTTCCTGATCAGAAAATTGTTGAAAAAATATTGAGGAGTCTTACTGCTAAGTTTGATTATGTTGTGCCATCCATTGAGGTGGCCTATGATCTAAGCAGTTTGACACCTGTAAAGTTAATGGGCTCTCTTCAGTCACAAGAGGAGAGGTTAAATTGTAGATCAGGAGAAGTGAAGATTGGGGACAAGGAGAAATCAGATGCGCAGGCCCTGCAAGATTATCAACCCAATAGGAGGTTGTCATATAAGCAAAATGGCAGAGGAAGAGGAAGAGGATACAGTAGAGGAAGGGGTAAAGGGAGGTCAAATGATGATAGAAATAGAGGACCTCAATGATATCAATGCAACAGGTATGGTCATGTTAAAAGAGATTGCAGGTTTAATGATGAAGTTACAGCCAACACTGATGATGAGGAAGGGCCATATCTGTTCATGGCTCAAGTTTCTGAAGTTGTAGACAATCCCAGCTTGTGGTTTGTTGACTCAGGCTGTTCAAATCACATGACAAGTAGCAAGTCTAGCTTTGTGAATATAGATGAAACATTCAGGTTGAATGTTAAGCTGGGAGACAAAAAGAATCTGGCAGTGGAAGGAAAAGGTACTATCAAAATTAAAATGTCAAATGGCAGCTTCAAATACTTAGATGATGTTTACTATGCCCCTAATCTTGAATACAATTTAATGAGTGTGGGACAATTGATTAGGAAAGGGTATGCTCTAATTGTTTATGATGATGCTTGTTCAATCATCCACAAAGAAACTCAAGCTGAGTTGATGAGAGTGAAGCTTGCTGCTAACAGCATGTTTCCACTGGATGCTACTAAAGTTAAAGATGGTGGAGTGACAATGATTCATGAAGAGACAAAGTTATGGCATTACAGGTTTGGGCACCTGAATTCACAAGCTCTTCAACAGTTACACAACAAACAGATGGTCCTAGGCCTTCCACAGATGAAAGATTATGGCCAGTGTGAGGGTTGTGCTCTTGGTAAGATGCACAAGCTGCCTTTCCAGACAAGTTCTAAAAGAGCCTCACAACTGCATGAAGTAATTCACACAGATGTATGTGGAGCTATGCCTGTGAAAAGCCTTGGTGGAAGCAGGTATTTTCTATTATTTATTGATGATTTTTCAAGAATGACCTGGGTTTATTTCATAGAAAGGAAATCTGAGGTCTTTGCTAAGTTTAAAGTGTTTAAGGCCCTTGTTGAGAAACAAAGTGAAAAATATATTAAGGTGCTTAGAAGTGATAGAGGGGGAGAGTATTGTTCACATGAATTCAATTCATTCTATGAACTTCATGGTATAAAAAGATAGCTGACCACTCCCTACACCCCTGAACAGAATGGGGTAAGTGAAAGGAAGAATAGATCCATTGTGGAAAGAGCTCAGTGCATGCTACTAGCTAAGGGTATGCCAAGTTATTTTTGGGCAGAAGCAGTATCAACTATTGTGCACATTTTAAACTTGTCCCCTACAAAAGCTTTAGATGCAAAGACCCCTCTACACATATGGTTAGGAGAGAAACCTGAAGTTGAAGATTTAAGGGTGTTTGGGAGCATTGCATGTGGTTTGAAACCAGGCCAGCTGAAGCATAAGTTTGAAGCTACATCTGCCAAGTGTATCCTGGTTGGTTCTTCTTATCCCTCAAAGGGATATAGACTCTATAATCCCATCAACAAGCAGATTATTAGCAGAAGAGTCATTAAGTGTTTTGAAGATATGCAATGGGATTGGTCCCAGGTGAAGAATGAGCAGAACAAACATCTATGGGACCTTAGTGTGTTTGATGCACTAATTGATGTTGGAAATGACCATGATGCCCCTGAAGAAGAAACAGCAGCAGAAACATCTTCCACTAGCCCTGGGAATCAAAGTGCAGGAAGTCAAGGTGAAACAAGTAATGTTGCAGGATCATCAACTCAAAATCCTGTAGATGCTAAAGTGGATGCATCCTCAGCTCTTATAAAGACCGTCTCTCACTGAAGTCTATGAACAAACAACTCCTATGGAGGAGTACATGGTATGTGAATTTTCACTGAATATTTGTGATCCAATGTGTTTTGATGATGCAGTGCTAAAGAAAGAATGGAGAGATGCAATGACAGGAGAAATTAATGCAATAGTGAAGAATGATACATGGCAGCTAGTTGATGCTCCTGAAAATAAGAACATAGTTGGCTTGAAGTGGCTGTACAAGACAAAAGTGGGACCAACTGGTGAGATAGTGAAGTATAAGGCCATATTGGTTGCAAAGGGCTATTCTCAAAGAAAGGGTGTTGATTTTCAAGATACATTTGCAACTGTGGCCAGATTCGAAACCATTAGAACAGTGTTAGTTGTTGCAGCAACCCAAGGGTGGTTTGTTTATTAGCTTGATGTCAAGTCTGCCTTCCTAAATGGCAAACTTGAAGAAGAAATATATGTTGAACAACCAAGAGGTTTTGAAGTAGAAGGGAAGGTGGAGAAAGTGTACAGGTTGTATAAGGCTTTATATGGTCTTAAGCAGGCTCCAAGAGCCTGGTATGCCAGGATTGATTCCTATTTTGTTGGCCATGGATTCACTAGAAGCTACAATGAGCCTACCTTGTATGTGAAGAAAGATGATACAGTTGGAATCATCTATGTCTGTCTTTTTGTTGATGACATAATTTACACAAGTTCCGGTAATGATCTTCTTCAAGAATTCAAGCAGGGTATGATGAAGGAATTTGAGATGTTAAACTTAGGATCTCTCAAATTCTTTCTTGGACTTGAGGTTCATCAAAATGAAGAAAGAATTTTTATAGGGCAGAGTAAGTATGCTGAAGAACTACTTGAGAAGTTTGGTATGATTGGATGTAAGGCTGAAGATACTCCAATGAATGCTAATTTAATGAGAAGCATAAGAAAAATGATCAGGCAGAATCAGTTGATGCTTTGAGGTACAGAAGTCTGATAGGGGGTCTTATGTATTTGCAGCATACAAGACCAGACATTGGTTTTGCAGTCAATGTCTTGTCTCGGTTTATGCAAGTTCCAAGTAAAATACACTTTGGTGCAGCCAAGAGGATCCTCAGATATGTTGCAGGCTATTAAGTTTGGATTAGAATACAGGAAGAATAAGGAGGTCAAGTTAGAAGGTTTCATAGACAGTGACTGGGCTGGATGTTTAGATGACAGGAAAAGTGTGTCAGCTAATGCATTTACGGTTGGAAGTGGTGTAATCTCATGGAGTACTAAGAAGCAGTAGTCAATTGCTTTGTCAAGCACTGAGGCATAGTATATTGCAGCCACTGGAGCAACTTGTCAGGCTATTTGGTTAAGGAGGATCTTAGATGATCTCTATGTGCATCAAGAGGGGGCCACAATCATTTGGTGTGATAGCAGATCTGCCATACATTTATGGGAAATTGGATTTTAACACCCTGAACTATTGACAATTTGCCACTGACACACTGAACTACAAAATTGACCAACACCGCACTGTACTTTTAACTTATTGGCCTATATCACCCTCAGACTAACCATGGTTAATTTTTTGCTGACGTGGCATGGTGACGTGTCCATTTTTGCTGACGTGGCAGGTGATGTGTCCATGCCACGTCAGCTTATTTCCCATGCCACGTCAGCAAAAATGGACACGTCACCATGCCACGTCAGCATAAATTAACCATGGTTAGTCTGAGGGTGATACAGGCCAATAAGTCGAAAGTACAGTGCGGTGTAGTTCAATTTTGTAGTTCAGTGCGTCAGCGGCCAATTGTCAATAGTTTAAGGTGTTAAAATCCAATTTCCCTACATTTATCAAAGAATCCAGTTTTATATGGTAAGTCAAAACATATAGAGCTCAAGCATCATTTTATCAGGGATAT
Source organism: Ambrosia x helenae (assembly GCA_030844895.1). NCBI lineage: Eukaryota > Viridiplantae > Streptophyta > Magnoliopsida > Asterales > Asteraceae > Ambrosia > Ambrosia x helenae. The sequence goes on along the minus strand of CM061225.1, from coordinate 14,557,789 downwards.
GGTAGCTCAAAATCAAGTGGTTATTGAATTTTGTGGAACTGATGATCAAGTTGCTGATGTGCTAACAAAAGCTGTGAACAAGGAGAAGTTTGAAAGGTTCAGGTTCATGCTTGGAATGAGGGAACTTGAATTAGGAGGGGGTGTTGAAAAGTAATCCGAAGTTCCCTCCTTTGCATGGCTTCATGCACGTATTTAAGTTGTTGAATTTGAATGTGTCAATAAAGCCGTTTAAGGCTGTTGTGAGTTGTCCGGGTAATCTGGATCTACCTAGTTACTAGGAGATTAGTTGTTTGTTTTCTGGTTATAAATAGGAGTCTTGTTAGTTGTTTCTTTTCATGTACTCTCAATATTATCAAAGTAATAAAGCAAAATCTGTGTTGTCATTTTGAGTGTTCATCCTTGTTTGTTTTTTATTTGTTTTGAGTGTGCTCATACCAACATTCTTGGAGGCAGTCTCCTTATCAGTGAAACCGCCTAGATCAAGGTCTGGGAGAGTTTTTCCAATATTGCCAAGCACAAGGGAGTAGTTAGGGTCCACCCTCACAACACCAGCGCTTCGCAGTATGTGGTCCTGCAATTTCCACGACTGGGCCCTGGACGCCACAAAAGCATATGCGGAGACGTCCTCCACCGAGACAAGCCCTAAGCCCCCGCAAAGCATATGGAAGGAAGCCAACCTCCTCTGGAGGTCCCCAAAATGTGGTCCCCCGCAGACAACAATGTCTTCAACTGCCCCTCGCATGCCTGCATCAAAGATAGATACAACCTCTTTTACTTTCTTCGAACCATTGCATGTCGGCCAAAAAATCTCAGTTTTCTGAATATTAAGCCTAAGCTCTAGAGACTCCCCCTCTGAACGAATAATGCCCAATGCCATAGCAACTTCCTCAGCCTTACCAATGGTAGTGCCCTAGTCCAGATACCAAGCATGGAAGAGCAAGGGACAGGCGTCCCGCACACATAAAATGAGCGAATGGAGGACTAGCGCAAAAAGAAGGGGGCCAAGGGGGTCCTCTTACTGCACCATGTAGTAGCCCCAATATGAGTATAGCCAGAGACCCATCAGAATGGAACGCACTTAGAAACCTGTTACGCTGTGCAACATAGAATTCAATAGAGATTTTTTTTTCAAATCAACGAAATTTTCATTAATAAAGGGGCATATTAGGAGACGAAGGAGACCTTAATTCAGATCATATTCTCAAACAAACTCAAAATCAACAAATAAAATGAATTCTTTCATATTAACTAGGTATGTCAAAATCTAACTTTTCTTTTTAAACATCCAACCAAGGTAACCCTAAGATGAAAGGTCACTCACGTCCACAGTAGAAGACTAGCACTGAACCAAGTTCCTCACAAACCTCAGGGAAACCAATAGACCCTGAAGGCGGGCATGGCATAATGGGTTGGGCAGGTCGGGCAACACTCCAAGGCCCAAATCTTGGGGAGCCCGAAATTAAAAATGAAATTGATCTTTTATATATATTTTTAATTTTTATTATAATTTTAAGCTTTTATAATACACTTGATTTTCACTACTCGTCCAGAGTCCAAAGATTTTTTAGGATTATCGGTGACGGCCCTTTCCAAAAGCCCAACCTAATGTGTAGAACCCGTGGCTAGCAAGGGCGAAGCATAGCGAAGGCCCGCCCTGGCCATTTTTTTAGTGCGTGGCGAAATTCTGTGATTTTCGTAGGTGATTTTTATATGAATTAAGTCCGGCCCCCAACGATTTGATCTTTCGGCCCCTACCAATTGGAAAAAAATTAGTCCGGCTCCCGCCGATTCGATCTCCAAGCTTCACCACTAATGGCTAGTCCATGACATGTGGCCCGTTTACCTGTCTGTCACTTGTAATTGGTTGTTTTTTATTAAAATGATACATATAACTTCCAAGAAAAAAAATTCATCAGGATATAGATGAAGAATCATAACTGATGGCGTGAATACGTGATACAGTAATAATGATTCATGTGAATGTGCAAAAAGGAAGAGTGTGCCATAGTATTAACAAACCATCACCGTTAATGAAATTCTGTGTTGAGTAATCTTTTTTTAACGGCTAAATTTGCACACCATAAGGGATTGAACCCTGACCTTCTACTGTTCTAAACCTTATCTAACTCAGCCAGCAACATCATTGGACTATTCCTAATAGGTCTCTCTGCAGTAATAATGATTCAGTGAAAGTGTACGTCTATTAATAAATCGATTAAAATTATGACCAATCTTTTTGTTTGTAAATAATTTGTTTTTTTAGAAAAGTTGGTGACACTACATCTATATATATCAATATCTATATCTAGTGGAAGTATAGGAAGAAAACCCCCCAAATGAAAAAACTCTAGGAAACCCATCCTTTGGCCCATGTTATTCCACATCATCAAAGACAATTTCACCTTATATTATATTAAGAAGGGCACAATGGACAATTTAACTCTACCCCTTCTCTCTCTCTCCATATATATATATATATATGTTTCCCCCCTATCTCTCTTCATTTTATTTTCAAATTCAAATCAAATCACCCTCCTCTCTCTACCTTCCCCTCTCTCTGTCTCTCTAAAACCACCACCACCACAACCACCACCACCACCACCACCGCCACCACCTACCATAACAACTTCTTCTCCATTTCCGTTCAAACGAAACGGAGAATTGAAAGGAAACAGAGCGGCTATGAAAAAAAAACATTGATAATATCAAGAGCAACAACAACAAGCTTAACAAAGGGTTTAACTGCGTCCATCTGATCAAGTCCCTGAAAATCACCTTTACCGAAGTCGTTTTGCTCACACGATCCAGAAATCATAACCATGGGCCAAGTATTAATAAAAGGCGTTGGAGAGACCGGCTAGATCGTGGACACAACTGGGTCCAGAAACGGTTAACAGGATACCGGGTCAACCGGTTAAGTAGCCGTAGGCAGAGGTGGCGTAACGGGCTGATTGTTCGTTGTGGAAGGCGTAACCGGTTGATTGTTCGTTGGGTGTCATCTTTATTAACAGGTTCGTTTCAGATTTGATGTTCTTGGTTTCTTGAAATTTTTAATTTTGCAGTGGGTTTCATATTTTGATGTTGTTTGATTGAAATGTGTGATCTATTTTGTTGGTTAGTGGCCACTGTCTTGGAAGATCGGAGGTATGTGATTTGGTGTGAACCTAACCTGACTTTAAACATTAGATGGTTTGGTTTTGTGTTTGAACTAGTTAATGAAACCAATATTAAAATCAAAAGAAAAATGGTGATGTGGACGATGCATTGAACAATAATAATGATAAAATTAAAAGAAAAAAATGGGGATAAGATGAGGCTTTTCCAAAACAATATTATGTATAATATTAAATCTTTTTGATTTTTTTGTTATGTGTAAAAAAAACATGGCTCAACGGACAATAATAATGATAACATTTTTTCGGGATGGTTTTTGGTTGCATACCAAGTGTTTGATCAAATGCTTGAATGAAAATGTTATTATTGTTACACATGACATTTTTTGGGATGGTTTTTGGTTGCATACCAAATGTTATTATTGTTACACATGACACTATTTTAGGACGATAACATTTTTTTTTCGCTTTTTATGTATATATATTTTTTTAAAACATTTGACTTATAAAACTGGGGGCATACAATATGTTTGAACCACTTAAAATTGGGTAAGTAGCTTATTTGTGTCAAGTAGGAACCACTTAAAATTGTACCGTGATTTTAGTCAACCTTTTTAATGTTTTCGTTGTGAATATGAGTATTACCTAGATAACATATGTTAAGACGTGTGTTTAAAACTGAGCCATACAATATGTTTTGAAAGAGACCAACTAACGTGTGATGCTATTTTTTGCGATCCGAGTCTTGTATGCTCACACACGTTAGTGATGCTAACACATGCTAGTATATGCCCAACTAACAGGTGTTAGGGTCTATATGACATACGTTATTTTCGGTAAAACATATGTTTTAGAATATGCTAACACATGCTACTGATGTCTTTTATTATATTATTATATATTTCATTAATATGAGGATAATTTTTTGGTATATGCTAACACATGTTAGTGATGCTAACACATGCTAGTATATGCCTAACTAACAGGTGTTAGGGTTCATATGCCCAACTAACAGGTGTTAGGGTCCATATGACATACGTTTATTTTCAGTAAAACATATGTTTTAGAATATGCTAACACATGCTACCGATGTCTTTCAGTAAAACGTATGTTTATACACATGTTAGTGATGCTAACACATGCTAGTATGCCTAACTAACAGGTGTTAGGGTTCATATGACATACGTTAGTATATGCCCAACTAACATGTGTTAGGGTTCATATGACATACGTTATTTCAGTAAAACATATGTTTTAGAATACAATACACATGTTAGTGATACTAACACATGCTAGTATATGCTAACTAACAGGTGTTAGGGTTCATATGACATACGTTAGTATATGCCCAACTAACATGTGTTAGGGTTCATATGACATACGTTATTTTAGTAAAACATATGTTTTAGAATACAATACACATGTCAGTGATGTCTCATTATGTGTTTTGGAGAGCCCAACTAACACGTGTTATCTTTTTTTGTAGGTGAAGAGATGTTTTGTGTTAAAGATGAAGATGAGTATCAAGAACGAAGCATAGCTAGATCTTTTTTATGTTGTTATGATAATTTTTTTTGAAAATTCACAAATAATTATGTTTGTATGAATCGTTTTTTGATATGTTTTATTGTTCATTGTAATGATCGTTTTTATCATTTCTTAAATAAATACACATTTTATGTATTCTTTTATTATGTTCTTTTAATATATGTCTGCTAACACATGTTAGCAATGTCTCCAACGAGGTCAGAATTTTGTATCACAACACTAACGTACGTTAATATTCGTGCTGGAAAAAGTGCTATAAAGTAGGAGAGAGGTGACTTGACAAGTGTCAAATCAACCTTTTTAAACCTAGGATTTAGAAAATTAAAGTGGCCCACTTGCTTATTTAAGATTACCTTAATGCCCTTATTCCAATATTTTATTAAAGTGACCCACTTGGTTTTGATTATTAAATACAAATTAATTAAGGACCATTGATCAAACTTGATCAATGGTCACCATAGGGTTTACAAGGTTTTTCCAATAGATAGAGTTTCCATATTATCCACACCCTCTATATCTATATCTATATATATATATATATATATATATATATATTGCAAAGGGATTAATCTTATATGTCATACTCTTATGCAATCTCTCTTTTGAGAGATGCCACATAGGATGTGATGTGACAAGTGTAAACCAATTAAAAAAAAAGAATAAATATGATTTAAACCAATCTATTATAATCTTTAATCTAATATATTAAATGCCTAATCTACTAAATTTAAATATTAAAACTTTACATTTTTTTCTCTCATGTTTCCCCCCATAACTTTTAAACGTTAATATATTTTATATACGTGATTTTTTAAAGAAAAAAATTACACCAAATTAACGAGCGCTTTATTATCTTTCCAACGAGTACCATAGTGCTATATAAAAATCGGAGAAAAAATGATTATTTTTTGTAACCCGACAGGTATTGTGTCGGGTTTGGGATTAGTTTAAAAAAATTGTGGGTTTGGGTCGGGTCTGGGATTAGGTGATACCCGACCCGATTACCCGAAACAACATACCCAAATTCCCGAACTATATACCCGATCATATACCCATGAATTTTTTAACGCATCACATAACCCTTAGACTAATACGTTCGATATTTCAATAATTCACTTTTTTTCTTATTTCATGTTAGTTCTTTTTAGAATGATCGATTACAAACTTCCGAATTCATTTGTAATGGCACTAGATTTATACACCGGCGCAAAGATTCGTTTTTTATATTTGAATATGATAACTTATGGTAGAGATTTGTTTAAAATAATAATAATAATAATAATAATAATAATAATAATAATAATATATTTTATTATGTCATATTAAATATTTCAACCCGGGACGCTCCCGGAATAAAAACTAGTGTATACTATATTAGGGTGGATCATAATGTCATTAAACTTCGGTCAATCATAAAGTGTCGCCTACATCATATTTTATCTCGCCATCATTAAATTACTAGCAGCACCCAACAGACCATTCGTTATGGTCTCACGCCCCTGGTGAGGTGGCATTTCACCGGCATGAAGCAACGTCAAACACCACCCTTCGGGGCTTTACCACGGCGTGAAGGAGGGCGTGAGTAGGGTAATGGCACAATGGGTATTGGGTTGTCTAAGGTTCCATGCAGATACAAAAAAAAAAAAAAAAAAAAAAAAAAAAAAAAAAAAAAAAAAAAAAACCCGTCGAAACTATGTTTAATCTCCATAGTGGGTGGAATTAGGGGCGGACATTTGTTGGTGCTTAGCTCGTTTACAAATCGAACCGAGCCGATCAGCTCGTTTACAGCCAAGCGGAAAATCGAGCGGGCATTTTCCGAGCAAATTCCAAGTGAGCAATGAGCGATCGGCGAGCAAGGAGCGATTTGAACAGCCCTAGGTGTATGTAAAGAGCATGCACTGGGGTGTTTTATGACAGAAGGTTTACAACTAAATTTAATCCGAAATTGTATAGATAGCAGTTAGACCTGCGGTTTTGATGGGAAAATTGTTGGGCCGTCAAGTAGACACAAACACGTGAGATGGAGGTAGCAGATATGAGGTGGATGTGTATGCACACAAGGCTAGACACGATAAGAAATTAATGAGGTATGTAAGGAACGGATAATGATGGCTAGTATATCAGATAAGATAACGAATTGGTGATTGAGATGGGTTGAGCATGTGCAATGGAAGCAAATGATGGCCCTAGTTAAAGCAATGGAAACTCACACTATAGAGGGAGGGAGAAATAGAGGGATGCCCAAATTAACTTGAAATGAGAGGACTAGTCAGGATTTGGTTGAGTTATACCTTCTATTGGGACATGATTATGAATCCATAGTACTGAACTAGTGGTGCTTATACCAATGCGATATTCAACTTCAATTAATTAGGCCTTGTACGTTGCTTATTTGAGTTTCATCACATGGGACATCAGACAAAATAAACAACCATTGTTAAATACATAGCCATACTTATTGACGTCTCGATCCACACTAAATAGCGTGTTCATGTGAAGTCGAAAGTCACTGTCGATTACTAGTCCCGTGTTAACATATGGTGTCATGTAGACAACGAAGTATATGTACAAGAGCCTTGTGAACAATCACTAATTTTCCGCCTCAAAGTTTATTTGGCGTGCCTACTGCCTAAGTAGTGTCAAATGAATCCAATACAAATAAGGGCATATGCACAAGCAAGCTCTCTCACTCCACTCTTACATTATCTTCCTTCTCATCATCTCCTGTATGTGGTTGTTCGTGGCCACAAACATTACATCTCCCAATCAACATCCCACCATATCCCTTCCAGCTACGCATAAGTTGACCAACAAACGCTTGCATTATACGTGCTCTAACATAGTCACACAGATCATTGCACTTCAAATATTTCAATATAACAATTCATGTAATAGTGTTTTTAGCATGTAATTGTTAGATCTATATAACAATTTATAAATATTGTTGTGGTCATGGACAGATGGACCTCGTATATGTTGTTGGGTTTAATCTTGATTTAATTATTTGTTTAATGTGTTGTTTATCGCATAAGTCTAGATAGGTTAGTTGGTATGTTTATCTAATTAGAAATCATGTTTTGAGTAGGATAGGTAACTTGATGATCAAGTTTTGTCTAGTATAAATAGGTTTCAATGCTTTGTTATTTTGTGTGGTGGTTTTATTTAATAAAATAAAAAGAATTGTGAGTGTGTTTCTCACAAAATCCGGTTGTTTGTTTGTGTTTGTAACCCGATTGCTCCAACATATGTTGTGTGGGGTCAATTGACCCCGTAATTTTTTATTTTCATAGGTAACGTATATGATGTTTTTGAATATATACATACATACATAATACGTGAGAAAAACAAAAAGAAATGAGTATTGAATTTGATTAAGTACTTCAATTGTTCTTCCACTATTTGTATAAAATCACGCGCGTTGCGCATTTTACAATCGAGATTTAGATGAGGTGTTAATCAATCAATGAATTATACAATCGAGATTCCATTTTATGTTATTTATATTAATAGTATATAATATAATAAATTTTTTTAATAAAATAATATGAATAAAATAATAGTATATAATATATTAATAGTGTATAATATAATAAAGTTTTTGAATAAAATAATAGTATATAATATATTAATTAGTAATGAGCATACATGGCCAAATACCGATCCCGTCCCGATCCCGATACCGTACCGAACCGAGTGGTTTCGGTATCGGTACCCATATTTATGGATTTTCAGTTTCGGTATTATCGGTATCGGTACGGGATCGGTATGGTATCGGTATTGTCGGGATCGGTATAAAAAGTTTTTGAATAAAATAATAGTATATAATATATTAATTAGGGATTAGCATACAAGGCCGAATACCGATCCCGTCCCGTCCCGATCCCGATACCGTACCAAACCGTGTGGTTTCGGGATCGATATCGGTACTCATATTTATGGATTTTCGGTTTCGGTATTATCGCTATCGGTACGGGATCGGTATGGTATCGGTATTTTAAGGTAAAATACTGATACCATACTGGTACCGTACCAATACCGAACCGATATCGTACCATTCGATATCGGTATTGTCGAGATCGGTATAATATATTAATAGTATTTAATATAATATATTAATAGTATATAATGTAATAAAGTATAAATAAAATAATAATATAAATAAAATATTATTAATTTTACTATTCATTTAAAACACTATTTAAATAAGTTGTAAAATTAATATATTATATATATATATATATATATCTATACATATAATAAACCAAAGCCATTTTAATGACATGTCACTCAAAGAGGCATTCTCTTCTTTGAGTGTGCCATGTGTCATCCCATGTGGCATTGAGATATTTTAGGAAAAAAATAATTTAAAAACAAAATTGGATTTTTCACCATCATGTTTCCTCCCATAATTTTTAAACGTTAATATCTTTAATATACGAGATTTTTTAAAGAAAAAAATTACACCAAATTAACGAGCGTTTTATTATCTTTCCAACGAGTACCATAGTGCTATATAAAAAACGGAGAAATTTTTTTGTGGGGGTTTTGTTCATACAAGAAAAAAACACAAAGTATTTAGGTAAATCATTAATCATGTATAGACAAGTCACTAATTATGTTTAAATCAGTAAATATGAATTTTTTTTCAACCAGAGCCGAATACGTTAATAGAGTTATACGTTGTTTTAAGTTAGGTATCAATATTAGTATGTTAGAGTTGTACATTTGTTTAGTCTTTAGGATATGTGTTAATATTAGAGTTACATTAAAGTTCTACATTCTTTTAGGTTAGGTGTTAGCATTGGAGTTGTACATAGTAAATTTGTTTTAGGTTAGATATTAATATTAGAGTTATACATCAGTGTATTTCATATGTAAAATTGATGTATCATATTAAATTTCTCAACCCGGGACGCTCCCGGGGTATAATCTAGTATATATATATATATTAAAGAGCATGGTCGGTGGATCATGCTCTATAATCACCCTTCAGCTTTTTTAAAATGTCAAAATTAGCCCCTTAAGTTTCTAAGTTGACAAAACCAACTTCCTAGGTTGATAAAAATGACTCCCTTAGTTCCTAGCTTGACAAAAAAGACCCTTTTAGTTTTTAACTTTTTTTAACCCCAAATTTTTAACATGTAACCCATTCTACCTATAAACTTCTTAGTAATGTCAAAAGTAACCCTTCAACTTTTCAAATGTCATTTTGTCCCCCTTCAAATTTCTAAAGTTTCGAGCTTACCGTAAACTAATTATTATGTTTTTATTTTATGGATGTGTTGGTATAAAGTCAAATCCTAGTTCGTCTACGCTTTAACTTTTTTTTAAACGAGCTAGGTCAATTATAAAATGTTACGTTTTGATGGAGTCAACTCAAATATAAAACGTTTTCATTCGACGGTCTAAATTCGTGTTGTCTACGTTTATGACATAAACTATGTTTGGAAACGTGTCGGCTAAAATATAAAACAGTTTTTTTGACGGTATAGATTCGAGTTACATACGTCTTTGATTTAAATTGTGTTCGAAAACGTGACGGCTCAAATATAAACGTTATCATTTGACAGTATAACTTAATATGCATGGTCGGTGGCACATGCCACCCACAAAAAAGACAAAAAAATAATTGAACTTCTAGAAATGATAACAATAGCCCTTATACTTTTAAAGTTTACATTTACATTTTTTATTTTTTTTTTTAAAACTTAAAATAAATGTTATTTTCACCTCTTCAGTTTCAACTTTTCAAACTTACACTCCATACTTATATTCTTTAGCTTCAAAGAAAAAAAAATTCTCACTTAGTTATTTTTATCTATGTGTCGATATAAGTTCACGTTTCAACGTAAATTTCTTCAGAAGCGAATGCGGGCAAATATAATGTGTTTCAATGTTTATATTTATGTACGTTTTTAGTTGGTCTACATTTTAACATTTTAATTTATGTGTCTGTATAAATTCACGTTTCGATATAAATTCTTTTTCATGAACGAGTCTGGTTAAATAAAATTATTTTCTGTTTGTCTACGTTTTAATTTAAACAGTGTTTGGAAACAAGTCAGGTCAAATATAATACGTTTTCATTCGACGACATAAATTCAAGTTATTGTACATTTTGATGCCGCTAAGTTTTGATGCAAAGGTCCGGGTGGTGTAGTGTTAGGTGGACCCATCACTAAACGGACCAACCCCAGTTCGATTCCATTTCTTCGGTAACCGCAATGCTTTAAATCAAATACGTCAAAACACGTGTTTTCGTATGGTAAAGGCATCACATAACATGACACTGTTTAAAGCGTCGCCGCCGCAACGCGCGGCATACGGCCATAATCTAGTTGTAATGGTTATTAAACGATAAAACATTATTTAACGTGGTTACGGTTACATTAACAACTATCATAGCCCTTAGTTTCACCATTTACTATGAAAATTATCATTCTGTATGTAACCCGACCTAAATATTCGGGAACCAAGTTAAAAGACATCCGAGAACAGAAAAAACCAATTCCGGTACATAAAAATCTTGTGTCTGCCTCTAATCGTGGTTTATTACTTTAGTTATCTTTTGCATTGTGGCTTAACGTCACCTTCCATGTCATTCTTAAACGATAGGGGTGTATAAAAAGCTCGCGACTCGAGGCTCGCTCGAAACTCGCTCGAAAAAAGCTCGGCTCGAAGAGGCTCGTTTTGTTTTCGAGCCGAGCCGAGCTGGCTCGTTTTGTAATCGAGCCGAGCTCGAGCCAGGGTGTTCAGCTCGTGGCTCGGCTCGATGGCTCGACATATGGCTCGACTTAAGCTTGTGTAATTTAGAAAAATAAAAAAAATATACATGATAAATAAACCATAACTTAGAAAAATAAAAAAAATATACATGATTATGTGTAATTTTATTTAATTTTATTGTTTTTTATTTAATAAATATTTGTAAAAAAATAAAAAAAAATATATCGAGCTGGCTCGAGCCAGCTCGAGCTCGGCTCGAACATTTACGAGCCGAGCTCGAGCTCGACTTTTCAGCTCGATTAGAAAAACGAGCCGAGCCGAGCTGGCTCGGTTTAGGTTCGAGCTCGAGCTCGAGCTGGGCCTGGCTCGGCTCGACTCGGCTCGTGTACAGCCCTATTAAACGACCCCACTCACCGTGCCACAATAGTTAGGAGGCGGACAGCCTAATAACGTCTGTGAGAAGTTTTTCTACGAGGACAACCAAAAAACAACCACTCATTTTTTTATTTAATTTTTAATTAAAACACAACATAACAGCTAAAGAGAATGTTAGATTAAACCAATTGTCTACGTATCATGAATGTAACAAACGTTATGTTAAACAAAAACACAATCATAATCATAGATAAACTAGTTACAAATATATATTGTGTTAATTGTTACTTAAATCCCCATTATGTGTTTATGTTTATAAAAAGGGAAAATCACAATTTTAGCCCGTTGACCAACCGAACTACCAGAATAGCCCATTTCCATCTCTTTGGAGAGACGGTACACGGCTCCCAAGACGTCTGAAACGTCTCCTGAGAGGCTTTTGGTTACATCCAATAAAAGACCACCACGTGTCCCGAAAAGTCTCCGGTGGGCCATTGAAACGTCTCCGGAGACATGTATGTGTCGCCAAGACGTCTCCAGTGGGCCTTTGAAACGTCTCAGGTACCGGTTCGGCTTCCCACTTAATGAACTCAGCTGACCCACTTGAGATGTCTCCGACCTGCAAAAGACGCTACCGGAGACGTCTTTTGCAGGTTTTGACACGTCTCTGGTGACGGCATGCACTGCCGGAGACGTCTCCGATGATTTGAAGTGTGAGACGGCACCAAGTCGTCTCGGGAAGTGTGAGACGGTACCAAGTCGTCTCAGGAATTGTGAGACGGTACCAAGTCGTCTCGGGAATTGTGAGATGGCACCACGTCGTCTCGGGAAGTGTGAGACGGCACCAAGCCGTCTCATTCCACTAAACCGTCAACAGCCGTTATATATAAATGCCCCACTTCATTTCACGAAATTTATACCCCTTTCCCTGATGTGTTCTAAAGATTTAGAAATCCTTTATAAAAATTTTAAACCCTTATCTGTTTTTGATTCTCATGACATTTTTAAACCCTTCGCTTTTCAAACCCAAGCCTACCGCCTCATGTAAACATTCTCCGATTATATTTGGATAGTTGTTACATCTGCATAAAACTACTTGGATCGTTGTTACATCTGCACGTGGGTTAACCCGTGTAGAATGCAACTTCGGTCTGGTAGTTTATAATGTTGGCGAGTTCATTGACCTCCCAGATCTACATCATGCCCTGCTGGAACATCTTTCTCACACGTGTGAAAAGACGTTGGTGGGGGTGGTTGGGAGAACTCGTCATTTTCCTTATACACCGATTGTAAACCTTTTTCCGTACATTCTTTAAAAAAGCAACGGATGATGAAGATGAGACTGGACAGTGGGTATAAAGCACACTGGGAACTATTGTTACATAAAACGAGGATTGAAAGACTTTTATAGTGAAATGTTTTGAAGCAACGGATACGTCTCGGTGGTCGAAACAACGGATACGTCTTGGTGATCGACGTATGCAACGAGGATTGAAAGACTTTTATAGTGAAATGGTTTAATCTAATGTTTTTTTTTTTTTTTTTTTTTTTTACTTTTAATGTAACTTTTTTTAATGAAATGTTTATTTTTCCTTATATATTGTTTGACTTCTAAAAATATACATAATACATAGAACTGAACCGTTTTTTATTAACGGGCCGATAAGTTGTTTTTTTAACGGGTTGGTAAGTTGCTTTTTTATTTAAAATACTACTTTTAACCGATTGTTTAATATTGTTTTGTTATTTTAACCATTTGTTTAATGTTGTCTTATTAATTTAACCAAATTGTTTTAATATTGTTTAAATTTAATTAAAGAATAAACATAAACAAGAACATAAAAACATAAATTCATTAATATTTAAACATAACATTAAAATTAAAATACATTAAAACAAAGAAAAATAAACTTAAGGTTGGCGCAACAATTGCCATGCCTCAACATAGTCGAAAATGCTGCCGTATCGAGCCTCCTAGTCCACATGAGTGAACTCGATAGCCAACTCATGATCGAGGTCCTGATCCTCCTTGACCGTGCGCTCGTAGATGGTGGTCCACCTATCACACTTAATGTTGAGATCGGCCCACTTCAGCTAGAGGTTTGCGATGGTCCTGTCGTTTGTGCCAACATGCTGGTTGAAATCGCTCAACATGCGTGCCCAGAACCCCTTCGGGGGTAGGCCGAGCCCGAGGCCCTCGGTAGTTGTTGTATAGCCGAGTCGTTTGTGGCGTCTTGGTAGCACACCACCAACGCAATCTCTTATTCCTCGGTCTAGCGACTCATCTTTGTGTAGAGTGTGGGTGTTTGTTTTTTAAACTGTGGTAAAGTGTGAGTTTTAACCCCACGGTTTGATGTGTTTATGTACAAAACTTTGGAACGATTTCCCATTCACAATTTAATTTTACTGAATTTTTGGAGGGACGGTTGTAATAGTGTGAAATTAATCATTATTAACCGGTTTAAAATTTTACACCGTGTGAAATTTAAAAAACAAAAAAAGCTTAGATATTTAAATGAAAATAAATAAAAGAAGGAGTAACGGATTTAAATAATCCCAACTATTGACTATTGGCCAATAATAGTGCTAACTACAAAAATAACCACTAGCGGTCATAACTTTCAGATATTTTGCTCTCAATGGACCCCGTTAACTCACACTAACGCCGTTAGCTGAAATTCACAATTCTAGGCAATTATTCACAGGATTTGAAAGAGGGAATCAAGACGATGATATTGGTATGTTCAATTGCATAAATAAGCATGGTTCGTCGGTTGTAGGTTGATGTTTTCCTCGGATGGGATGACCGGAACCGAGGATTAAACCATCTAACCATGCTTATTTCTGCAATTGAACATACTACTATCATCGTCTCAATGCTCTCTTTCAAACTCGGTAAAAAATTGCCTAGAATTGTGAGTTTCAGCTAACGGCGTTAGTGTGAGTTATCAGAGGTCCATTGAGAGCAAAATGTCTGAAAGTTGGGACCGCTAGTGGTTATTTTCGTAGTTGGGACAGTTATTAGCCAATAGTCAATAGTTGGGATTAATTAAATCTATTACTCCATAAAAGAATCGGTAGAGTGCTGCCTCCAAAAAAGTGTTTCAGTGAAGTAGATCGGTGAAGTAATGTGGTAATGCAGGATTGGTTAAAATCAATAAGAGAATTATAATAATTCTGAAGGGATAGGGAGCCTAATCCGAAAGGCATCCCTATCCCCATGAAACAGCAACCCTGCGCCAAACCACGGCGGAACAACGCACCCGCGCGAGGACAAGTAATCAACGAGCCTCGCGTGCCAAGACATGATAAGCAGCAGACATTACCTGATACGCGCGTACAACCACGCGCGGAATCTTCCCTTAGCACTTTTCATACGAGGTACAAAGAACGACAAAAGGAAGATTCATAAAGATTTATGTCAGTATACGCACCAGCAGGAGAAGGACACGTGGCAGATAGTGCAATAGGAGAACGGCTACACTGTGCATACTGTCGTCGAACAGTGACCAGCAGGCATTACCTCGCCAACTGTCAGACATCACATCAGACGGCAGAGATAGCCTGAGCACTGTAGCAAGTACAGCATCACTATGCACCACCGGAAACCCGCCACGTGTCCAGCTACAACAACGACCACACTGTAGCGTGACGTCATCAACAGTGATCAGCCTTTCCCGCCAATTTCAGAAGGACCGTGGACTTGGGCCTCGGTTGGGCCCAGGCCAATGGTCTCACCTGTGGGCCTTTCCATGCAGCCCACTTCGATGCCTATAAATAGGATTACATGCAATCCTTGTATTCTCATTCAGAAATAGCCATAACAACCACATACAATCCTTGTAATCTCTCATTCTTAATAACATTCCGGTGTACTTACAGTGGACGTAGGTCATTAAAGACCGAACCACTTAACTCTCGTGTTCTCACACACTTCTAGCACACACTCACACACACTAAATCTCCAAACGGGCTAACCATCACGGTTTGGGTAAAGGATTAAGCTTGTAGTTACATAAGTATAAACCGCCCGGTGATTTGTATTAATCACCGTGTTACTTATTGTTTCTTCATTGGCGCCATCCAACGGTTAGAACAGCCCTATTAACTCATCTTTAAACCCACCCATGGCTGAACCCAACCCTAACACTTCTGCCCTTAACCATACCGGGGACGTTGACACGCAGTCCCCGGAAAACCAAAACACACCACACACTGTCGTCAAACAACCCACTTCACGTCTCGAACCGGACGTTGAGATCCGGGACGTAGACTCGGGTGAT
Source organism: Ambrosia x helenae (assembly GCA_030844895.1). Classification (NCBI taxonomy): domain Eukaryota; kingdom Viridiplantae; phylum Streptophyta; class Magnoliopsida; order Asterales; family Asteraceae; genus Ambrosia; species Ambrosia x helenae. The sequence continues at coordinate 14,541,744 of CM061225.1, read as the reverse complement.
GACAGTGACAGCGGTTCTGAGGAGGACCCGGACCAGTGGCTCCTTCGTCAGAACGCCAAAAGTGCCGCGATATATCAACGCAAACTCTTGCAACAAGCCAAGAAAAAGGGCAAAATCCTTACTTACGAGACCCCAGCCAAAAAAGGGTACAAGAAGAAAGACCCGGCCACTCACGATGACGGTCGTAGCGGGGAACTCGGCGGAGACGCCAGGGTTCGGGGCTGCGCGAAGTCACGTGACGAGCCGGATGGCTATGAGTCGTCTAGCAGCGACTCTGACTACAATGGAAAGAAACACCGTCATCGCTCGCGTCATAACGACGAGGACGACGACTTGGTCAGGCCGTTTAGACCAAAAGCTTTCGCCGAAAAATCAAAGTTTGTCGCTCGCATAGCGACAGCCAAAATACCAAGGAAAGCTAAGCTTCCTAGCAGCATCGGTAGATACGATGGCCTGCGTGACCCGGATAACCATGTGCATGACTTTGAGTGCGCAGGTATGTCGGTAGACTGGCCCGTCCAGGTCTGGTGCCATCTGTTTGCACAGACTTTAACCGGTGCGGCCAGAGTCTGGTTCGACAATCTCCCCGCCGGGAGCGTTAAGGATTTCGACGACCTCACCGACAAGTTTGGAAATCACTTTTCACACTTGCGCAAACACAAGAAGGACAAGGCGCATATTTTGTTATGTCGTCGACACGATCATGAATCCATCGAAGATTTCATAGTTCGATTCAACAAGGAGGCCTTGCAAATAGGCTGCGGGGAGGAGCTTACCCGGGCGGCATTCATACATAACGTGCGAAGCCCAGAGCTAATGAAATGCCTCACGGGCAAAGACGGTATTCCGGAGTCCTGGGATGAACTCATCCACTCCGCGAAAATATATGTCTCCTCCGAAAAATCTTTCAACCAGATGCACGGTTTCCAGCCGCAACACCATAATAATAATAATAATAAACACAAAAATAAATCTGTCTGGAGCCGCATCTCGGGTACCGCCGACGAGGGAAAGTACTCCCCCGCGGGCGATGCCCGCCAACTCATCAGTAACAAGCAATCGCGGGATCAGCGTGGACATTCAAAGAAAAACCACGATTGGACCCCGCTGACAAAAACACCATCCCAGGTCTTGAAAACAGAGCAAGTCACGCTGAAAGAAGCCAACCCCTTGGGGAAACGAAGGAACGTGGAACGAAGCAAGTTCTGTGAGTACCACAATGACTTCGGTCATCTCACAGACAACTGTTATAGCCTAAAGATGGAGATCGAGGACGCGCTGAAGTCGGGGCAACTGGGCCATTTGGTAAAGAACGTCCATCGCACTGGCAAGGGTAATGCAGGCGATGAAAATCAAGGGGAGGGGTCGCGAAAGAAAATCCGTGACCTCAACACTCATGCCGCCACACTCGTCCCTCGTCATCACTGCAACATGACCAAGCGTGGCAAGAACACCCAGCACGGCAAGCGCACCCGTCTGCAACCACTCGATGACTCATGGAAGGAGGCTGATGTCCTCATGCCAAAAGTCAGAGGCGGCGCCTCCTGTACCGCCCCACTAGTCATAACCGCCGTTTTCGGACATTACCGCACGCGGTACATGTTCTTAGACGGCGGCAGCAGCACAGATATCATGTACGAGCAATGTTTCCAACAATTGGATGCAGAAGACAAGGCAAAGCTCGTACAGGTCAATGAGCCAATCTCAGGTTTCATTCATGAAACCATCATGCCGCGGGGCATGCTCTCCCTGCCAGTCACATGGTCCGATGGCACCCATGAGCGCACAGAGATATGTGACTTTATGGTTTTACCAGCCACTTCAAATCATGACATTCTACTGGGTCGGGAAGGCATCGCGCGCTTTAACGCCAACGCTTCAACGGCGCACGCGATGGTTGGTTTCCCGACCAAGACAGGCATTGCCTTCATCAGAGCCAATAAAGATTGTCACACCACTGAAGCCGCCAAGCCTCCTAAGATGGTCAAAACAAATGCCCGCACCGAGCCGGAAAAATGGGCGCTGAACCCTAAATTTCCGGAGCAAACGGTGATCATTGGCCATGAAATCTCCGAAACCATACGCAATCACTTGAAGCAACTTCTGATCAGCAACATGGATGTCTTCGCGTGGCAACCAGCAGACATGGTGGGTGTTCCCCGCGAAATAGCGGAACACAGGCTCAACGTCTACCGCTCCGTAGAACCCATAGTACAAAAGAAACGCAGTATGGGCCCGGAGAAAACAAAGGCCATGAATGAACAAGTCACCGAGCTGCTCAACGCGGGCATCCTTCGCCCTATCAGATATCAAACCTGGGTGGCTAATCCCGTCATGGTCGCCAAAGCTAACGGAGGCTGGCGCATGTGCGTCGATTACAAAGATATCAACAAGGCGTGTCCCAAAGATTGTTACCCTCTGCCAGAAATTGACCTAAAGGTGGATTCGCTCGCCCCATATCGGTTCAAATGCTTCTTGGACGCATATAAAGGTTACCACCAGATCCAAATGGCCAAGGAAGACGAAGACAAAACCGCGTTCCGAACGGACGCGGGCATCTTCTGCTACACCAAGATGCCTTTTGGCATGAAAAACGCGGGCGCAACATACCAACGTCTCATGGACACGGCCTTCATCAATGAAATCGGCGTACGACTGGAGGTGTATGTTGATGACTTGGTCATCAAGAGCAAGTATGAAGGAGACATGCTTCGAGATATCCAACAGACGTTCAATCAATTGCGCAAAGTGCGCATGAAGTTGAACCCAAACAAATGTTCATTCGGGATGGAAGAGGGCAAGTTTTTAGGCGTTATTGTAACGCGGGACGGTTTCCGCGCCAACCCAGAAAAAGTACAAGCAATCGAAAGAATGTCGTCTCCCGCTTCCGTCAAAGAAGTACAGACATTAATGGGTCGCCTGGTGGCCCTAAACCGATTCTTGTCAAACTATGCTTCAAAATCATTCCCGTTCGTGGACACTTTGAAGAACTGCTTAAAGAAGAGCAACTTCCGCTGGACTCTAGAGGCGGAATCAGCATTCCAGGCAATGAAATAGTGCCTAATGAACCTCCCAACACTAACAGCGCCGCTTCCTAAAGAACCGCTTACGCTTTACCTCTCAGTCACGGAACGAGCGGTAGGCGCAGTTCTGATGGTTGAGCGCAAAGGAGTTCAAACGCCAGTTTATTACGTCAGCCGTACATTGTTAGACGCGGAAACAAGGTACACAATAATGGAAAAGCTGGTTCTGGCACTTGTTCATGCGTCTAGAAGGCTCCGCAGGTACTTTCAAGGCCACCCGATAAACGTCCTCACGGACTATCGGATAAATGACATCCTCGCCAAACCCGAACTGTCCGGCCGCCTAGCCAAATGGGCTATCGAGTTGGGGGAACATACGATCAATTATAAACCCCGGCCCGCAATCAAAGGACAGATACTCGCGGACTTCGCTACAGAGATACCGGCTGACAAAGTCCAAGAATGCAAAGCCGAAGAATCACCCGCGCCAGCGCATGACCCGTCGCAAAAATGGTCCCTATTCACAGACGGGGCATCCAATGACGATGGCGCCGGCGCAGGACTACGCCTCATCAGCCCAGATAAACACGAGTTCACGTACGCCATCCGCCTCGATTTTAAAAGCACAAACAACGAGGCGGAATACGAAGCGTTGCTGGCAGGCCTCCGCATTGCGAAAAAATGGGGGCCAGGCACGTTGAGGCACACGTCGACTCACTACTTGTCGCGCGAGAGATCAATGGATCATACGATGCAAAGGACGAAACCATGGCCTTATATCTGGAGCAAGCCAAGCAACTCATGCGACGGTTCGAGTCATGCACCGTCGAGCACGTCCGGCGCAGTGAGAATAAACCAGCCGATGCGCTGAGTAAAATGGCATCCACAGTCTTCGCACACATGGCCAAAGAGGTGCGACAAGTCCATGTCATCCAAACAGGCAACGCATCCTGGATGACCCCGATCAAAGCTTTCTTATCTTCCGGCATCCTACCTGATGACAAATCAGAAGCCCGAAAGATCCAACACAAGGCTTTACATTACCGACTCATAGAAGGCACTCTTTACCGCCGATCTTACGTAGGGCCACTGTTACGATGCGTGGACTCCGCAGACACCGCTTCCCTCCTCAGAGACGTACATGAGGGAATATGTGGGATACACGCTGGCCCAAGGATGGTAGTAGCAAAATTGATGAACGCAGGGTACTACTGGCCCGGCATGCACGTGGACGCAGTCAACGAGTTGCACAAATGCGACAGTTGTCAGCGCCACGCCCCGAACACCTTGCGTCCCAAGAACAACTTGGTGCCCGTTACAGCGGCATGGCCGTTCCAGAAATGGGCTGTCGATTTGGTTGGGCCATTCCCAACAGCCCCGGGCAACGTCAGATATTTAATCGTAGCCATCGACTACTTTACTAAGTGGGTCGAGGCAAAGCCTTTGGCCAAGATCGATGGCGCGCATGTCAAGAAATTTCTTTGGGAGTTCATTATTTGCCGATTTGGTTTACCGATGCAGCTGGTCAGCGACAATGGTACACAGTTCGAAGACCAATCCCTTCAAGAATGGTTGGCTCAAATGGGTGTAAAACAAATATTCACATCCGTTGCGCATCCGCAAGGCAACGGTCAAGTGGAAAGGGCCAATCGCACAATCGTTGAAGGTATCAAGACAAGGCTTGGAACCAAGAGAACAGGGTGGGTAGACGAACTGCCGCACGTTTTATGGGCCTACCGCACCCTCACAAAAACAAGTAACGGCGAAACGTCGTTCAGCCTAACGTACGGTTCCGAGGCAGTGATTCCTGCAGAAATGACTTAACCTACCGCACGAGTGCTAATGGCCGAAACAACAGACAATGACAGAGAGCTCCGCATGAACCTTGACCTATTAGAAGAACGCCGCGATCTCGCGGCAATCAGAGAGGTAAGATATAAAACTCAACTGGAACAGTACTACAATAAGCGGGTCAAAGAGCTCACGTTCAGGATCGGGGACTACGTCTTCCGCAACAACGAAGCCTCTAACGCCGAGAAACCAGGGAAACTAGCTCCGACTTGGGAAGGGCCATACAAAATACAAGAAGTGCTAGGCAAAGGCGCTTATGCGTTGGAAAGACTAGATGGCACCCCCATCCCACGATCTTGGAACGGTGCACAGTTAAGACGCTGCTACTTGTAAAACTGTAACATGGCTACACACGCCATATCATTAATGAAAAAGTTTCATATATATGTGTTTCTACTTGTTTTTCCGCGCCAGGGTCTTCAAGACTTAGGCAAAATCCTGTCGGACCAAAAACCGCGAGCCAATGTAGTAAGATAAGCCTTCAAGACGCGCCACAGGCACGTCGGGCTTATACATCTTACACTTGGACGACGCGCCATGGTCTTCAAGACAGATTTACTTATCGGACCAATCAGCCCGCTTAGCACATGTGCGCGCACAATACCTTGTCTTCAAGAACTTACAGTTCGGACAAGAGGAAGACGCGCCACATAAAACGCGGCCAAACGGTCTTCTAGGCAAGGCTCTTACGCGCCTAACTCGGACTCCATGGCACAAGTCGCGCTTCACTACAGTCTTCAAGGCAAAAATGCATGTACAAAACGCCGGACTGTCTAGCCCAGTGCGCGCCCCAAACTTACACTTACACACCGGGTGACGACTTGGTTAAATAAGTAAAAGTTGGAGCGAGAATAAACACAATATAACAAACTTACAATTTCATTAAAAAAAGGGGCTTAAAAACCCTCCATATTTACAAGATTGAAAAGAAAATTACAAGTACAGCGCCTACTCATCATGCGTCCCAGAAGAGCCCCCGCCAAAAGGATCCCCGCCAGCAGCCCTCGCCAACTCATCAGATTTGTCGATAAAGTATTTCAAGGCAGCAAGGGGATCCGCGTTGTTGTTGCATTCAGCAATGACTTGGAGGATAGGAAAGTCAATCTCTTCAAATTTGGCCAGCTCCGCCTCATATTCCTCCTTTAGCGGCTTGCCATTATGATCGGCGTCCTCAAGCCGCTCATCACCTTGGGCACTCAGGAAACCATCCGCATAGCCCTCGCCATATCCAAAAGCTTGTGCGGCGGCAGCAATGGAGGCAACCTGATCGCCCAACTTGGGCTCCTGCCAAAATCTTTTAAAGACCTGAAGAGAAAACACAAAGTTAACTACTTGCAAGCAACAAGAATCAATAACAAAGTACGTGCAAGGACTTACCCCATTCATTCCATCCGTCATCAGCCAGTGGATAGAATTTTGCATCTGGGTCTGAGCAGTGACCGCCTCCTCCAGTAAGTGTTGGGCCGCCTGGCACTCCTTGACGGCCGCAACACGAGCCTGGTCAGAGGAATCTAAGTCCCGCTCCAAATCCTCCTTCGCCCCAAGGATCTGGACCCTCTCTTGTTCCAAGAAAGAGACGCGCTCCGTGGCTGCAACAAGGGCCGCGTCCTTGTACTCAAGCTCCTTGCGCATTTCCACATATTTAGCGGTCCTTTCGGTGAGGGCCTTGCTTTTCTCCTCAAGCTTGCGGACCGCCGTCCGCCTCTCCTCCTGCACCTCAGCCAGAGTATCCTTTAACTTCATCGTTTCAAGGTTGGCCTTCTTCCAAGACTCTGCCCAACGGCGCTTTCCAGCAGCAGCGTCCTCCTCAAGCTTGGAGACTTTCGCTTCAGCATCATGGGCACGACGGCGGTACTTGGCAATTTCTGCCTTGAAGGCAGCCTCTTTCTCCGCAAGGCTGGCTTTCTCCGCCTCCACCCTCTCGATGTCTTCCCACACCGCCGAATCTCGGCGGCGCAGCGAGTCCATCATAGAAAGTTGAGTCGCCTGATTAACGCACAAGGCGGCAATGAGGTCCTGACGACTCAACAAATCTTGGTGAGTGCGCTCGTAGGGAGGCACCACCTCGCTGACAAATTCGAGGGCGGCCAGGGAGTTCGAAAAGGAGGTATTCTCCCTGATCGCCCAGCGAGGCCGCCAGATAGCATCACCTCCAGCCCAACAGGAGCCATCATAAACTCCTGATGGCCCCTCACCAACCCTTGATGACTCACGCCGAGTTTGGCGTGAGCCACCGCTAGCACCAGCAGCGCCCTGCTCCATGAGCGCTCTCTCAAACCCATCAGACTCATGGATCCTGTCTTGGGTCCCAGCAGCAGCGCGCTCACGGTCTTCGCGCTCCTTTAGAAGCCGAGCCTTCTCCTCAAGAAACAGTTGCTCTTGAAGACGAAGCCGCTCCGCCTCTGCCTGCTTCTCTGCCTCAGCCTTTCGTTTGGCCTCATTGGCAGCAGCAACTCTTGCGGCCTCAGCCCTCCGAAGGGCTTCATCGGCCTCCGCCTGCTTCCTTGCAGCGGCGGCGATCCGCTCAGCCTCAGCCTTTTGCAAGGCTTCATCGGCTTCCACCTGCTCTTGAGCCACCTCCTGTTCTCTCCACAGCCTTTCCTCCTCTACCTGAGCCGCCTCCACAGATGGAGACGCAGGAGGAGGGGTAGGAGTTATCTTGGGCGACACTATCAAATCAAAACAAAATATTAAGAGAAAAATTCAAAGTTAAAAATTCCAAAGGAGGATAAGCATTGCTTACCAGGCGCTTTCTTCTTTATCAGCTTCTGGAACAGAGGCTGTCGATTCGGGGCAGCGCTGATCCCTACAGAAAAAACGGGGGCGCTCCCTCCTTGCTCCCCAGCAAAGCTGACTTTCTGCTTGCCAGCGCCCTCAGCAGCAGTCTCTGAAGCCGCCACTGACTCAGAGATTTGAGTGGCACCCCCACTCTCGCCCCCACCAGCCGAGGCAGGAGACACACCCTCCGCAGCAGCAACACTGCTGGCCGCAGCGCTATCAGGACGAGCCCTCTTCCTCCTCTCTAGCTGAGAGGACTCAGCTTCTTCTTCATCTTCCGAGGGCGGCCCATCCTTCCGCCGTCGGCGCCCCTTTACAGCCTCTCCTGCTGAAACGGAAGAACCCGAGTCAGAAAGAGCAACATTTGCTCGATACCCATGCCTCCGCGGCGCGTGTTTCCAACGTCCACGCCCCGCGGACGAGTTCAGTGGCGGAACGATCTCTACTGAAAACTCAGTAGAATCATCTCCAAAAACGCTAGTGCCGAAAGGATCCGAAGACTCACCGGTTGTATAATAAGGCTTGGGCGCGGTGGTGAGGTCAGGATAGTAGAAGCGGTCAGCAAACGCATCTATACAAGAAGTCTGACCCTCCGCCAAAGGTCTCCACTTGATACCCTTCTCTTTGCGGGCAGCATAAAATTGGAACTTGTCCACACCTACATCAATAAACAATAAGGGAAACTGCGCAGAAAACACAAAAGGAAAAAATAAAAGTACATACCCTCCTCCGCAATATAAGGCTCTTTGCCCGCGCGGATGCCAAGGCGGCTCATTCCAAGAAGGAAAAAGATGCCCTCTGTCAAATTGTTGAATTCCAGCTTGGTGGCATTGGAGGTAAGGGTAAGGAACCAAGCCTGCTTCTTGAAATCCTTGGGCACAGCCATGTCCGCTACACGCTGCCCATCCCCTATAACCTTCCAGGGGAGACTGATGGGGATCACACCCCTCTTCACAAAGAAAAACTTCTCCTTCGCCCAATACAAGGACTTAGGAGTGTGAGTGGCCATGGGCGGCACCTTCGGGCGTGGCTTGAACGAGAACCACATCTCGTCTCGCGCCATAAAGTAGAAGACATTGAACCGTTCAACGGTTGGCTCAATGTTTAAGGCGCGGCATGAAGCCTCAAAATGAACTAACCTCAGAAGCCCGAAGGCGGTTAGTTCTGTAGGCCCAACGCCATAGGCCACCATGGAGTCAATCTGGAAGCGGGTACATGGCAGGCGGAATCCACACTTAGCAAAGTGGGCCTCATACAATGCCAACCGACCGCTACCGGCAGAGAGAACAGTGCTGGTCGGAGACGGAAGGGTGGGCTCCCACTCCGGCAGAATACCGTACATAATACAGAACCGGTTGAAGGCCTCCTGACTCCAAACACAATAGGTGTTGGACATCAGTTTCCTCTCCTTTATCTTGCCATGTTCGACAAGAACCTCTTCCTCCACCACCTCCTCCACAGCCGGCTCCACCCTAACATCCTCGGTGGATGGCGACGGACTCACCGGAACTTCAGACATTGTCGAAATAAATGTCGCCGGAAACTGGAAAAGATAACGGAAAACTTGAAGATTTGTCGGAAACTTCAAGAAGATCCGAAGACTTAACGAATCTGAGAAACAGAAGACAACGGTGCAAGAAATCAAACAAGAAGAAACTTGAAGTTTCAACAATGAATCTTCAAGATCAGTGAGATCTTTGAAGATTAAACGGAAACTTCAAAGAAAGAAGGTGACCGGAAGTTTGAGAGAAAAAAGAGAACAGTAGGGAGAAGAAGGATATATGAATGTAACCGTTCATATGAGCCCTAATGGGGTTTATATACTCATCGCATTAATGACGGTGGGACCCGCCAGGGAGGCATCAACCGTCACACCTTTTCAAATTCAAAAAACGAGATGGCGACACGTGTCAATGACACGGACGGACGGTTCAGATGGTAGTGTGTGACAGTTATACACTGCACACACACCAGATGATCGACACGTGTCGCAAGATCTCACATTATCTACAAGGTGGGCGCGTGGGAACCCACGCGCCTGACAGAAGACACGTGCCCACTGACACGTGGCACAATCTCAACCATGAAGACAAAACGTCAGGTGCGTGACGTCCCACGCTCCTGACACCAGGCGAAATATTGGTAACTGCAACCACGATGTGACGTCCCTCAGTCTGCACAACCAGACAATCACTGAACACGTCAGCAACAATTAAACTTCCATCAGAAGTTATTGATCATTCGAATTCCAGGCGCATTTACTCCAATTTATGAGAGACAAATTGAATGTCAATGATTTAGAATTTATCACAAACTCCAGACCCGCATTAATCACCCCAGCAGCATTTAATTTCAAGGAGGAAAGTTGACGTAAATTTGCAAAAGACGTTCCCCGCCCAACTCCTGCAAAGGTAAGGCGAAGAACGTCCTTCTCAGCGGAAAGTTGACGTAAATTTGCAAAAGACGTTCCCCACCCAACTCCTGCAAAGGTAAGGCGAAGAACGTCCTTCTCAGCGGAAAGTTGACGTAAATTTGCAAAAGACGTTCCCCGCCCAACTCCTGCAAAGGCAAGGCGAAGAACGTCCTTCTCAGCGGAAACTTGACGTAAATTTGCAAAAGATGTTCCCCGCCCAAACTCCTGCATAGGTAAGGCGGAGAACGTCCTTCTCAGCGGAAACTTGACGTAAACTTGCAAAAGACGTTTCCCGCTGAACTTTTCAAGAGGCTGCGTTGGAACACATTCAAGAGCTAAACACAAGCAGATGAGCTTTCATCCGCGACCAACATATTTTGAGTCTAGCACTCCACCTTCTCACCAGCGAGCAGGAGAAGTCCTAGACTAGGGGGACTTGAAGGGATAGGGAGCCTAATCCGAAAGGCATCCCTATCCCCATGAAACAGCAACCCTGCGCCAAACCACGGCGGAACAACGCACCCGCGCGAGGACAAGTAATCAACGAGCCTCGCGTGCCAAGACATGATAAGCAGCAGACATTACCTGATACGCGCGTACAACCACGCGCGGAATCTTCCCTTAGCACTTTTCATACGAGGTACAAAGAACGACAAAAGGAAGATTCATAAAGATTTATGTCAGTATACGCACCAGCAGGAGAAGGACACGTGGCAGATAGTGCAATAGGAGAACGGCTACACTGTGCATACTGTCGTCGAACAGTGACCAGCAGGCATTACCTCGCCAACTGTCAGACATCACATCAGACGGCAGAGATAGCCTGAGCACTGTAGCAAGTACAGCATCACTATGCACCACCGGAAACCCGCCACGTGTCCAGCTACAACAACGACCACACTGTAGCGTGACGTCATCAACAGTGATCAGCCTTTCCCGCCAATTTCAGAAGGACCGTGGACTTGGGCCTCGGTTGGGCCCAGGCCAATGGTCTCACCTGTGGGCCTTTCCATGCAGCCCACTTCGATGCCTATAAATAGGATTACATGCAATCCTTGTATTCTCATTCAGAAATAACCATAACAACCACATACAATCCTTGTAATCTCTCATTCTTAATAACATTCCGGTGTACTTACAGTGGACGTAGGTCATTAAAGACCGAACCACTTAACTCTCGTGTTCTCACACACTTCTAGCACACACTCACACACACTAAATCTCCAAACGGGTTAACCATCACGGTTTGGGTAAAGGATTAAGCTTGTAGTTACATAAGTATAAACCGCCCAGTGATTAGTATTAATCACCGTGTTACTTATTGTTTCTTCAAATTCCTATAAGCACCCTTTTCATAAATAAAACTAAAATAACCAACATATTAATTAAACAACACACATTTAAATCAAATTTATTAAAACATATTAAAAAACATTAAACACCCCATTCACCAAGGAAAGACCCAGGAGATGACACATCACAGTCACTGTCACGACCGTCCGATCTATAGTCCTGATTGCGACGTTCAAAGTCTGGAGATGGACAATTGGTTTTGTGGTAAATTCTTCAATGTACTCATCGCCGGGTCGGTTTCGTACCCTTCCGCCCAACTGGGTATTTCTTGAGTTGGACGAATATTGCTCAAAGGAGGGTTTGTTGGGGACTTTGTATCCGTCTTCGGAATTGGTAGCTCATGACCTTGTATTTGACCAAACTTTTGGTCAAAAAGCAAGTTTAGCTCCTCGTCGGTAAGTTGTTCAAACCATGGAGTCGTTTCATTGTACACGGCTTGACCAGGACCTCTGCAGGATTGACCCGGAGCCATTTCAATGGGAGCCGATTCACGGTATACGGGTTCTGGTGCAGGGATGGATGGAGCACGTGTTGAACGTCGACGAGAATATTGCTTAGTGATTGGAGGTTGGAATGCCTCACTCTGATTATAACTAGTATTCATTTTTTACACCTAATGTGTTCTAAACTTTTATTCAAAGTTGGTATTGAAGGTTATGGTATATATAGGCAAGTGGTGGTGCTCAAGGTACATTATTATTTAAATTATTAAAACTTACAACAAAACAAGATACACAAAAACTTTAAAAAAAAATTAATATTCATAATAATATTAAAACTTACAACAAAAATAAGATACACACAAACATTAGAAGGTAATTCATAAAAAATTAAAAATATAAACCAACATCTTTAAACATTCAGCTCTAAAAATACCGTTCAATTTTCTCCACTTTGAACATGCAGCTCAAAAGAAAAAAAAAATTGGAAGGTAACAAGCTCAGATGGTTATGGCGACGAAGAAGAGGAACTTTCAGAAAAATTGGAATAGTGGTCGTGATACGGGAGGGAAGGAAACAGAAAATGTGAGAGGAAAATAATGGGGACTCGAAAGGGTTAACTTTAATCCCAAAGGTTTGGGATTAAAAAGTGGCATGATGTTAACCGAAAAAATACTTCGGTTTTCTGAAGCTCAAAAACATGCTGAATAAACTACTGTGTTTGAACCGTGTTGAATATTTAAGAAGGTATGGGTTTTTTTTTTTTTTTTTTTTTTTTGTAAAACATTTGATTAGAGGAAATCAAAGGGGAAAGATAAATGTGGTTGATTTTTTATCCACACAAACCATCCTATTTATACCCATTAATTGTGTTAAAAAAAATTTAAAAAACAAAAATTTGACCTTCATAGACGGTGAGACGCCTGACGACGGCTCAGAGACATTTCGGGACACGTGGTGGTCTTTTATTGGATGTTATCGAAAGACTCTTGGGAGACGTTTCAGATGTCTTGAAAGCCGTGTATCGTCTCTCTAAAAAATGGGAACAAACTATTCTTTTTTTTTTGAACGGCCAATTGGAATCACTCACGGACCACTGGAGTGTCATTGTGTCACCAGTGTTACTACACGATCATAATCCACCACCAAGTCACCAATTCAGGAGGAAACTCATAATTATGAGAAAACCCTTTTGTGAGATTCGAACCCAAGACCTTATAGTCTTTAAGTCTTATCTCACCATCAAGATGTCGCTGGACTATAATGCCTTTGACGGAAACAAGCTATTCTGATAGTTTAGTCGGCCAACGAGCTAAAATCGTGATTTTCCCTTATTAAAATGTGTTTCCCAACCCCTTAACTAAAAGTCAAAATCCACCTTAACAATCAGACCTCTTTTAAGATTGTGATTTCCTCACACATAGTGGGCACAGTACACCATTACCCATTTCAACATTACATACCAAATTCTCATCTACATATATCATCACTACAATCTCTCTCTCTCTGTATCTTCTTCCATATCTGTTTATTATCTCCTTGCTGTATCCTGCCCATTCCCCCTCTTGCCTTTGGGACCACTTCATTTCAAATACTCTCTCTCTCTCTCTCATTCATTCTATCCCCAAATCACTATCTAGCTTAAAAGTCTCAATCCTTTCTTTCAACTATTGCATAACCTTACATGTTCAACACATTAAGATGCTTTCATAGATTGATTATTACTACTGCATCTTCTTCTTTTATCTCACATGGTTAGTTACTTGTTTTTATAGTCATTTTTTCAAGATTCTTCATTTATTTTGTAATGTAACTCAAGATCTTGTCTTTTTTATCAAGTTTAAATCCCTTTTTATACATCTTCACATATCCTTACAAAACTCATGCATTTCTTTTTCTTTTTTTTTTTCTTTTTTTATTATGGTTTTATGTTATTTGGTTGATTCTGTTTATACACTTCTGAAATAATTTGTTCTTTTCAAATTTTAGTACATATCCATTTAGATTTAAAGATTTTGACTTTTGAGACTGTCAAGCTTTTATATTTTTTGTTGTTTCATATGATTTGGATTTTAATCTTTCATGTTTGTTTCTGATATAAAAAATGAATCTTTTTCATTTGATTTAGCAGAATAGTTTCATGTTTTTGTAAAGCTTTATACTTTTACTGTTTTGACCTTCCCTGATCTTTAATCAACTCATGCATTCCTATTTGTTACTTTTTCTAGGGTAAGACTTTTGAAATGATTTTGTTTCAAGTTTAGTTGCATACCCATTGATTTGGTTTTGAACCTTTCATGTTTTTTTTATAAAAAAGAAAAAAAAAGAAAAAGAAAATGAATCTTTTTTCATTTTATTTGGCAGAATAGCTTCATGTTTTGAATACTGAGTTTCAAGGTTTATGATCTTTAATCAACTCATGCATTTCTATTCTTTACTTTTTCTAAAGTTTACACTTTTGAAATGATTTTGTTTCAAGTTTTGTTACATACCCATGATTTGGATTTCAATCTTTAGTGTTTGTTATTAATAAAAATTGAATCTTTTTCATTGATTTGTCCTCATAGCTTATGTGCTTCTTGAATCTTGATTTGACTAATTTAGTTTTTCAAGCTCTACTCTTTTGACTGTTTTGCCCTTCCCTGATGTTTAATCAACTCATGCATTTCTATTTGTTACTTTTTCTAGTGTTTATGCTTCTGAAATGATTTTTTTTCAAGTTTTGTTACATACCCATGACTTGGATTTGAATCTTTTATAGTTGTTTTAGATAAAAATTGAATCTTTTTCATTGATTTGGCAGAATAGCTTCATGTTTTGAATCTTGATTTGAATACTTGAGTCAAGGTTTATTTTTTTTTTACTGTTTTACCCTTCTCTGATCTTTAATCCACTCATGCATTTTTGTTTGTTACTTTTTTAAAGCTTTGCCAATGGGTAAAGCTTCATTTTTAATAGAGTAGGTTTTGCAGTTCAAAAGGGGTAGCGGCGCAGCTTATTGCCCGTTTACCAGCTATCCACTTGTAATTTGTTATGGTGTTTATTATGGTGTTTATTAATGAGCAGATTATGTGATGGTTAAAAAAAATGTTTACACTTCTGAAATGATTTTGTTTCAAGTTTAGTTACCAATGATATGTGTTTGAATCTTGAGTGTTTGTTCTTGATAAAAATTGAATCTTTTTCTATTTATTTTGGCAGAACAGCTTCTGTGTTTCTTGAAACTTGATTTTTGTAAGTATGGGTAGGGGTAAAGGAAAAGGGAAGAAGTTCACTTTAACTAACAACGACGATACGGAAGTGGCGAAGAAGAACGAATTCCTGCGCAAAAACGAAGAGGCAGACCTCAAAAGCCGTTAGTGGATGAAATCGATGAAGATATTGAAAAGGTAGAAACCGAAGAGACCACTAAATCGAATGATGCTGCATCAGACAAAGATGGAAAGGTAATTGAGAATGGAAAGAAAAGAAAGCGAAACAAGCAGCCGAAAGAAGAGGGCGACATGGTCAAAGAGGAAAGTGCGGATGGAACTCGGCAAAACACAAATGGGTCGTCTCAGGTTAACGGTTTTCGACACATAGGAAGTAGGAGGAAAAGTAAGCCACGTCGCGCAGCTGAAGCTGGTGTTGAATGCAAATGAAATCCATAAATCTCTAGTCTCGTTTTGGTAATCGGGTATCTATTTTGTTTGGTTTTTGCTATAAGTAGTTTATGGTATGATTGAATGGTCGTTGCACTTTGCATTCGATATATGTTCCGTTTTGTCTCTATAAACTAAAGTTTTTGCATCATATCGGTTGCATAGATCTTATTCTAAATCTCCTTGTTCACTCTGTCCTGTTTTCGGTTGATTATACATAGTCTATATTCATGATCAATGATTCCAAAGATGTTCTTTATGTTCCTCATTTAGTTTTTGTATGATCTTCAGCATAATATGCAGACATATTATATGAACTTGATGTATGGATCTTTCGTCAATTGACCAAAATGCCCTTGACCGAATCAGCTGCATTTATCTTTTGTAAAGATGGCAATTGATGAATGAAGCTTCTTTTTCTTCCAAAGACTGACTATGAAGATTTCATAAATTTGCAGACTTTAATAACACTTTGTGATCAGATCTTACAATGAAGTTGGTGATGTTTGCAAATGACAGCAAATGGTCATGGTAGGGTACTAGTGTTATGCTTGTTTTGATCATCTTTTGGTAGGACCATAAGTATAATGAAATGTCACTTTTTTAGTTTTTGAGGGTACAATGGTCATTTTACCATGTTATTGACTTATTGTTGCTGTGTAAGTCTTCACATGGCCAAATAGCCAGCCCAAGGTGTTTCTTGATCCAAGAGTGTTGCTATTTGGTTGATTTGCAAAACCTAAATTTGTATTATTTTGAAAATTTCATTTGAGAAAAAAGATAATTTCGCTATAGGGCTGGACAAATCAACTCGTTGCGCGTATAATAGCCTTATAAAAAACGTGATAAAAATCAGTTTGAAGTTGACTCGTTTAAATTTTCAACCTGAATACGACGCATAGGTAGCTCGCTTGAATAATACCGCGTTAAGTAGCTTGCTTTAGACTTTTACGAAATTTCAAGCTCTTCCTTGATTTCTTATTCTCATTCGTTGTAAGTTGATAGTTTGATGTTGCGTTATTTGAGACGTGTAAAATTTAAGATTTTTTTATCGTTAAAAGAAAAAAATAAAAAAAAAATCATTAAATTTGTAACCTCATATAGTTATGTAATCCTATTTTTTCTTTGTGTGATATTTTCTTTCATGTCAAAGTGATGTTGAACCTCTCAAATCTCACAATAAGTTACTTAAGTTATTGTATTTTTTTAGGTTATCAAACTATTAAGGTGAGTAGGTGACTATTATATATTTGAAAAGAAAACCCAAAAGAAAATGTCACAATTTAAAATTTGAATTTATTTGCCTCGTTTTTCAAATTTCAAGACTAAAGTCAAATAACAGGTTGGAAATTTTTAAAAGGTTATAATTATTATTTTAAAATGTTGAAACAGAAACGTTGCTTTATATTATATGGTTTCCATAATTGTTTGAATAGCTTCCATATGACTCAACCATGTAGTTGGATTGGATTTCAATGTTTTATAATATTTTTCATAAAAAAATATATATATTATTTAATGATTTCTTATACTCTGGTCTTTATATTTTTTTTATCGGCAAACTTCTCAATTCTCATTCATCACTAAATTATGTGCAAGATTGTTCAAAGCAAGACGCTAAAAACAACCTACATGTTACACCCAATTTATCCCCAACACTACACAACACAATATACAATTTAAATTACATTGAATACTCTCCAGTTTTCCCACGTCCATTCCGGTTGTTTATACTTGCGTTTCACCCATGTGAAAGTCAATGCTTGAACTTCGCCAAAGACGCTTGAAGCATTCACACTTTTTCCATTGAATATAATCTAGGGCTAAGTATCCTGTAAAAACCCCCTTGAGTTGGAAAAACTCTAGAAACCCACTTAGTGGCTCTAAATGTGCCACGTCTCCTCTTATTGAATATGAGGTCAAGGGTATTTTTGGTACTTGACATAAGTCATAACCCATCTCTCTCTCTCTCTTCTTTTTCTTAAAAGCATAACCTCATCTCTCATTCACATTTCATATCCAGATCCATAAGCACAAGATCCATTTACAAAATGTATAGATTTGCAAAAGTTGTCCATTCCCCAGATCTATACATTTACAAAAAATCAAAACCACCCACCTAGTGTATACATTCATTCATCTATGTTGACTTTGCACGATCACTATGAAATCACTTTATCTCTATTCCATACTCCATACTCTATTAAACTAACATATTACAAATCTGGTCACCAAATCTTAGCTAAGTGGTCATACATCGGGAGACCTGAAACGACGAGCTGAAGAGAGAAAGAAAGGAGAGAGGAGCTGTACAACGGTGGTGGAGACCTGAAACGACGAGCTGTACGACGGTGGTGGAGACCTGAAGCGACGGTGGTGGAAAAAACCAGAGGGTTAACGAAGGCGACAACGAGGTGTTAATGTTCAGGTTAGTTTTCAACGGTGCCGAAGATGATTAAGGTTGTCGTGGGTTGTAGATCGGTTGTTCCTTCTGAGGTTGTCGTGGGTTTGCAGGTCAGTTTGTACAATAGAGTAGATCTGAATCAGGTATGGCTGGTCGGATCTGATGTTGACGATGGCTCGTCGGATGTTGATGATGGCTCGTCGCAAGGCGAGTCTTGGGTTGATGATGGCAAGGTGAGTCTTGGGTTGTGCTTTTATTTTTTGTACTTCTTCTTCTTCTTTTTTCTTTTTTTTTTGAAAAGTCAAGATGCAAACTTTCGTATAAAAGTGTTCCATTTATGTATGGTTTTTTATATAAAATTGTGAAGATTATTGGTTACAAAATGAACCACAGACACAACCATCTTCAAATGACCTGGATGCATAAAAATAGGACAATTGAAAAAGTATGTTCGTATTATTTACAAAAAATCCTTATTTTTACTGATCGAGTTGTAACTGGTTATTGGGTGGTCGGGTTGGGATATTTAGGTAGCTTGGGTTTGGACATATTTGTTTTTATTTTAAAAAACGTGTTACAGTTTTTGGTCTGGAATAATGTTTTTGATGTTTTGGGTTGATTTTGTATGTTTTTGATGTTTGGGTTGATTTTATATGTTAATAGAAAAAAGATCATGTTACATAAATATATTTTTAAAATGTTCAGTTTTTTTTTTTTTTTTTTTTTTTTTTTTTTTTTTTTTTTTTTTTTACATTCTACCATTTTTTTTTTGTGCAGATGGATTTTTTGATGAAGGATGTGAAAGAACATGAGATGGGTTGTTATAATGAACATTTTTTATTTGAGACATGTTATCATTTTTTATTACAAGTGTACATTTAATAATTAATAGATTGTTATGTTCTTTTTATTTCTTTTAAATATAATCAAATGCATTTTGTTTATTTCTACTGTAGATGTTACATAAATCTAACATGGGGATTATAAGTTGTAACATGGTAACAAAAATCATAATATACTATAAGTGAAAGATGTAACACGTAACAAAGAGTTGTTTCATGTATATACATGTTATTATTATAAGTTGGCATTTTTGTAACATGTTTTTGTAACAAATACCAATGATACCTATAACATGTTACAACGTAACACATAAGTGTTACAGACAACTAACTGATGATACCTATGACATGTTAAAACGTAACACATAAGTGTTACAGACAAATCTGACTGATCGAATAAATGTAAAAGAGAGGAAGAAAGATGAGAGAGATGCAGGAGATAAAAAGAGGAGAGAGGAGAGAGGAGAGAATGTGTAAGTGATGGGTATATGGAAAATACTAATTTACCCTTTATGTACCTTTTATGTCAAAGCCATTAATATTTTAAATTTTAAAAAATATTTGTTTGATCTCCACCTTTGATTAAGTGTGATCAATGGCTATTATAGGGTTTCTTGGGTTTTCACAACTCACAAGGGTTTTTATTTTAGCCTAACCCTATAATCTAGTCTTTATATTTAATTGAAATTGTAAGTCACACAAGTTTATTTATTTATTTATTTATTTTAATTGCTAAATTTTTTCACCAATGGAGTTTGAACTTTGAACCCTGACCAACTGAAAGACAAAGCATTATCCACCAACTTGATATCACACGTTATTTTTTACTTCTACATTATTTGATATTATCCAGTTTTTCATACCAGTAAAACGGCCGGTTCAACGAACTGTCCGGTTATTAAAACATCAATACATTATACATACATACACCAACTCTTTAACAATCATTTGAAAACACAAGATCATCCATCAATCCTTGCTTCCATTATTAATCATCAACACACCCTTTAGATGGAAATACTATTAGGAACACCCATACCAGTCACACCAGGTTCAGAAAAGCTTCAAAAGGTTATATGGTACAACACCAACTCCATGTCTATTCTTCCTATTCTCATCAGCATTCCTACCATCAATAACCCCTTCCAACTCCTTCAACCTCCTAGCAAACACTTCATAAGCCCCTTTTATCTCTAAATTTGCTTCAAAAACCGGCTCAATTTTCGCCCCGATATACTCCTCATCAGGCGAATGATTCGATAACACATCCAAAACCGCCATAACTTGTGACGCTTGTACTTGAGAAGGGAATGTAGACAGAAGTTCGTCTTCAGGCCGACGTTTAAAAGCCTCCCATCGTCATTATTCGCGTCTTCACATGGCATTTTGACCCGGGCTATAGTGGTTCGGTTAGGAATGTAGCTGCATAGTCATACTGTCCAAAGTTGACAGCTGCATGGTGACCTGATGCAACCCATATTATTGTTGTGAGAATATTAATAACATCTTTTTGTGTTTTGAGAATAGGCCACCATGGTTCGTCTTTTTTGTCTGCATGACCCATGGTTCGAATCTCGGTCCACCATGCTTGAAGCTCGTTATCAGACTGTACAAACATTTTGTTCTGGGTAGTAATGGTTCACGTAGTCACTGACCCAATCTTTGATAATGTCCCATAGGACTAACCCGTCGTTTTGCATACGGGTAATCTTCTATAGATAGCTTTAAACCATGTGGCGAATTTGGATCTTCGACAGCCATACCTCTAGCGATGAGGTCAGCTGGCAATGCTTCGTGGTCAAACCGCCATAGTTGGCTATATGCAACTGAGCTCAACTCGATGCTGTACTTTCCTGGCGAAAAGCATGACTCGATGATCCCGTTGGAGTTTATGAGGGCTTCGCGAGCCAAAGCGTTGATCTCCATAGTGTACCGGAAGTGAGGATGTAGGAGATTGTGTATTGGGTGCATTTTGCTGAGTTGGCGATTGGTCGCGATTATATAAGGCTCGGTGCAGCAGTGTGTTCTCATCCTGAAAAGAAATTGTAGTCTCAAATTATGCCATATAATGAAGAAAGGTTAAATTTGGGTCTGCGTCTTAATCAATTGGGGCGAGCCGTATATTTATTTGTGTCAAAGACATTAACCCTAACCCAGAGTGTTTCATGTCGACCCATTTAATGTTTCATTTGCGCATACAAGTGTTACCTAGTGATTTAGTAACAACTACCAATGTCCAATAAAGTAAAGGGCGAGGGTTTGTCCGTACCAGTGACTATAGAGCTGATGAAAACCGCTATCATGAGCAAAGAACATGGACCTTAGCAAGCTTCCATAGCCACATACCGGTTGCATCCCAACAAGGAGTGAACGCTCGCTTCCATTGTGGTTTGCCATTGCCAGGTGGACGAACCAACTCAATCGCCAATGGCCTCAATGTTCCGGTCGGAGTAGGTACATCAAAGTTCTTGATCCGTATAAAGTTGTTCTCATATTTTTCAGTTCTCTAACTTTGTGCACATAAGGCAGGAAGATGTCATGATAATCTAGCATGAATAGCTTCTTGTTCTCTATTGCCTGCATATTAATATATTATCATGATGCAACTCCATTGATATCTTGAAAGTTTTTATAAAAATGTAGGATGATATACCGTTAAAAATCGAAAAATTTATAAACTAAGCATACCTCTCAAGTGTGCAGTAGCCTCTGATTTGTCTCTCAACAATCTCTTTGGTTATTGCTGATTCAGGAGGACCATACACATCCGGGTCGAGTTTACTTTTCAATGGCCATTCCTGCAAACATTCAAATCGTTACCGTTTACCGGCTAATGTTTCATTTCTTGATCATCAAATTTTCATGACCAATAGGTGGAGTTAAGGGTGTGTAAACGAGCAAAGCTGCTCATGAGGTTTCTGGAGATCGGCTTGCTAAATCCTCGAGTCAAGCCTACTTAAACGAGCTCAAGCAGGCTCGAGCATTAAAAAAAAAAAAACTTTTCACTAAACGAGTCAGGGACTAAGCCCAATTTTTAGTTATCAAGTGTGGAAGACTATAATCAAGAAGTCAAACTGAACACTTTTAGAATGATTGTGTCAATTAATTTAAGATGTCGGTTGGTTTGAGCAGTAAATTAACCGTTATTTGTATGGCTATATAAGGCCTCATATGTATCAGATTTAGTGTTCTCTCATGAGTCCCTGCACATATGTGCATACTCCTACAAATTGTTCATCTATCGAATAACTGATCCTAAACAATGATCCTTAGGGACTATAATTGAGCTCGAGTTGACTCACGAACCTAACCAAACCTACTATTAATATAACTTTTATTTGATATATTAAAAGTACATTTATACAATAACAATGATATATAAAATTATGATAAACACGCCGAAATCAAGCCAAGTTGAGCTCGGGTGTGCTCACACATTTGGACTCGTTTTAAGTCAACAATTTTCATAAGAGTACCCAATTCGACACGCAATAGACTCAAAATTGACCCATTGTATAATTCGGAAAAGCATACCTTTAACCAAGGTTATACTCGAAGGGTTAAGACCAGCGATTGTTTGTCGACAAAATTCTTCATCCCTAATCCATCCAAACTTATCTCCTACAAATCAACAATAGTAAAATCTTTAACTTAACCAAAAAAAAGTCATAAGAATAAGTGTTCAAAAGCAAAATATTACTATCAATCATTTCAGGAGTCTCAAACAACAATATGTTATTATGGACATCTTCAATAGACTTCAAAAGTCTAGGCAGGATGTTCTTAAGAAAGCCATCACTTTCAATGGGTGGCAAGTTAACACCCTCGTTGTATAGAGATTCAATGGCTGTGAAGTACGGAAACCCGAGATCCTTATCGATCATCGTCGTCTCCAACGACGGTATGACTGCCTTCAACACTGAGTATACAGTCTTGGCATTGAAAGACATGTTCTTCACTTCTGAAAATGCTTCATCCTTGGCACGTAAACTTCATTACTTCTAGATTCTGATAAATGGGTCTGCATTAGAGATTATGTTTAGAATAATATAATATACGACGATAACAACCATACCCAGTAAAATGTCACTTATAGTATGTTAATAATAATATGTTTTTTTTTTCATTTAGAAATAACCTGATTTAGTAGGGGGTCGACCGGTTTTGCAACGCCCTAGGGTGAGGGAAGTCTTTGTTGCCCAGGACTGGGCGAGCCAAATCGGGATCCGTGTCCGGATCACCGAGATCGTTATAGGACATCGTAGTCATAAATTCTATCTATCTTTTCCGAGGGTTTATCGGCGACTCCCTCGCCTCGTAGAATGGCTAGTTCTTTTCTCTCGGAGTGACTTGAGGCCGCTTGGCGTCTCCGATGGCAGACAAGATACCTGTGTAAACGGGTTCGGGTCAATTTAATGTTAGAATCTTAGAGAAAACTAGCTTAACCCCATAATTAAACACTTTTAAACGACTCAGTTTCGGCTCGTGTAACTTATGAGAGCCCAATTCATTTCGAACTCTATTTCTAAAGTTTGAGCTCGACTCGTGAGGACTTTTTCAAACTTTAGCATAACTTGGCCTTGGTTGGTTTATTATTTAATTTATATACATTTATAATTATGTTTTATACATTTTATTTACAATTGTTATATACAACATAAATACATAATATATATTATTTACTTACTTTTGTCATAATCTTAGTCAAGATTTCTCTAAAATATTAAAAATTAATAGAATAGGGGGTTATAGAAAAGAGGGTGTAGTGAAAAATGGGGGTTATAAATGATTTGGGTAATTATTGTAGTGGGAAGGGTGTAGTAGGAAGAGGGTGTGGAAATTAATTAAAAAAATAATATAAAAATAATAATAAAATCATTGATCAGAGCATAGCGCTCGTTATCCACAAAACGCCCCCCGTCCAAAACGTCCCATAACGCCTAACACTACAAAGAATTCGAGCAATAGCGACGACAAATGTCGCTGGTAAAAGTGGACTATGTCGCTGGTAATGCTAAAATTTCTTGTAGTGTAAGGGGCGGTGTTCGGGGCGCTATAGGGGAATAAAAAATTCAAAACGCCCACACATAACGCCCACTATACATGACCTAAAATACAGTTAAAGGCATGACGAATAAAGATTCTGAGAGTATGGGATAAAAAAAAAATATGAGTTGTTAAATACTGGGCTGGTAAAAAGGAAAACAACCATAAATATATATATAAAAACATCTAATATAAAATAACCATGGAAGTGAAGTCGGGTTATAAACTTTCGAGCAATGCTTTTAAAAGGGGAAAAACGCAACATGAATTTTTTTTTTTTTTCCCACTCATTATGATGTGGTACTAACTTTAGAGTTTAAGGTGTTGTTTGTTTTTTCTGCAGAAAAAAAGTCTGTAGTTTGCGGATCACATCTGCAGACAGTTGCAGGAAAAGGGGTGGACCAAAGGTCTGCAGTCTTCAAAAAGAATATTGTTCGTTTGTTAACGTCTGCAGGCTGCTGAAATAAACTGAAATTTAAATAAACTGATTTTTTACAGCAGTCTGGTGGTGGACCGTGATGGTGGTGGTGGTAGACAGTGGTGGTGGTGGTGGAATGGTGGTGGGTGGTGGTGGTGGTAGTGGACCGTGGTGGGTGGTGGTGGTAGTGGACCGTGGTGGTGGTGGTGGTGGACTGTGATGGTGGTGGTGGTGGTGGACGGTGGTGGTGGTGGTGGTGGTTGGTGGTGGTGGTGGGTGGTGGTCGTGGACAGTGGTGGTGGTGGACCGTGGTGGTGGCGTTGATGGACGGTGGTGGTGGTGTGGTGGTAGTGGGTGGTGGTGGGTGAGGAGAAGAGAAGATGAGAAAACCAGAAGACCTTGAAACAAGTTGCACCAAGAAGAGGTCGGGGAGACCTTTTTGAGTGAAAGGTCTTCCAAAAACAAACAATCTGCAGACCCCAAACGTTGCGTTGCGTCTGTGCGGAGCAGACAAAAAAGATCAAAAGTGCTTCTGAGCAAAAAACAAACATCCCCTAAGAGTGGCGAAGTGTAGCCCGCAAAAGACACCACGGAGTACCCTGCATGTCAACTGTTCGATCACCGGCGCGACGGTACCCGGAGTGCTACCCGCCACTATCCCTACCTGCAACACACACATATTTCCACTACCCAGCTCGGCTTATACCACCCAAGAACCATACATACCACCCCTACCCGAAAAGGCTGGACCGGTGTAGCCACGCGGATAGGGGGTATCCGACACCGACACCGACTGCCCTAACTTCTAACTTAAAGGTTTGCTATGTAATGGAGAATTAGTCCCCTTATATAGACGTAGTAAAAGTTATTAGCACTTTAAAGTTTTTTCGTAGTGTAAACAAGTAGCGGGGCCACTATTTTTAGAAAATATGAACACTAGTCTTTGAAGATATCGTTAACAATTATTATCCATGGCTTTATGTTAAAATATACCAGTACTTAAATTACATCACCCATCTTTTTCAATCACGAATAACAGACCATGTGTAATGGACATTATAGGGGCTTGAATGAGCTTTGATAACGCCCTCAACACCGCCCTTAGGCATGATAGAGGCCTAGTATACGCCTAATGAGAAGGAAAAAAATTGGAAAGCGTTGATTGGAAAGGCATTCAGGGACGTTAACAATTACACAATTTTTTGAATGGGCATTATGATATTGAAGTGGTGAAAATGCCCCTTAAGAGCATTCACATATCCTCCACTAAATCTCATCTATCAAATTACACTAAAAATCACTACTTCACCCCTAAATCTTCTCTTTCCTAATTAAAATAATAATACTTTTTCATACTTTTATCATTACATTTTCTCTCTCCTCACTCACAACTACTTACAAAAATATTAAATATATATAAAGTTGAACAGTAGCTTTTTATATTTAGGGTGAAACAGTGTTTCCACCAAATATATTCTCTCTCCTTCACTCACAACCACTTACACTCACCCTATATAATTTGATGGACACACTCACATCCATTTGATGGATGGATGTGAGTGCTCTAAGAGGCATTCATTCATTAACCATTGTGAATGTCTTATTGTGTGAGAGAAAATAGTAGGCTAATTATGTGAGGGATCGTGGACGAAGGTTACAGGGAGGTTTAACCGAACTTTTCCATGAGGAGATCCTTGTATAAAATAAAATAATTCTTTTAACATTATAAACATTCTTTTATAAAGTAAATAAAAAATTTAGTTAAAGTTTAACAAAAAAAAATAGAAAAAAGGCACTTACCGCCCGCTGCAGCCCAAATATGTATGTAAATGGGCTTGGAACAAAAACTAAATCAAGGATCCACATTTTTTAAAGGTTGTTAGTATATATGTGTTTCTAGTTACGTACGTACATACACACATACATACACAAGAAGGAACCAAATATACAAGACCTATTTCAAAGGCCTCCAACCCAACCCATGACAATTGACAAACCAACTATACACACAAACCACCTAGACCATAGCTTAACATACAACCACTACTTGAAATTTACCTAATATATACAATCAACACTGCCAACATCACAATGAGCGGTCATTGGCTTCTCGTCCATTACTGCTACATAAACGTCACTTACCTCACATTGAGTATAGTCTTATGGGCTGTTTGGTTGATTAAGTGTTGAATTATTAAGAGGTCTGAATGGTTAAGAGGTCTGTATGGTTAAGTGTTGAATCATTAAGTTGGACATCTTAATGATTAGTTTTCTTGTCCCACATTGGTATGAGAGTTTCATTAAGGTTCAGCCTAGTTCCGTGCTTAATGATTCAGTGCTTAATGGTTCAGCAACATCCCAAGTCTTAATGATTCAGCCTTAACCATTCCATTCAGAGGCTGAAACAAACGCGCTGAATGTTGAATCATTCAGCACTGAATGG
The DNA here is from genome assembly GCA_030844895.1 of Ambrosia x helenae. Classification (NCBI taxonomy): domain Eukaryota; kingdom Viridiplantae; phylum Streptophyta; class Magnoliopsida; order Asterales; family Asteraceae; genus Ambrosia; species Ambrosia x helenae. The sequence goes on along the minus strand of CM061225.1, from coordinate 14,515,092 downwards.
TTAAGAGCCTCATTAAAAGGCTACCAAACAGCCCTTAGTTTATATGAAGGTATTTTCATGTTATAGTATATGAGTGAGTTCGCATATAAAGACACAAGGACAATCGTGATTCAAGAACTTATAAACAATCACCAATAGTAAAGAAAAAGCAAATAATAAAGAAAGGTCGTAGTCTTCCATCAAATATGATTTAAGGGCCAAAATTTATTCGTAAAGAAATGTCGTATACTTAAGGGTGCCAAACAAATGCAACATTTTTATGTGGCGCGCTTTTTTGGATCGTTTACCGACCAAAGTGGCGTTGGTTCGTAGGAACATAACTATTGACAATCAATTGTGTGTGTGGTGTGATACGTATGATGAGTCTATTGAACATGTTCTCACAGGTTGTCTCACGTCGATGGGGGTTTGGAGTGCGATCGCGTCGTGGTGCAAGATTCCTAGACCGTTCGTGTTTCATGTTAAAGACTTGGTTAACCTGCATGAGCATAGTGGTGTCTTGGGGGTAAAGAAAACGCTTCTTCACGGCATCATTATCATCACTTGTTGAAGACTATGGAAAGCCAGGAACGAGAAGGTGTTCAACAGTATAGATTCTAATGTGGTGGGAATGGTGGCGGACATCAAGTCTTTGGGGTTTCTTTGGTATAAACATAGGTTTAAGGAGGGGGTAGTGGATTGGAGCCGTTGGTGCTTATTTGATGTAATGTGATTGGTTGTTTTGTACAGTTTTCGTTTTCGGCTTCTTTCTCCGCCTTGGGGATAGTAGTCGTTGTTGGTTGGTTTTAATGAAGTTCAATTTTCAAAAAAAAAAAAAAAAAAAAAAAACTTAAATGTACCTTCTTCAATTCCAATGATTTTTAGTAAGTGTATTTCCTCACTACTAACTAAATTAATCACTTCACTTCTCTACTTTAGCAGAAAAGTGCGTTAAACATACATGAGATACGTTTAGCCTCACCGTTAAACTCCCTGATTTCATTGATATCATGCGAAAAAACATTAGAATATATGATATATCTAAAAAACTATTTGTATCGTGTATGTAATGTAATGGAAAAAAGTAATTTCAATTTGTTTGCGTGTTCTATGGATTTGTCTACCCTGTGTTTTCCTACCCATTCTTGTGCTGATCTGTCATTGTTATTCGCAACAAATTCATTGATTTCATATTCTGTTTTGTTGCTTTCATTTGATTTTTTTTAGGTTATATTTGCGTGTAACAAATGATTTGTCTAAAAAATGAATAAATTATTAAACAAGCAATTAACCACGGCTAAAAAATGAGATTAAATGTACTTGAACAAAAAGGTGTTAGTCACTTATATTCTTATGCACTCATAATTATATTATTAAAATTGTTTTTTATCTTAATAAGTTTTGTGTAATAGGTAATGATAAGATCAGTGGTTCTAACCTTGTCAACAAAGAAAACACGTGTCTCAGCGTTGTCGAACTTGGAATGAACCCAAGAGTTACAAGAGACAGTAATTGGGCCAATGGAGGAGCCTTCTATGACAACGGATTCCACGAATACCTCTTTGTGATGTTCATTTGCTATCTTAATAGCTCCGATTGAACCAAAATCCTCTGATACTTCAAATTCTGCTAAATATGTTACCTCATTTGCATGTTGACTCATTCGGTGTGCATAATCCTTTACTGTATCCTTCATTAATCCTGTTTCTTTGACAATCATAATGAAAAAAAAATGAAGAAAAATAAAAATCAGTTATAATAATGTCTTAGTTATAATATCACCAAGGAAATATTACATCTTATATTAATCGTTTATTATATTTACTAGATTATACCCCGGGAGCGTCCCGGGTTGAGAAATTTAATATGATACATCAATTTTACATATGAAATAGACTGATGTATAACTCTAATATTAATATCTAACCTAAAACAAATTAACAATGTACAACTCCAATGTTAATACCTAACCTAAAAGAATGTAGAACTTTAATGTAACTCTAATATTAACATCTATCCTAAAGACTAAACAAATGTACAACTCTAACATACTAATATTGATACCTAACTTAAAACAACGTATAACTCTATTAACCTATTCGTACTGATTTAAACATAATTAGTGACTTGTCTATACATGATTAATGATATACCTGAACACTTTGTGTTTTTTTTCCTGTATGAACAAAACCTCACAAAAAATTTCTTCGTTTTTTATATAGCACTATGGTACTCGTTGGAAAGATAATAAAACGCTCGTTAATTTGGTGTAATTTTTTTCTTTAAAAAATCTCGTATATTAAAGATATTAACGTTTAAAAATTATGGGAGGAAACATGAGGGTGAAAAATCCAATTTTGTTTTTATATTATTTTTTTCCTAAAATATCTCAATGGCACATGGGATGACACATGACACACTCAAGGAAAAGAATGCCTCTTTGAGTGTCATGTCATTAAAATGGCTTTGGTTTATTATATGTATAGATAGATAGATATAGATTTTGATTTTCATTTACTTCAATACACCTTAAGATTATTGGCATAAATGACATGAGTTTTAAGACTTAACGGGTATAAGAATTGTTTTATTTTTGCGATTTTCTTACAATCATTGACATCTTTAAATATGTTTATATATATATATAGTGGAGAGTTTTCAAAAGAGAAGAAAATAACTTGTAACAAGAAAAAGAACAAGTATTAACCAATAGAATGTTTCAGAGCTTTTTCAGCTGCTGGAAGATCTTTATGCATTTCATTTGATAGGAGGTCTCGATTCTTGGAAGTGGAAGGGTGATAATAGTGGGAACTTCACTGTTAAATCCGCTAAATTGGTGTTATACTCTGACAGAAACCCGGCTCCAAGTCCGACTATAAAATGGAGAGGTTGGGTCCCTCTTAAGTGCAAAATTATGGTATGGAGAGCCGTTCGCGACCGGCTCCCTACACGTACTGAACTGCTGAAACGTGGGGTTCCTATTCAAGACGACTCGTGTGTTTTTTGCCGATCGGATCAAGATTCAGCTTTGCATTTATTTTCAGGCTGTATGTTCTCTTTAGAGATATGGTGTAAAGTATGTTCTTGGTGCCGTCTTGGTCCGTTTTTTACGTTTGATGTTCAAGATACTCTGGCTTTCTTTGAAGCGTATTCGTTGATGAAGACGAAGAAGTATGTTCTTAGAGGTATAGTGTTTACTACTCTATGGTCGATATGGAATGAACAGAACGCTCGAATATTTGATGATAAGTCGAAAAGAGCCTCTGAAGTAGTCGAAATCATCAAATCCACTTCGTTTTTTTGGATTCGTAGTAGGACTAGATTTAAAAATATGGATTGGAGACTTTGGTGTAATTATCCGTTGGATGTGATGTAGTCGTTTTTTGCCCGGGGGTCCTTATTTTGAGGACCGCCTGTGGCGTTTTTTTTAATGAAATTTACCTTACAAAAAAAAAGTATTAACCAATAGAAATCTTCTATATATTAATTGTATTTAATGTTAAGTAAATTATTTATTTTTGTAACCCCTAAATAGTTTAATAATATAAAACTCATAATTTTTTTTTTAAGTTATATACTTTCAAAGCAAACCTAATTAAAGTGAAGAAAAATTTCGAAATGTGTAGGATATTCGTAGGATGAACTTTTATGTGTGTATGATAAATGTATAATAATTTCGATATGTGTAAGATAAACATATGATAATTTTCTATATATGTAGGATGAATTTTTGTATGTGTTTGATAAATTTTGATAATTTGTAAGATAAAATGTTAATGACTAATTAATTAAAGAGATAATAATTAATTTAAAAGGAGTTAAAGTATTTAATGTTTATCATTATGCCATTTGTTCTTTTTGTTCTCACATTAGGTTTCGATCATCCCCCTATATTCAGAAAAAAAAAAAAAACATTTCAATTTATAAATTGACAATATACCCTTGTTAGCAATTGAAAAACCAGAACTAAATTCCAACCCGACCTGAATTTTACTCGTCTCGATTCACTAATGAAAATAGCAAGATATAACTCTTATAAGTGTAGGGTTTCCCATCCCATACCTCCCCTTATAAGAAGTTTAAACAAGATAAATGATTGTTATATCCATCTCACATATTTTAAAATATCCATAATCATCCTATGGACCAAGATGTAGGGATGGCAATTAAACCCGAAACCCGACATATTTGGGACGGGTTTGGATTCAGGTAATCGGGTATGGGTCCGGGTATGTGATTAGTTTTTATTTTTTTCACGGGTTTGGGATTTGATGATATACCCATTTACCCGACCCGATTACCCGATAAAGTATACATGTTTACCCGATTAGATACCCGATGTAATTTCCAATATATCTTTTAAAATATGTATTCATAATATATCTAATTGTCCATCTAGATATATAGTCATCTTCTTAAAAAAAAACACCAATTATTTGTGTATAATATGTGTTATCTATGTTTTTTAGTGTTTTTATATGATTTAACTATTTTATATTTATACATTGTAATCATTTACATACATATTTGATAATGCTAAATGTATTGGTTAGTAGTCACGCAATAGATACCGACAGGTTTTTAGTCAAATATATCCATTGGATAAATTTTTAAAATTAACGGGTTTACCAGATACCCGACGGGTAATTACCCGATATAAACCCAACGGGTTTTGGGACGGGTTTGGGACAAGCATACCTAATCGGGTATGGGGTTGGGATTACCTAAACCCGTCTCAAACTCGACCCATTACCATTAGGGCTGTTCAAATCGCTCGCCGCTCGTGGATCGCTCGTCGCTCGTTCGGAAAATGCTCGAAAAATGCTCGCTCGATCTTCCGCTCGGTTGTATATGAGCAGATCGGCTCGGTTCGGTTTGTAAATGAGACAAGCACGAGCAAAGGTACAATCGGCTCGGTTCGGCTCGAATAAAATTTTTATTTATTTAATAATAAATACAAACACAATTTACAGATAAATTTATGGCTTTATATATAAGATTCTAATAGATTTGACTCAAGATATGCAAACAAAATATAACCAACCTACTTAACTCAATAAAAAAATAAATATTAGATTTAATAGTAAAACAATAAGCCATGAGGTGACAGTCTTGACTTCTTTATATTATTAGTTGTCCATCGCTAATTATCTCTTGATATCACACCTACGTCACAATGCAACAACTGTTCTCTGACGTATGCTCATCACCTCACCCGCCTCAATCTAAGCCTCATCCTTGGACATTTCGACCTTAGTTGTCACCCGACAATGAAAACATTGAAGGAAACACACCAATTTTATGATCGTCCATATTATTCTCCGCTCGATTCTCGCTCGGCGCTCGGTCGGAAAATTTGTGCTCGAAGAATGCTCGTTCGGTTTACGGCTCGATTGTAAACGAGCTGCTCCGCTCGGTTCGATTTGTAAACGAGCTAAGCACGAGCGAAGCTCCGCTCGGATCGGCTCGGCTCGTGAACAGCCCTAATTACCATCCCTACCAAGATGCCACAACCATCCATTTCAACGCCACCACGAAATAACATTGCTGATCAATAAGCCATAAAATTTTTAGCAAATATGATTTTGTAGTAAAAAATATAGTAAAACCTATTAGCGGTGAAATATCGAATCAAATTCAAAACAAAATGTGTTTAGTTATGATTTAATCGTTCCAAATACATGTTATTGTGATGGTAGAGTGTTGTTTATATCATCCTGGTGTTGCTTATTTATCTAGGTGTTAATCTTATTTGGGATTCATAATCTAGCGGTATGGTGTTTTCTCTCTACAAATATAGTATAAGTTTAAATCCTTACAATTGTAAACATAGATTGTATATTTAGGTTAAAAAATAAATTGCTATTAAAAAATTAATTTTATCTAGGTTGACCGAATGGATGCTAAGAAAAACATTTCCACTTAATGTAGCTCGGTTGGTTGGTTTGTTGGCCTAAGTTTCCTTTGAGAAGTTTGGGTTCGATTTCCACTAGCTACATTTGAAGAACATAATGAGAAATGAGGGACGACTCCTGGCCTATGGTCAGGAGTTCGAGTCCTAATCTCGTCCGGTTTTTACCAGTTCTCCACAGCGGGCCTTCGGACGGGTGGGGGATTGAGTTTTCCCCGGTTCAGGAACCACTATCGGGCGGGGCTCCCAGCAAGGGAAACCAATTTGCCCGAGCCCTCTTGTGGGAGCCTTGCGGTTGTTGTGTTGGCCGTTCTAAAAAAATTAATGTGATTAAAATTAAAACGCAAAATAAAGTTTTACAAAATTGGAAGAGACAAGTGCTTGGTACATACGTGTGTGTCGAAAATATAGTAAATATACGCTACACGTGTGGGTAAATACATGTAAATGAACAAACAAACCAACTTCTTAGTACTTTTCTTAAAATTCAAATGATATGAGTTACAAACAATAGATATTACCAATTTCTTTTATTTCAGAAAATTATATAGTTGTCCTCTATAAGAGAGTCGGTTGCAGTGGTTTTCACTCAAAAATGTAGGAAAAAACATAGAGGCGACATGTGTACGCATGTGAATTTCATGGGCCGGGGGAGGATGTTTGAACATATTTTTACGTAGGTATTTAAGAATCATACACTCTTTAATTAGGATTTATACACCACGGCCTACATCACACACCAATAGGAGGCCACCAAGAATATGATGTCATAGGGTATATGAATCCTAGAACCCAAAAAGATTTCTATTTTCTAGCACACATAAACACACTGTGTGAAATGTGATAACGGCAACATGGTTTCAATTATAACAATACCATATTGGACGAACGAAGGCACAAATCTAGACTGTACGTACAAATTAACTTAACACATAATCTCATCATTTAAATTTTAAAGTCACACTAACTAACTGCCTAACTAGTATAATTACACCAGTATATCACACAGTGTGCTACACCTTTTTGAAAAATGCTATGCTTTGAAAAATCTAGAGAAATATTGTATATTTGTATCCACTTAAATATAGAATAAAATACTCGTTTTTATAGTTTGTATATATAACTAGTTTTTTACCCATGTCGCGCGTTGCGGCGACAGCCTGACGCATGCAAGTCTTTGTTATACGGGTGACAAACAAACATGTCATCATTACCTATAGAACAACATAAAAGTAAACAGAACTACACTATTTCACTTACGCCTTAATCAAACCACATTATTTTACACGGGGGCAAATGCAAACACTCTGACAATAGTGCTAACATGAAAGAACAACCATAATGTAAGAGCACCCACGACACCAAGTTACTATGTACAAACATGAGCAAGAACAGGGGAATGAAGGTAACAATAACCTGCAAAAAGAGTTATACAAAGATGCACAAATAGTTATAATTAGGTGAAAAGAAAACAACATAAACCAAATTACCTTGGTAAAGACATAAAATAAAGCACAGCGGTGGAACTAAGCAAATACGGACAATCAAAGTCGACTATCACCTTAAATATCTTAGGATCGCAATAAATTAAAGCCAGTTGCCTTATGAACATCACAAATATTATCAAATTGAAGACAAATGTCAAGCTACTTGAAAAACTTTATCAACTGCTAAAGCCAAAGACGCAATGTCAAGCTACTTAAAGAACTTTATCAACTGTTAGAGCCAAAGACGCAATCCAGATCGTAGTATTTGCAGAACCCAGAGTGCATTGCAATGCATCATAAATGATATTTAAACATTGGAAGGCGCAGGCATCCATCACATCCCAGGTATCATTTAACCATCTGAGGATCAGCATATAAAATTAGTTAACTTTTGAAAAAAAAAAAAACAAACAAAAGGGATCGGTATATCATGCCTTTAAAATTTTCATGTCATGCAACCTAATGTATTTGAACTAATTATCAGCAGCTTTAAATATATTTCGACCCATGTTAAAGTGTTATGAACTCTTTGAATTTGAAAATGTGTAAACTATCATTTGTTAATAGCAAAAAAAAGTGTATTAACCTATTTACTTAAAAAAGAAGGCATGCTTAAATACACAACCTACCTGAGTTTGCAGCTATTTTGTATAACATATTTTTGTCATAGGCCTTTATGCAAACAACCAATCTGCAACACATTAAGCTAGCAATCCTATAATTATGTTAAAATATCCTAAATTATTACGTCTTTTATTTTCTTTGTTTAAAATTCTTGTATTGTATAACAATATTCTACTATATTTTATTCAATGATTTCTTGAAGCTTATAGTGTCATGCATAAGGAGTTTACAAATTGCTTCATTAGTGAGAATTATACAATACCATGTAAAACAAAAGTTGAAAGATGCACTTTTTAACTTTACTTTTGTTATCCACTATATCATCAAACACACTGTCACTTCTGTTGTAGTTGCAGATGGGTGAAACCAATTTATAAGATCCCAATATTATTGAATTCAGTAACCTTACCTCTACAGTGAAGTATTCGAGGAACGCGACGAAGTAAAACGGAGGTCCGGCACAAAAATGATTGTCTAGGAGGAGTAACAGAGCGCAAGACGCCTACGACAACATTAGTTCTATATAGGCTCAGATTAACTCATGGCCGAACGCAATAAACGAAACTGCCACGCCAAGAGTTAATAATCATCACAGCCTGTGGTGTATAGGCAACCTCTATGAACCACAATTCAGCTATGTTAACCTATCTAGATGAAGAACAAAGGCGACTCAGATTAACTCATGGTTGCACGCAATAAACGAAGCTGCCACGCCAAGAGTTAATAATCATCATAACCTGTCCTACATCAAGAACTTAGGCGATCAACATAATCTTAGTTGATTTAATCTTTTCCTTCATACCCTCCACAAATACACCATCACAGCCTACAAAGCTTAATCCCCAAACTTGTTTCAAGAGATAAATAGAAGAACAATCATTGCCTAAGAGGCTCAGGTCATAAGTAACAAAAATCAAATATTTCAAATCTGATTACAATACCAATACCATGAAATCTCAGTTAGGTAAAAGATGTTAAAAAAGAAATTGAGACGAAGCTCAGCCACGCATCACTGCTTTAGAGTCTGTTCCCATACATGAAGCTGAGTTAGAGCCTTGGCGATTAATCAACAATTCGAAGTGCTTTTCTTGTATCAATGGCAACCATATACCTTTAAAGTAAAAGTATGTCCATTTTATAATAAATGCAGAGAAAAAGAGAACACTTTGTATTGTGTTGCAGATTTAAGTTTTGCCTTCAGTGCTGTTTGAATATCAATCATATGCACATGGTGTTTTTATGTGTAAAATAATTTTATCTAACACGGTCATCTCAAAGCAACTAACATGTAATTCTAATAACTAATTGAATGTGTAGAATCTTCATAAATTAACAAATAAATTATCAATAAAAAAGTAAACTATAATTTAATATTCATGATTACTAATGAAGAAATAAAAAACCCCAATAATCAAATTACACCTTTCCAAACACCCCTATAATCATATTCTCTGGATACATACACAAAATAGAAAACTCGGAGTGCAATTCAGAAACCTACAAAATAATCAACAAAGAAAACCCAAAAACCATTAATAGTTTAAAGAGAAAACAAACATACCAGTATGTGAATGTAAAGAAGTGAAGAACCCTATCGATGCGACAACAGCGATGAAAACCCTTGGCGAAATTGTTTGCTGATGATGTTCATGGGAGACTGCGGCAGTTGGTTGGGGCAGAGCGAGGGTGATAGGTGGTGGACACAGGCGTGGATGTTGTAGTAGTTGTTAATTGAGAGAGAGAGAGAGAGAGAGAAAGTTGTTGAATGATACACAGTGAGAGAGAAGGAGAAGAGATACAGAAGAGAGAGAGCAAGAGGAATGCACGTGATCTCAAAAAAAATTTGAAATGTGTGCCAAGATTGCAATAGTGTCATTCTGTGAGTGACACCGACATTAGTAAATATAGCATTTATAATTTTATTAGTGAAGTGTATAAATATTGTTTATTAGAAATTTGGTGAAACTAATATTTAATATTTAGGATCAAGAAGATTGGTCACTAGATTCTTGCGGGCAAGTTATGGGAAGTGTGGAAAGCTAGAAACAACAAATCTTTAATGATAATTGATAAGAGCATTAGTTTGGCGATAATTGTAGAGGAGACTAATTAAGGCTATGGGGTATACCTTCACACCAAGAGTGTTAACGGTGACGTGGCATGTTAACTTTTATTGTGCACCACTCCCTTCCCATGTTAAGGAGCATTAAATTGTCACTAAGTTAACATGTTAACATGACTTAAAAGAGAGAAAGTTAAGGGATGAGGTAGAGTTAAGGGGCGTTAAACCATTTCCTTGAAGTGAGCTAGTGTGAAAAGAGACAAAATGAAGGATGTGAAATCTAGGTAGAGTTAAAGATGGTTAGAGTATACCCCATGGCCTAAGCTACAACCTTTTCTTTGGATCAACAACCATGTGAAGTTTCTGAAGGCAGATCATTTAGAATATAATTATGTCTTTTAGTTTCATGATGTTTTTGAATGTTGGGGCTTTGCACGGTTTGTCATGTTCTAGCATCTATTAATCTTGCTACTCCATTTTCATATAATTTTTACGTACCATTTTAGAAAGGGAAATTGGATTTTAACACCCTGAATTATTGACAATTGGCCGCTAACGCACTGAACTACAAAATTGAACAACACCGCACTGTACTTTCAACTTATTGACATGTATCACCCTCAGACTAACCATGGTTAATTTTTGCTGACGTGGCATGGTGACGTGTCCATTTTGTTGACGTGGCAGGTGATGTGTCCATGCCACGCCAGCTTATTTCTCATGCCACGTCAGCAAAAATGGGCAGGTGATGTGTCCATGCCACGTCAGCTTATTTCTCATGCCACGTCAGCAAAAATGGACACGTCACCATGCCACATCAGCAAAAATTAACCATGGTTAGTCTGAGTGTGATACAGGCCAATAAGTTGAAAGTACAGTGCGATGTTGTTCAATTTTGTAGTTCAGTGCGTCAGCGGCCAATTGTCAATAGTTTAAGGTGTTAAAATCCAATTTCCCTTTTAGAAAAAATGGTTTAATTCTTGTTATATACATTTCAATGTAAGAAGTACAAAATTTAAAAATGTTAACAGTACGTTGATAAAAAAAATAAACATTTAAGTTTGTACCTTTTGTTTATTCTATATATAATTAAAAGTTGAAAGGTCTTATGAATAGGGTATTTATTGGACAAAAAAGTTAAATTATTTACAATTGACCATCCAGGTTTCTTTTTTGGGTTAATTTTGTTGACTTCAATTTGATGAAGGTGGTAGTAGACGACTAATAGTATACATTAAATATCTAATACTTTGATTTTGGTTTATTATTCATGATTGGAGAAAAGAAGCAGTGAACTAGCAGATTTGAGATTTAAAACGACAACACAATAATGTAATGTTAGAATTTAATAGATAAAAAGTGTTGGCGTTTTGTTAACCTCTAGCTAGCTCATCCGTTGTAAACTTCCTAAATCTAGCTTAGACTAGTGACAAACCACAAAACCCGCCGCGAAGCGCGGGGTTTCAACTAGTTATAATAATATCGTGTTATGTAATTAACCTCACTATATGTGGTATGTGTGTTGGAAATTTATGAATTAAAAAAGTAAATAGTTATTATACGTGTATTTAATATAATAATATTTAATTATAAAACTAGAAGAATGGGAGAACTAGGATATGTTTGGCAAGGAGCTTTTAGGAGCTTCAAGCTTCAAGCTTTTAAGAAACAACTCCTACTTAGGGTATGTTTGGCAAAACTAGCTGCAGGCTGGTAGCTGGAAGCTGGTAGCTAGTAGCTGCAAGCTGATAGCTGGAAGCTTTTTAAATATATTTTGGTGTTTGGCAGAATAGCTGGAGCTTTTAATAAAATGTATAAAATGACCAAAATGGGCATAATTAAAAGCTTGTAAAGAAAGTTTTTATTTTATTTTTAAAATAGAATGAGTATTTGTGTCATTTACTACTTATAAGCTTGTAGCTAGTAGAGTTTTTTCTTAAAAGCTACTACTAGTAGCTTTTCACTGTAGAGCTTTTTCTCTAACCTAAAAGCTTCCAGCCCCTTCAACCAAACAAGACTTTTCATTAAGGGTATGTTTGGCAAAACTAGCTGGAGGCTGGTAGCTGGTAGCTGCAAGTAGGGGTGTTTAAAATCGGATAATCCGAATTTCGGATAGTCAATATTGAGATCCGAATCCGAATCCGAAATTTCGGATATCCGAAATTCGGATATCCGAAATTTCGGATTCGGATTCGGATCATCCAACGGATAATCCGAAACTTAAAAAAAAATTAAAAAAATAATAAAAAAAAAACTATAAAAAACATTCTCCTTTATGCCTAAAACATGAACCTATTAAAAAAACAAAAATCGAAGTTAGATAAACGCAATTTGAACAACAAATATATAAAAAAACTTATTATTTTGATGGAAGGGGGTTGTGGAGGTCGGATACGAGGTGGACGGGGGCTGTTATAGAGGAGAGAAGAGAGAGCAACAGCTATGGATTAGAGGAGTATGGACTTAGAGTTAGAAGGATTAAGGATTTAGGATTGTGTATTGTGTTATGTAGTGTATATAATATTATATATTTATATATATATTTTTAATATTCGGATTCGGATAATCCGATTATCCGAAAATTTTCAAAATCAGGATCCGAATCCGAATCCGAAATTTCGGATAATCCGATTTTCGGATATCCGAAAATCGGATTATCCAAAATTTCGGATAATTCGGATTCGGATTTTCGGATTTTTCGGATTTGAATTTTGGATTATCCGATTTTGAACAGCTCTAGCTGCAAGCTGGTAGCTGGAAGCTTTTTAAATATATTTTGGTGTTTGGCAGAGTAGCTGAAGCTTTTAATAAAATGTATAAAATGACCAAAATGGTCATAATTAAAAGATTGTAAAGAATGTTTTTATTTTATTTTTAAAATAGAATGGGTATTTGTGTCATTTACTAACTAAAAGCTCGTAGCTAGTAGAGCTTTTTCTTAAAAGCTACTACTAGTAGCTTTTCACTGTAGAGCTTTTTCTCTAACCTAAAAGCTTCCAGTCCCTTCAACCAAACAAGGCTTTTTATTAAGTATGAGCTTTTTCTTAAAAGTTTGAAGCTTGAAGCTCCTAAAAGCTCTTAAAAGCTTCTTGCCAAACATACCCTTAATAAAAAAATCTTGTTTGGTTAAAGGGGCTGGAAGCTTTTAGGTTTGAGAAAAAGTTCTACAGTAAAAAGCGACTAGTAGTAGCTTTTAACAAAAAACTCTACTAGCTACAAGCTTTTAATTAGTAAATGACACAAATACCCATTCTATTTTAAAAATAAAATAAAAACCTTCTTTACAAGCTTTTAATTATGACCATTTTGGTCATTTTATATATTTTATTAAAAGCTCTAGCTACTCTGCCAAACACCAAAATATATTTAAAAAACTTGCAGCTACCAGCTTGCAGCTACTAGCTTGTAGCTTCCAGCTATCAGCCCCCAGCTAGTTTTGCCAAACATACCCCTAAGCTTTAAGTATATTGGTGAAACTTTAGTGTTGTGAAATTTGTGTTTGTCCCATATTAGTGGAGAAATAAATCATATGTTGGTTTATATGTAGAATTATGTAGGAAAATGTATTCTTATACAAATCGCACCGAGTCTATTAAGTTTTGAATTTATTTTAATTTGAATTGTGTATTCAATTCAATTCAACTTCCTCAACTAATTTTGGTTTCGTGAATATATATATAAAACATGAGTGTTTTGTTGAAACACATTGAAAAAATCACACAATTTCTAACAATTTTTTCTACTTCTCTGTTTTTCGTGCTCTTGTTTTAAGTAGTCTTTCAGGTGATAGGTTAACCCCGGCAGTACAATCTATTTAGACTGTGATAATATGGGAAACAGACGGGTTCATATGGGTTACCCGAAATATGTTTTAAAGGAAGCTTGTTGAACGTGTGCCTCATTCATCTCGGGTTTTCTTTTCTGCTTGTTTCTTATCTTTTCTCATTCTATTTGTAATTTTATTTTTCTGTCTTTGTATTCTGTTTAGTTTTATTTGGATTGTAATCCGAATATATTCGAACAAAATTGTTATTTATATATATACCTTATTAAAGAAACTCGATGGATATGATTCTAATTTTGCTACACTTTTAAAATGACATATCAAGAGGCACAAGTATACATCTCTATATTTTACCCATTTTCTTTATTTTATGCCCCTATAGTACAACTTTCGATGACAATTATACAAATAAGTATTGCAGAGTGGCTCTTCACATACATGCATTTATATGATGACTCTCCATATGTTTAACGCCTATATTTGTATTACTTATTTATGTAAGGGCTTATAACTTTTCATATGTTTAACTCTTATATTTTTATTACTTTTGTATTTATGTAAGGGCATATATAAAGAGGCATTTGTATGTAATAAGATACATCAATAAGAAAAGCATTCCCTCACTCTTTCATTCTTCTCTCTACATTGTTAATAGGCTTATATGAGTCATGGAGTTATGCATTACATTAGAGCAATTGATAAATTGAAGTTCAATATGAGTTTGTTAATCTCCTTCATTATGTTAATATATTTTGTAGTATTTGAAGACTATTTGAGTCCATTAATGTGTTGCAAAAATATGTCACATGACAATTGTACAAGATAATGAGAAATGGTGCATTGAATTGTTTTGGTCCTTATTGTCATGGTGGAGATATTTTCAATTATATGAAATTGTAGAATGTAGATATGTTTTATTTGGATACATGGACATAGTCAAATAAATAATGTGTAGTTCTTCACGTTTACACTCAGTCATCCGTTGCTTAGTTTGTTTGCGTATTCTAATAGTGTTGTTTATTAAATTGGGCTTCACATTTTGACCTTCTTTACTCGACTTTCATTCTTATGGATTTTGTAATAAGGGATGCACTCATGTCTGTTAGCAATTTGAAACCCTCTTTTCTTGATTTGTAGGTTTCTATTGACAGTACAATTTACACTCTTTTATATTGTAGTTTTTTACTTTTATTTTCACTATCCATATGTTAATATGTTAAAGCAATATTTTTTTTTAATCTAAGTCAGGTATTTCTATCTTGATCTACATAAAGTTCATACACATATATGTTTGTTCTTCATTTATTATAATATTTCATTGGTGTTCCTTACAGTGTCAACCGAATAAGCAGATATCCAACTAAGGAAAACGTATTAAAGATTCATAAAATTAATCCCAAGGGCCAAAGGTGATCTGGAATATGTTTAAACGCAACTAAAAATTCAATAAACATGTCTTATTTGTAAGTAAATAATGAAATAACTTTGAGCAGGCTTTAAGATATATGGTGAGAATTACATATTTTATTTGATTTTACTCTATTAATACATGTAAATTCATGTGCATATCATATGAGAAATGGTAAGTTTGTCCAATCAACTTCGAGCTTTTGAGTATAAATTTCAGAAAGACTATTTCAAAAGCCCAACATTTGTACAATTAAATCAACAATTTCAAGTTATGTACAATATCATGATGTTGTATTGCAATCCGTTTTTAAATCTCGCTGCAACGTGTTATAAACCCACTAGTTTTATTTTATGAACGGTTGTCCTACAACGTGTGTATATGTTCGGTTTCCAATTTTCGTTTGAAAGTATATGAAAAAAAAAAAAAAAAAAAAAAACCTCTCAATTCACTTACTAGGGTCGTTCTCGGAAGCAACAAGCTCCAAAAGGAGCGACTTTCCAAGCATATCGGTAAAGTCATCAAGTGCCTTTGTAAAAATGTTTGATAGGGCACCACCCACCGTCATCTGGACCGTAATCACGGCTTTCAGCCTTCTGGTTTTAATGGTATCGGCAGTAGTACTGGCTTCGCCAGCCATGGCTTTGATTTGGGTTGCTGGTTTTCGGATGTTTTGCCGCAAATGGTAAGAATTGTGACGTTTGACCGGAAAAGCTAGCATGGTGTGAGATACAAAAGATATAGGGTTTTCATAACCATCTTTAGCGATAAAAGACTTCTTTTGTGGTGTGAGAGACGGTGGAGTAAGGGTTTTGTGGCTGTGTAGGTGGTTGACTTGAGGGTTCGACATGTTGTTTGTGTGGTGAGTTACAGAATACACCATGCATAGTATGCCTTGTTTATATAGAAGGTGCAACAAGGAATGAGGTTAAATAAAAAGAAAAATAAAGATGCAAGTTACACAAAATAGTTAACTACACATGTGAAAATCATTGTACTCGGTTTGTATTATTTTTTTAATACTTTTGTAGATACTTTTATATATTATATACATTATTAGTTTACACTATTGTAGATACTTTTATATTATTATACTGTTGTAGATACTTTTATATATTATACATTATTAGTTTACACTGCATGAACCATTATTGCATTGAAGTTGTGTTGGAAGAAAATGGAGATTCAAATTACGGATCATTTAAGACATGTATGTAGTCACTTTCAAATTAAATTATTTTGGAGTCTAGAAAAGACCTAATTTTCTAACAAGTGAGTGAGGGACTCTGCCTCTTGGACCTTGCTCCCCTAGGGGCGCTGCACCAAGACCAAGGGGCGTTACCCCCTTCAAACCCTCATTACTTAAGGTTCCCGAACACTTAAAATTGTAATAACTCAAACAAATTATGTGCAATCTCACACCTCCTAACTTACTTGACCATCTACCAATTTCACTTTATGAGTTTATGGTTTATCGTAATCATAAATGCACTCTTTTTAATATTACTCAACTTTCAATATATATTTCAATTGTGTAAAATTTTATGCAATTTTGTTTTTAAATTAAGAAATCAAAATCTATGTATAAGAATCTTCGTTACTATATGGAGATTGCTTTTTCGGTTTGACTTGCATTTTACAATTTTAAAACTTTATTATTATTTAGTGATTTGTTTCTCTCGCTATTAGCATCTACTTCAAGTTAAGTTTGAAAAAGAAAACTCAATCTCAAAATAGTCATCAAGATTCATGTATATTCACTGGCAGAGCTACATACATGATAACGGTGTGTCCGACACCATTCAAATTTTGATATTATATGTAACGTGTAATAGAAAATATTCGAGCGACACCATTGATTTTTTACAAGCGACACCATTCTTTTTTTTACGAGCGACACCGTTGCTATTTTTTCTAAACATTTTAAATAATAAAAAAAACTTATAGTTTAAAAAAGGTAATCTCAATTACTTAATTTTCAATTATAGACTTGAAATCATTGAGAGACCTATATTTTTTAGCTTTTTTTTAACCCATCAACCCAATAAACATAATAGGCCTATCCATTAAAATATAAATTTGGTAAGCCTAAATTAAAAAGGTACATGACTATCTTTTGTCAGCCACTAACCGAGGAGGCTTTGAGGAGCAAAGCAATAATTAAAAGTTTTTAGGCTTTGGGAGCAGAGGATCAATTAAAAGTTTGGAATTATAATGTTTGATTGTTGTAAGTTATAGTGAGTTTTGTATAGATTTTGTTGAAATTAATTCATGACTTAGTAGATTAGGTGTTTTTACATGTCCTCATTTACTTATGCTCTGGTTTAAAGATTAACCTCCATAAATCAGTGTTGTATGGTGTGGGAGTGGAAGATGAAGATATTGTGGGTATGGCAGAGTCATTGGGATGTAAATCGGGTGTAATGTTGTTTTCGTATTTGGGTATTAAGGTTGGGGCAAACATGAATAGGGTGTCGAACTGGGAACCAGTGGTGTCCACGTTTAAGAGGAGGCTTTCGAAATGGAAAGCCAATACTTTATCCATTGATGGCTGGCTAACTTTAATCAAGTAGGTTTTGGATAGTTTGCTAACATAGTATTTCTCCCTTTTCAAGGCGCCTAATAAGGATATTAGTGATTTGGAGGGATTGGTGAGACGATTCTTATGGGGAGGATCGGAGGAAGTGCGAAAGATGAGTTGGGCTTCGTGGGATGTTATCACTAAAAATATTAAAGAGGGCGAGTTGGGGATAGCGTCTCTTGAGGTAATTAATAATGAGTTGTTAGTTAAATGGCTTTGGAGGTTTCTTAATGAACCAAATGCGATGTGGAGAAGAGTAGTGGTTTCTATACATGGCTCCACTCGGAGTTGGGGAGTTGCACCTCTTAACAATGTCGTTCCGGGCGTATGGAAGAATTGTGTTACTTTTTGGAACAAATATAAGGTTGAGGGGGTCGGATTGAATGGCGTTATCCGTGGTAGAGTTGGAAACGGGTGGCAAATTAGATTTTGGCTGGACACATGGTTGGGCTCTGAGCCACTAAAAGTTACGTACGTCCCCGTCTATTTTCGCACTCGTGAAGAACAAACATGTTTTGATTGCAGGCCGTCTAAAGGTTACAGGTTCCATTCGAGTGTTTTCTTGGGAGTGGACTAGAGCTCCAATTACAGCAGAAGAGGTCTTGGATAAGCAAAGGCTGGAAGCTCAATTACATTCGGTAACCATGGAGGAAAGAGCTGACAGTTGGGTTTGGTCGCATGGTAAGAGTGTTGATTTCGAGGTTTCTTTGGTCAAACAGTGGATGAGAAGCTCGGTCAGCAGTGTAGATTCTTTCAGTTTCACATGGAGTTCGTGGGTTCCTAACAAGTGTAATATTTTCATGTGGCGTGCGTATTTGGATCGCCTTCCAACTAAGACAGCACTCGCTAGAAGGAACATTAACATTGATAATCATTTTTGTGTATGGTGTGAGGCCTATGAGGAGAATATAGAACATGTTCTTACAGGTTGTGTTACTCCATGGGGGTGTGGAATGCGATTTCTGTTTGATGCAAGATTCCAAGACTGTTCGTTTTTCACGTCAAGGATTTGGTGGAATTGCATGATCATAGTGGGGCGTCGGGGAATAAGAAAGCGGTCCTCCACGGGATTATTATTATTATTGCGTGTTGGAGATTATGGAGAGCCAGGAATGACAAGGTGTTTGCTAGTAAGGCGCCTAACGTGGTGGATATGGTCGCGGACATCAAGACATTGGGATTTTTATGGTATAAGCATAGATTTAAAGATGGGGTAGTGGATTGGCATAGATGGTGTGCGTTTGATGTAATGTGATTGTCTCGTTTGTATTTCTTGGTTTTTCGGCTTCTGCCTTCGTCTTGGAGATAGTTGTCGGTTTTGGTTGGTTTTAATGAAGTTCAATTTTCAAAAAAAAATTATATTTGTCAAGGACTCAAGAACTAAGATAAGTTGCAAGGAAACGTTTATCCAATAATCATTAACAATATAACATGAGTAAATGTTAGTAATTCTTTAATCTTTAATTTTAAAAAGAGACATGAATACTTGATAACCTGAATTTTGAATGCTTTAATAAAGTTTAAATTAGTTAATAGAATGTGTAATTTATTTATATGATTGTTATTTGTGTATGAGTGCCTTAAGCCCGGATGATAATTTTAGTGCATTTGATGTTCCAAAGATACTGAGGTTGGCGGAGATGTACCCATATGATTTTAATAACATAAGAGGCGACAAAATGTTTGGTGACGTGAAAGGTATATCGAATCTTGCAAAAATGATGGTGGAAACAAAGAAACATGTTGGGTATCCGTTAGTCGGTCGTTTATTGAAATTAGTATTAGTTCTACCGGTTGCAACTACAAGTGTTGAGAGTTGTTTTTCTTCTATGAAACATGTGAAGACGGATTTGCGTAATCGAATGGGTGATGATTATTTGAATGATGCTTGCATTTGTTATATTGAAAAAGATTTTTTTGGCAAAAGTTACGGTTGAAGATGTTATGGATCGTTTTCAAAACATGAAAACTCATAGGGAGCAACTATAAAATATATTTTTTTATATATTTTAAATGACTTTGTATTTCTATTGTGTGCTATCTCATTGATATTGTACTTTTATTATGACACCGATTTTTATTGTGTGATTTGACCCAACCCGATTTGAAAATATTGACACTGTATTATTATAAACCTGGGTATTGAAAAAACCAACACCATAGGAAAACATTCCTAGCTCCGCCACTATGTATATTTACTTTACTTTTGATTGTTTTAACATTTTTATGAAAAGAAGTGAATACTTTAGAAGGGGAAGGTTCAAATACAAAGTAATGAAAATGTGCGAAGTGTGCGAAGGAATCTCCACCTTTTATTTTGACATTGTTAATTTTCACAAGGGATGACATTTTTGTCTTTTTTTACTTCTTGACTCATAAAACCACTTCCCCCATGATTTTTAAACGACTATAACCTTTTCATACGATGATATTTTTTTTAAAAAAAATTACACCGTATTAACGAGCGTTTCATGCTCTTTAATTTGAGTAGCCTGGTGCTATAGTTTTCTTAATTTTTAAAAACTGGTACGTAATTTCACATTCAAGTATCTGGTATGTGATTTTAGGTGTAGCCCAACTATGTGAATCTGGTACGTGATTTTAACTATAGGGTATCCGATACATGATTTAAAGTGTATGGTCAAATATGGGCATCTGATACGTGATTATGGTCATTACATAATATGGTACGTATCTTCACATTAAAGTATCTTAGGGGCCGGTTCAAATACAAAGTAATGAAAACGTTCAAAGTGTGCGAAGTACATGATAATTATGTAATGCTTTCATGAACATACACAAAACATTACGTAATTATCATGTACTAGTAGTGATTCTGTCTATGGTATGTAATTTTGGTACTTGATTTTAGTTATGGTACGTAATTTTGTATGTTACGTTTTTTAGGGGTATGGAAAATTGTTATGTAAAGTTTTGAATGATTATGTTTATGGTACGTGATTTTGGTAATAAAACTATAATGATTATGTATATAATAGAACTATAATGATTATGTATATGGTACGTGATTTTGGTAATGAAGTAGTAATGATTCTGTCTATGGTACGTGATTTTGGTAATGAACTATAATAAAAGCACGATCTCCTATCCATTCTTCTTATATTTCTTCTTCTTCTCAATTGTTGTACAGTGAATCTTCTTTCTGATGTAACCGGTTCTGTAACAGAATAATACTTCTGAGAATTCGATTGTTGTGATACACCTGACATCAACATGATGGTTTGAATGTAGTGATTTGGTTTGTGAAGCGTGTGTTTATCGAACAAGGCTCTGATACCAGTTTTGTTGGACTGGAAACAGAATATTGCAGCGGATTGAATGAACAAGAACACAACAAAGATATAAAACAATCGAACAATGATAAGAATTGAATACAAGAACAAAGTATGATAATTCTATTGAATGAATATGGTACGGTTATGGACAGAAACAAAAAGACACTACAAGAAAATGAAGCTAATGCGACCCCGGTAAAAGGTTGCATTAAGCCTTGAAAAGGTTGCATTAGGCCTAATGCAACCTTTTATCAAAGGCTGCATTAGGTGAAGTTGCATTAGGTCTAATGCAACCTTTTTGTTAGATAATGCAACCTTTTTATGATGCAACCTTTTAATATAAAAATGCAACTTTTTTTACTTTTAATGCAACTTTTATAACACTTAATTGCAACCTTTTTATACATCAAATGCAACACCTTTTTTAGGATTTTAGATGCATGAAATGCAACCTTTTTTCAGCCAAACGCAACTCTATAGCATCATTGCTTAAAGTGCTAAAATTTCTATTAATATGAATCATATCTGAATTACACCAACACAATAATAACATTAATATATTAGATATCTTATATCATAAGTTAACATATGTCAAAACTCAAAATAACAATGTAATCAAAACAAAGTTGTCAATTACAACAAAAAGTAACGAAAGCCTTCGACACATCTTTAAGATCTTTTAAGTACTCATATAGGTAGCTTATCCCTAACACTTCACATCGTAGCTTTAACGTTTGCTAGTTGGTTGTCAAATCTTCATGCATAGCTTACAACATTTATTTTCGCATTTCAAGCAAATGTTGCCTTTTAACTTCAAAGCTCACTTTGAATGATTTGATAAGCCCACCCTCTGATGAATGACTCCTACAGTTACACAACATCATCAGGGAAAGACTTACATAGCCTGAACCAGCTATGAAATATGACATTAGCATCCAATTTAAGATATGTAAACCAAACAAGAAACTAAAAAAGAAAAAAATTAAGTTTTTGTGCATTAATGCAAGAAACTGTACTTCGATATAAAAGAAGAACCTAGACTGCCTACATATACAAAGACCTGCAATTTATTTCTAAAATATCAATGCCAGGCATATGTAACAAACAACAATACTCATTTGCAAAATCCCATCATGAAATAAAATTCAACTTAAAACATGTATTTGCATATCTTGCATCGTTTGTTACTTCATATCTCAAACCATTTTTTAGTAGGGAAGAAGTGATATATATTAATATGAGTAACAAACTAACAATGCAGTGACCTAGTTTGAACTAGGAACAAAACTAACAACATTGCAGAAACTAGAAAAACAGTAAACCAAATAATCTTTAGACATATGCCTTACTAAAAAAGACCAAATTACTCAAGTCTCATAATTAAATGACATTCTTTTTCTACAACACAATTTATATAAGCATTCAAACAATAATAAAATATTTGTCAAGTCTTAAAGGCGAACTCAAGAACTTATGTTAAAGTTGCTAAAAAACCTTGAATAGTGGATTGGCCAGTACTAAACAAACAAGAACTAACTTAGCCAAAATATGTACAAGGAATAGCAAAGCAATGCTTTCAACAAATATGAAGGAATAAACACCACTACAAGAAATAATATACAAATCAAAATATGGAACAAGTTTTACTAACTATTTTGTCTTATTATTCATTTTCTATTAAAATAATCTCTAATTAAATTTTATAACAGTTTGAGTGCTACCTATTTTTTTCTATTTTCAGGTTATCGGGTCAGGTTAATTAGGTATTTAGAAATATAAAATGGATATTGACCTTGTAACCAACAATATAAAATAGAACACGGCCGAAAAAGAATGTCTAACATGAATGATCTTACAATGCATAAACTAGTGTTTTTGTAGGCTTTAAGAACAAAATACAAAGTGAATCACAATCTAAAAAACAAATCAAGAGTTGTCTTTAGAACTATAATATCAATCATATACAATGAATAAAAAAATACGAAAGCAAAGTACAAACATATAATTAAAAAAGTAACGATTACCTCATCGTATTTTTCTTCTCAGCCTTGAGTTGCTTCAATGACTTTGCTTTTCCTTCTGCACAAATAAATCAAATTTATAAAGAAGATGAAACGACTACCTTGGTTGGAAGCAATCTAGCCGATGGAGTGTTTATTAAATCTAGTTGTTCAAAAATATATATAGAAAAACACACTTTTCAACATATGCACAGAAATAAACATATCAATAGAATATAAAAACACGCCATTACACCTTCCCCCTTCAAGAGATAAACTAGTATTACTACAATAAAACAATAAAAACCATATGTGAAATCAGTTACCATCAAACATGCCATGAGATGTACTTTTTCCAACTGTGTTGACACCAAGACTAAAAAATATTGCCAGCTTCCTATAATTCGTTAAAAGAGACATCATTTGTAATAATAATCATTAGAAAAAACAAAAGAATACAAACATTCAAACACATAATAATTCAAGATAACAAACAATTCTAAATTGTGAATTAAAAGGTTTGAAACAAATTAGGAAAAATCAAACACACCTTATATATTAAAAAGAAAAAGCAAAAACATACTTGTTTAATTTCATATGTTAAAATATATATTAGAAACCTTAAACTATTATCTAACCATAAGCCACTGAAGACTTGCATCAGTTCGAGCCATCAACAGAAATCAATCAATGAGACGATGTTGTAACAAAGAAAGAAACTATATGATTCATAAAATTAAAAAGTCAATTTAGTGAAAATAAAGAGATTATGTAGCATAAATATCACATGGCCCCAAATCTCTAGTTATGCTTTGATATTTAGTTAGGAGAAGACCTGGATTGAAACTATTAGAAGACCGGGATGACGAAACGACGATTGTGGGCGCCGACTACCCATCTTAAAGACAATGCTAAATGGCATTGATTGGATAGCGTTGCTTATAAGCGGAGGGTTGGCGATGGTCCACGATGGTAGAAGCCCTGAACCTTACCTTGATACGTTTGAGATGTCGATGGGGATGGAGGGGTATGATTAGGGTTGGACGGTTAGTATGATATTAGTGAGAAGATTAGGGAATTAGGTTTTGGTGAAAAAAAAATTGGGGGGAAATTGAGCGGGGAATTTTTGGGGAGAATTATTTGGGAATTTTGACATTGGTGGGAAATTTAAAAATAATTATGTGTTACTTATTTAAATTTAAAACCTAATATAATATAATTATAAAATAATAAATATTTAGGTGAAATTGTTCCACTGTGGCCTGTTTGGTAGCCTTTTAATGAGGCTCTGAACTAGGGATGAGCTCAAGACGGTATCGGTACCAATCGATACCGATCCCGAAAAAAACCGATACAAAAAACACCCTAAACCCAATACCGATACCGAACAAATATGGTACGGTACGGTACCAGTTCAATACCGGTATGGTATCGGTATTTTACCTTAAAATACCGATCCCGTACCGATACCCATAATACCGAAAACCTCTAACTGTGGGTACCGATACCGATACCGAACACCCTCGGTTCGGTATCGGTTCGGTACGGGATCGGGATCGGGACGGGACGGTATCGGTATTCGGCTCTATGTGCTCATCCCTACTCTAAACCATTCAGCTCTGAATGGAATGGTTAAGAGATGAACTATTTAGACTTGATGCATAGCTGAACCATTCAACACTTAATCATTCAGAGCCTCTTAACCATTCAGACCTCTTAATAATTCAGTACTTAATCACCCAAACAGCTCACTCTCTCAAAATATTTGCATTAAGTCGTATTATTTTCTTAACTTGTCCATCCATTTTTCAACTTCAAGTATTCTTACTTTAATCCTACAATTTATTTTATTATTAAAAATATTATTTAATAATCAAATTTAACAAAATAATGGAAGTTTTTCACTATCTAAAAATCAAACTTTTTAGAATTTTTATGTCTTTTTCATTAATATACACAACTTTTAACATTAGAGATGCATATACGTTTTAACATTGCAATATTTCTAACAAAAAATGCAATATTTAGTATAATTTGCAACTTTTTAAAAAAAGGTTGCAATTTTAATAATATTTTGCAACTTTTTTATAAAAAAGGTTGCTTTAGATCTTTAAATGCAACCTTTATATTGAATGAAGTTGCATTAGAGTCAAATGCAACACAATTGAAAAGGGTTGCATCTAAAAGGTTGCATTAGCCTTATTTTCTAGTAGTGAGAATACAGATTTCTAAGGATCAGAATATTATAATTGATCTTGGTAACTAAACATTGTGCACTACATGTCCTATATATACTAACTGAAGAGATGTGACTTGTTGACAGTTATGGGTCAAAGAGTTGTGTCTAATGGATCAGAAAAAACTGCCACCGTTTGTAAAATTGGCGCCAATAACTGCCAGGGGTAATAAGGTCATTTGCAGCTTGCATAATGGTTTTACTTCTGTCAATTTGCTGCAGCCTTTCTGAATCATTTGCTTGAACCGTATGCACATTTGTTTGTCTTGTAGTCTTTGAAGTTGACCCATCAAATTCATTGATATGTTGCAGCCACTTCCTTGAACTTTTCTGACCCATTTGTACTTCTTATACTATATCTTAACTAGGATACATACAAGTATTTACATATATATATATATATATATACAATATTACATACACATCAACACATATTTACAAATACATATTAGGTTTATTGTTGACTTAATCTAACAATTTAGCCATACACATAAAATCACGTATGAGATACCCTAAAGCTAAAATCACGTACCAGATTCCACAGTTTGGCTTACACCTAATATATGGGTATCTGATACATGATTTAAAGTGTATGGACAAGTGTGGGCATCTGATACGTGATTATGGTCATTACATAATATGGTACGTATCTTCACATTAAAGTATCTTAGGGCCGGTTCAAATACAAAGTAATGAAAACGTTCAAAGTGTGCGAAGTACCTGATAATTACGTAATGCTTTCAAGAACATACAAAAACATTACGTAATTATCATGTACTAGTAGTGATTCTGTCTATGGTACGTAATTTTGTATGTTACGTTTTTTAGGGGTATGGAAATTTGTTATGCAAAGTTTTGAATGATTATGTTTATGGTATGTGATTTTGGTAATAAAACTATAATGATTATGTATATAATGGAACTATAATGATTATGTATATGGTACGTGATTTTGGTATTGAAGTAGTAATGATTCTGTCTATGGTACGTAATTTTGTATGTTACGTGACTTCTCACACTTCGCACCTTTTTGTCACTTTTTACGATAACCAGCCCCACATTAGTCATACACATAGAGATAGAATTACGTATCAGATGCTCACATTTAGCCATACATATAAATTCACGTATGAGATACCCTATAGTTAAAATCATGTACCAAATTCCATAGTTTGGCTTACACCTAAAATCACGTACCAGATACTTGAATGTAAAATTACGTACCTGTTTTTTAAAATTAAGAAAACTATGGCACTAGGCTACTCAAATTAAAGATAACAAAACGCTCGTTAATATGGTGTAATTTTTTTAAAAAAATATTATCATATGAAAAAGTTATAGCCATTTAAAAATCATGGGGGAAGTGGGTTTAGAGGCAATTGACAAAAATATCATTTTGTTTATTTGTATATCTAATTATCTAATCAAAATTGATCACATGCTTTTTTAGTCAAAATCTTCAAATGAATGGTGGAGATGTCTTCGCATACTTCGCACCCCACATATATTGGTGATGAGAGGGGCCGGATGTTACAGATGGTATCAGAGCCACTCCTGTGCCGTTCGGGATGGTGGGTGCATACCTCATCAGGGACGATGAGACTCTAACAGGGGGTGAATGTGGCACCCCAGGAAAATCCCACATCGGTCGTGGCCAGGAGAGATCCTTGGTTCATAAGTAATGTCTTGCATCTTAAATCACCAACGCGTTTTGGGGCTTAATGTTAGTGGATGAGAGGAGAACTCCACAGTTAAGCGTGCTCAGGTGGGAGAAATTTCAGGATGGGTGACCTCCTGGGAAGTCTCAACTTGGGCAACGAAAAACAAATCCGTGAGCTCTGAATGGGCAAAGCGGGCAATATTGGTGATGAGAGGGGCGGGGTGTTACAATATTGAAAGTTGAGTGTTTTTCCATATAAAAAAAGTGTGAGTTACTTACATAGATCACTTTGCAAACTCGGTTACCTTTCTTAGCCAGCCACTATCACTCTTCCAATCAACATTTACCCTCAATTTTAATCAATGTTCAAATGGCCTTTCAGCTCCCACCTTGTCGATCATTTTCGCCTTTCAAACCTATCTTAAATCATGAACCGATTCGAACACCAATCACCACTTACCCTTTGCCATTCAAATTGAACAACAAATATGCTCCAAACATCCATGATCAAAACTAGAATCGGTCCTAGATTCAAGTTTGTAGGGGTAGCCGACTAATACTATGATAACGTTGGTTGGTGGTCGAGGGAGAAGGAGGTAACCCAAGAAGAAGGTCGTGATTGTGGTCAGAGAACGATAACTGATGAAGTTGATGAGTACCCCTCTTACCTTTTTAATATTGTAATAAAAACAAAAGTAAATAACAACAACAATACGGTTTTCCTGTTTTTTCTTAGTGTGATGTTATTAAACGGCCTCATATAGATGCCAAATGGATGTAACTAGTTGTAGCTTGGTTGCGCATTGTTGTGAGTAACCCAACTTGGTTTAACACGATTATCTAACAACAAAACAAAATTGCATGGTATTGATATTAAAAATGATACACCTACCATCTTAGAACATAGTGAAAGTAAATGGTTATGGGAAAAGATAACGTACAAAGAACATTAACGTGAGAAGCGTGGGAAGCATTCTCAGCCATTAGATTAAGAATGTGGCAAGATGGTAATTAACAACCCTAATCGTATTTGGGTTAAACTAACCAAGGGTAAATTAGGAAAAAGCGTTTAATTTTTTTTTCAAATCGTAACAACAGATTCAATCGAAACCTAATTTTTCAACGATTGAAATCGATTAACCAATCTGAATGATTACACAATCAAAATAATAAAAACAAAATCAAATACATTCAATCAAAACGCATTATCAATAATTGAAGTTAAAAATAAGAAAAATAGAGTATTATAATTTATACGATAAATCAGTCGAAATCATATTCATTATGACTAAAACTGCATGTATTATTTGTTAGAAGCTATCGATTTTTATAATAGAAGAAGAATTAAAGATAAAAAATGGGTTAAAAAAAGTTTCAGACGAAGAAGAAAAGGTAATTGATAACAGGGTTATTTAAAACGCACGTTATAGCTATGTTAACAGGTAACGTGCGTTTAAAGTTCAACTGGTGGAACAAACAAACGCACGTGCATAAATTTAAACGCACGTGTCACAAAGTTAAACGCACCTGTTGTAATATCCAAACACACGTGAATTACAAATGCACACAATATGTTTTTTAATTGTGTTCGTACATGTAATGATGAAAAATGCAAGTGGTATAGCTTATTAATGGTAAAACATCAACCTATCTAGTTACATGAATATTTAAATGGTAAAAACTCAAAAAATCTTACTAACTACTAAATATGATTTGATTGGTAATAAATATAGTTAATTCTTGAAATTCAATATTTAACTACCACATATCATATGTAATTAACTTTTAATTTTTTTGGTCTATAAATACACTATCAAATACAGACTCACATACCAACTAGAAAACTCAAAAAAAAAAAAGGCAGATAACTACAGTGATGCAATCAACAATATGCAAGTGAAAACTGTGATCAAGATGGATTCCATCTCTAAGGTCAGAGATGACATCAACTCTTCTTGTGCAGTTCTAGAAGTGCAAAATGAGGTCCAACGGCAGTGTATGAAGAACTTGGATCTCATTGAGAAGCTACTGACTGAAGAAAAAAACACCATTCAAGGATGCAACACTTGAGCAACTCCATACCCAAGTAGCTTTTGATAATCTCATATTTTAGACACTAAGCAACACAGGAGACTGCATCATGAGAAACATGGTAGAGAAACAGAAGGCAATGGACAACATCTTGGGTGGCAAATGATGGATGGATTGGGGTGGTTTAGTTTATGGTGTATGTTTAAGTTTGTAAATATTTTTTCTATTGTGGTGGTGGTTATGCAGGTGGTTGTGAATGGTGGTTTTTTGTGGTGTTTGTGATGGAGGATGATGGTTGGTGGTGGTGATGCTTGTGATTGATGGTTTTTGTGAATGATATAAACGCACCTTTTAGCTATTTTGAACGCACTTATGGTTTTTATTTAAACACACTTTGTTTATAATTAGACGAACGTATAAAAACTTTAAAAATAACTGACTAAAAGAAACAAACTTAAAACACACGTTGTTTACATTCAGACGCACGTATTAAGAAACACTAAAATTTACAGAGTAAGCATGTATCTAAGACAACTCCTCATCATCAGAATCTTCTAATTCAACCTCTTCGTTATCTTCAAGGTCATCTTCAAAATTTTGATCATCTTGTTCAACCTGTGGCGGGGTTGAACCAACTTCCTTCGAATGTTTACGTCGATCGTGGCCTTTCTCTCCGCATATCGCACAGGTTCTCTTCCTTTTACCCGTTCGGCTAACTTGTTTTTCCTTGCTGGACTTTATACGCTTCTGTTTACCACGGCCTTTGTTCTTAATCCCATTAGGCAGTCGAATAGTGGGTTCGGCCTCTGATGGTTTCTCATAACCAAGAAGAGAAGCATACCTGTCATACTTCTTCTTATGGCTAGGTCTCTTAAACTTGCCCTCATCAACCTTCTTAACCACCTCTTTAATTTGATCATTAACCAAAGTTAACTCGGATAAATATGTAATTAAAGTGTTTGCAAGATATTCACCAGCCAAGACTATCTCCCTTGCAATACGTCTAGCTTCTTTCGTCTTGTCATCACCAAACTCTTCTGTTTCAAATGAATACTTGATTTCATTTGGAACAACATCTTTGGTCCACCTCTTTAGAATATATCTCTTCGGGAATCGGTTCACTTTGAACATCCTTAATATAAAAAAAATGCCTACAAAGCAGCCCATACTGCTAATACCTCTTACAGGTACATAGTGAAGTAACATCCTCAACACCCTCATGAACTTCCTTCTTGAAAAGCACCTGTAAAAATGTTAAAAACTCATTTGATGGTTTTGGACGCACGCATTATCAGATATAAACACACGAATATCTTAAAATCTAAAAAAAGCACAAAAAATACCTCAATAAAACTTTGACCATATGTTTGAGGATCTTCAACAAAAATCTTTAGAAAACCTTCATCAGCCTTCTGGCTGTGAACACCAATTAATCATTCATATGTGGCATATATTTCTTCATGAATATCAAAGAAGATAGTCCTTGTGATGTGCTATGTATGGTCTAAAAATAACTACCTAACCTAGACACCTAGTAATATAAAACAGACTCAACTATACTAGACCACACGACAGGCAAGTGTACCTATCAATACAGTACAGACTAAGTAAGTCCGAGTATCGAACCCACAGGACACTAATAGAAAACAAAACTAGAGTCGACTAAGACTTAGACTAAATGGTTTAAAAGTTGATTTTTAGGTTTTTAGTAATTAGTTAAAATAAAGTAAAATAAAATAAATAAGGATAAATAGACAGCGAAGATAAATGAGGAAAATATCAGGATAGAAAGGCAACTAAAGACAACTAGGATAGGATTACCTCCCGGTCTCACCCAAAACCTAACACCTAAAGCTCTAGACAACCCAACATTCCATCACCTCCCGGTCTCAAGAATGGAAGAATACCTAAGTCCTTTAAATTCTCTAATCAAGTTCCTATGGCTTTCGGATCCAAAACCACAAACTAAGCTACAAGCACTAAGCAGGTAACCCTAATAAACATCCAAACATGAAAGACATTCACTAAGACGTTTATGGAACTATCAAAGATAATAAATTAGACCTAGACACGCACACACATCATAATAAACACCAACCAAACTTTTACCAAAACATTAACCATTCAAAAATAATCCATAAACCGAAAGCTATAAAATTAACATGTATTCATCATTGCTGACCTAGGTAGTAACTAAAGTTTAGCCAATAATATTTATGACAAACGATAAAAACATAGTCTTGGTACCAAAGTAACACATAGTCATAAAATTTAGAACACAAAGTAATAAACGAAAATAACCAATATTGTGTAGCCTCGATCCCTAGCCTTCCTTCCCTTCACTTCTCCTCTTAGGGTTGCTGTTGAACTCCTCCTCTGCCGCTGCTAAAGTGTTCTCCTCGAAGATATATTAATATTATTCCCTGGCGGCTGTCCACTGTGATGTTCTTCGAAATAATATGATGATGTTCCCCCTGACTTGCTTTTGCCGCTGTCTTGATATATCCTTCGAAAATAAAGTGCCACACCAAAAAAATTAAGAGTGTTCGGAGTGGGGGCGGGAGAGGGGCGGGAAGGGGGGGACACCGCCGCCATACCGGCGTGGAGGAGGGCGGGAGAGGTGGGGCGGGGGGGAAGGCACTGGCGTGGGGGAGAAGGGTGGGACACGTGGCAGGTTTTTATTGGCTGGGGCTTGCTTTTTTAAACGGTCAAAAAAAATTTAAAAACTATCCGTTAATATTTAAACGGTCAAAAATTTTTTTTATATAAATTACCCTCATTTCACTACAAAACACCCACTTTAACCAAATTTTATACACTTCTTCAACAAAAAATGAACCCATACAACCGAGGCTTTGACCCGAACAACCCATACGCGTACGTCCCAAACCTGAATACACCACCGGTTCGCCCGATCCCAAACCGTCCACCCCATCCTTCACCTTGTCCCGACTACGCGGGTTATGCGGGTTTCATTAGTGGGCAAATTTATCCTAATTTCCCATTCAATGATTCTCTCGTTCCTTCACAACTTCCTTTAACGCAAACCGTACCCGAAACACAACCCCAAAATGTTGCGGGATCATATTCGGGTAAAAAACCCCCTGCAAGAAGAAGTCACAGGAGGAAGACGGCGGAGGAGAAAGCATTAGCCGCCGCTAACCGCCAACCACTTAAGTGGACACCCGAAGAAGAGCTTGCTTTAACGAAAGCGTGGATAAGCGAGTCGGAAAAAGAGCAAGGTATTTCTAATAATTTTTTTAACATGATTTTTTTAACATGATTTCTAATAAAAAAATTTAACATGATTTTTTTTTAATATTGCTAATATTTTCTTTTTTTGTAGGAACTAGTCGCCACAAAACGACTTTTGGATCGACATAAACAACGCGTTCCATGGGTTGATGGGAAGAGAGTTCTATCGAGCAAACGATAGTCTCTCGTCCAAGTGGACAGAGATAAACAGGACAATGAACGCGTTTCAACCGCATTATTATTACGCAAGAAACAATCCAAAAAGCGGTGAAACGGACACCGACAGCCTCAGCCGGTCGCTATTAGCGTATCGTAACGAAACCGGTCTCGAATTCAAGTTTCTTCATTGTTGGGAAGTCGCCAAGAACCATTCAAAATGGGCGTACGTCCCCACTGCAAGCAACTCCGCAAAAAGGTCGAAAACAAGTTCGTCAAGAAACCGTCAAATTGATCCTGAAAACGTAGAAGCCGTTAATTTGGATGAAGACGAGTTTGAAGAGGAATTGAGTCGCCCACCCGGTCGAGATAAGTCAAAAAAGAGGTCGCAAAAATCTGCTGCTTCGGGTTCGGGTTCTGGATCAACCGGCGCCTACAGCGTTGACTTGCAAGATTTAAATTCCACCATGATTCAGTTCAATACGATTCAAGAAAAAATGCTCGAGGAGAAAAAAAAACATTCGCGAAGCGTTTGAAAAAAAGTTGACTATGAAAGAGCGAAAGTTGACTATCAAAGAGCAGCGCGAAAAACGCGAGGATATGAAATTTCTCGCCATGAACACCGATCATCTTTAAGGACCGGAGTTAGAGATGACGCTCCAAATGAAGCGTGAGATTATGGAAAAATATAATATTAACTGATTTGGTAGTTTCTAATTTTTTTCGGTTTTTTTTTATGTTTTTTAATTTTCTAGGTTTTTAATTTTTTAATTTTTCTAGGTTTTTAATTTTTGTATTTTTCTAGGTTTTTATTAATTAAAAATATTTATTATTATTATTATTATTATTATGTTTTTAATATATGAAAGTTAAAAAAAAAAAAAAAAAAAATGCCACATGTCACTCCCCCCCCCCCTCTTCCCCCCTTCCACTCCCCACAATTATTTCCCCCCCCCCCATAAGGGTCCCACAAGTGCCACATGGCGCTTCATCCCCCTCTCCCCCCCCCCCTCCGGATAGTCTAAATCCCTACAAGGCTTTTACCTTAGGGTCACGAGACCCAAGCCCATTTGTAACACATTTTATTATTATTATTATTATTATTATTATTATTATTATTATTATTATTATACTCCAAGCTAGAATAGGGTGTTCTTGGCTCGACCAAAGCTGCTCGTTTACGCTCCAACGTCCATGAACACTAGGTGCTCGCGTCTTGTTTATTTTCCACTGTTTTAAGCTCCTTTCTCACAAACACCTATAAAATAATGAAATAAATAAATACATAATAAAAACAACACGAAACGAATAAAAACATGACCAAATAGTATACAAAATACATAGGAAAAGAGATGTGTTTTGCAACGCATCACCTTGTAAATATTTTAGATGCCTCATCCTCAATGGGGTTCCTAGTACAAAATCAAGAACGGTATGTCTTGAATCATGGCCATTCTTCCTGTGGTTGAATCTTTGAGCTTCAAGGGAAGTTTCAAAGTGGTTGAAAGACTCAACAAGAGTCAACTGAGAATTTGCAACATGGCAAAAAAATGATTTTCACTCTCAGATCTTGATGTTGTCCTCATTAGGCCAGACATAGGTTCATCCCGGTAAAAAGCAGGGATCCACATTGATCTCATGTTGAACATGTCCGTCAACCAATTGTTCTCAATTTGTTTGTAATCGACCATAACTACACCCCACTCGAAATCAAACGTCTCTAGACTGATTGAGTCTGTCAATACAATTGCACAAATTCTCCTTTTGAACTCATCATCACTGCATAATGCACTACCCACCTAAAAAACAAAAACAGAGAAACACATGCACGTTGGTTATCTTTTGAACGCATGTATAGAAAAATCAACATAA
Source organism: Ambrosia x helenae (assembly GCA_030844895.1). Taxonomy (NCBI): domain Eukaryota; kingdom Viridiplantae; phylum Streptophyta; class Magnoliopsida; order Asterales; family Asteraceae; genus Ambrosia; species Ambrosia x helenae. Next base: position 14,480,750 of record CM061225.1, on the reverse strand, counting down.
ACTATCAAACGCACGTGATAAAAATTTGGACGCATGCACTGCATCCTAAACTCCTATGATGCTATATAAATGCACTCATCAAAAAAACAAACGCACGTAGTAATTTTATGCAAAATTCATACTGACCTTATTAGAAACCTTCTTCATGATGTGCCACATGCATAACTTGTGTCTGCTATTATGAAAAACCAACTGAATAGCATTTTTCATGGCAGGGTCTTGATCGGTTACAACCACTTTTGGATGCTTTCCAAAAGATTTGGAAAATGATTATAACAACCATGTGTATGATTCAGTTGTCTCAGATGACAACAATCCTGCCCAAGTGTGACATTCCGACAGTGGTTATCAATTCCGGTAAATGGTACAAAAACCATCTTGTACCTACAAACACATTAGAAGATTAAAAAAAAAACTATGAACATATAATAGTTGGATATGAAACTTAAAAATTAAAATTATACTTGTTGGTATTAAATGTTGCATCAAAGGAAATCACATCTCCAAATTCCATATAGTTTCTCTTGCATAACGCATCAGCCCAAAATAAACCGGTGGGTGCATTCTTTTCATCCACAGAAAACTCAAAAGAAAAATCTGTCAAGAACTTATTCTTATCCCTAAGCCTAGACACTATCATATCTGAATCATACTCACCAATGAAAGTGTTTAATCCACCTTGAAAATTCTTCTAATCATTAGTCGTTGCACGAACATTCTCAAACCCTCCATACTTAGTCTTCATGATATTAAAAGCTTTGACATGTTCAATGAAGACAGCTGACATATCATCTCTTCTTGAGTATGTGTCAGCTTCCTATTAGCTGCTAATAAATGAATGTCACTTTCAGATACAAAAGCATGATTATGACCTTCCACAAAGTCATAAACCTTGAAAGTCTTGCCATCCTCAGAAGTTAGCTTTACATGTGCCTTACAAACAGTTCGGATAGACGGTCTTTTCTTTGTCTTAACGTCTATATTAGAACTCTCTGCACCTACTTTGACTGGCTTAAAACCCTCCTTATAACATATAAAGCACTTGAGTCTTAAAACACCTCTTTGCACATCTTGGGTACCCTTTCGAATAGAAAATCTAGCAGCCTTTACATATTTGGCATAAAACTCATGTGCATGATCAATACTAGGAAACTCCATGTTTATTACAGGTTTGAGTGATTCAGGCACATCAGGAATGAAGGAGTTAATAGCTTGGTCTTCTATAGGAACATCAGATGCAACACCTTCAAAAATAAACGCACGTAATAAAACTTCAAACGCATGTTGACATTTGATAATTTGAACTATTTAAACGCACGAATGATCATATTCAAACGCACACGTATATGTTCAGTATCTATGTTTGAACTTTTTAAATGCGTGAATTGTCCTATTATAAACGCACTCACATATTTTATGTATTAATGTCTGAACTTATAAACGCACTTATAATTTAAATGCATCTGATATTCAAAAACATAATTAAAATACCTTCATTCCTTTTGTAATCGTTGATGATGTTCAAACTATGAATATCCATGTTCTGGTTAGTCTCCTCAATCAGGTCTGAGTATCCACAAACAACATGTTTACGAAAATCAACCTTAAAAAACTAATTGAAAAAACTGAATAAAAAACAGAGCATAATAAACTGTACACCGAAAAACAATATTATCGACATCTAGAAATGAATTCTCAACAGAAACGCTTTGCTCATCAACCGATAAGTTTAAATCTGATAAAACAAAAATAAAAAATTAATCACAATTATACTGAACACTGATTTAATTGTGTAACAACCAAAATTTTTCATTTATTATTATTATTATTATTAATATTATTATTTTAATCGAAATTTAAAAACGTAATAATATATAGATTTTGGAAAGTTAGACAAATCAATGTAAATATTTTAAAGTTTTATAAAGGCTTGGAAGGTAAGGAACATAATAATAATAATAATAATATCAATACTATATATAGCAAATAGGTATTCAACTACATGTACGTGATGATTTCTTTTTCTTTAAAATAATATGTTTTTTTAGGCTTAGTTTAGTGGAAATCCTTATACAACCCTAACCTAACGGTCTCAAGTTCGAATCCCTACCCACACCGGTGTCCTCCTTGCTTAAGCTCAAACCGTCACGGGGAATTTTTTTATGGTGTGCATGGATCGAACATGTGACCTACCCCAGGATGGAAACCCCTAAGAGAAAACCCACCCTACCTCAAACCAGCTGGGCTAGAGATCATTGACCTTTAAAATAATATGTCATAAGCCTGGTTATGAAATTATTTGACATTTATTTTTGTTTATTAAGGAAATGTACCTAAATAATGGAAAAATTGTCAACATGTGAATTTGGTCAAAGTTACTACATCTCCATGCCCATAATTTCGTAGGAGCATTTAAATGATGATTACTCATTTACTCCTTATTTATGCAATGAAATTTTAGAAGAAACTGACTTGTTCACCCACCATCTTTTTCTTCGCTTTATTTAAGGTTACCACAAAACAACCTTCGAAATCCTAGCCCTGTTTCTTCGTCCAATTTCTGTTTTGAAGCGTTGTTGCTATCACCGAACCAACCTGCCACCACTCGACCAACACCCTTCACCACCACCGCAATCTTGCTATAGTCGACCACAACCATCAAACACCGCCTTCGCCAAACACCAAACAACCATTCCCCTTTCATTTTCGGTAACGTTTTATTTATATTGTTTTTCTTTCTTTTTCTCGTTACTTACATACGGAAGAATCAGTAGTATTTATAAACTAGTTTTTCCGATCCGGCATTAGGAACTTACACTGGCGAAGCTTACTAGGGGCCGGCGGGGACGGCCGACCCCCCCCCCCCCCCGAATTTTCGCGTAGAAGTGCCGATTATATAGTACTCGTATAGAAAATTTTGGAAATATAGGGTTTCGACCCCCCGAAATTGGATTTCGACTCCCGAAACTAGTGACTTCCGACCCCCCGGTGACTTCCGACCCCCGAACCTTCGGGTCAAGCTTCGCCACTGGGAATTTAAAGGTTTATTGGCACAAAGTGGAACGGTTAAACAAGTTCTCTAAGTGGGTTATTTGGATAGTTAATGTCACTGTTTTATTCATACATAATATGTACACACATATATTTCTTAAACTTATAAGATTTTATCAAATGGTTGCTAAATTATATATAAATGCAAATAAGCGATGACATAGTATAAAGAGGATGTTGTATTATAATTAATTGGTGTCTATAGAATCATTACATATATGTATTTTCTTTTAAAACTCAATCATAATGAAACTCGGTTTCAACATGTATTATATAATTAGGTGTTATAATATAAAGGGTTTCATGTAAGGATTTTAAATTTAATTTCGAGTACTCAAGCAAAACGTCATTAGCTCTAACTAGGAATTTTATTGAATAACTATAACTATTGATATTTTGATAGTTGTCTATAAATTTCTAAAGTCCTATTTGCCGGAACCCTACAAATAAAATAATAAAATAATCCTGCAAAATCTACTTAATAAAGATGATTTAGAAACACGATAATATTGTAGGAATTCTTGACATGTGATTCAAGCTTTAGGAACTATATCGGCTCTCGTTAATCGATCTCTTGCATGCTCATCATCGTGATCAATGTGAGTTTACATAGCCCCTTTTTCTGTTTTACATTTTGGGGTGAAACATGTTTAAACATTTTATACACTATCATTTACTCATTCTTACATTGTTGAAACTTGTGATTCAATTACACTATCATTTACTCATTCTATCATTTGACTGTAACAAAAAGACACAGTATAATCATTAACATTGATCAAGCCGCCTGTTTAGATTATAGCGCTATAGGTCTGACAAACCCATCCCCTCGCATAAATTCAGGGATGATCGATAACAGTTACACTTTTACTAACTTGCGAGTTAGGTCTCAGTCGACACAAGGTTTGATTGTACAAAAGACGCATTGTTACATGTCGGACTCATATTCTATCATTACTCATTATTATACTTCAACTATGATTGCTATACAACATATTGTTTTCAACTATATGCAAAACTTATGTATTCTCACCAACTATTTATAGTTGACCCCCCCCCATCTTTCCAACTTAACATGTTTCAGGTTTTATTTGCTATTGGAAGTTGTACAAGTCTTGGAACACATAGGAGCTTTGGACCTAGTTTATGCAAATCAAGTTTATGTAATTTGTATGACAAATTGTAAATTTTTTAGTAATATTCAACTTCCATTTAGTACCATGAGCTATTGAACAATCATCACTACGTGACACCTCGATGTTTCCGCCATCGGTTGGGGTGTTACAAATTGACTATGAACATACGTATCGAACATCCTGAAATCGTTCAATTGACTGTGATTATGATGATCGTATTGTGATTGAATCGTAATGTGTTTGAATAGTAATGTGTTTGATCGACTGATGTTGTATAATTCAAATTCGAATTTGAAATCGTTCACGTATGTTATGAAATCGTTTACGAAAATAGAACGTGATTGTAGTAATCAGTTACAAAGAAAAAAGTCTGATTTACCCTTAGGTTTAACTATATTTGAGGTTAATTAGAGTTTAATTAGGTTAATCGTGGTTTGATTAAGTTGATAGGTGGCAACTTGTAGTGGCTTCCTACACGTTTCACGTTAAAGGATTATACTTTCTCAATAGTTATTATACAAGATTACAAACACCTAATATGATTTTTATTTGTAAATTGCATAATAATTTTGATAAAGGCATTTATTGTACTGTTCCTTTCTCCATTCAATAGTTTCGTGTTGTTTTAGTAGCTCAGGACCTAAACCTATCATTTAATCATTCATCACTTACATTTGAATTGAAACTATACTTATTCAAATTTATTTTCAATTGCTGTTTTTGGTGGAAATTGGATATTTTTGTATAAAGGTCATCTCATTTAACATCCGTTTGGCATCAATTCATGTATGCGATGATTATTGTGTTTGGTTGGTTACTCCGAACACAACTAGAACGATATCAACTTAGCAAGGATTGATTATTGTTAATTAAAGTTATCGATCAAGATAACGTAGTTGCATTCAATTTTTACCCTGAAATGTTCGATAACATATTATAATACGACTTCTATTTGTATATTTAACAAAAATTATGTAAAACAAAAGTTTTGTTTAAAACATGTTATAACACTTGAGACACGGACTCATACACAAAGTTTATGATAAATAGTTAATCTAAGGGGCATGAAAATTATGAAGGATTAACCGTGCATATATTAGAAAAAAGAACAGAGTAAATTAGAAGAAACCAAACCCAAAAAATTATTAAAATTTGGGAACATTTTCAATATAAATTGCTCATAATTTGATTTAATATAATTTTAGAAATATATATATTGTCACACCCTTAAATTCCACTTGCGGGTTTTACCGCGAAGCGTGTGACATACCAGGATCCAAGTCAACGGTCACAATAAACGACAACTATATGCTATAAAATGTTACGTAGAAATACCAACCTCGCAGTTTATAAGTTCAAAAATAAAACCAACAACGACAGCGGAAGCTTTAAAGTTTACAAAACCATGGTTCAAAAGTATGAATGCAAGCCCAACACGGATTACTTATGTATGCAATACTAGATGCAGTGCGACTCCAGTGCACCTACGACTCCCTACTACCTTAGCAACCTGAGAAAACATGCAAAGTTCGTCAACACATACAGTGTCGGTGAGTCACAGAGATAAAGTTTGCAAAAGTTTGTAATCATAGTAATCCGACCCAACAATCCTTACATCTATACCTGATACTAGCTAGACATCGTTACATGATACTATAGTGTCGTGAACCACTGCTGAACGTTTAGAATGCCTCAAACCTGTCACCGGTTCATCACCCGGTGTCGTAAGATACAGGACAAATATGCACCCGCCACCGACCTCCAGTTGGCCTGAGTGGGGTTTGTCAGGCCCAATAGATCTATTCACACTTTCCCCGCTATGTATCCACATATTAATGGCTCACTAAAAATTGAGAGGACTTTACTGATGAAATAAGAGTCACTAAGTATCCATGAGATATAATGTAATATGTTGGTCTAAAGTAAGAAAATTTGGACCGCATGTTTCTCCCCAAAAGTTATGAAAACAGTAAAGGATGGGGCTGTGACACTCACCTTAGATTGCGTTCTTGAATAAGTATAAAAGACACGCCTTGATAATCCCAAATACCGGAGATCTATCATAAAAGTTTGCATAAGTGTTTTGACTAATAACCCTAAGGTTAACTAGTCCCTGATTGTCCAGATCATGACTAAGTATGTTTGAAAACGTGTTTTACTATCTACAACTTAAATCTATACATATAATAAACCAAAGCCATTTTAATGACATGTCACTCAAAGAGGGTATTCTCTTCATTGAGTGTGCCATGTGTCATCCCATGTGGCAAGGGCTTTATTTTAGGAAAATAATAATTTAAAATTTAAAAACAAAATTAGATTTTTATCTCTAATGTTTTCTACCATAACTTTTAAACGTTAATATCTTTTATATACGAGATTTTTTAAAGAAAAAAATTACACCAAATTAACGAGCGTTTTATTATCTTTCCAACGGGTACCATAGTGCTATATAAAAAACGGAGAAAAAAGCGACTATTTTTTGTGTGGTTTTGTTCATACAGGAAAAAAACACAAAGTGTTCAGGTTATTCATTAATCATGTATAGGCAAGTCATTAGTTATGTTCAAACCAGTAAATATGATTTTTATTTACAACACGTGTTAGCATTGGAGTTGTACATTGTTTTAGGTTAGGTTTTAATATTAGAGTTATACAGTATTTAAGGTTATGCACTAACATTGAAGATACATTGTTAATTGTTTTAGGTTAAGTGCTACCCGAAGCTTTCCTGCATGTAACTGTAAAACGCATCAGTCTATTTCAGGTGTAAACTTGATATTTCAAATTAGATTTCTCAACCCGGGACGCTCTCGGGATATATTAGTTTAAAAAAAAAATTGTGGGTTTGGGTCGGGCCTGGGATTAGGTGATACCCAACCCAATTACCCCTTTTTTTATATTAGAATATGATAACTTATGGCAGAGATTTGTTTAAAATAATAATAATAATAATAATAATAATAATAATAATAATAATAATAATAATAATATTCATTAATCATATATTGGCAAGTCATTAAATATGTTGTCATATTAGATATTTCAACCCGGGACGCTCTCCAACAGGTAATTGCTATGTTTTCTTTTTCTACCATATTCTGAAATAGCTCAAATCTTATTGTATGCAGTTAAAGACCTTTGACTGAATGTATTGGTGCTAAACAATCTTTGTCCCCTTGAAGTGCTTGGGATCTTAATATTTTGTTTTAGGTGTTGATGTTGTAAGGTGAAATGGATCTTTTGGTATATTTTTTTAAAAGTATCTAATGTAAGTTGATACATAGAAGTCATTTTTATAGTTTAGATACTTCTAATTTTATTCACTTTACTTAGATTTTTCAAACCGGGACGCTCCCGGGGTATAAGCTAGTATTGTTATAATCTGATCCAATTCACATTTTGAATGGCAAACGTTCTATATCGTTTGACACGAACGAAACACCCCTATAATAGGAGAGAATATTGGTAACTAAGTTGATGAGTATGTGAAGGCTATGGAAAAAGGCAAGTTAATTTTTCTGGAATATACCATATATAAGTATTCTTGCACATTATTTTATTTTTACATATTTAAATATGCTTTTACCATAAAAAATAATCATTCTTTTATTGTGATTTAATTGTAGAGATGTGTAATGTGCAACCAAGTATATAGTTTTTTCATAGTAAGCTTCAAATGTGCCACATACTACCAGGTAATTATATAATGTTATTCTTTGCTTCCTGGGCTGCCTACTGTGTCCAGGTAATTATAGATTTCCTTCCATTTTGCATAAATTTAAATATGAAAATGATCGTTTTTTCTATTGGAACAAATAAGAAACTTAGGTTACTATTCTACAATGTTATTCTTTTTTCAGATATTAAGATTAATTTGATGATACTTAAGTAAATTTTTAGTGGCATTCGTCTAATTAATTTTCGAGGTAAATGTTTAAATCACCTACTTTACCTTAATTTTATTAATCAACTGATTATCTTTTTTTTATCTTTTTGAAAGTGCAACTGTTGAGGAACTAATCAGTGGGTACTAATCAGTGGATCAGTGGACTGTCCAAACCCTAATGGAGAACTAATCAGTGGATAGTAGTTACAACCAACTCTTCAATTAATTTTATCCAAAAGTCGGTTAAAAAAATTAAAATTTTGTTGAGCAGGTAAGACATATTGTGGAAACTGAACTACAACTTGCCGAAAATCTCAAGGTTTGTTTCATGATCTTATTGTTAGACCAAGTATTTTAGCTATGTACTTTGTCATGTAAAGGGTAAAAAAGTAATTTTAGCAACGCAGTTTTATCTTATTTCTACAATTTAATTTTGTTTAATTTTGCTAGACATGGATTATGGATACATGGACCACACTAAGAGAGCAAAGATGGCACCCGTCAGAATGCATTTCCATCAATTTGTGGTTCCACCAGTGTTTGAGTTCAGAATAGACTACACATATAGTAAGCTTGCAGCCATGAAGCTTCCTGATGATGTTTTTACATAATGAAGTTTTGTTTGCAAGATCAGTTGCATTTCATGTTCTATTGTCTGTTAATGGGTCTGTTTAGTAATGTTTGTTTCAGAGCAGTGGGTCAGTTTAATAAGGTCTGTTTAAAACATGTAGATAATTCATTTGACCATGAATTAGTAAGGTCTGTTTAAAACAACAGATGTTAGACATGTTCAATTGATCAGTTTAAAATATTCAAGAAAATATGTGGACCATTCATTAATATATTTAATCTAACATCTGTTAGTATATTAAAGTTTAAAATATTAATATATCTAACATCTGTTAGTACATCAAAGCTTAAAATATTAATATATTTTACATCTGTTAGTACATCAAAGCTTCAATATTAATATATGTTACATATGTGAGCCATTCATTGAATGTTATTTTCTATGCTTTGGATATTGCTATAGTGGTTTGGTGGATGTTAATATAATAATGTATATTATAATCATCAATTGTTGAAAGTGGAATATAATTGATGGATACATATGGATAAGATGCTGCCAATCTATTGGTTAACAATAAATGAAATATAGTTAGGGGTGTACAAAAAGCTCACGGCTCGAGGCTCGCTCGAAACTCGCTCTTAAAAAGCTCGCTCGTTTTGTAATCGAGCCGAGCTCGAGCCAAGGGTGTTCAGCTCGTGGCTCGGCTCGATGGCTCGACATATGGCTCGACTCAGACTTGTGTATGTGTAATTAATATATAGATGAAAGTAATATATTTTGGCTCCAAACGCAAATTAAAATTCAAATTTTAAAAGCCCCGCTCATACTACCTATCTACCTCACCTCTTCATAATCCAATAAACCTTAACTTAAAAAAATAAAAAATATACATGTATATGTGTAATTTTATTTTGTTTTATTTTTGTTTTGTTTTTTATTTTATAAATATTTATAAAAAAAAATAATTAAAAAATAACGAGTTGGCTCGAACATTTACAAGCCGAGCTCGAGCTCGGCTTTTCAGCTCGACCAAAAAAACAAGCCGAGCCGAGCTGACTCGTTTAAGTTTGTCACACCCTCAAAATCCACTTGCGGAGTTTTACCGCGAGGCGCATGACAAACCAGGATCCAAACCAACGATCACAATAAATAAGTCTAAATGAATATAATGCAATTTCAAAACATAGTTTAAAATTCCCGTTTACAGCGGAAGCTTATTCAAAACAGTATCTCAAAAGTAAACCAATTGTTCAACATATGAAAACCATGCGACTCTAACTAGACGCCGTGCAGACGCGTGCGCCCTAGTTCCATTGTGCTACCTTAGCGACCTGAGAAAACATGTAAAAGTTTACGTCAGCACAGAAATGCTGGTGAGTTTACAGGTTTTGTATCCAAGTACCAAGTCAACCTGTCCATACTATAACAAATCGAAAACCAGTGTACGCTAGCTAGGCGTATGTTTTGTTACTACCACGATTGGAAAACCATTACTAACACGCATACCAGATGTTGTACCCGAAAAGTAAACCAGTTGTTCCTGTTGTTCCTGTTTGAGACAATATGCACTCAACCGGCCCTCCAAGCCGACGAGCGGGGTTGGTCACTCCCAATAGCGCTATTCACATTTCCCCGTTGTGCTAACCCGCACATTCATGGTTCCCCCCGGGACTTCCAAAGATCGTATAGTAAACCATAGAAACCCATAGTATGACAGTAGTTACCAAACATAAGTTTTAACACATGTTTTCTCCCCCGAAAAGTGAAACCAGTTAAAAGAGGGGCCGTAAACTCACCTTAAGTTGCGTTACTCCTTAACCCGAGTAAACTCAGCTGCTATGCTAGTCCCGTAAAGCGGCGACCTAACATATGACAGTTACAAGTACTTAGACTAATAACCCGCAGGTTAATTAGTCCCTAGATGTCCAGACCATAACCAAGTTCGTTTGAAAACACCGTGACTGTTTAACTGACCCAAAGTACAAGACTCGACATCCCATTGGTGACCCGAGACTCCCCGTGTTATGTTTACGCTCTCAAACAGACAATCATGCAATCACACTTAACATACGTTAACGCACAACAAGTTATAGCACATAGTTCACGTATCACCGAATTACATCCAAACATATGTTACCAAGTTATTATATATGTTACCGGGTTCCTAGCATGTTCCTACATGTCAAATCGGGTCTCGGAATGCTAATTTATACTTACAGCAGCAGTACACGCGATTAGGAAAAGTCAACTAGCATTTAGGGCTGATTGCATGTAAAAACTAGCATTTAGGGCTGATTGCATGTAAAAACTAGCATTTAGGGCTGATTGCATGTAAAAACTAGCAATTAGGGCTAATCGCATGTAAGTACTAGCGAGTAGGCCCTAATCGCATGAAAGACTGGCGATTGGCCTCCTAATCGCCTCTAACATAGGCGATTAGGATTGCTAATCGCCTGTAACCTTGCTGTTCCAGTTTTTTCGCAGCGTTTAACGCTCCAAATCAGATCCAGAACGTGTGTAACCACCCAATATCATCCCAAACACTATCCTAAACATGTTTCAACTAAAACCCTTCGTTTTGCCTCGTATTATCAGCCCTGCATGCAATCACGTAATCCAAACACCATTCACATAGCATGCAACATCATACTAACATGCGTAACTATAACCCTAATAATCAATTCTCAGATTTTATCATCATAATATCATTATTATTCTGATCTAACATAATAACATGTCATTCATTCATCTTGAATCATAAAAACCCTAGCTTTCTAATCATAAACACACATAACACATGTATACTAGTTAAAATCCGATTAACAACACTTATTAACGATTTTCAGAAAGCTTTTCCGTTTTAGAACAGGTCTGGACCATTAGGGATTGATTAAAAACGTTTATAAAAGATTCATGGATGGAAACCAAACCTTAGATTTGTGAAAGAATGATGGATTAAGCTTGAAACCTTGTGTTTTGATCAAAAATCGCGTTCTAGAGGTTGTGTGTGTGTTGGGGCAGGTTATGGGACGACTAGGGTTTTTATAATAAGTTTATGAGGTCAAGTATGGTATTTATAGTCGTTTTTAGTCGTCCAGCCCGTAACACGCGATTATGCAGCTTTACACGCGATCAGGAAGCCTAATCGCATGTAAGTTCATGCAATTTGGGCCTAATCGCATGAACAGTCATGCGATCAGTCCCCTACTCGCCTCTATGATGCCTACTCGCCCCTCCTATAGGCGATTGGGCTATCCTAATCTCCTATAGGGGCCTGTTCCGTGTGTTTTGCGCGTTAAACCCCGTTTTAACATATGTTAACGCATATTCACATACCGACAAGTCACATAATGATTGTAAACACATAACACTTGTAAATACACATATTCACACTCGTTCACCAATTCCCGGGACTCGAGACTTGTATGTTCCGTATGCCCTGATGATCCTACAAATCGTCACCGTTTGTACACTTGGTTAAGGACCGACATCTAATGAACCTCTAGACCAACATCCAATGATCTTCTAGACTAACCGATAGTTCCCGAACCATAACCCGACTTAACTAACCCAGTTAAGTACAATATACGCGTGACTCGCTAAGGTAGACTTTCATCTAGACAACGTTGTAAACCAGAATTTGCCGGGTGTCACATCATCCCCACGTTAAAAGAATTTTCGTCCCGAAAATTGCACAAGTACCAAAAGAACAAAAGAAATAACGAAGGGAACAAACAAAAGATAGAAACCAAAAGAGAGATTTACCCGAGTTGTCACAAAGTTTGAGCTCAAGCTCGAGCTAAGCCTGGCTTGACTCGACTCGACTCATGTACAACCCTAAATATAGTATTCCCGTGTTTTCACACGGGATATCACCTGGTATATTTTGTAACACGTTTAAAACTTTAAATAAATCATCCCCTTTATTCCTATCCGGCATCCCCAACTAACCCATACATCACACGGATCGCGATCCACGACATCACAACCGTCCATCTACTCCCCATCCAACGGCTCAAACCCTCCCCCAAAAACCACCATTTTTTTTAAAAAAAAAACTTCACCTTCTTCTCACTACAAATACCCTATGCAAACCACCCATAACATAAAACTCATCCACTTCTTTACATCGTTCATATTAATATTATCATTATCATACATTCACATAATCATTCAATACCATACCCAATGGCTCGTACTAAACAAACAGCAAGAAAATCAACAGGAGGAAAAGCTCCAAGAAAACAGCTAGCAACAAAAGCCGCAAGAAAATCAGCTCCAGCAACAGGAGGAGTAAAAAAGCCACACAGATTTAGACCAGGAACGGTTGCATTGAGGGAAATAAGGAAGTATCAGAAGAGCACTGAGTTGTTGATCAGGAAGCTGCCGTTTCAGAGGCTGGTGAGGGAAATTGCTCAGGATTTTAAGACGGATTTACGGTTTCAGAGTAGTGCGGTTGCTGCGTTACAAGAGGCGGCTGAGGCGTACTTGGTTGGGTTGTTTGAGGATACGAATTTGTGTGCGATTCATGCGAAGAGGGTTACGATTATGCCTAAAGATATGCAGCTTGCTAGGAGGATACGTGGTGAGAGGGCTTAGGGGTTTGGGTTTGGTTTGGTGATGTTTGTTTTGGGTTTAGGGATTTGTTTTGGTTTATGTTGTTGGTTTGTATTGTTGTTTTATGTAAAGTGATGAATTTTAATGGAACTTTATTGATAGAGATATTATTTGGTAAACCTTGACCATTCTATTCATTATCCCTCAATATATAATACATGATGGATCAATCTAGATCCATAATACAAGGAAGGTAGTTAATGCTAATAATAACAAATAAATACAAATAATATGGAAACTATCTAATTGATTATGCTATTACACCCCCGCAGTCGAAGCTGGAGGGGACCGAATGCTGAGACTGGAGCGAAAATCTTCAAAGAGCACTCGGGGAAGACCTTTGGTAAAGATATCTGCAATCTGATGGCGTGAGGGCATATGAAGAATCCGAACTTGGCCACGTTGTACTTTTTCCCGTACGAAGTGAATATCTAGCTCGATGTGCTTTGTGCGCTGGTGCTGTACTGGGTTACCTGAGAGATAGATGGCAGAGACGTTATCACAGTACACAATGGTGGCTTTAGACGGGGGCCGGTGCAGCTCGAGAAGTAAGTTACGTAACCAGCAGATTTCTGCAACGACATTGGCTACCCCGCGATACTCTGCTTCAGCGCTAGAACGAGAAATGGTGGGCTGACGTTTGGAGGACCATGTAACCAGGTTGTCCCCATAATACACGCAGTAGCCGCTAGTCGAACGGCGAGTGTCCGGACAGCCAGCCCAGTCAGCATCAGTGTATCTAAGTAATGTAGGTTGCGGGTGTGATCCGAGAGATAAACCAAAAGCCGTAGTGCCCTGTATGTATCTAATAATGCGTTTTAGCGCATTCCAGTGATCGATCTTAGGAGCATGCATAAACATACACACCTGCTGAACTGCATAACTGATATCTGGGCGTGTGAACGTGAGGTATTGTAAGGCACCCGCTAAGCTACGGTAAAGAGTGGGGTTATCAAAATCTGGGCCAGCGTTAGCACCGAGTTTGGCGTTTGTATCAACTGGCGTGACGGCGGGTTTGCAATTGGACATACCCGCGCGTTCAATAATATCTGCCGGGTAGCCCTGTTGAGATAAAAACATGGAGTTGCCTTGCCGTGTAACAGAAATACCAAGAAAGAAACTGAGAGCCCCAAGATCCTTCATTGCAAATTCAGAAGAAAGGAATCGCATGAAGTGTTGCCGAAGTGCCGTGGAAGAAGTGACGAGAAGTATGTCGTCAACATAAAGAAGAAGATATGCCGTGGACCCCTGGTGATGATAAATAAATAAAGAAGCATCACAACCACTCTGACGAAATCCCAAAGTAAGAACATAATCTATAAACCGCTGGTACCAGGCCCGGGGAGCTTGTTTGAGACCATATAATGATTTCTTCAAACGGCAGACATGGTCTGGAAGTTCCCTGTTGCGAAAACCCATAGGCTGATACATATAAACTGTCTCGTTAAGAGTGCCATGAAGAAATGCATTTGTGACATCCAACTGATGAACAGGCCATGAGTTTAATAAAGCAATTGACAAGACTGTCCTGATAGTGGCCGGTTTAACAACCGGGCTGAAAGTATCCCCGCAATCAATCCCAACCTGCTGAGACCGACCATCACAAACCAAGCGAGCTTTGTACCGCTCAAGTGTGCCATCAGATTTAAATTTATGTTTGAAAAGCCACATGCTGCGAATGACATTCATGTGTGGCTGGCGCGGTACAAGCTCCCAAGTATCATTTTTAATAAGGGCTTGAAACTCATTGGTCATGGCGTCATGCCATTCCGGTACGGACAGGGCCAGGGAAGGGTTTTTAGGGATAGGTGAAATGGTGGTGGTGTTGAGGTTAAAAATGTGTTTCGGTTTAAAAATGCCGTCCATGGAACGTGTTCGCATGGAGTGAGCGGGTGCGGGTTGGTGTGAAGTTGTGGGCGATGGACTGTGAGAAGGAGGGTTGTTTGGTGGGCTGGGTTGTGGATCAGTAGGTTGGGCCGAGGTGAGTGTAGGAGAGTGGGAGTGGACTGATGAGGGTGTTGGGCCGTGGGAGTTTGTTGGGCCGGGAGTGGTGTGTGAGGAAGGGGGAGCGGGTGGGGTTTGTGGGCCAGGAGGATGGCCGTAGGAGATGTATTGATAGTGGGCCACAGATGGGGTGGGATTATATTGGAAAGGAAATCATAGGTTGTGGCAGTGGGTTTTTCGGAATTAAGTGAGGCAAAAGGAAATGAGGACTCGTCAAACAACACATGGCGGGCAATAATGGGTGTTATATTTTCAAGTCATAGCACTTGTATCCTCGGTGAGTGTTGGGGTAGCCGAGAAATACACACGGGTAGGATCGGTGTTGGAGTTTGTGTATGGTGGTGTAAGGTATAAGTGGGTAGCAAAGGCACCCAAAAACCCGTAGGTGGTCATAGGTAGGGGTGCGGTGGTAGAGTAGTAGGGTAGGGGTATGGTATTGGTGTGTTTTGGAGGGTATGATGTTAATGAGATAGGTTGCGGTTTCAAGGGCATGTGGCCAAAAGTTAGTGAGAATTGAGGATTGGGCCATGAGGGTGCGGATAATGTTGTTGATGGAACGTATTTTTCGTTCCGCCTTTCCGTTTTGAGGGGAAGTATAGGGCAAGAAAGGCGAAACAGGATGCCATGGGTGGTGAAAATTTTTTTAAAGTGGTGGTTGACATACTCGGTTCCATTGTCACACTGAAACGTTTTAATTTTGCGTTGGAATTGAGTGTGGACAAGTGTTGTAAATGATAGAGATATTATTTGGTAAACCTTGACCATTCTATTCATTATCCCTCAATATATAATACATGATGGATCAATCTAGATCCATAATACAAGGAAGGTAGTTAATGCTAATAATAACAAATAAATACAAATAATATGGAAACTATCTAATTGATTATGCTATTATTTATTTTGCAATTTATGAAACTGTTGAGCTAAAAATTATTGTTCCTTTGATTGTCTATTTAATGTCAAATGATTTTTTCAACCGAGGTTTTTGAACCATAATCCCAACCTTCCCTTGTTTCTTTGTGATCCGCAACCACCAATGAACCACATGTATGAACATGACCCAATTTGCAAATTAGGTAGCTAGAAATGTGAGATTGAGACAGAGATCTACAATGTGGGTTATGTTTTGTGTTGTATGAACTGAAAACGAAAGGCGAAGAAGAATGGTGAAGTTTGTCTGAGGGGAGTTATAGATCTTGTCGATGGAAATGTGAACTCGGTCGCAGTAGAAGAATATAGGGGCATGTTCTGTTTTTTTCAAGTAACAAGTGAGAAGGTAACAAAAATTCTTAGCAAGCATCTATCATAGGAAGACACTGACCGTGGACCATATTTTTTCATACGTAAGTGCGAAAAGCGGGGGCAATTTTTTTAAGGGCCGGGAGTGGCGGTCAACCCCTGAATTTTCGCTCAGAAATTTCGATTATATATTATTTGTATAGAAAATTTTTGGTATATAAGGTTTTGACCCACCGAAACTGGTTTTCGACCCCCCCGAAACTAGTGACTTCCAACCCCTGGTGACTTCCGACCCCCCGAAATTTCGGGTCAAGATTCACCACTGTGCGAAAGTAAAATATGTGACACACATACGAATTACTATATATTTTTATATAGTACGCTTTTCCCTAGATTTTGTATTTTTTTTTGAACGGTCAACAAATCAAATCTGAGCACTCTCGGGGCACCCTTTCGACAAATTCAAATACTCCGAGAGTACCCGAGTTGTCAAACACAAATTCCAGGGAAAACCCAGCAATCCACCCGACGTAGGCACGACGATGAAATTACCGATAAAACCCGTCTGACTCAAGAATTAAACCTATAATCCCTCAGATTTTCTATCATTGCCCATCAATGTCATCTACCACTTCACTAGAATTGTATTGACCCTAGATTTTGTATTCATGAACCTACTTTTTCATATCACGTGTCAACTCCACAACACGAGTACACTTCAAACCAAACACACACGCGAGTCGGCAGCAAAACCAAACGTGTCCTTTTTTTTTTTTAAAACAAAAAAAACCCTTCTTCCCCAAATTAATCACAGAAACCCTAAATTACTAAAACTACAAATACATCTGCAACGATCTGATCTCAGCATCTTACTCTCAATTCCTGCTGTCTTCTCCTTCAATCAATCAGATATTATCCAAACCTCTCCTGATCCATCACTAATTTCGGTAAAATCCTTCACATCAAATCTCTTCTACTTAATTCTATTTAATTTATATTCCGTTAGTTAATTTTATTAAACAATTCGCTTTTGTGCATGTAGTTTGAAGTTTTAATAACTTAATGTCACGCACACTTGCATTTATAGGTTAATGTTATGTGCTGATTCTCGTGTTATTGAGTGTTAACCTTTTATTGCATTGATTTTGAGTTTAAATAGAAAAAAAAGTGTCCTGTTATGAAGTATGTGTTATTTCATCACAGTTTATATAATTATATGGATATATGGATTATGCTTCTGTGGTGGTATTAGGTAGGAGAAAAATCAAAATGTAGGCTTTAGTTGGGAAATAGGGGATAGTTGTTGAGGAACGTTTATTACGGAACCGATTTTAAGTATAGAACGTTATGGTATTATTTTAGATGCAAAAGCGAGCGAAAGAATCCCATTGCATAACCGGTGTTATGGTTAAGAAGCTAGGAGAGATAGGAGACTCAAAGAACATAAAAACGATGAGTGTTAGCTACTTTACGAATGCATGAACATATCCACTAAGCGTGTCTGCATGAACAAGAAGGAATACTAAACTACTATTGACATGTACTCAAAGCAAATGACAAATACTGAATTAAATGGCAATTGATTATACTGTCCTTCTCAGCTTTCTTATCGTGACAAGAACTATGAGAACTGCATAATGCACGTGTACCTTTTGTGTTAACTTTGATACATACGACAGTTATGTAGCAGCTAACCCCAATTCTTTTCTAACGTCCATTATATCTGTGAAGCACTATTTACAACTTAATTATGGGGTTCTCTTAGTTCTTTACTTGAATGCACTCGAGTAGTTGTTTTCTATAAACTGTTATATTGTGATTTTAAGTAGGAAATGTACTGCTTTCAAATTATCACTGTTGATTTAAGTTCTGGTCTTTTTAGGTTACCTGCGAGGGATCAACACGGTACGGTTTCATGTATCCCTGAATGTGATAGACCAAATATGAACTAGCATTGTGGTTAAGTTGTGGCAAAGCTAAGATTTGTCAGTGCGAATATGGATGGCAATACTGTCTCTGGGAGTTCTAATGGAGAACCTCAAGACGCTATAGAATTTGATTCAAATGAAGCAGCTTATGAGTATTATAAGGAATATGCGAAATCGGTAGGGTTTGGAACTGCCAAATTGAGCAGTCGTCGTTCCAGGGCATCAAAAGAGTTCATTGATGCTAAATTTTCGTGCATAAGATATGGAAACAAACAACAATCTGATGATGCGATCAATCCAAGACCCTCACCTAAGATAGGTTGTAAAGCGAGTATGCATGTCAAGAGAAAACCGAATGGAAAATGGTATATTCATAGTTTTGTGAAGGAGCATAACCATGAACTTTTGCCATCTCAATCGCATTTTTTCAGAAGTCACAGGAATTCTGATCCACTTAAGAATGATGCTAAAGTACGTAGGAAATCAATATTATCAACCATGTCTAAACAATACGGTGTATATCAATCTTCTGGTTTGGAGAATTATATTAGAAATCAAAGCGACAGGGGTAGGTGTTTAACATTAGAGGAAGGAGATGCTCAAATTCTTCTTGAACTCTTTGTTACGATGCAGGAAGAAAACCCCGATTTTTTTTACTCTGTGGATTTGAACGAAGAACATCAACTCAGAAACTTGTTCTGGGTTGATGCAAAAGGCATTGAGGATTATAAAAACTTTAATGATGTGGTTTCTTTTGACACTATGTATTTCATGAGCAAATACAAAATACCGTTGGTCCTTTTTATCGGAGTTAACCAGCATTGTCAGCCTACGTTGCTTGGGTGTGCATTAATTGCAGATGAAACATTATTCACGTTTGTTTGGTTATTTCAAACATGGTTTTTAGCCATGGGCAGCCGTGCCCCAAATGTAATACTTACTGACCAGAGCAATTCTATAGAAGCAGCTATTGCAGCAGTCTTTCCCGGCACCCGACACTTCTATAATCTCTGGAATGTTCTAGAGAAGGTTTCTAGGCAGCTTGATTATTTGAACCCGTGGCATGATACTTTCACGTTGAAATTTAATAAGTGTATACACAGGTCATGGACTGAAGAAGAATTTGACAGAAGGTGGGCCAAATTAGTTAACAAGTTTAATCTTAACGAAGACACATGGTTTCAATCATTATACCATGATCGAAAACTATGGGTCCCAACGTTTATAAGAAACATATCTCTTGCTGGATTATACGCATCTTCTCGATCCGAGAGCCCAAATTCCTTCATTGATAAATACATTCATTCAGAAACCACTTTGAGAGAGTTTCTAGAACAATATAAAGTTATGATGGAAGATTTGTATGAAGAACAAGCGAAATCAAACTTTGATCAATGGCACGACACACCGAGTTGAAATCTCCATCACCCTTTGAAAAACAGTTGTCATTTGTATATACTCATGAAATCTTTAAGAAATTTCAAGTTGAGATTTTAGGGGCATCCGCATGTCATCTGAAGGTTGACAATCAAGATGGGGATTCTATAACATGTATTGTAAAAGAATATGAAAGTAGTCAAAATTACATGGTGGAATGGAACGGAGCACAGTTGGATATTTGTTGTTCATGTCGTTCATTTGAATTTAAAGGTTATTTATGCAGGCATGCTATTGTAGTTCTACAAATGTCAGGTGTTTTTAATATCCCTTTTAAGTATGTGCTGCAGAGATGGACAAATGCAGCTATGGGCAGATACCCTATTGGTGAAAATTTGGAAAATGTCCAAACAAAAACCAGACGGCTTAATGATTTATGTCGCCGGGCTATCATATTGGGTGAAGAAGGGTCGATTTCACAAGAAAGTTACAAAATTGCATTAGCTGCAATTAAAGATGCATTGGTTCAATGCTCAAATGTAAATAACTCTACTGCAAATGACGGCCAAGGTGTACCGCAGTTTCTAAAAAATCCGGGCCTAACTTAGATGTGAACAAGGGTATTAAGCGAAAAGAGCCCGGGACAGAAAAGTCAAATAGTAATGACACTGCAGTTATGAAAGAAAAGGTTTGTTTGTTTTCCCTCTGTTTTTAATGACTTCAAGTTCTCATCTGTCTAAATAAGCTTCATCTCACATGATACAGGTACCTGCACAACCAGAAGTTGTAAATATTGGGATCGATGCCGGTTTTCATCAAATGGTTTGTCTTGCTTATCAATATTTATCATACATATGTACCATTAACGTCGTCGTTACAACTTACCATATTATTATTTTCTTTAATGTTTGTTGCAGGAACTTCCTAACACAAGGCACTTACAGTTACATAATATGATGCCGCCGCAGTTGCAAGGTGTAGTACCAACAATGTTCCACAATGTAGCTTCTACACAGTTTCACAATGTAACTTCAGCACAGTTGCAGAATTCTCGTCTGCCGCATTAGAGTTAAGAGTTTTTTTCTTTTCTTTTTTTCTTTAAACTTAAATCCATGATTGTGCATTCCCTATCAATAGAATTAGATTTTTTTTTCTTGAGTTAATCATACATTTTCACATTCTTTCACATTGTGCTAGTACTTTGTGATGTTAGAAAGACAGCTCAAGTATAGAGAGCCCTGATTTAAGGTAAAAGTTCTTTTTTTTTTATCTACAGCTGATATATATCTCAATATAGATAGATATATACATCTATATCTACTCGCACACACACAAACACACATATATCAATATGTAGGGGAGGGATCAAGGCAGATACAGATTATTGCGAGAACAAAATTAACAAAAATGACTTATAATTTCCAAATTATAAAAGTCATGGAAGTTAAAGAAAATGGTATAAACGTAATGGTTATCGTTTCTCATTCCACTCTCCTAAAGTTCAAAGAAAAATATGAAGAAATTAGTTTGATTGTTCATTTATGTATATAACATACACATGTAGGTAACGATACAAAATTAAAGCATATATGTACATAACCTAGACATGTGTTTTTTAGAAGCTCAAAAATTTTTATGAACCATTGATTAAAAAATGTAAATTGTTCAGAGTTGCTTATTTTGTTCTCATAATAATTTGGTGTTATGCAATGATCTATCCCCACACCACATATATAGGGTCTTTTCAATACAAAACCATTGCTAAGTAAAGAAGTGTAAACAACTGCATAATACAGTTTTACGTAGTGCTTTTTGTTGATTTACTGCTTGAGAGAACGAGTGTGGGATAGACAGTTGCATAATCACCTTATCTATACAAGTGTTTTGGTTCTTAACTTCTCGTAGATCTCAACCTAAAGTTGATTTGTATTGAATGTTCATGTGTTTCTGCTTGAACATTTTTTTGAAGTAATTTATGTGTCTTGGGTTGGTATGTTTTAGGCATATTTATGTGTTAAGGCCTAGAACCATTAAAGATGAGCTTTGTGATAAATGCGCATGTTATTTGTTAAAAACATCTATATCGAAGTGTATATTGATCTTTCTGGTAAATGTCTCTAGGCCATACCGGCCTGTTGAATCCTAACCATCAGAACTTACAATCCAGCGAATCGACTATACTGTGACGTATCACTCCATCTAAATATAATGTAATGAATTTTCAGCAAGTTGTCCTTGTGATAAACTTTAAGGCGGTGACATGGCGGCCAACCGGCCACATAAGCAGTCATGTCATCCAAAAAACGTTGTCACGTTAGTAAAATAGTTGTCATGCTAGCGAAAACCTTTAACATGACTACTGACTTGACAAAAACCAATCATCAACTAGCCGGTTTAAGGTTTAAGGTTAAAGGTTGTATCCATTGGTAATGAAGTCATTGCATACAATGACAATTTGGTGAAAGTGTGAATACAGCAACCCTTACTAGTAATTTTCTTCATTTGGTTGATAGAAAAATGAAATGGAAAGAAGTATAAATATATTGTTGATACCATAACAGTTAAATAATCACATCAATGATCAATTGAGTAACGATAACAAAAAAAAAATTATAATATTAGTACTAATAAATAAATATAGTAAAAGGTTTAACATAATCATTATTTATTGATACATTTAAATTGATAATTATAAACAATAATAATAATAATAAATTATGTTATTGAAGATAGAAATTGTATAGAATTTTGGATCAATCATAGCAATGTACAATACAAATATATTTGTACATATACATGTATAAATGTTTTATATCTGTCAAAACAGTTATGTTGGACAGGTATGGTGGAGAGGATGTATATATGATTTTATAACACTCCCTCTCAGATATACATTATCGTTCATTATACACAATTTAACATGTTTCAGGATGATGTTAAATCAACACACCTATGAGATAAATTGATGCTGCTTGATCAGTTATGTTGTCTCGTTAAGAACCTTGTTAAGAAAACCTAGTGAGACAAAACTTCGCCGAGGAAAAGAGTACAACGTGTAAAATGCTCCCCCTCGTTCATTATATAGTTAAATTGATTATATATATTTCTTTTAAATCACTTCATCTTAAACTTTTTAAAGTTTCAAAATAGTTTCATGAGAATATCACAGTAATTATATTTGTTGGCGTGTATGTAAAACGAATGCATGTTTGATTGCTCCCCTCATGATCGATCCGGACGCCTGACGGGTTAGCATATGGGTCGGTATCTCTTCCTCTTTGGTCTTAACAATATGGACCCTTCCTACACCAAACAATAATTGTCTATCCAATTATGAGTTACAATAAATTTAACAATCGATTGTTGTAGGTCCTTTATACGATCAATAAATTTATATGATTTACATTAATAACAATTCAAACTTTGCCTTGTTTCAACTCGATTTGATTAAACCATTAGGATTCATAATTACAAGTTAAAAAAATACATCTATTTATTTTTATATGTTTTTTTGAGGTATTATTGACGTTGCTAAAGTAAAGAAAAGTATGTGTGATGGGAAATTACCATGATATATCAAATAAAATGTAAAATTTCATAAGGTAAAGTAATTTGAACAGTTAATAGATTTTTTTTATGAACTGTTTAACATTGAGACTGTGACAACATGGCAACGGCAACTATAGATCGGTATTTCGGTATTAAATACCGATACCGGTTCACGGTACCAATTTGGTATCAAGTTTTGACGAAAATCATTATCGGTAATTTCGGTTCGGTATTTTACCTTTTACCTTAAAACCGATACCATACTCGGTATTGCTACCATGTATTGACGAAAAGAGGCATTTGTATTTTCGCTATCAGGATCGGTTCAGTATTGGGCTATCCCTAATTTAATTGCAAATGATAAGAATTTTATAAATGATTGAAAAAAACTAAAATTATCAACTTTATTTGTTCACTTTTTTTTTTATTTAACTTTACAAATATTTTTGAAACTGAAATAGCTTTAAGAGACTCCATTATATTCGAGAATGTGATTATTTTTTAGATTATTGTTAGGCTATATGGTGTGGAGACACCAAAAATGTTATGTCTCAGTGCCACGTAGGATGTCACCTCAACATGTTGATGTCTCAAGCATCTTGAGACATGAGTGGGGTGTGGAGACACCAACACTCCATGTGTCAAGCATTCAAAAAAAATAAAAAAAATAAAAGGAAAATTCCTTATTGGTTCAAAACAAAAAAAAAAAAAACAAAAAAAAAAACAAAAGCTCTGATTGGTCCGTCTCTAATGTCTCGAGGGGGACGGGGCAAGGGGGCGGTGTTGATGTCCCGGACATTGCAAAAATTGAAGAACGGGGTGGTGCCCCGTCTTCACACCCTATAGCCTTATGCATATTAAAAACTGACGTTTTCACACACTGTTGAGTGTTGACTACTTGACTATAATGTTGCATTTTTCTAACAGACTTAAGAAGGTTTTGTTAATGTGTTTAACTTGCTCAGTTATAACTATACATGTAAACCAATTATAATGTTTAAATTACCACAGGGTTATTCATATTATTATTTGTTTAGTTATCTATAATAAAACTCTCTCTAATGGGCGGTTACCGGAATTCTATTCCGGAGAAGATTCAAGGGCGTATTACAAAGTTTTTTGTGACAAACTTACCGGACAAATGTAGTGGTCAAGATCTAGCGGAGTTTATCCGCCCTTTTGGGGTGATCTTTGATCTCTACATTGCCAGAAAGCGTGATAAGGCCGGGAACAGGTTTGGGTTTGTTTCGTTTCTGGATGTGAAAGATGTTCAAGAGATGGAGAGGAATCTGTGTGGGGTTAAAATGGGTGATTATAGTTTGAAGGCCAATGTTGCGAGATTCACGTTAGAAGATGGCGAGATCGGATCGTATCCAAAGGAATCTAGGAAGAATGAGAAGGGAGAAACTATGAACAGGAATGTTGGAGGAGGGTGGGGGGGGGGGTGGATCTAGCAGGTTTGTGCATGGTGGGAAGACGTTTCAGGAAACTTTATCAAGGAAGAGTGATGTTGATAGAGATATTAGGGTGGTCTCTATAGATGATAGTATTGCGGCGTTTCAACATGCTCATGGGAGGGCGATTATTTTTCGAATGATGGATTTGGATACGCTGAAAAATATTAAAGTTACATTGAGGAATTTACATGAAGAAGAAGGCTTTGTTCAATACTTGGGCGGGTTGTCAGTGATGGTAACATATAAAGATAAAGGGACGGCGCAGGAGGTTATCAAAGCCGCTAAAGAAGTGGTTGGAAACTTTTCGGCTATTTCATCTTGGGAAAGTCAAGCATTAGCGTATGAAAGATTAGCGTGGTTGAAGATCAAAGGTTTGCCATTGCAATTGATGAAGGAGGAGGTCATGACAAAGGTAGGGGAGGTTTTTGGGAGAATAGTTCATAAACCACCAAGGTCTAATAATGATTTGGACCTTTCTTATGATTACATGGGGGTGTTAGCGGGGGAGGTTAAAGTGGTTGTGGAAGAAATTATGTTGCTTTGGAGGGGTAGAAAATTCCGGTTATGGGTTTCTGAAGAAGCAGGGGATTGGGTTCCGGAGTTGTTCGAGCCTAAAACAAGTGAAACCGCAGAGGAGGAAGATGATCGTGAGGATAGTGAGAATGTGTCTCTGGACATGGAGGAGGAGATTATTCCACCGGAGACAACTGCAAAGTCCGGTGATGGTTCTGATTCCGGGGATCGTGCGGAGAAGGTGACGGTTATGGAAGGGATTTCAGTTTCTATTTTGGAGGAGACTTTTAAGGAGAATATTAATGCCAATCATGAGGAGGCCTTTATTCCTAGAAGTAAATTTGATTTTGAAAAAAACTTTAATGATAATAATAATAATATTGATGAGGAAGGTTTTACTACTGTAATTAGTAAAAGAAAAAAAAAACAGGGATTGGGCTGTGTAGAGACTGTGGGCCGGCCCAACATGGAATACTCAAGTAGCTTGGAGAAAGAGAAGTTGGGTAAAAAACATAGAGGGCTTAATGAAGTTGTGGGCTTGGATTGTATGGACCAAGAAGCAGAAGCGGAAGTTGAATGTAATTTGGAGGTACTAGAGGGGCGAAATGGTAATTCTAGGGGACCTTTTAGTGATAACATTGTTGTATCAGAGATTCCTTTGGAGTCTGCTACTTTTTCACGCGAGTTGACGGACGAGAGAGTTGAGGTGGACAATAAGAAGCATAGTTCACAAGAAAAGGTCAATAACGAGATAAAGGAGACTATTCGTTTGGGAGTTCGACTCGGTGCTCGGTTACAGGATCGTGAAAAACTGGTTCAGGATGCTATTGTGGGTGAAGGGGTACAATTTGGTGTTAAATGAATATGATGTCTATCAATATTCGTGGGATAAGGGTTGATGGGAAGGCAACTTGGATGAGAGGTATTCGAAAAAGGTATGATGTTAATTTTATTGGTATTCAGGAGTCTTTAGTGTCGGGTGTTTCTAAAGGGAGTTGTCTGAGATGTGGGGAAGTGGGGGTATTGATTTTGATTGTGTGGATGCATCGGGTAGGTTTGGAGGTATTATTAGTATGTGGAATGAGAAGGTATTTCAGAAGACGGCGTCAGTCAAGAACCGAAATTTCTTGGTGACGACGGGTTATTTGGTGGCTGATGGTACAGTGATGAATTTATTTAACGTGTATGCTCCACAACGAGCAGTGGCTAGAAGAAGATTATGGGAGGAATTAGAGGGGCTGATCAGAGGTTGTCAAGGTATGGTTATCTTATTAGGCGATTTTAACGTAGTGAGGTATTTGGAGGAAAGGAGAAACTCTAGTTTCAATCAAAATACTGCAGATGATTTCAACTGTTTCATTAATAGTTTGGGGCTGCAGGAATTTTTTATGAGAGGGTACAAATTTACCTTTTTGGCAGGAAAAGGAAAAGGGCATAAGATGAGCAAAATTGATAGGGTTTTGGTTTGTCAAACGTTTTTCAACAGGTGGCCGGTGGCATTCTTGCGTGCCCTTCATAGAGAAGTGTCAGACCATTGCCCTTTATTGTTAACTATAGTTGATGCGAGTTTTGGTCCGAAGCCGTTTAGATGGTTCAATACTTGGTTAGATAGGGAGGGTTGTGAACAAATGATTATTAAAGCGCTTGAAGACTTTGTTTGTGAAGGCGACCCGCATGAAGTGTTACTTGCAAAATTTAGATTCCTAAAGGATAACATAAAGAAGTGGTGGAATGAAGTGGTGAAGTCAGAAGGTGAAAATATGCAATGTATGAGAGATGACGTTGAAAGGTTAGAAGCGGAGATGGAAATCAGAGATTTGGAGGAAGAGGAAGTATGTGCTTGGGAGGAATGTAGAAAGGGGATTGACCAATTGAAGGCGTATCTTAACTGGGATCTTAAACAGAAATCGAGGGTTAGATGGCCGATTGATGGGGATGAAAACTCAGCTTTCTTCCATGGTGTTGTGAATGGGAGGAAGGCTTCAAATGCTATTCCGGGGTTATTGGTTCATGGGTCTTGGGTATCGAAGCCGAGTTTGGTTAAGAAAGAGGTTATGAAA
This sequence comes from Ambrosia x helenae, assembly GCA_030844895.1. Taxonomy (NCBI): domain Eukaryota; kingdom Viridiplantae; phylum Streptophyta; class Magnoliopsida; order Asterales; family Asteraceae; genus Ambrosia; species Ambrosia x helenae. The sequence continues at coordinate 14,453,356 of CM061225.1, read as the reverse complement.
CATTTCAGAAATCATTTTGCAGAAAATTTAAAGTCAAGGCCGAAGCTAGCATGTGATAATATGAAGTTTATTCACGATATGGCTGCTGAAAATTTAATTGCTGAATTTTCTAGAGATGAAATAAAGGAGGCGGTTTTTGATTGTGGGTCGGATAGAGCCCCAGGTCCTGACGGTTTTAATTTCAGGTTTGTTAAATATTTTTGGAGTTTCTTTGAAGATGATTTTAGCGCTTTGTTAAATCATTTTTATGAGAATGGGGTGATTGGTAGGGGTTGTAGTTCGTCTTTTATTACTCTTATACCTAAATCAAAAACTCCGGTTGGTTTAAAAGATTATAGGCCTATCAATTTGGTCGGGATTATTAGTAAAGTTATTTCAAAGGTGTTAGCGGCCAGAATGAAGAAGGTTTGTAGTATGGTGATATCGGATACGCAATCTGCTTTTATAAGTGGTAGGTTTATTTTAGATGGCCCACTTGTTATAAATGAGATTATTGGGTGGTGTAAGAAAGAAGGTAAGAAGGTGTTTATGTTAAAATTAGATTTCGAAAAAGCGTATGATAATGTTAATTGGGGGTTTTTACTTTCCTCGTTATCTCAAATGGGGTTCCCTGAGAGATGGTGTAAATGGGTTAAGGGGATTTTGGAGTCGGCTAGGTCTGTGGTTTTGGTTAACGGGTCCCCTACGTTTGAGTTCCAATGTGAAAAAGGGGTTAGGCAAGGAGACCCACTATCACCTTTTTTTTATTTTTGGTTGTTATGAAAGTGCTTCATTGCTTACTGGAAAAAGCAGTGGAGTTGGGGGAAATACAAAGGGTTCACTTAGGTAATGGGTCGAAGATGATTTCGTATTTTTTCTATGTGGATGATGCCTTGGTGGTGGGAGAGTGGTCTAAGGAGAATATGGATAATGTGGCTAGAGTGTTGAGGGTTTTCTATTTATGTTCGGGTTTGAAAATAAATATTAAGAAATCCAGTTTGTATGGTATTGGTATAGATAGTGATGAAGTGGATACCATGGCGGAAGTGATCGGTTGTAAAGTGGGTGATTTTCCTTTTGATTATTTGGGTATTAGGGTCGGGGCAAACATGACGCGGGTTACCCATTGGAAGCCGGTGATTGATACGATCCAAAATAGATTATCGGGGTGGAAGGCAAAGACATTGTCAATGGGGGGGGTCGGTTAACTCTTATACAATCGGTTTTGTCAAGTCTACCTATTTATTACTTATCTTTGTATAAGGCTCCGGTTAAGGTTATAGAGATCATGGAGAGGTTAATGAGGAATTTTCTTTGGTCCGATACGGAGGATGTTAAGAAAGTGCATTGGGTCTCATGGGAGGTGGTTACGACTCCAAAGAAGCAAGGGGGTTTGGGTATTGCGAAATTGGCCGATGTTAATTTGGCTTTACTTTCTAAATGGGCGTGGAGGTTTACAAAGGAATGTGATGAGAATTGGAGAGGTATTATTGAGATGATTCACGGTGGTAGAGGATGTTGGTGTTTCCTTCCTGTCCGAAAGACGATCAAAGGTGGATGGAAAACAATTGTTTCTCTGTTAGATGGGACTAATATTCAAGGCAAGAGTATACATCAAATGATAAGGGGCAGTGTGGGCGATGGAAAGGACCTATGCTTTTGGTCCGATTATTGATTAGGGGATGCTTTGCTGAAAAATAGGCTTCCAAGTTTATACAAGTTGGATAAACAAAAGAAATGCAAGGTGAGGGATAGGCTGGAACAACTAGAAGATGGTGTTTTGTTTAAAGGAAAATGGTATAGATATCCGAGAACGGTTGAAGAGCTTTCGGAGGTTCAAGACTTAGAAAGACTACTTACCTCGGTTCGGTTGAGAGACGCTTCGGATAACTGGGTGTGGGCCGACGGGAAAGACAACGAGTTTTCTGTGCAGGCGGTTAAAAGATTATTGAAAGAGGGTAATGTAACAGGTCTTCGGATGAATATGAAATGGGAGAGTTGGATACCAATCAAGGTGAATTTAACTTCGTGGAGAGCGGAACGTGATCGCCTTCCTACTCGCGTCGCGCTGGAAAGAAGAAGACTTAATGTTCCGGATAAAAGGTGTCCGTGGTGCAACTTGGCGGATGAAGACTTGAAACATTTATTAGTGAATTGTGGTATTGCTTATGGGGTATGGAATATGATTTGTAATTGGTGTAGATTGGCACCTTTTTTTGCGTACGAGTTTGAAGATCTTTTATTACTATACAAAAATGTGTACGGTGGAAAATGGAGAAAGAAAATAATCGAGGAGTAGTGATGACTACTATGTGGGTCTTATGGAATGCGAGGAATGCGAAGGTGTTTCAAAACAAATCAAGTAAAGAAGTTGAGATGGTGGCAGAGATTAAATCGAGAGCTTTTCTTTGGTTGAAATATAGAACGAAATTTAAAGATATAGTTTGGAAGGATTGGTCAAAATATTCTTTGTATATGTGTAATTAGTGGTTGGCAGCTCTTGGTTTAAGAGCGTGCCGGTGTTTTTAATAAAAGTTATTGTTAAAAAAAAAAAAAATTACCACAGGGTTCACAAATGAAAGAATTGTATGATAGTACATCTAAACTATTATAACCTAAAATAAACGTATCACGTCGAGGTTCATGCACAAGATTCATATTTAAATCGGCACACACACATCTATGTTTATGGTTATTGTTATGATGGTAATAATTGTGACATGTTAGGAGGATATGAACGGCACCAAATAACGCCTGAAGATCACACGAATACCCCGTAACACATGGCGGCAGTTTTTCATTGCTACATGGCAATGGCACTATCTCACCGGCCATTAATAGCTTATTCCATTTGAATCTATCACCAAATGCCTCTCACTTTATTAATCTGAATTCCCACACAAACCTTAACTAACATGCAAAAACAGTTTAAATATTTTTTCATAATATATTAATATTTAAGGTATAATTTGTTTATGGGTCAAACTATTTTATTTTTATTAGTATGTCATAATTGTCATAATTGTATTTAGAGTAAAGATCAAATACAAACTGTTTTTCGGTAATAACTGTGAGAATCAAAGAGGGTAAAAAAATTTTATTTTTTTTTTAGAATTTTTTTTTCCCATGTGCTTAAGCATGCTTTCTAGATAAATAATACAAAAAAAAAAAAAAATTAAAAATTTATTTTTAGTGTAATTACGTCATTAAAGTAAATACACTAGTTTACAATAGAGTAATTATGTAATTACTCTACACCATTTTTTTTTAATACTATAATACATGTTAACAATATGGGAAAAAAAATCGAAAAAAAAATAAAAAAAAATACTCTCCTTTAATTCTCACAGTTCTTACCAAAAAAACAGTTTGTACATGATCTTTCATCTTGTATTTATTTGTAACTAGCTGATTACCCCGGAGGGTCTCGGGGTTGAAAAATCTAATTTTACGCATGGCTCAAGTTAACTAACCACAAAATCTCTCAATCATTGCATGTTCATAGTATTCTAATCAGTAATAACTCATATTCCCTAAACTAAAACCTAATCAGTAATCATCTAAAGAATCACTTATGTAAGCTGCAACTATTCAAAAACTCATCACATCTCTTTAATTTATCACATTCTAATGGCTCTTATAATTCCTAATCTAATCAACTAAACAAACACTTAAGTTGAAAGTTGTAACCATTGCATCTCATTATGCCACGTGGCATAATCAAGAGATGGTTGAGGCCACCATTGAACGCCACGTCAGCAACTATCAATTCTTTTCGGGAGCGTCATGGAGTTGAAAACTATAACTATTCTAATAATACTAATACTAATAGTAATAATTATTACTCTTGTAATTAAATAAATAAAAAAATAACCTTGCTATAAGTTGACACCATGTGTTGCAGTGTTGCGCGATTCTTTCTCCTAGCTTCTCTTGATGAAGTATACCTAGTAAAATTCCAATGATAACATGGCGATTGGGCTGATTTTCAACATCGTAGATAAGAACCTGGTTTAAAAAAAACATGATTAATGAATAACATGAACACTTTGTGTGTTTTTTTCTTGTATGAACAAAACCCCACAAAAATAGTCGATTTTTTCTCCGTTTTTTATATAGCACTATGGTACTCGTTGGAAAGATAATAAAACGCTCGTTAATTTGGTGTAATTTTTTCTTTAAAAAATCCCGTATATAAAAGATATAAACGTTTAAAAAATTATGGGAGAAAATATGAGAGAGAAAATTTTAAATTTAATAATTTTTTTTTAAATTTTTTTTTTCCTAAAATAACTCAATTTAATTAAAAAAAGGAAATACTTCAAAAAACAACAAAAACTCTCCATTACAATGCCACGTGACATTCTCAAGAAAAGGTTGAGGCCTCCATTGCACGTCACATCAGCATATACGTTTTCTTTTATATATATAGATAGATTCATTTACCAAAGATTGGACTCCCTTGATTATCAATATGGTATGTTTGGTAAATGATAATTACAAATAAATACAATTATGACAATTATAACATACTAAATATATGAGTCTATTAATTGTAACCGAGACGGACGAGGGACAATTGAAAGGGGGACAATTTTAAGGGTAAGTAGTAAGTTTGCCATTTCAGGTTTGTAACACTGCAACTTTATTCGTAAATTTACCAATCAAACACTTAAAAGTTTTCGAATAATGCTATTCATATTCCTATTCCTATTCCAATTTTTTTAAAAGAATCAAAACCCCCTAAGGTGCTATAGAATAAAAAGGTTGCATCCACTCAACTCAATAATAAAAGGTTGAGATATTTTCCAAGAAGAAGTAACGCCGAAGAAAGAACAAATGGAAATAAATTACAGAGTAAATTGTCAAAATCGTCCATGTGATTTGGTAAAAAATGCCACTTACCTATAAACTTTTGGTGGGTGGGTTAGAGGAAGATAAAATGGGTAGGATAGGTGGTGAGACCCACTTAAATTTTTAAATATTATTTATATTTATTTTAATTTTAAAATTTTTAATTTTGAAAGAGGGATGATTTTCAGCAATTAAAATATTAAAACGTGAATGGATGAAATTACCTCTGAATTTACTAACACTAACCGGATGGAGTTAGTATAAAGGACGAGAATGACAAATAATTAAAACCTTTGTACGGTTATGATTAAAAAAAACTAAAATTTGTACGCAAATAACATTTTTCACAACTACAGGACAATTTTGGTAGTTTACTCTAAATTAGACTATTGCCCAATAGTTAAGCTTGTAACTAATCATACGTGAGTCCATAGTACTTACTTTGCAAGTTTGCATCAACGGTGCCTACAAAAAAAAGCATGATTTTCAGCTCGCGGGGTACAAACTATCAAGGTTATAGGATAAGTCAATCAGATGCTGTATGATTCCGAATAAGAACAATCTAAAACTTCTGGACAGTTCTCAAATGCTCAAACTCTTCTTTCTCAAATGGTCGTAACTCTCCTTAATCGGTCAACTTTAGACCCTTAGAGTAAATGAACTATAGACCAAAAACAATCGACACGTTGAAATCATTTCAGACTACCAAATGCCACTATCATCTAGCCTCAAGAACACATTGCCACCATAAAGGATAAATATATATCTAATAAAGAAAGACAAATGCCACAATTCAACCAAGAGTGTTGAATGCACTGTGACCATCGAGAGAAGTCGTACCTCACGACAAACGATGGTGTCATGGCGACTATATCTCACACGTCTCTACAAACGATGACGACTATATATCTCATACTTGCTAGCTATAATAACCTGAGTTGATCAACAAGAACATTTCTTGTATGGATAACAAGGATTTAATTGAAGATAAATTTCTTTCATATAAGCTAAAACTTAGGATAAGTTTGAATAAAAAACAAGTTTTCCTTCTGTTAAAATATGTAGGTTATTTAATATTAAAAATATTAAATATTTTTTTTGTAGGAATATAGGTTTATATATAATTTAAAAGACAAAAATGAAAACTGAGATTTATTTGATTATATAATAAAATTTTAAAATATCTAGTACAGACTTTTAAACACTAAATAACTGGTCTATCTTTGTCCTCTCCCAAAAATGCCATGTTACTCCCCTGCCATCTTTTGACTCTTATTTTAGAGAGGATCCTGTCATTGTCTCCATCATCTTTCTCTGCATTGTATTTCATAAGTATTTAACTAATGATTTTAATTAGTTAAAATATACTAAATTCAAAGAAAATTATGAAAGTATCTTTGATACTTCATATAAAAAACAATTATATACTAGTGGGTTTACCCGCACCTTGCAGCGGGATCCACAAATGAGTTACAATACAACATTATGATACTTAAGTTTTTGCCGCAAGTTACGCAAAAAGAATAGAAATGTGCACACTATGTTTTAAGACCATGTGTAGTGGGGAAGGGAAAAAGATAAGACCCCTGTTTCTGATTGGTCAACGTGGCAGCTGAGTCAGCATGGGACTTGAAGTGAAAATAAGGTGTAGTGGTAGCAGGGAAAAAGATAAGGCCCGTGTTTCCAATTGGTTGTTTATTTTATTATTATTTTTAAACTATTTAACTAAAATGTAAAAAAAAAAGACAAATGTTATAAAAAAAATTACAAATAATTTTAAAACACACAACTAATATTAATTAAATTCAAACAACTAAAAAATATACAATAGCAAATTTTAAAAAAAAAACGCAACATAAAAAAAACGAAACACACTAGAGGTTATATTTTGCAAGAATTTCTTGCCTATGAAGTTATGCAAGGCGTAGAGCGTCTCCCTCGAGGTGGTCGATCGATCTGGACAAAAACTCAATGTCCTTTTCCCTTTGCCTCGCCTCTTGGATGTCGACGAACCTTTTATTCTCGACACTCTTTGTGACACCTGGCAAATTCGGGTTAACAACGTTGTCTAGATGAAAGTCTACCTTAGCGAGTCACGCGTATATTGTACTTAACTGGGTTAGTTAAGTCGGGATATGGTTCGGGAACTATTGGTTAGTCTAGAAGATCATTGGATGTTGGTCTAGAGGTTCGTTAGATGTCGGTCCTTAACCAAGTGTACAAACGATGACGATTTGTAGGATCGTCAGGGCATACGGAACGTACGAGTCTCGAGTCCCGGGAATTGGTGAACGAGTGTAAAAATGTGTATTTACTTGTGTTATGTGTTTACAATCATTATGTGACTTGTCGTACATGAATATGCATTAACATATGTTAAAACGGGGTTTAACGCGCAAAACACACCAACATAGGGGCTATAGGCGATTAGGCTTGGTGGATAGCCTAATCGCATGACTTTGGGGCGAGTAGGAAGATTCCTATAGGCGAATAGGGCTAATCGCATGAACAGTCATGCGATTAGGCACCCTACTCGCGTATAAACCTGCACACTCGCATGATACGTGCTGGAACGACTAGGAACGCCTATAAATACAATACTTAACCTCCTAAACTCCCTAATATCAACCCTAGTCGTCCCATAACCGCCCCAAACACTGAAACAACCTCTGGGAGGCGATTTTGATCAAAAACACAAGGTTTCAAGGTCTAACCATCAATCTTTTACAATTCCAAGGTTTGATTCTCATCCATAACACTTTGTAAACGTTTTTAATCAATCCCTAATGGTCCAGACCTGTTCATAAACGAAAAAGATTTCTGAAAATCGTCAATAAGAGTTATTAATCGGATTATAACTAATAAACATGCGTTATGGGTATGTATGATTAGAAAGATAGGATTTTTATGAATCTTGATGATGTTTTGATGTGTTATCATGCTAGGTCAGAATTAATATTGTTATTATAATGATAGAAATCTCAGTAATTGGATAATAGGGTTATGATTACATGCGTTAATTGAATGTTGCATGCTATGTGTATGTGTTTGGATTGCTTTGGTTGCATGCAGGACTGATTTTACGAGGATGAACGAAGGGTTTTGGGTTAAACATGTTTAGGATAGTGTTTGGGATGATATTGGGTAGTTACACACGCTCTGGATCTGATTTGGAGCGTTGAACGCGCGAAAAACCGGAACAGCAAGGTTACAGGCGAGTAGCCTTGCTAATCGCGTGTATTAGGGGCGAGTAGCCCCCCACTCGCGTGTAATAAGGGCGAGTAGGCCCACTCGCCTGGCTACGGGGGCGAGTAGCCCAATCGCGTGGTCTCAAGGGCGATTAGCCCTAATCGCCTGACTTAAGGGGCGATTAGCCCTAATCACGTGACATTTCATGCGATTAGCCTCCCTAATCGCGTGTACTGCTGCTGTAAGTGTATATTAGCATACCGAGACCTGATTTGACATGTAGTAACATGCTAGGAACCCCGTAACATGTCTAATAACTTGGTAACATATATTTGGATGTATTTCGGTGATACGTGAACTATGTGCTATAACTTGTTGAACGTTAACGTGTGTTAAGTGTACTTGCGTTATTGTATGTCTTGGAACGTAAACATAACACGGGGAGGCTCGGGTCACCAATGGGATGTCGAGTCTTGTACTTTGGGTCAGTTAAACAGTCACGGTATTTTCAAACGAACTTGGTTATGGTCTGGACATCTAGGGACTAATTAACCTGCGGGTTATTAGTCTAAGTACTTGTAACTGTCGTATGTTAGGTCGCCACTGTACGGGACTAACATAGCAGCTGAGTTTACTCGGGATTAGGAGTAAAGCAACTTAAGGTGAGTTTACGGCCCCTCTTTTAAAACTGGTTTTATACTTTCGGGGGAGAAAACATGTGTTAAAACGATTGTTTGGTAAACTCTGTCATACTATGGGTTCTAACGTATACTACACGATCTTTGGAAGTCCCGGGGGGAACCATGAATGTGCGGGTTTGCACAACGGGGAAATGTGAATAGCGCTATTGGGAATGACCAACCCCGCTCGTCGACTTGGAGGGTCGGCGGGTGCATATTGTCTCAAACAGGAACAACAGGAACAACAGGAACATACATCGGGCATACTTTTGGTATTCGAGTTAGTAATGGTTTTCCAATCGTGGTAGTAACAAACGTACGCCTAGCTAGCGTATACTGGTTTTCTATTTGTTATAGTATGGACAGGTGGACTTGGTACTTGAACTGCAAACCTGTAAACTCACCAGCATTTTTGTGCTGACGTAAACTTTTACATGTTTTCTCAGGTCGCTAAGGTAGCACAATGGAACTAGGGCGCACGCGTCTGCACGGCGTCTAGATAGAGTTGCATGATTTCATAAAAATTGAACTTTGGTTATTTATGTTGAACTTTATTTTGAATAAGCTTCCGCTGTAAACGGGATTTTAAAACTATGTTTTGGTATTGCATTAATTGCATTTAGACTTGTTTATTGTGATCGTTGGTTTGGATCCTGGTTTGTCATGCGCCTCGCGGTAAAACTCCGCAAGTGGATTTTGAGGGTGTGACAGATTGGTATCAGAGCCAGGTTATAGTGAACTAGGACTGCATGTAGAGTCTAGTCTATAGCCGAGTCGCACACACTAGACGATCACATGGTACTAAATGTTATAGTGGTTTACGTAAGGTCTTGTCGGGATGTCTCTAAATCGTTGGTCCTTCTACGTTACATCATCCGTTCTATCTTAGGTTGGGTTACTTGTTTCCTAGGCAGTGTGGTCTATTGGGGTAACTCGTGTGCTCTTGAGATTTGTCCAAGGCTCGGACATCTCCCTTTCGCACTCCAATAGAAACACTTGTCATGAACTACCGTAGTATTACGGTGTATAGCTAAGAGTCTATGTTCGGTGATTTGAACTTTGAACTAGGAGAACACTTGGAGGACCATGTAGAGCGTTTTATCATTTTGGGTGCACACAAAATCATAAAACGAAATGCATGGAAGCACTAGTGAGCTCTGGGTTTGAGGGGATAGTTCTGGATTGGATCTAGCTTTGATCTTGTGAACATTAGTGGTTATCTTTAACTGCGAAACTAAATTTTCTCGTTCTTTCTGCCAGAATCATGTCTGGAGTGCGTGGAGGACGAGGAGGTGGTCGCAATGGTGGACGCGGTGGTGGTCGTGGTGGTGCTGGTGGTCGTGGTGGAGGTATTAACCTGTCACAGGCTGATCTGAACAACTTGCTCCAGGCTGCCTTTCAGTTAGGGCACAACGGTGGTGGTAAGTTGTTTTATCCATTTTCTTTGCCTCATTTGTGAGTCTTGTGTACGTTATTCGTGGTTTCTCATACGTTTCATTTCAGGTGGTCCTGTTGACCCACCCCCACCCATGTGCACCTACAAGATGTTCCGGGACTGCAAGCCCCAGGAATTCTCTGGCACCGAGGGTGCGGTCAGTTTGCTTAGGTGGTTGGAGAAAGTGGAGTCGGTATTCCTGATGTGTAACTGTCTCCCGGAAGATCGGGTGAAGTATTCGGCTGCGTTATTTCAGGACGTGGCATTGACTTGGTGGAATGGTATTACCCAGAACATGGGTATTGGGGAGGCATATGCTATGCCATGGGAGAACTTTGTGCAGTTGCTGAAGCGGGAGTATTGCCCGAGAGAGGAGGTACAGAAGCTGGAACATGAGGTATGGAACCTCAAGATGACTGGGTCGGAAATTGAGAAGTATACCGTGAGGAGAAATGAGTTGGCGGTGCTGTGTCCGATTTGCACGTGCCGGAGTATCGTAAGATTGAACATTATGTCTCGGGGTTAGTGCCGGAAATTGCTGGGTTAGTGGCTGCTGGGAATCATCCTACTTATGCGGAGGTAGTTCGATCGGCACATAGGATGACTAACTTAAAGGTGAATGAGGGGATTTTGCCGGCGAAAGGTTCAACTGCTAAGGCTCCAGAGAACAATAAGCGCAAGTGGGAAAATGACGGGAAGGGATCTGGGTCTACGCAGCAGGGTAAAAAGTTTGATAATGGGGGTTCATCGTCTTCGGGTAATAAGCAGGGTGGTTATGCAGGAAAACTGCCCAAATGCAACAAGTGTGGACGCCATCACCAAGGGAACTGCGACAGTAACCGTTGTCACCGCTGCCAGCGAACAGGCCACTATGCTAAAGATTGTCGGGTTACACTTCCATCGACTCAGGCTCCGACCAACAGTTCAGCTCCGACTACTCAGGGGACTACAGGGAAACAGGGATGCTACAACTGTGGTGACACTGGGCATTACAAGAAGGATTGCCCAAAACTGAAACAGGGTGGAAACAACGGGAATGGTAACAACGGGGGCGGCGGCAGAAATGCACGTGCCTTCGTCATTGGAGCTGCTGAGGCTAGGCAGGACCCTGATACAGTCACCGGTACGTTTCTTCTCAATAATCACTCTGTTAGCGTGTTGTTTGATTCTGGTGCCGACAAGAGTTTTGTATCCATGGATGTTAGTCGACTGCTAGATGTAGTACCTGTACCATTAGAGACCAAGTATATTATTGAGTTAGCTGACGGTAAAACGATTGAAGCTACTAGTGTTCTTCGGGAGTGTCAGTTAGAGTTGTCGGGTTTATCGTTTCCCATCGACCTTATGCCGGTACCTTTGGGTAGTTTTGACGTTGTGGTAGGAATGGATTGGTTATCGTTGTATCGCGCGGAGATCGTCTGTTACGATAAGGTTATTCGGATTCCTCTCCCTGATGGAGAATTTCTTTCTGTGTACGGTATCAAGGGTGGTGTTTCGCTAAACATCATCTCTAGCATGAAAGCCCTTAAGTGTCTTCGAAAGGGTTATCCAGCCGTTTTGGCGCTCTTATCTGTTTCCACTAGTGATGAGAAGAAGATTGACGACATTCCGGTGGTACGCGAGTTTTCTGATGTTTTTCCCGATGATTTATCTGGTCTTCCTCCTCATCGTCAAGTCGAGTTCGGCATTGATCTTGTACCAGGGGCTGCTCCTATTGCTCGGGCCCCCTACCGTCTTGCACCTCCCGAGATGCAGGAATTGTCTAGCCAGTTACAAGAACTCTTGGATAAGGGTTTCATCCGTCCAAGTTCTTCCCCTTGGGGAGCCCCGATTTTATTTGTCAAGAAGAAGGATGGGAGTTTCCGATTGTGTGTAGACTACAGAGAACTGAACAAGTTGACCATCAAGAACCGTTATCCTCTTCCACGTATCGATGATCTATTCGACCAGCTCCAGGGTTCTAGTTATTATTCCAAGATCGATTTGAGGTCCGGTTATCATCAGCTGCGCGTCAGGGAGGCTGACGTTGCAAAGACTGCTTTTCGAACACGTTATGGCCATTTCGAATTCTTGGTCATGCCTTTCGGTCTCACGAACGCACCGGCGGTTTTCATGGACTTGATGAACCGCGTCTGTAAACCGTATCTGGACAAGTTTGTCATTGTGTTTATCGATGACATTCTGATCTACTCCAAGAACGAGACCGAACACGGGGAACATCTGCGGTTAGTTTTGGAACTCTTGCGACGGGAACAACTTTACGCCAAGTTCTCAAAGTGTGACTTTTGGTTACGCGAAGTTCAATTCCTAGGACATGTGGTTAATGAACTAGGGATTCATGTCGATCCAGCTAAAATCGAAGCGATCAAGGACTGGGAAGCACCAAAAACGCCAACTGAGGTGCGGCAATTCCTAGGCCTTGCGGGCTATTATCGTCGTTTCATTCAGGGGTTCTCGAAGATTGCTCAACCCCTCACCACTCTCACTCAGAAGGATAGGAAGTTCGACTGGGGTGAATCACAAGAGTCCGCGTTTGAGGAACTAAAGTCTAAACTGTGTTCTGCTCCTATTCTGTCTTTACCTGAGGGTCCTGATGATTTTGTCGTTTACTGTGATGCTTCCATTCATGGACTCGGTTGCGTGTTGATGCAACGCGAGAAAGTGATTGCGTATGCTTCTCGTCAACTCAAAGTGCACGAGAAGAACTACACAACTCATGACTTGGAGTTGGGTGCCGTGGTATTCGCGTTGAAAATTTGGAGACATTACTTGTACGGTACCAAATGCACCATCTACACCGATCACAAGAGTCTCCAACACATTTTCGACCAACAACACTTGAACATACGGCAACGCCGTTGGATCGAACTGTTGAACGACTATGATTGTGCTATTAAGTACCATCCTGGCAAGGCGAATGTTGTAGCAGACGCCTTGAGCAGGAAGGAATCTACTAAACCTCGTCGCGTTCGGGCGTTGCAGCTTACCATCCATTCGTCGTTACCTGATCAACTCCTTTCTGCCCAGTTGGAAGCTTTGAAGGAGGAAAACCTTAAAGCTGAGACCATGCACGGTGCCGACAAGCACCTAGAGCGAAGGCCTGATGGCCTGCACTACTTCGCAGAACGCATATGGGTTCCTTTGTTCGGGGGACTACGGGAGCTTGTCCTTGATGAGGCTCATAAGTCCCGGTATTCTATTCATCCTGGTTCGGATAAGATGTACCAAGATCTAAAGGTGCTTTACTGGTGGCCAAACATGAGGTCGGACATAGCCTCATACGTGAGCAAATGCTTGACCTGTGCTAAGGTCAAAGTGGAATACCAGAAACCGTCGGGTCTCCTGCAACAACCTGAAATTCCGGAATGGAAATGGGAACGGATTACTATGGATTTTGTCACACAACTTCCTAAGTCACCAAGCGGGAACGACAAGATATGGGTGATTGTCGATCGGTTAACGAAATCAGCCCATTTTCTTGCTATTAAGGAGACCGACACTATGGATCGTTTGGCTCGTCTTTACTTGAAAGAAGTTGTTTCTAAGCACGGGGTACCTGTTTCTATTATCTCGGATCGTGACTCCCATTTTACTTCTCACTTCTGGAAGTCTTTGCACAAGGCTTTGGGTACCCAACTAGACATGAGTACGGCTTACCATCCACAGACTGACGGTCAGAGTGAGCGTACGATTCAAACTTTAGAAGACATGCTGCGGGCGTGTGTGATCGATTTTGGCAAGGGTTGGGAAGCTCATCTGCCGTTGGTAGAATTCTCGTACAACAATAGTTATCACACGAGCATCAAGGCTGCTCCGTTCGAGGCACTGTACGGACGGAAATGCCGCTCTCCTCTTTGTTGGGCTGAAGTGGGTGAGAGTCAACTCACTGGGCCTGAACTAGTGTACGAAACTTCGGAAAAGATCGTACAGATTCGTAATCGGTTGGCGGCGGCACGGGACCGGCAAAAGAGTTATGCTGATCAGCGTCGCAAACCGCTGGAGTTCCAAGTCAATGACAAGGTACTTCTAAAAGTCTCACCGTGGAAGGGCGTCATACGCTTTGGAAAGCGTGGCAAACTCAATCCGCGATATGTCGGCCCATTTACGATCCTGGAACGGATTGGGCCGGTGGCATATCGACTTGATCTACCGACGGAGCTCGGTAACGTACATAACGTCTTTCACGTGTCAAACTTGAAGAAGTGTCTGGCTGACGAGTCTCTCATCGTTCCACTAGAAGAGATCAAGGTTGATGATCGTCTTCGGATTGTGGAAGAACCTGTGGAGATCCTTGATTACAAGATTCGTAGCCTACGTCACAGCAAGATTCGTATCGTTAAGGTTCGGTGGAACTCGAACCGGGGACCGGAATATACATGGGAACGGGAGGATCAGATGAAGTCTAAATATCCTCATCTCTTTCCTAAGGAAGCGTTCGAGTCGAGGCATGTCTCTTCGGCAGCTGAATGAATCTCGGGTCGAGATTCCTTTTAACGTGGGGATGATGTGACAACTCGGGTAAATCTCTCTCTTGATTTCTACTCTCTATTGATTCCTAACTGTTTGTTTATTCCCTTCGTTGTTTCTTTTGTTACTTACGCAATTTTCGGGACGAAAATTCTTTTAACGTGGGGATGATGTGACACCTGGCAAATTCGGGTTAACAACGTTGTCTAGATGAAAGTCTACCTTAGCGAGTCACGCGTATATTGTACTTAACTGGGTTAGTTAAGTCGGGATATGGTTCGGGAACTATTGGTTAGTCTAGAAGATCATTGGATGTTGGTCTAGAGGTTCGTTAGATGTCGGTCCTTAACCAAGTGTACAAACGATGACGATTTGTAGGATCGTCAGGGCATACGGAACGTACGAGTCTCGAGTCCCGGGAATTGGTGAACGAGTGTAAAAATGTGTATTTACTTGTGTTATGTGTTTACAATCATTATGTGACTTGTCGGTACATGAATATGCATTAACATATGTTAAAACGGGGTTTAACGCGCAAAACACACCAACATAGGGGCTATAGGCGATTAGGCTTGGTGGATAGCCTAATCGCATGACTTTGGGGCGAGTAGGAAGATTCCTATAGGCGAATAGGGCTAATCGCATGAACAGTCATGCGATTAGGCACCCTACTCGCGTATAAACCTGCACACTCGCATGATACGTGCTGGAACGACTAGGAACGCCTATAAATACAATACTTAACCTCCTAAACTCCCTAATATCAACCCTAGTCGTCCCATAACCGCCCCAAACACTGAAACAACCTCTGGGAGGCGATTTTGATCAAAAACACAAGGTTTCAAGGTCTAACCATCAATCTTTTACAATTCCAAGGTTTGATTCTCATCCATAACACTTTGTAAACGTTTTTAATCAATCCCTAATGGTCCAGACCTGTTCATAAACGAAAAAGATTTCTGAAAATCGTCAATAAGAGTTATTAATCGGATTATAACTAATAAACATGCGTTATGGGTATGTATGATTAGAAAGATAGGATTTTTATGAATCTTGATGATGTTTTGATGTGTTATCATGCTAGGTCAGAATTAATATTGTTATTATAATGATAGAAATCTCAGTAATTGGATAATAGGGTTATGATTACATGCGTTAATTGAATGTTGCATGCTATGTGTATGTGTTTGGATTGCTTTGGTTGCATGCAGGACTGATTTTACGAGGATGAACGAAGGGTTTTGGGTTAAACATGTTTAGGATAGTGTTTGGGATGATATTGGGTAGTTACACACGCTCTGGATCTGATTTGGAGCGTTGAACGCGCGAAAAACCGGAACAGCAAGGTTACAGGCGAGTAGCCTTGCTAATCGCGTGTATTAGGGGCGAGTAGCCCCCACTCGCGTGTAATAAGGGCGAGTAGGCCCACTCGCCTGGCTACGGGGGCGAGTAGCCCAATCGCGTGGTCTCAAGGGCGATTAGCCCTAATCGCCTGACTTAAGGGGCGATTAGCCCTAATCACGTGACATTTCATGCGATTAGCCTCCCTAATCGCGTGTACTGCTGCTGTAAGTGTATATTAGCATACCGAGACCTGATTTGACATGTAGTAACATGCTAGGAACCCCGTAACATGTCTAATAACTTGGTAACATATATTTGGATGTATTTCGGTGATACGTGAACTATGTGCTATAACTTGTTGAACGTTAACGTGTGTTAAGTGTACTTGCGTTATTGTATGTCTTGGAACGTAAACATAACACGGGGAGGCTCGGGTCACCAATGGGATGTCGAGTCTTGTACTTTGGGTCAGTTAAACAGTCACGGTATTTTCAAACGAACTTGGTTATGGTCTGGACATCTAGGGACTAATTAACCTGCGGGTTATTAGTCTAAGTACTTGTAACTGTCGTATGTTAGGTCGCCACTGTACGGGACTAACATAGCAGCTGAGTTTACTCGGGATTAGGAGTAAAGCAACTTAAGGTGAGTTTACGGCCCCTCTTTTAAAACTGGTTTTATACTTTCGGGGGAGAAAACATGTGTTAAAACGATTGTTTGGTAAACTCTGTCATACTATGGGTTCTAACGTATACTACACGATCTTTGGAAGTCCCGGGGGGAACCATGAATGTGCGGGTTTGCACAACGGGGAAATGTGAATAGCGCTATTGGGAATGACCAACCCCGCTCGTCGACTTGGAGGGTCGGCGGGTGCATATTGTCTCAAACAGGAACAACAGGAACAACAGGAACATACATCGGGCATACTTTTGGTATTCGAGTTAGTAATGGTTTTCCAATCGTGGTAGTAACAAACGTACGCCTAGCTAGCGTATACTGGTTTTCTATTTGTTATAGTATGGACAGGTGGACTTGGTACTTGAACTGCAAACCTGTAAACTCACCAGCATTTTTGTGCTGACGTAAACTTTTACATGTTTTCTCAGGTCGCTAAGGTAGCACAATGGAACTAGGGCGCACGCGTCTGCACGGCGTCTAGATAGAGTTGCATGATTTCATAAAAATTGAACTTTGGTTATTTATGTTGAACTTTATTTTGAATAAGCTTCCGCTGTAAACGGGATTTTAAAACTATGTTTTGGTATTGCATTAATTGCATTTAGACTTGTTTATTGTGATCGTTGGTTTGGATCCTGGTTTGTCATGCGCCTCGCGGTAAAACTCCGCAAGTGGATTTTGAGGGTGTGACACTCTTTGGTGCATAGTTTCCAAACGTCTTTGGCCAAGGTCGCGAATATCTTGTAGTCGTCGATTCATTTCCTCAAAATCTTCCTTCAACTCACCACCTCCCGAAGACGACTCCGCCTTACCACCCTTTTTTTATCTTCTACCGGGTGGTCT
The DNA here is from genome assembly GCA_030844895.1 of Ambrosia x helenae. Classification (NCBI taxonomy): domain Eukaryota; kingdom Viridiplantae; phylum Streptophyta; class Magnoliopsida; order Asterales; family Asteraceae; genus Ambrosia; species Ambrosia x helenae. The sequence goes on along the minus strand of CM061225.1, from coordinate 14,435,884 downwards.
AGGAATATCCTCCTCCTCCTCTTGCTCGTCCTCATCCTCCAAATTAATAGGATCACCTAAACTCACATAGCGAACATCGGATGACGGTGTATCCGGATCTCGCGACGAGGAGGTTTTGCTTCGTTTTGCTCTCCTGATTTGGCGCCTATTACTGGACCCCATAGGCGGTACCTCAGCTCACTTAGGACTTTTATCTCAACATCTCCCAAATCCTCAAATACCCGAACGTCCCACGGGTTGCGTTCATTTCCTCCAACGCTCTTTGCCAACACACCATCATCACCTTCCCCACTACCCTGTTGTCGCTACAACGTTGGTAAACTTCCGCAAAAGCATGACATCTATTATTTATATCCGCCCACTTTCCCGATATCAAATCGTTGTCTCGATACTCCCATCTATTCATGGCGGCAAAAAATAACTATATATATATATAGATATACACAAAAAAATACTAACCAACTTCGGGATCCTCCGAAATGCCGAGCCAAGCCCGTGCTAAAGCAAACTCCTCGTCTTTTGACCAACGCTCATACTTCTTTTTTTTACGAGGCGCGTTAGTTTATTTGTTTTTTGTGCGAGCGTCTCGCACCCCCCCCCCCCCGTTGAGAACCCTCGGGTTGACGTGGTTGGTCGGGCTCGCCTTGAGTTTCAGGCACGAGCTCGGGCTCCTCTTGAGAACCTTGGCCATAGTTTACGTTCATGTTTGACGCAAACCCCATTGGCCCTTGAAAAAATTGACCCGACATGCTAAGTAATTGAGCGTATCCCATTGTGTTCGCATCGAAATCACCCCAATTAATATTGGGTGGCGGTTGGGTAGTGTTTGGCCTCGTAGGATTCGAGCTACCTGGGTGAGACGAGACCCCAAAAGGTGCACGATACAGAAACATTTTTGTGTTTTGAACTTGTTTTTTTTAGTTTTGAACTTGTGTTGTAGTGTGTGTTTTGTAGTGTGTATACATATACATACCTAAAAAAAATTAACCGTTGCCTTTAAAAAAAATGACCTTTGCCCCTTCTCCAAATTTGACCGTTGAGGACACGTGGCACATCATGATTGGGTGGTCCATTTGTTGCAGGTAGGGATGGCAATGGGTCGGGTTTGGGACGGGTTTAGGTAATCTGTCACACCCTCAAATTCCACATGCGGAGTTTTTACCGCGAGGCGCGTGACACACCAGGATCCAAGTCAACGGTCACAATAAACGACATCTATATGATATGAAAACAACGTAAATTGCCCATTAAGTTTCAAAAATCCAACCATCGCTTGCGGAAGCGTAAAACTTTATTACAACTCAAAAGTAAAACTCAAGTCTGACAAAACATGCATATGATTCCTAGACGCCGTGAGACTCCGTGCGCCTAAACTCAATGCTGCTACCTTAGCGACCTGAGAAGACATGCCGAAAAAGACGTCAACATATAATGCTGGTGAGTTCACAGGTTTTAAGTTCACAAAGCGTTTCAAGCGTAAAGAGTTTCATCTCAAAAGTACCAAGTATGCAAAACCTTAAGTAAATAACAAACGTTTCCTTACTACTACGACTGTGTTGCCGAAACCATTACTGACAAGCGTTGCATGTGTTGCCGCCCGTGTTTGAGTTGCCAAAAATAGAGACAATATGCACCCGCTCGGCTCCAAGCCGTCGGGTGGGGTTCGTCAAGCCCAATAGATCTATCCACATTTCCCCCGTTGTGCCCCGCACATTCATGGTTTCCCCAGGGACTTAGCGTTGCGTTGCGTCATATAGTAATTTAAAACAAGCGTTGCGTTTCATAAGCGTTGCGTTTCAAAAGTGTTGCGTTTCATAAGCGTTGAGTTTCAAAAGTGTTGCGTTTCATAAGCGTTGCGTTTCAAAACATAAACGTTGTATTTGTTAAAACGTGTGGCATGCTTCTCCCCCGAGAAAAAGTGTATAAAAGAGGGGCCGTGAAACTCACCTTAGAGTGCGCCTTCAGATACTTAGAATTCCAACACGTGTATGATGACCCAACTTAGTTACAACCTATCAATGAGTCGAATAAGTGTATTGACTACTAACCCGAAGGTTAACTAGTCCCCGATTGTCCAGATCTTGACTACGTGTGTTAAAAAGTGCGTTTAAACGTTAACCGGACATACCAGACAGACCCGACATCCCGTTGGTGACCCATTACATCAATTAGTCATGCACATAAGGTTAACACATAAGTTTCAAGCATAAAACACTTAGTATGCATCAAAAATCGCATATACGAAGTCGTAAGGTCGAATCTGGAGTTTCCTGTGTTTAGTTCGCCCCCAAGGGCTTCTGGTTCCACCCATGGACCCTTGGTTCAACCCTCATGATGTTCATTCAACCTATTCACAAGTTCATTTGACCTAACACATGTTTATTTGACCCTAACATATGTTTATTCGACCTTAACGTATGTTAATTCGACCCCAACACATGTAAAATTTGCCCCCGGGCACCCAGATTCGACCCCAGGCACCCACATTAGACCCTATGGTGCTACATTCGACCCATTTGAGCCACGTTCGACCATTTTGAGCCACGTTCGCCCCTTTTGAGCCACGTTCGACCTTTTTGAGCCACGTTCGACCCTTTTGAGCCACGTTCGACCCTTTTGAGCCACGTTCGACCACACGAAGGGTCGAATGAGTTCCACGTTCGACCCTTTGCTGCAGAACTTCATAAAACGCACCAAAACGCATCTAAACGGTCCGAAAACATCACGAAACATCACCAATCACAGCAGTCAACTATCATTAACATATTCCTACAAAACCCTACCAATTTTATCCCGAAATCCGTCCGTTTTACAAGTTACCCAAAATAGTAAATTATGGAGATGTCACATCAAACGTATGCAATCTTTACCAAATTAGGAAACTTTCTGAAATCAATCAATAATCAACTTAATATACTCAGATTATCATGAACAAGAAACCCCCAATCATATCCTTATCACTATCATCATGAACAAGCCCTAGATCTAACCCAAAATCCCCAAAATGAGCAAAACATCATCAATAATCAATTGTAACCTATCTCAATCATAAATCATCATCAATAATAGTCCTAGATCATTGTTATAACATCTATACAGCAATCAATCATCAAACAATACATAACACCACATAAAACACCATTAACACATGTTAATTTGTATGAAAACTCATTGTTTATGAATAGGTTTTGTTTAGAAAGATATTAGGAAGGTTTTTATCCATGAAAACATGTTTGAATCAGATCTGGACTCTTGGGGTTTAATGAAAACGAATTGAAATGCTTTAAAAATGATTTAGAATGAAGAATACACCTTAGATCTTTGTTTAGAAGATGTTTGTAGGTTAGATTATGGAAAACAAGAGCAAAAACTCCTTCCTCAATGATTAAAGTTGCTAGAGAGTGTTTAGAGGCGTTTAGGGTTTGTGAAATGGTGAAAAATGACAAAGTGTGGTATTTATACTAGTCCACATTCGCCCCTTTCACATGGTCGAATGTACCCACATTCGCCCCTTTCTCAGGGTCGAATGTACCTTAACTGGGCGAATGAACTTATATTGTTTTCACATCCCAGGTTCGCCCCTTCATTAAGGGTCGAACCAAGATCATTTCCCAGGTTCGCCCCCACGCTATGGGTCGAACCTGGACCTATGTTTTCTAGTCTTTCCAGTTTGTCGTGTTTAACGCATTTTAACGCATCCTAACACATGAACATGCAATCTTAATCTATGTTTAACATATATAAGCATGGATGATCATCTACACATCGTTTAAACACGTATTTGCATATAATCCACCATATAAGAATCAATCCATACATAATACTTAATTTAGTTTATGTAATTCACCAACAACGGGACTCATAACGTGTGTGTGTGTGTGTGTGTGTGTGTGATTAACCCAATGATCCTCCAAATCATTGAACTCTGGACAATACGGACTGCGTTCTGACTCAACTGACCCCGTCAAGTATGTTTAATAAACGTTTCTCACTAAGGTAGACTTTTTGTGTTTATGAAATGTTGACCTAAACATGCCGGGTGTCACATATTCTCAACCCCATACCCGATTAGATATGCTTATCCCAAACCCGTCCCAAAACCCGTCAGGTTTGTATCGGGTAATTACCCATCGGGTTACGGGTATACCCACGGGTTTTGGGTAAACCCATTAATTTTTAAAACATACCCATTGGGTTTATCCGACTAAAAACCCGTCGAGTATCTATTGGGTAACTACCAACCAATACATTTAGCATTATTAAATATGTATGGAAATGATTACAATATATAAATATAAAATACAAAATACTTAAAACATATAAAAACACTAAACGACATAGATAACAGATAATATATAATAATTATTGATGTTTTTTAGCATAAGATGACAATCTAGATTGATAATTAGATATATTATGCATACATATTTAAAAAGATATATAAGAAATTATACCGGGTATCTAATCGGGTAAACGGGTATATTTTATCGGGTAATCGGGTCGGGTAAACAGGTATATCATCAAATCCCAAACCCGCGAAAAAACTAAAAACTAATCACATACCCGGACCCGTACCCGATTACCTTACCCAAACCCGTCCCAAATGTGTCTGGTTTCGGGTTTACCCATCGGGTTCGGGTTTGATTGCCATCCCTAGTTGCAGGGCGTTATTAGCATAACGTTGGGACAATTTTTGAACACATAGGGCACCCTGTAACGGTGTGTGGGGCGCTATGTTGCCTTTTCACGCCTGAAACGCGCTCCACTACACCCGGTCTAATAAGTATTCGTAGAAAGAAAAGAAAAGAAATGTGCACCGCCACTTACAACTGATTATAGTTCATCACAAAAACCATGTACTCATTATTGAACAAATCTTAATAAACCAAAGGTATGTTACTATAACAGACCAATATGAACATAAACATCACTCTTGTGTAAGTTGTCCGGTCATTGCATATCTACATAACCGTGTCATTGAGGACACCTTGCTAAATGATAAAGTTCATTTACATGACAAAAACATGTAATAATAATATGATATTGTATACACTATCATATGAAGGTCACTGTCGATTTATAAATTAAAAGTTGTGATTTGTAAGCTTGTAATAGACTTGTCCAACCTGACCCAGCAGCTGAAAAAATGCCCAATGTAGCAAGTGAGCCGAACCATCCCGTCCACTTTGCCGCTGGGTAGACACATATATATGAAAAGAGTTTATAATATAAGTAGTATTATGGCAAAGTTTTTAAAACTCATACAAGTTTAGCTAAGATAAGATTATTCATTGTGGTAACATAAATTATTATCTTTCATCACCATTATTTGAAATTTGTTCAAAGATGTTATCCCGTGTGTTTATTTAGTTTGGGTGAGTTCTATTTTTATATAAAAGTTGATTATCTTCTAGAGGCATTTAGGGAAGAAAAGTGGTAAAATTTAAGAAATTGTAAAGAAACCATTGGTATGTCATCTTAACTTTGAACAATTTGAGCATATTGTAAATATGCCTCCTTCTTTATAATGTAGTATTATATATGTGTAGTTATGACTTATGAGATGCCTGAATATATTCGTACATACTCTTGCCTATCTAAATACTAGACATTTTCATTCTACCATGTAAATAGTATAACACATGCACAAATGGTAATACATACACAAATTTAACATGTCTCATATCATATTACTTAAAGTCATTACAAAAAAAAAAAAAAAAAAAAAACTGAAGAGCTGTGAAAATAAAGGGAAATTGGATTTAAATACTTCAAACTATTGTTCGTTAGCTATATCACTCCCAACTTTCACTTTGACTACCAATACTACAAACTTTATACTTTGTTTGTTATGTCGCCTTCAAACTAAGATGCAAACACTTCCTAATCATCAGAACTTGACCCTGATTTTAAAATGGGGTGACATAACAAACAAAGTGCAGAGTTGGGAGTATTGATAGGCAAAGTGATAGTTGGGAGTGATATAAACCAACAAGCAATAGTTTGAAGTATTTAAATTCAATTTCCCGAAAATAAATACATGACTCTTACTCAAGTGTGTCTAAATGATTGATTATTTGATTTAACACAATTATATAGATATAAATACACTAAGAACTGATTATTTTTATAACTTTTTCATAAATATAACACCTATCACATATGATGTGATGAATCATACAACAAAAGAGTGATAAAAGAAAAATCATGAATTTATGTCACGCATTCACTCTCTGTAAGGACGTTAGAATTTACTATAGTCTATCTACTTACTTTTAATGTAAGATATTATTTATTTACTACAACAGGCTGTCATTGGGACATTAGTGCATTACTATAAAGAGTGGGCCCTATATAGTCAGTAGGTGCACAAATGTGCCTCTGCTCCAACATACTAGTAGTTAAATCTAATTCTGTGTAAATAAATGCATAGACCCCATTTCATATGACACCCATAATGTGTGGTGGTCTAGGTATGAGTATACTATTCAATCAATTCATGCATCTCAAGCTATATCTATCTTCACATCAATATCACACCGCAAACAACTACAATCAAGATTCTCATGTAATCATGCCATGTGCCTTCTAATGGCCCTTTTATACTTTGATTGTTCGTAATATAGTCAAGGCTTTAATAAGTGTATGTAAGGCTTTAATAAGTGTATGTGTTACAAGTGTATGATGTTGAAATCGATATTAAGATATAACGAATGTGTTACACGTGTTTGTGTTAAAATGCGCATCTAAGAGAAAAAAACAAAGGTGTTGCTAAACGTACTTCCCATCTCATTAACTTGAAAGTGAGATCCACTGTCAAAGAGTACGTTTTCTCTCTCACATGGGGGGGAAGAGTATGTTCAGAAGGAAGGGGTATGTCTAGACACGCATAAAAAACAATTTTAGATCGCCTCATTGACTAATTATATATTGTTACGAGGATTTTGCTAAGTGACTGAGCCATGGAAACTAACGTTGTCGGAGTGACCTAATCAATATCACAAATTAGCATGAGTGGAACAAGTGTAAACTTGCTAGATTGTTCATCAATCAATTGATATGATAATATATAGATAATTAAGGGTTATAATCCTAAGATCAGTTGGATTGAGCTAGAGACGTGATTCTTTAAATTATGGCTTGATGTTATTAGTTATATGAAAAATCATAATTTTCGATCTATGATATTGTAGACCTTAAGTTGTTAGTTATAAGTAGTGAGCACACTTTTAAAATTATTTTAAGATATAATTAGTTTACTAAAGAATATAGAATAAGACAAACATATATTAGACATAAGACAAGTCCTACTATACAAAAACTATTAGCTTGAACATATAAAGATGATTAACTTATCACAGAACCGAAGGTCAGTAAATGTCGTTATGCTTTTGAAAAATTCTCGAATTCAAGAAATCTAATGAACATTTACTTAGGTTTGGTGAGGAAGTATTTTTACACACGATAGTTGTTCAACGATTGAGTATCAAATAGTGAAGTTCATCTATAGAGAGGCGAGTTGACTACAATAATAAAAACTAACTCATTACTAAATCACATGTTTCTATACAATATTATAAATACGTTCAACCATGAGGCGAAGGCTTAAAATTTTGTAACATGATGGCATAGGCCCTAGGCTAACACTAATAAACTCTAATAAAAAAAAAAAAAAAAAAACAATAATACAACTTGGGACAATAATCGGTTTTTATACCATACAGAGTTCGGAAACGGTTCAACCGGCTATACAGGGCGGTACAACTGGCTGTACCAGGCGATTCACCTAGTTGTTACAGTCGGTATGAACCGATTTTTAAAACATTGCCGTAAACACTCATATCTATAACCGACATGCACTTGCCTATTACCACATGTCTTGGACTGTTGGCTCTCACTTTCCTAGCTTCCTTCTTCCTTCCTTGTACATAATTAGAATCCTTAAAACAATCTCCATCTTAGTCTTATCCTACCCACGTTGACTTGTTTATCGATAATTACACATGACACGTGAGGGTCAAAACCGTCCTTTCACATCACAACCATTACCACTATATCAACCCATTCCCCCCTTCACTCTCTTCACACCACTCTAAAGCCTAAACCAAATATTTGTCATTTCAAGTTTTAACACATCAAAACTAAAACAAAGTAAACAAAACACATACTTCAAGTTTGTGTTAGAGTAGGAAACGTCTAACAAAAAATGGGCATTTTTATGTGGTGGATTACCGCGGTTTTAGCGTTCACCGTCACAAGTGTGACAGTAAACGCTTGCCCGCCATCTGATCTGGCAGCATTGCTGGCCTTCAAGGCCGCGTTACACGAACCTTATTTAGGCATTTTTAACTCGTGGACGGGCAACGATTGTTGTAACAAATGGTACGGCGTTACATGCGACCCGAGTACTAAACGGGTCGCGGATATAGCGCTCCGTGGAGAGTCCGAAGACCGATTTTCCAAAAAGCTAAACGAACCGGTTACATGACCGGTTCAATCTCGCCCGCTATTTGCAACTTAGATAGGCTGGCAAATATTATTGTTGCCGATTGGAAGGGTATTTCCGGTACTATACCTTCGTGTGTAACCTCTCTAACGTTCCTCCGTCATCTTGATCTCGTCGGAAACCAAATTTCCGGCCAAATTCCGGCGGATATCGGAAAACTTAGTCAGCTAACAGTTTTGAATCTGGCGGATAACAAAATAACCGGTTCGATTCCGAGATCCATTGGGAATCTTACGTCGTTGATGCATCTGGATCTTCGAAACAACATGATTTCAGGTACGGGTTAGAACGGTTATACTCAGTTCGGTTATTAGCTTTAACCGAAACTAACATGCTCAGTTGTGAGAGTTTCGTAACCGGTCGGTTTCGGTTATGGTTAAGGTTAAGTTATGGTTCATTAACCGTTTTTAATAAAGTAGAAATGTGTGAACCATGCAAAAATAGGTTTTAAAAAATACAAATCTATGATTAAAATGTATTTACTGAATAATGAATAATGATTTCTCAGTCGTAAAATAACTACATTGATTAATTTAAACGAAACTAGATTAATCAATATACTATCAAGTTTGTGTAAAAATAAATGATAGATCTTTTCTATTTTACTTGATTTTAGAAATAAAGTAGTTTCAATTTTTTTAACAGCGTAAATTACATTAAATTCGTCTTTAACTGATACACTTACCTCAAGTAAGAGGCAAAGCTTGGGTTGGGAGGTGGCCAGGCCCCATTAATTTTTTCTCCGTACTGTAAAGTTACATGTTTTCATTTAAAATTTTATACGTATTAAGTCAGACTCCACTGTTTTAAGGTCCAATGACTTTTGGCCTGTCAATTTTTTTTTTTTCAAGCTCCGCTACTGTCTCAAATAGTATCAAGTTTTGTTTAGAAATAAAAAATGACTTTATAAAAAAAATAACAAACTTTACTGATACGCCATTTTGGTTTGATTCGGTTATTTTCAATTATGAACACAACATAACGGAAAATGAATGTGTTCATAACTGAAAATGAACCGAAAAATCAGTTAAAAAAATACAAAAAACCAAACCGCCGTTAGTTAATTCGCTTTTCTATTATTTTAATTCGGTCATTTCCATTATGGTTTCATTAATTCGGTTTTCTGCTCACCCCTACAGGAATCATCCCGCAAAACGTCGGCAAGCTCAAGATGCTAAGCCGAGCATTACTAAGCAACAACCAGATCTCCGGCCAGCTCCCAAACACAATCCAACACATCTACCGTCTCTCCGACCTCGACCTCTCCTTGAACCGGATATCGGTCCAATACCCGAATCCTTAGGAAAAATGGCGGTTCTGGCAACCTTAAACCTCGATGGAAACATGATATCCGGCACCTTACCAGCAACACTAATAAACTCAGGCATTAGTATACTAAACGTGAGTAAAAATGCTATCGAAGGAACCATACCAGACGTGTTTGGACCAAAATCATACTTCATGGTGATGGATTTGTCTTATAATAAGCTGAAAGGACCGATTCCGAAGTCGATAACATCGGCTTCGTATGTTGGTCATCTTGATCTGAGCCATAACCATCTGTGTGGTGCAATACCGGCTGGTTCATGGTTTGATCACCTTGAAGCGTCGTCGTTTACGTATAATGATTGTTTGTGTGGGAAGCCTCTTCGAGCTTGTTAATTTTATTTAATTATAAAAAGTTTGTTAATGTTAATGAGTTGCCGGTTAATGAAGTTTGTTTCAGTTTTCCGGTAATGGTTAGGTTTTACGGTGTGGTTGTTACTGGTAAGTAATTGTGTATTGAATATTATTAATAAGTAAATTTGCGGGTCGGTGGAGGGGCACCGGTTACTGTAATGGCAAAAAATACTAATTTGGTTTTATCATAACTAGTGTTATCGCCCGCGCTTCGTGGCGGGGTTTGTCATGGTAATACAACACCCATTTGTCAATTTTCGCAATTTTATCTTATCTTTACAACCTGTTTTCCAGCTTCCAAGATTTCACATATGAGATTAGGAAGTTTACAACTTATGCACAGTATTTATAAACCTAAGAAGACACACATATATTCAGTGGCGAAGCTTGGTTTCGAAATCGGCGGGGGCCGAACTCAATTTTTTTCAATCGGTAGTGGAAAATCGGCGGGGGCCGGACTTAACCCGGACTCAATTTACCTATAAAAATCGTAAATTTCCATTACCGCGCCAAAAAACAGGGGGGGCGAGGGCCACCCCTGGCCCCAATAATACTTCGCCTCTGCATATATTAAACTTAAAGTTAACTTATCATTCTATGCTAAGAAAACGAAAGTGTTTGTTTACCCAAGTTATATGCAAATAATAACTAAATGTGTGAAATAACAAAAACTTTGATTGCTGACTTAGAATCATCTACACATATGTTAATGAATATATGTTGCCTCTGCTTACATTTGTAATACAAATAAAATTTGATGGCCAGTAGTTATGATCTATGTGGGGCATAGACTATTGTTCCTTGATACACATCACAAATTGCATGAGTATGGCCTTCCCAATATCGACATTTGGTATCTTCGCTTATCTACTAAAAAATGCTCAAAAACCCAACATTATGACCATAAAATCATACCAAAGTAGGAAAATTTTGGTAATAATTTATAGGTCCTTTTTTTTTCTCATTCAATCCAAGACAACGAAAATTACATCAAGATAACGGGTAGGCGGGCAACAAGCTGCGCCGCCACCCCTTTCTGAATAGCAAATCCTAAATTAGATAAAATGGAACAAAAGCTTCCTGCTTTAACAGCAACCAGTGTCATATTTGATTACAGAGTTTAGCAACCGAGTTAAGTTATAGAATAGATGGTAGGAACCTTATACTTAGAAGTTGTTGATATGCCATATTGACATCTTCTTAGTAATCTTAGGCTATATATTACATCTACAATACAATGATTTTAAGAACATGAATTAAAGCAAAGTGAGTATTAAACATTGATATGCAAGTTTCAATACTGTGAATAAAATCATTCAAGTTTTTATGGTTATACAATTTAATGTTTTAATACCATGTAATTTAATTACAAAATAATGTGGAAAAAAAATATTATATTTGATGGCTACTGTGACTTTCTTTTAATTATTAACTCTTGTTTATTACCAGTATCTCACAAAGTATCAACAACCCAATTACAATTTCTCCTCGACTCAAATTTATCAATGATGGCTAAATGGTGGTGGCGATTCAAAACAGAACCATGTGCACTTTGGAGAAATGTTATATGGGACTATCCATAGCTCGAGTAGAGACTGGAACTGTCACACCCTCAAAATCCACTTGCGGAGTTTTACCGCGAGGCGCATGACAAACCAGGATCCAAACCAACGATCACAATAAACAAGTCTAAATGAACATAATGCAATTTCAAAAACAATGTTTAAAATCCCCAATTACAGCGGAAGCTTATTCAAAACATAATCCAAAATAAACCAAGTGTTCAACGTTTGAAAAACCATGCAACCCTAACTAGACGCAGTGCAGACGCGTGCGCCCTAGTCCAGTAGTGCTACCTTAGCGACCTGAGAAAACATGTAAAAGTTTACGTCAGCACAAAAATGCTGGTGAGTTTACAGGTTTTGTAATCACAGTACCAAGTTCAACCTTTCCATACTATAACAAATCGAAAACCCAAGTACGCTAGCTAGGCGTATGTTTTGTTACTACTACGATTGGAAAACCATTACTAACTCGCAAACCAGATGTCGTGCCCGATGTAGTAAACCTGTTGTTCCTGTTTGAGACAATATGCACCCGCCGACCCTCCAAGTCGACGAGTGGGGTTGGTCACTCCCAATAGCGCTATTCACATTTCCCCGTTGTGCAAACCCGCACATTCATGGTTCCCCCCGGGACTTCCAAAGATCGTATAGTAAACCATAGAAACCCATAGTATGACAGTACTTACCAAACATAAGTTTTAACACATGTTTCCTCCCCCGAAAAGTGAAACCAGTTAAAAGAGGGGCCGTAAACTCACCTTAAGTTGCGTTACTTCGTAATATGAATAAACTCAGCAGCTATGCTAGTCCCGTAAAGTGGCGACCTAACATATGACAGTTACAAATACTTAGACTAATAACCCGCAGGTTAGTTAGTCCCTAGATGTCCAGACCATAACCAAGTTCGTTTGAAAACACCGTGACTGTTTAACTGACCCAATGTACAAGACTCGACATCCCATTGGTGACCCGAGACTCTCCGTGTTGTGCTTACGCTCTCAAACATACAATCATGCAATCACACTTAACATACGTTAACGTCCAACAAGTTATAGCACGTAGTTCACGTATCACATAATTAAGTCCAAACATATGTTACCAAGTCATTAGATATGTTACGGGGTTCCTAGCATGTTCCTATATGTCAAATCGGGTCTCGGAATGCTAATTTACACTTACAGCAGCAGTACACGCGATTAGGAAAAGTCAACTAGCATTTAGGTTGGTCAACAGGCATTTAGGAAGGCTAATCGCCTATATTATAGGCGATTAGGGTCATAAGACATGTAAATCTTGAGTTTATAGGCGATTAGGTCATAAGACATGTATTTCAGGACTTAACTAGCATTTAGGATCACAATTGCATGTAACAGAGGCAATTAGCCCCCAAATGCATGTATTATAGGCGATTGGGGAGTCCATTCAGGCAATTGGCCTCCTAATCGCCCCTAACATAGGCGATTAGGGTTGCTAATCGCCTGTAACCCAGCTGTTCCGGTTTTTCACGCGTTTAACACTCCAAATCAGATCCGGAACGTGTGTAAACATCAAATATCAATCTAATAACTATACCAAACATGTTTAAACCAAAATCCTTCATTTAACCTCGTTCTATCAGCCCTGCATGTAACCATGTAATCCAAACATAATACACATAGCATGAAACATCATCTTAACATGCATAATCATAACCCTAATGAACAATTACTCAGATTCTATCATCATGCCATCATTATTAATCTGAAACTAACCTAATAACATGTAATCATCCATCTTGAATCATAAAAACCCTAGCTTTTAATCATAAACACACATAACACATGCATGATAGTTAGAATCCGATTAACAACACTTATTAACGATTTTCAGAAAGCTTATTCGTTTTAGAACAGGTCTGGACCGTTAGGGATTTAATAAAAACATTAATAAAGATTGCATGGATGAAAATCACACCTTAGATTGTGTTAGATTGATGAAATAAGCTTGAACCTTGTGTTTTGATCCAAAATCACGTTCCAGAGGTTGTGTGTGCGCTGGGGCGGGTTATGGGACGACTAGGGTTGATATTATGAAGTTTAGGAGGTTAAGCATTGTATTTATAGTCGTTTTTAGTCGTCCAGCACGTAACACGCGATTGTGCAGCAGTTACATGCGATTAGGGTTGCTAATCGCATGACATTACATGCAATTGGGCCTAATCGCCTATTATTACATGCGAGTAGCCCCCAATCGCATGTAATGATTCCCTAAATGCATGCCCTATAGGAGATTAGCCTCCCCTAATCGCCTATAGGGGTTGGTTCGATGTATTTTGCGCGGTTAAACCCCGTTTTAACATATGTTAACACATTTTCACATACCGACAAGTCACATAATGATTGTAAACACATAACACTTGCAAACAAACATATTCACACTCGTTCACCAAATTCCCGGGACTCAAGACTTGTATGTTCCGTATGCCCAGACGATTCTACGAATCGTCACCATTTGTACACTTGGTTAAGGACTGACATCTAATGAACCTTTAGACTAACATCCGATGATCCTCTATACTAAACTGATAGTTCCCGAACCATAACACGACTTAACTAACCCAGTTAAGTACAATATACGCGTGACTCGCTAAGATAGACTTTCATCTAGACACGTTGTTAACCAGAATTTGCCGGGTGTCACAGGAACCCCATTCGGTTCGTTTGTCTCTACCTGGGCCGTGGAAACAGGTTCACACTGTGACACCTGACAATTTAGTAGATAATTAACTGTACTTATGTAAAGTTAAGTATATGTTTAAAAATAATATTTGAAGTTAATAAAGTGAATTTTAAGTCCAAAAGCTTATTTTATACGTGAAAATATGACTAGAGGTGTCATATTTAAAATCTTGTTGCGTAACGATTTTGCGCGCGAAAACGATCGTTGGTGATGACCCGGCTAGTATTTAAAGTCCGAAATTTTAAATTTATTCTTGAAACAATATTTCTAAACTTATTTAGTTGAAAAATATTGGGAAATAAATTTAGAGTATAAAAATGCTGATTTTAGTCGCAACGCGCGACACCGCGCAATCTGCATGCCTATACTATGAAAATTCGCCATTTTTACACTGGATAGCACCCAATATTAACTTGGCTTGTATAATATTATGTCTTGAGTCAAAAATATCATTTTTGGGTGTGTCGGATATTTAAAATGGTTAGGAGCTTGTACCGCGCTTACTAGTAGTATACCCGCTAATTTACACCTAATACCCACTAAATATTATATTATATTATTAATTGTGAATTATCCTACCTATATGTATGTATGTGGCGAGATGAGGGCTGCACAACACATCCCTATGTGTTGATTCATACAATCTAAAGCCTACATAATGATTAGTATTTATCCTACACACAAACCTTCACCACTACACTTCACTCTTTCACCTTCACCACCTCCATAACCATCCGCCATCACTCCATCACCCTACTCTCTCTCTTATTTTCTAAAAACACAAAATAAATCATCCACATTTCCAATTTATTTCATCCAAGAAGTCCAAAATTTGAAGATATGAACAAGATTTGTCTAGGGTTTTGAAGTTTATCAATCTTTTCTCATTTCTTTTAAGGTAAAAACTCTTGATCTTTTGTTTCAATTTTAGTTCACCTTTAAACTTGGATGATTCACACAAAGTCTAAAAATACAAGTGTTTATCAAATGATTTTTTTTATAAAAATAAAAGAGAGATAGGTATGTGGGATATGTATGTGTGCGTGATATGTATATATATGGATACCGTGTATATATATATATGTGTATATGAGTTAATGAGGAACATTTGAACTAGAAACCTTAATTGCATGTATGATCAACCCCATTAATAACAAGATTCATGTAATTATACACACAAATGTTAAGAAAAATGTTGAAAAACTCAAGGATACATGTATATATATATATATATATATATATATATATATATATGTGGCCGTGAGATATGTGTGTGTATAATTATAAATTTTGTTGATTTTCTTCTATAAACATGATAATTCAAGTTCTAAAATGAGGAGTTTTGATTCAAAAATGAAAAACAAAGAATATTTATATATGTATATATGTATGCCGTGGGTATATATGTATATGTATACGAATGAGATTTTCTTGATCAAACATTGTACATGTGGGTATTATGCTTAAAATGGATAGTTAAAAATATGGTTTTGATACATGAAACTTGGTTTTGAAAAGTTGAGTTTTGAGCAGAAAATTTGGTATAAAAAGATGGTTTAAAAACTCACATTTTAATCTTTGACAATGGAAATCAAGTTACAAGACTCTTGATGAGATTTGGACTCAAAAGAGGTAAAAATTAAAGGTTTTTAATAAAGTCTTTGAAATCTGAATTAGATTAGAAAGTTTGGCCTATAAACTTGTATAAAATGACTCATGTTTAGAAGAAAATAATTGGGTTTTGATCTATATGAAAAAGGCCAAGTTTTGGGCCTAAAAATGCTTAAAATATGGGCTTTAATGGGTGATTTTTGAAGAAAATATAAGGTCTGATTATTTATACCAAAAATCACTTAAAAGTTCATTAAACAAATGGTTTTGACTAAAAGTTTGAGCATTGATAAGAAGATAGGATTTTGGTAATGTCCTGTGCAAAACTATGCGATAAAAAGGCGAAAAAACGGCTTAATTTGTATAAACTTCAAATCTGATTTAGAACAGGTGTCAAAAGTGTATTTTTGAAATAAAAAGGTATAATTAAAGGTATAATTGAGATCCTACATGTTTTCGTAAGTCACACGAATTGGAATTTCGATAAATTGCCAAATTATCGCCTAAAACCGACAAGTTGCGTAACTTGGTATCTCGCATGTTTAAAATAGTTGGACTAGTGTGTACATAGTAATGCATGAAAAAGCCAAGGAAATATTATGTGTGAGATCATAAAATAAAGGTGCTAAGTGTTTTAGTGTAAAAATAACGGACCAAAAACGAGTCATGATCACCAACGAGTTGTGCTTAAAAACAAGTATTTTTGAAAGTAAATACTTTCTAAAGATTACATTTTCTAAAGAAAATGTTGTGTGAAAAGTCTAAGTTGGGTGAACAACTTGCGGGAATAGACTTGATAGTCATGTGAGTTAGGTAAATAACTCACGGGAATGACTTATAAATTGACCATAAAGGTGTCCCTTGTGTATAGGGAACGGTTAGGTCGGGGTTAACTTGGACTTTAAATTGCTAGCTAAGCTATCAAGCTTTGAGGTGAGTTTCACGGCCCCTTTTATTTTTAAATGCTTTTGAACATTTTTACAATCGGGGGATTAACATGCTATTACAATTATGGTAAGAATACTAGTTCATTTCATAACCAAGTGATGGCCAGAGTAAGTGCGATTTCCTGTGCATTTTGTGTACGGTGTCTCCCACCGCAGTCATAATCATTAGTTCTTGGAGGGAACCGCAGAGTATATTGGTAGATCTATCGGGTTTGACCACCCACCCTCGTGACCAGTCGCGCTGGTCTTCTAGACGGGGGAATATATTTTGAAAGGTATTAGTAGGGGGACCACTTATTGTTTTGGGTTGATTATGGGCTCTGGTTGCGATCATGTCGAATGACCTTGCAAATCTTCGATTCGGTTTATATGTTTAGTATTTACCATAACTATGCTTTTATAAAGGAAGGTAAATTTCTTTATTATACAAACCTGTGAACTCACCAGTTTTACTGATATTTTTAATGGGCATGTTTTTCAGGTACATGAGATTGGCTTCGGGATATGGCGAAAACAGTGTTTTAGCAATAATGTGTTTGGACATGTATTTAAATAAGATTTTGGGGACCTATGTATCAATAAGATCCATTTTGGGTCTTAACTTAAAACTTTTATGTAATATGAGTTTTATATAAACTTTGTCCAAATGCTTAATATTTGCTAATTACACTTATGATTACCAACCTCCGTCACCACCATGCTAATATTCCGATGTGGCATTTTTGGGGTGTGACACACACGTCCATGACACTTGTTAAAAGGGCTGGGTTGGATGTGGGTTGGGCTATAAAAGGGGTGGTGGGTAATGGGTTGGGGGTATCTTTTTAGCTGGATAGTTGGGCTTTGGATATTCCACTAGCTGAACTATTTCCAGCATTGTTCGTGCTCGAGGTCAACAAGAAAGTCGCTGTTTCGGACAGGGTATCACAGCTGGGTCTTGGGTGGGTTTGGGGCTGGAAAAGACTGGTGCTGACAGCTGCAGAGGCCGCTGAACTGGACCAACTGTGCGGCTGCATACCAGTCCCGTCACTGACAGCTTCTGCAGACAACTGGGTTTGGGGCTCGGGTTGGGGCGGCAATTTTTCTGTGGGGAATATCAAAAAACAGCTTCAGTCTACCAGGTTCGAGGTGCCGTCTTTTATCGTTAGAAAGTGCTCGTGGGTACCGAATAAGGTGTGGATTTTTGCTTGGCGTGCCGAACAAGATAGGATTCCAACCAGGGTCGCTTTGCTGAAAAGGAACATTAATGTGAGCTCGGACGTCTGTCCTTTTTGTGGAGATTACCCGGAATCAGCGGAGCATCTTCTAGTTTCTTGTGCTTTTTCTCAAACTGTCTGGGAGCTAGTGGCACAGTGGTGTAAGATCGGATCAGTTTTTGCATTCCATACCAGAGATATTCTGCAACTTCATCAATATATTGGCGGTTCAGAGAATAGAAAGAAGGCGTTTTATGCGATTAGTTTGGTTACAATGTGGTGCATTTGGAAAAATAAGAACGAGGTGGTTTTTAATCAAGTTCAAGTATCGCTAACAAAAGTTTTGGGTGACATCAAGACGCTTAGTTTCTTATGGGTTAAAACGAGGGCGAAACAAACTACCCTCGACTGGAATTCATGGCGCAGCTTCAATACTCCAAGCATTGGATGGTGACTTGTTTTATGATTGTTTTTTCTGTTTTCTTCTTTGTATTATTTGGTGACTAAGTGACGTTTATTGGTTGTAAGGTGTATTGCTAGTATCCCGCTAGCTTGGTGGAATAAATTTTGTTGATCGTTCAAAAAAAAAAAACAATACCCAATAAGTAACGATTTAAAACCTTAATTAGAAGCTCAATTAGAAAGCACCCAAAAAGAAACATAATTTCTCAAAACCAATCAAGAAAATAGAAGGTAGCATACCATTTAAAACCTAACAATTCAAAGAAGAAAACTGAAACTTTAACCCGAGGAAATTTGAAAGCCAAATGAGGAATAGAAGGGATTAAACCCAACCCTAAAAGCTGAGCGACGACCTAAATAGGAAGAAACAAAAATGAGGTAAAATTTTATAAAAGAAAAAAGGAATCTGAAATCAAAACAGATCAAAGCAGGAACAACAGCAATTGGGTGAAAAATGATCGAGCTTGCATGTCACACCCTCAAATTCCACGTGCGGGGTTTTACCGCGAGGCGCGTGACACACCAGGATCTGTGACACCCTCAAATTCCACGTGCGGGGTTTTACCGCGAGGCGCGTGACACACCAGGATCTCAGTCAACGATCACAATAAACATACAACAAACATGCATTCATAATTATATTTAAAACCAAAATATCATGCTTTGAGCTGTAAACCAGCAGCGGAAGCATTCTTGTTTACAACCAAAAGACATATCATTGTTTACAAAGACATTGTTTAATATGCTTCAAAATAATAGACGCTGTGCATGACTCCGTGCGCCTAGCCCATTGACTGCTACCTTAGCGACCTGAGAAAACATGCCAAAAATGTCAACATATAATGCTGGTGAGTTCACAGGTTTTCTTTGATAAAGCGTTTTCTGTAAGTTGTGAAGATCATATCCGTTACTACTAGGTTATAAGAACGTTAGCTAGACGTTAAGTGTTTGTTTACTACTGCGGTTGGGAATCCATTACTATACGTTTATAAGTTGTTGAAGCTTGCCCAGCAGTTTTGGCTATAACCGATGCCTCGGCGAGCCAGTAATAAGAGACAATATGCACCCGCCCGGCCCAGCCGTCGAGTGGGGTTTGTGAGGCCCAATAGATCTATCCACATTTCCCCGTTGTGCATCCCCGCACATTCATGGTTTCCCCCCTGGGACTTTCCGTAAAAGCCGCATAGTATATGTAAAGTAACCATAGTATAACATGACCTTTAATAAGTAAGTAAGTAGCATGTTTCTCCCCCGAAAGTAATACGGTAAAAGTGGGGCTGTGAAACTCACCTTGGATTGCGTTACTTGAAAACAGTTAAGTAATTATGTTATGATAGTCCCAAATAGCGGCGACCTATCATAAGATGTGTATAAGTATTGGACTAATAACCCGCAGGCTCACTAGTCCCCGTATGTCCAGACCGTGACCATAAACGTTTGAAAACACCTTTAACTGTTAAACCGACCGTGCCAGACAAGACCCGACATCCCATTGGTGACCCGACATTCCACGTGTTAGATAAATACAAGACATCATGCAACATATGCAATTAAACACTTAATACGCGCAATAATTCACCTAGTCTAGCATAATGTCCGATTAACGCATAATCAGGTCCGAACACGTCTTACTAAGTCATTGGGTGTATCCGGGGTTCCTATCATGTTCCTAGGTGTCAAATCATGTTCCGGGATTTCAAAACGCGTTTACGACAGCAGTACACGCGATTAGGAAACCTTCATGCGATTAGGAAAAGTCAACTAGTGAGTAGGAGGGAGGATATAGGCGAGTAGGGCCTATTCGCATGAAGCTATAGGCGAGTAGGCTCCTACTCGCATGAAGCTTCAGGCGAGTAGGGCCCTATTCGCCTGATGCCCTGCTGTTGCGCGTTTTCGCGCGTTAAACCCTCCAAATCAGATTCGAAACATGTAAAAACACCCAATATCAAAACTAAACTATTAACCAACCCTTTTCAAGCAAAAACCCCCAATTTACCTCTGCTCTAACGGGCTCGGTGCGATTATTTCCAAAAATGGCAAAGTACTAGGTTTCACCAACCAACCTTATCTTTCCTTAAATGGAAACAATCAGATTTCATCTCCTACAAGTTGCAATTCATCATCTCTATGTTATATCATCATCCTAACATGATTTCTAACCACAAACAAGCAATGAATCACATCATACATCCTATTCTTCAAGAATTACCCAAATGGGTCAAAATGCATACTTGCACCTAAACATCATATCAAGGGCTTAAACTCATAGATAATCATCCTAACACCACCTACATATCAGAAGTACAACAAATTCATGGAAACATTCATGTTATAATCATCAATAATCATCATATGCACAAATACTTCACATATAGCAAGTATCATGGTGTAGACTTGTTTTAGAACTCTTTTCAAAGGGTTTTAAAGACACAATCTTAGTAAAACAAGGTCTGGACTTTTGGGGAACCAAAACAACAACTTTACAAAGGTGTAGGATGAAGAACACACCTTGGATTTTATCAAAGAAGGGTGTATAAGCTTGGTGATGGCGTGTTTTGAAGCAAAGCAAGCTCCAGAGGTGTTTCAAGGTGTGTGGGAGGCTTAGGGTCAGTTAGGGTTGCACAAATGGTGTTTAGGGAGTTAAGGGTTCTATTTATAGGTGTTTTGACCCGTGTGCAGCAGTATAGGCGAGTAGCAGAGGGTTTCAGGCGAGTAGGACTCCTACTCGCCTATATACAGGCGAGTAGAGCCCCTACTCGCCCCTATGATCTCCTACTCGCCTAAGTTCATGCGATTAGGAGTCCCCCCAGACTCCTAATCGCCTATAAGGTGCTGTAATGGGTTTTTGGCGCGTTAAACACTATTTTAACATATTTAAACACGTATTCACATACCGATAAGTCACATAATGATTCCAAACATATAATACATGATAACTAACACGTTTACATCCGTTCACCAATTCCCGGGACTCGAGACTCGTGTGTGCATTAAACCCGGCGATTCCACGAATCGCCGATCCTTGTACCCATAGTTATGGACCGACTCCCGATGATCCCGCGGATCATCATAACGACTCCCGATGATTCCCAGAATCATCATACCGACTCGACTGACCCCGTTAAGGACGTAATATGCATGACTCGCTAAGGTAGACTTACTAGTTTAGTCAACGTTACTAACCTGAGTTTGCCGGGTGTCACATCATCCCCCTGTTGAAAGAATTTTCGTCCCGAAAATTGCCCAAGGCCAAAAAGGAAGAGACGAAAGAGAAGAAAAATTTTCCGGTTGCCACATCATCCCCCTGTTGAAAGGAATCTCGACCCGAGATTCATTCAGCTTCAGTAGAGACATGCCTTGATTTGAACGCGCGCTTAGGAAATAAATGGGGATACTTAGCCTTCATTTGATCTTCCCGTTCCCACGTGAACTCCGGTCCACGATCAGAGTTCCAACGGACTTTAACAATGCGGATTTTACTCCGGCGAAGGCTACGGATTTATAGTCAAGAATTTCAACCGGTTCCTCCACGATACGCAGACGATCATCCACCTTGATCTCTTCGAGAGGAACAACCAAAGATTCATCCGCCAAACACTTCTTCAAATTAGAAACATGGAAGACATTATGAACATTACTGAGCTCAGCTGGCAGATCAAGCCTGTATGCTACCGGTCCAATCCGTTCCAGAATTGCGAACGGTCCCACATACCGAGGATTCAATTTGCCCCGCTTCCCAAAACGTATAACGCCCTTCCACGGAGATACCTTCAACAAAACCCTGTCGCCAACCTCAAACTCCAAAGGCTTGCGACGACGATCGGTATAGCTCTTTTGACGATCCCGAGCTGCTGCCAAGCGGTTACGGATTTGTACGATCTTCTCGGAAGTCTCGTACACAAGTTCCGGGCCGGTGAGTTGACTCTCACCCACCTCGGCCCAACATAGAGGAGACCGGCATTTCCGCCCGTAAAGAGCCTCGAACGGAGCTGCCTTGATGCTAGAATGGTAACTGTTGTTGTAGGAGAATTCCACCAACGGTAGATGACTCTCCCACCCCTTGCCAAAATCGATCACACATGCCCGAAGCATGTCTTCTAGCGTTTGGATCGTCCGCTCACTTTGTCCGTCAGTTTGCGGATGATATGCTGTGCTCATGTCTAACTGAGTACCCAGAGCCTTATGCAAAGATTTCCAAAAGTTAGAGGCGAACCGAGGATCACGATCAGAAATAATAGAGACAGGCACCCCGTGCCGAGAGACCACTTCCTTGAGATATAACCGTGCCAAACGCTCGAGACCATCAGTATCTTTGATAGCGAGGAAGTGTGCAGACTTTGTCAACCTATCAACAATTACCCAGATCATGTTACAACCACTGGGCGATTTTGGGAGTTTGGTCACAAAGTCCATCGTAATCCGCTCCCACTTCCACTCAGGAATTTCAGGCTGTTGCAGTAGGCCGGATGGCTTTTGATACTCGATCTTGACCTTGGCACAGGTCAAGCACTTGCTCACGTACGAAGCCACGTCCGCCTTCATGTTCGGCCACCAATAAAGTATCTTCAGGTCTTGATACATCTTATCGGAGCCAGGGTGAATAGAGTACCGGGACTTGTGAGCTTCATCAAGAACGAGCTCCCGCAAGCCCCCAAATAAAGGAACCCAAATACGTTCAGCGAAATAGTGTAACCCATCGGATCTGAGTTCAAGGTGGCTATCAGCACCATGCATGGTTTCAGCTTTAAGGTTTTCCTCCTTCAAAGCTTCTTGCTGCGCTGAACGGATTCGATCGGGTAAGCCGGAATGGATGGTGAGCTGAAGAGCTCGAACACGACGAGGTTTAGCCGTTTCCTTCCTGCTTAAGGCGTCTGCGACCACATTCGCCTTGCCAGGATGGTATTTGATAGCGCACTCGTAATCATTAAGAAGCTCGACCCAGCGACGCTGTCTTATATTCAATACCTTCTGATCAAAGATATGCTGGAGGCTCTTGTGATCGGTGTAAATAGTGCATTTGGTACCGTACAAGTAATGCCTCCAAATCTTTAAAGCAAAGACCACCGCACCCAATTCCAGATCATGGGTGGGGTAGTTCTTCTCATGAACTTTGAGCTGACGAGAAGCATAGGCGATGACCTTCTCGCGCTGCATCAGTACACAACCGAGACCCCGGATAGAAGCGTCACAATAAACCACAAAATCGTCCGTACCCTCAGGCAAGGACAAGATAGGAGCAGAACAGAGTTTAGCCTTTAACAACTGGAAGGCCGACTCCTGCGAATCACCCCAGTCGAACTTTCTGTCCTTCTGGGTAAGCGAGGTGAGGGGTTGAGCGATCTTCGAAAATCCCTCGATAAAACGACGGTAATAACCTGCAAGGCCTAGGAATTGCCGCACCTCAGATGGCGTCTTTGGTGCTTCCCAGTCTTTAATGGCTTCAATCTTAGCTGGGTCAACGTGAATTCCTTTCTCATTGACAACATGACCAAGGAATTGGACTTCACGCAACCAGAAGCTACACTTAGAAAACTTGGCGTACAACTGTTCCCGCCTCAGAAGTTCCAAAACAAGGCGCAAGTGTTCCTGGTGGTCCACCTCGTTCTTGGAATAGACTAGAATATCATCAATGAAGACAATCACGAACTTATCAAGATAAGGCTTACAGACACGGTTCATCAGATCCATAAAGATGGCAGGTGCATTGGTGAGACCAAAAGGCATGACCAAGAATTCGAAATGGCCATAGCGAGTTCGAAAGGCGGTCTTCGGAATGTCAGCTTCTTGAACCCTCAACTGATGGTACCCCGACCTCAAATCAATCTTCGAATAGAAACTAGAACCCTGAAGCTGGTCAAACAAGTCATCGATGCGAGGAAGAGGATAGCGATTCTTAATGGTAACCTTATTCAACTCCCGGTAGTCGATACACATCCGTAGGCTTCCGTCCTTCTTCTTGACAAACAAAATAGGGGCTCCCCACGGGGACGAACTAGGTCTAATGAAACCCTTCTCTAACAGCTCCTGCAACTGGTTCGATAACTCCTGCATCTCGGGAGGTGCAAGACGATAAGGGGCACGGGCAATAGGGGCCGCACCCGGAGCAAGTTCAATACCAAACTCGACCTGGCGATAAGGCGGAAGACCAGGTAAGTCTTCGGGAAATACATCGGGAAAGTCACGGACAACAGGAATATCATCAATCTTCTTCTCTTCTTCAGACGAAACCGAAACAAGTGCCAGAATGGCAGAATACCCCTTCCGAAGATACTTATAGGCTTTCATACACGAAATGATACTCAATGGGACCCCGCTCTTCTCACCGTGCACCAATAGAATTTCTCCATCAGGGAGAGGAAGTCGAATGACTTTATCAAAACAAACGATCTCGGCATGATACAGCGACAACCAATCCATACCCACGACAACATCGAAACTACCCAAGGACACCGGCATAAGATCAATAGGGAAGGAATAACCCGACAACTCAAGGTGACACTCCCTAAGGACGTGCGTCGCCTCGACTTTCTTACCATCAGCCAATTCTATCAAGTACTTAGCCTCTAAAGGTGTAGGTACTCTATCAAGCAATTGACTAAACCCAAGGGATACAAAACTCTTATCAGCACCAGAATCGAATAAAACCGTAGCATAGCGATTATCGAGAAGAAACGTACCAGTAACAGTGTCATGATCTTGTCGAGCACCGCTCGAACCAATCACGAAGGCGCGAGCATTCCTGCCTCCGCCCCCATTGTTTCCATTGCCCGACCCATTCTTCCCGGCTTCACCCTGTTTCAACTTGGGGCATTCACGCTTGTAGTGACCAAGTTCACCACAATTGTAGCACCCCTGTTTGCCCTGATTTCCCTGGGGGGCAGCAACAGGAGTGGCCGGAGTAGATGTAGCAGGAGGGTTCCGGTTACCCTGAAGATTAACCCTGCAGTCATGAGCCACATGCCCGGCCTTGTTGCACCGGCGACAATGGCTCTTGTCGCAACGACCAGTATGATGAAACCAGCATCGTTCACACTTTGGCAACCTACCCTGATAACCCCCTATTTTCTGTTCAGACGACGATCCTCCAGTATCAGACTTCTTCACCTGCTGAGGCTGAGCCGAGCTCGAGCCTTTCCCCACGGCTTCCCACTTCCGCTTGTTACTATTAGGAGCCTTTACAGCAGCGCCTCGAGGAGGCAAGACCCCTTCAGCCACCTTCATGTTGGTCAGCCTGTGGGCCGACCGAACCACCTCAGAATAAACAGTGAGGTTACCTGCAGCAACTAACCCGGCAATCTCCGGTACTAACCCAGCAACATAATGCTCAATCCTTCGGTATTCGGGTGCGTGCAGATCGGGGCACAACACCGCCAGCTCATTGTGCCGAGCAGTATAAGTTTCAATCTCAGAACCCACCATCTTATGATTCCAGACTTCATGCTCAAGCTTCTGGATTTCATCCCTCGGGCAGTACTCATTTTTCAGCAACTGGATGAACTCCGCCCAGGGCATAGCGTGGGCTTCCCCAATACCCATAGTCTGGGTGGTGGAGTTCCACCAAGTCAAAGCTTGACCCTCCAGGGTCGCAGAAGCATATTTCACCCGATCGCCTTCCGGGCAGTTGCACATCGAGAAAACAGATTCAATTTTCTCCAACCAGCGGAGCAGTCCCACTGCCCCTTCAGTGCCACTAAAGTTGTGGGGCTTACAATCCATAAACTTTTTGTAGGAACACTGGGATGGAGGAGGATTGACACCACCACCTGGAACAGACACGCAGGTGAGAATCAAGAAAAAGGTACAGTACCCTAGAACAAAATAGGATAGGTGAGAATCATCGTACCACCCATAGCATTATGAGCAGCTTGGAATGCAGCCAGAGCAATATTCACGTGCTGCTGCATCAAGTTATCCAACTCAGCTTGGGTCATATTAATATTTCCGCGGCCACCGCCGCCACCACGGCCGCCGGCACGACCGCCAGCACGGCCGCCTCTGCGACCTCCACGAGCTCCCGACATCTTCTGTCATAACATGAAACAAAAGATTTAGGCTTGCCCGTGGTATAACCCATTAGGAATTTCAAGAAACTAGACCGAGCCTAGCTCGGGTCCATCCGTTCAAGCCTAAAGTCCGCCAGGGATCCCATGCATCACAGTTTATGATCTCGTGTGCACCCGACATGATAAACCGTTCCACATGGTCCTCCAGGCGCGCTTTAAGTTTGAAGTTCAGGTCACCGAGCACTAGCGCCCAACCATGGTATTATCATAAGTATAAGTACAAGATAGTATGCATAAGAACGGGCGTGTTCATTAGGGCATAAAGGGGAGATGTCCAAATTCCTGGACAGATCTCAAGAGTACGCCGAAGCTACCCCAATGTACACCGCCGTCAAGAAAGTTCAATAATATATCGTTCGCCATCGGATCATAGTAAGGACGAGTCAAGAAATAGGATGATAAGAGTAAATAGATGATGTAGCGTAGTAGATGATGACACCGACACCCCCGACAAGTCATATTGTTACCCACTTGCTAAGACTCGACTAATTGTGACCGTCTAGTGTGTGCGACTCAGTTATAGACTAGACTCTACATGCAGTCCTAGTTCACTATAACCGTTGGCTCTGATACCAATCTGTCACACCCTCAAATTCCACGTGCGGGGTTTTACCGCGAGGCGCGTGACACACCAGGATCTGTCACACCCTCAAATTCCACGTGCGGGGTTTTACCGCGAGGCGCGTGAGACACCA
Organism: Ambrosia x helenae; assembly: GCA_030844895.1. NCBI lineage: Eukaryota > Viridiplantae > Streptophyta > Magnoliopsida > Asterales > Asteraceae > Ambrosia > Ambrosia x helenae. The sequence goes on along the minus strand of CM061225.1, from coordinate 14,408,441 downwards.
GGATCTCAGTCAACGATCACAATAAACATACAACAAACATGCATTCATAATTATATTTAAAACCAAAATATCATGCTTTGAGCTGTAAACCAGCAGCGGAAGCATTCTTGTTTACAACCAAAAGACATATCATTGTTTACAAAGACATTGTTTAATATGCTTCAAAATAATAGACGCTGTGCATGACTCCGTGCGCCTAGCCCATTGACTGCTACCTTAGCGACCTGAGAGAACATGCCAAAAATGTCAACATATAATGCTGGTGAGTTCACAGGTTTTCTTTGATAAAGCGTTTTCTGTAAGTTGTGAAGATCATATCCGTTACTACTAGGTTATAAGAACGTTAGCTAGACGTTAAGTGTTTGTTTACTACTGCGGTTGGGAATCCATTACTATACGTTTATAAGTTGTTGAAGCTTGCCCAGCAGTTTTGGCTATAACCGATGCCTCGGCGAGCCAGTAATAAGAGACAATATGCACCCGCCCGGCCCAGCCGTCGAGTGGGGTTTGTGAGGCCCAATAGATCTATCCACATTTCCCCCGTTGTGCATCCCCGCACATTCATGGTTTCCCCCCTGGGACTTTCCGTAAAAGCCGCATAGTATATGTAAAGTAACCATAGTATAACATGACCTTTAATAAGTAAGTAAGTAGCATGTTTCTCCCCCGAAAGTAATACGGTAAAAGTGGGGCTGTGAAACTCACCTTGGATTGCGTTACTTGAAAACAGTTAAGTAATTATGTTATGATAGTCCCAAATAGCGGCGACCTATCATAAGATGTGTATAAGTATTGGACTAATAACCCGCAGACTCACTAGTCCCCGTATGTCCAGACCGTGACCATAAACGTTTGAAAACACCTTTAACTGTTAAACCGACCGTGCCAGACAAGACCCGACATCCCATTGGTGACCCGACATTCCACGTGTTAGATAAATACAAGACATCATGCAACATATGCAATTAAACACTTAATACGCGCAATAATTCACCTAGTCTAGCATAATGTCCGATTAACGCATAATCAGGTCCGAACACGTCTTACTAAGTCATTGGGTGTATCCCGGGGTTCCTATCATGTTCCTAGGTGTCAAATCATGTTCCGGGATGTCAAAACGCGTTTACGACAGCAGTACACGCGATTAGGAAACCTTCATGCGATTAGGAAAAGTCAACTAGTGAGTAGGAGGGAGGATATAGGCGAGTAGGGCCTATTCGCATGAAGCTATAGGCGAGTAGGCTCCTACTCGCATGAAGCTTCAGGCGAGTAGGGCCCTATTCGCCTGATGCCCTGCTGTTGCGCGTTTTTCGCGCGTTAAACCCTCCAAATCAGATTCGAAACATGTAAAAACACCCAATATCAAAACTAAACTATTAACCAACCCTTTTCAAGCAAAAACCCCCAATTTACCTCTGCTCTAACGGGCTCGGTGCGATTATTTCCAAAAATGGCAAAGTACTAGGTTTCACCAACCAACCTTATCTTTCCTTAAATGGAAACAATCAGATTTCATCTCCTACAAGTTGCAATTCATCATCTCTATGTTATATCATCATCCTAACATGATTTCTAACCACAAACAAGCAATGAATCACATCATACATCCTATTCTTCAAGAATTACCCAAATGGGTCAAAATGCATACTTGCACCTAAACATCATATCAAGGGCTTAAACTCATAGATAATCATCCTAACACCACCTACATATCAGAAGTACAACAAATTCATGGAAACATTCATGTTATAATCATCAATAATCATCATATGCACAAATACTTCACATATAGCAAGTATCATGGTGTAGACTTGTTTTAGAACTCTTTTCAAAGGGTTTTAAAGACACAATCTTAGTAAAACAAGGTCTGGACTTTTGGGGAACCAAAACAACAACTTTACAAAGGTGTAGGATGAAGAACACACCTTGGATTTTATCAAAGAAGGGTGTATAAGCTTGGTGATGGCGTGTTTTGAAGCAAAGCAAGCTCCAGAGGTGTTTCAAGGTGTGTGGGAGGCTTAGGGTCAGTTAGGGTTGCACAAATGGTGTTTAGGGAGTTAAGGGTTCTATTTATAGGTGTTTTGACCCGTGTGCAGCAGTATAGGCGAGTAGCAGAGGGTTTCAGGCGAGTAGGACTCCTACTCGCCTATATACAGGCGAGTAGAGCCCCTACTCGCCCCTATGATCTCCTACTCGCCTAAGTTCATGCGATTAGGAGTCCCCCCAGACTCCTAATCGCCTATAAGGTGCTGTAATGGGTTTTTGGCGCGTTAAACACTATTTTAACATATTTAAACACGTATTCACATACCGATAAGTCACATAATGATTCCAAACATATAATGCATGATAACTAACACGTTTACATCCGTTCACCAATTCCCGGGACTCGAGACTCGTGTGTGCATTAAACCCGGCGATTCCACGAATCGCCGATCCTTGTACCCATAGTTATGGACCGACTCCCGATGATCCCGCGGATCATCATAACGACTCCCGATGATTCCCCAGAATCATCATACCGACTCGACTGACCCCGTTAAGGACGTAATATGCATGACTCGCTAAGGTAGACTTACTAGTTTAGTCAACGTTACTAACCTGAGTTTGCCGGGTGTCACATTGCAGGTCAGGGATGGCTAAAAAAGAGAAGAAGAGCTCAGATAAAAAAGGGTGAAACACCTGTAAAAAGAAACAATATCACGACCTATGGAGAGACTAATATGCACAGAGAAGGCACATAAAAAGAGGCGACCAACGAAGGAGATGTGAGGCGGTTGAAGCAGAGGGCTTGAACCACTCATGGGGAAGGAGGAGGTGGAAGGCTTGGAATAATAGTTATGAAAAAGACTGGCATAGAAGAAGCTTAAGAATGTTGACCGTCGTACAAATGACTGATATAGCCTTTGAAAGAACGTAAATTACAAAAGGGCATTTGAACTATTCATGCCCATTTTGAATTGATATATAGTTAACTAGGTGAAATCCCGTGTAAAAACACGGGAACACTAAATCCAACTAAAATTGAAAATTCATTCATTGGTGGTTGTGCTTCCGCCTTTAGTAACCACTGATAAGTGAAATAGCTGATTGGAAACCACTGATGAATCGGTAACAACTGATGAATGAATCAGCTGATGATTATCCACGGATGAAGCAAGCAAAAGAGGATGAAATGAAACAAACTTCTGATGACAGCAGTGGTTTGCATTCAACAGATGTTGTCATCAGAAGTTTGTTTCAGAGTAGACCCATTAGTAATAAAACGCTCGTTTTTTTTCGTTCTTTGTATAGCATTATGGTACTCGTTGGAAAGATAATAAAACGCTCGTTAATTTGGTTTAATTTTTTTTTTTTCAAAAAAAGTGTCGTTTAAAAGAGTTATTAACATTTAAAAATCAGTGGGGAAAGTGCATGCGCCATGCACATGATAGAGAAAAAATAATTTAATATTAGATGGGGTATCCATAACACATTTAAATGACCCAGTAAAATGAGCGGGAAAAAATTAAAGAAAGCTTCCATAAGATGCCATGTGTCCCTCATTAACTTTTATTTATATATTATAGAAGATGTTTTGGAACTTATAAATACTAGTGGGGTGCCCGCGCGATGCTGCGGGAAACAAAAACCATTGTTGTATAATTTGACAAAACCATTGGATCACATATTATCAATAGCTTGATCAAGAAGATCTTGTATTATCTCTATGTATTGCTACAAGTATTGATAAACAAGTCTATATAATTAATAAACAAAAACCATTGTTATATAATTTGACAAAACCTATATACATATAGATAGAATATGTTTCAGCAAATGTATATTCTATTGCACGAACCATTAAAATAAACTTTACTTTAGTGATGCATTATACATAAAGCATATATATTACACGCGACACAATTTAGCCTTTCAGTATATTTTAGCAGATTTCTTTGAAGTATTTCAAAGTATAGGCAACTACAACAGATGAGCACTATATACCAATGTAATATATATATATATATATATATATATATATATATATATATATAAATAGGAATGGGATCATTTGAGAACTCCATTGAGTTGAGAGAACTTGAGAACTCCAATGGACCAATCAGCAAGTGCCACATCATCATATTTGTATTTTTTTGCATTTGTTTAATCAGGGTTAAGAGAGTCTTTATACACAAGTACTTAGGGGTCTTTTAGTAATAATAACACCCTACCTCACCCCACCCACCTACCCTTTTAAATAACAGTAATAATATTCAGATTCTCACATCTCTCACACACAAACACACACACACACACCTCTCTCTCTCTCTCTAAAATAAACAACAGATCTGGAAGGTTTGTGGTTCGATGGTCCGACGAAGGTGGTGTTCGATTGACGAAGGGGGCAGGTGGTGGTCGTGATGTTTTTGGTGCCCGGTGGTCGATGGTTTTTTGCAGGGGGTTTTCCGATGTCTCCGAGGTGACAGGGGGTTTTTGCAGGTTCGATGATGGTGGTTAACGAAGGTGGGTTGCAGTTTGATGACGGTGACATGGGTGGTTTTGCAGGTTCGATGGTGCTTAATGATGGTGGATGATGAAGGTAGTTTATAGTCGCTGATGAAGGTGTTTGACGAAGGTGGTCTATGGTGGTTGACGAAGGTGGTTGACGAAGGTTGACGAAGGTGGTCTATGGTGGTCATCGGAGGTGATGGTGATGGTGGTTTTTGGTGGTGGGTTTCGGGATCTGAACAGATCTGACGAAGGAGATGGTGAAACAGATCTGAAGAAGGAGATGAACACACACGGTAGCAGTGTTGTGTATGGGATTATGGGGCATTTTTACATCGGTGTAATTCGATTGGATGGATGTTTTTCTTTTAGGTGTAATCGACGGTGAACAGATCGATGGCGGAGGACGGCGGAGGACGGCGGCTGACAGGTTTGTTCTTATTATTATTATTATTATTATTATTATTATTATTATTATTATTATTATTATTATTATTATTATTATTATTATTTGGTTTGAATATGATGACATTGGATGGATGATGATGATATTGCAGATGCAGCAGGGTTTTTTTTTTTAGCAATAATGTGTAGGATGATTTTTTTATAAATATTTTTGTAACATTAATAGTGTAGTTTTATTTGTTAGTATGATTATTTTATAAATGTTTTTGGGTTTTTTTTATAAATAATGATGATGTAATGCATAGAAGTTTTGGTTGATTTATATTGATGTAATACATTATTATTATTAATTTTTTTCATGGGTTTTTTTTTTGTGTGAAAGAAGATGATGATGGGAACAACATGAATGTATAGATGTTTGGTTGTTTTACATTGATGTAATACATTTTTGTTGATGTTTGTGGGACATTTTTACAGTGGTGTAACATGATTGTATAGATGTTTGTTTGGGTTTTACACTGGTGTAAAATAATTACACTGGTGTAATACGAATGTAGTAGTTTTGTGTATGGTAGATTTGTACTGGTGTAAAATAATTACACCAGTGTAAATGATGGTAAATTTACACTAGTGTAAAATAATTACACCAGTGTAAATGATGGTAAATTTACACTAGTGTAAAATAATTACACCAGTGTAAATGATGGTAAATTTACACTAGTGTAAATAATTACACCGGTGTAAATTATCCTCATTAGATTTATCTGATTATTTGTTTTAAAAACACAAAGAAATTAAAAAATAAAATATAGTTTAAAAAATATGATATTTTGAATTATTAAATAAAAAATTAATATGATATTATATTAATTATTTCTCTCACATGGTGTTTTTACTTTAATACCCCTTAATGTACTTTATTAGATTAAAAAAAATACTTATTTATCAAGTCAAGACAAAAACTCCCATCATTTGATCTTAACCATTAGATCATCAAGATCAATGGTCCAGATGAGTTCCTATGGTTCTCACAACTCAAGTGAGTTCTCAAACTATCCATTCCCTATATATATATATATATATATATATATATATATATATATGAATATAGAGAACCATCTTTATTGGACAATGTTCGGACGATCCAAAAATAGTAGGCCAAGTTTTTATGCCCTCCCAAAAACTAATACATAAGGGAAGCTATATAATACATGGTTGAATAAAGAGCATTGTACACATCAATTATTAATTAGAGGTTGTGTGTTTTACCTGAGTAAAACATATAGTTTTAGAACTGAGGTTAGTGAAGTTGATCCATTGCTCATTACACATATCAACAAATACAATATGCTCAGCAAAAAACTGAATACCATAACCATGATGTAAGATTGTACATCCACAACAGATGGTAGCAAACAAAACATTGGGTATCAACAAGTACCTAGTGAGAAGAAGGTGACAATTCAATTGTGTAGCCATCCTAATGTACCTGTTCTAACATCATCTACGACATGCAATTTCATCTATGAAACCCATTAAAAAGATCAAAGAAAATAGAGATTACAAAGGGAAATACCTTAATAAACATGTATTGTGTTCCATCATCTTGTAGGTGACAAATCTGTATAAATATTAAACATATATTTGTACATAGTGATCTCATCACTTAGATCTGTAAGTTTATTATGATTAAAAAATCTCATGGTGCTCACCACATTTTAAAAAACACAACAGTCATCTTATCCGATGACCGCGGTCGTCGGAAAAATACTACTTGTCGAGCCCCATGATTAAATTGTATAAAGCTTATCGTAGGCATACAAATATGGGTAGTTTGGAATGATTTACCTCAACTAATCAGAAATAAAGACGACAATGAAACTGTGGCGGTGTAGCACAACAACAGGGGTAGCGTCTGAACCGTGGTTGTGGTGGTTAGAGATGAGTGTGTGCGTGAAATATGTGAGACCCATTTTATTTATAAACATTAACATGATTATTCGTTACCCATGTAAATCCGAAGAGTCATAGTTTTAATCATAAAGTCCAATTATACATCGCCGTTACAAAAAACAATACATTTTACAATCGGAATACATTGTGGAAGAGGAAGTTGTGGATGTTAAGTCATGATGGCAACATTAAATGGCGACATTAAATTGTGGATGTTAACTGGAAAAAAAAATCACCCTATTTATTATGAGTAAAAGTCCGATTTACCCCTCATTAGATGCATCAACTATTTGTACTTAAAGCAATCACACTTGTAATTACTTAAATTTTCCAGGCATCCCTGCCTCATGCTTTATATATAGTATAGATATAGATTATATTGATCACTATATTAAAGATTTTTTTAGAAATCCAACTACTCTCACTTCGCCACGTTAAAATGAACCCGAAATATGCTAGAACCATAAAACCACCGGCGGCACTCTGGACAAAGTACACTAGCTGCTTCAAATGGATATAAAGGTTTTAATTGGTGAAGAATGGTCAAAACATTAATTGGGATAACACATAAACCACAATCCCTTCTTGACAACATGTTTCCGTGATAATCAAATATGCAACCTTGCCTAAAGGGTGATGACGGTGTTGCCGTGTGGCAACCGTAGCCGAGAACCCCTACTCACGGAGTGCCCCATCCCAACTAATGAAGACTTAGATTTAGAAACAATCGTCTTCTCTGTTAATGGTATCTAAAACAAATATGAATGCAAAGGCAAACATTAATGTTTTATCTAGATATAACATGTCATCTTCTCAGTTAATGGTCTCCAAAACAAATTTGAAAATTTATTTATTTATTTAGCTGATTGGATACTTTAAATCCGGTTATAACTTGTTGCCCGTCTGCCTGCTATTTTGATGTAATTTTCGCTTTTATGAAATGAAATAAATAATTATTATCATAATAAAAGTTATAAATAAAATATTTTTTTACATGTTTGAATTGGCTTCGAATTGTTGGTTATCCTATCTATCTATACTTTTCATAATAGGAGAAGCGTGAGTGACGTCAGAAAGCTGATGTGTCAGCCGGAGAGAGTAGCCATCAATGCGCGTATGATGCAAAAACTGACGTCATTAATCATAATAAAAAAATCTCACTTGCCTGACAGTGGTTGTTAATAAATTAGTTAAAATACTGTCAGTTGAGTCAACAGACGTTTGTATGACTGTTGGTTTTAAATTTGAGCTCCAAATTCAAATTCAAATTTCAAATTCGATACCTCATTACACAACTATATAAAGGTATCGTGTGCATCTCTTTCTCCCAAATAATTTATAAATCTCTCAAATACTTTTTAAATCGTAACAGATGGTTCTCTCATATTTACGTTTAGGTCGAAGCACTCGTGCATCAGGTAAAATAATTCTAATATATTTATCAATAAGACTAAAGTTTATCCATTTTGTTCTTCAATGACCTCAATGTTCTTCAATAACCTCAATATTTTGTCTGCTCCATTAGTAACCAGAGCATTTACGTCGAAAAAGTTTTCGACTTTTGAAGATTCTTACAATCAAAGGAAAATATCAGTCTTGCCATTACGAACGGTTGTAGATTGGCAGGCTCAAACTCAAGAGGGTATGTCTTTCTGTTTTTAAATTTATTTATTCCATTGTTTAATAGGTGTTCATTTTTGTTTTCTGATCAACCTTTTGTGTTTCTCCGTTAACAGATAGAGGCGTTAGCTTAAGCAATGAAGTGTTTTTCCGGATGGCATTAGGAAAGACATTGATTGCGATTATGCTTTTACGCCACTATGCTTATCTTTTGAGGAAGTCGTCGGCGTCTACTTCCGTTTTTGTGGTTCCCGCTATTGTGCTTCTCAACAGGTATGTTTGTTAAATATGTTATATATCTTTAATTTGTTATGAAGGCGTGTAGTCGAAATCTAACTTTGAATCTTTTTTTTTTCTGTTCTGGTAGCAAGCAAAGTATGTAAGGAAGCACCTTGAGTATGTTGAGTATTCAAGGTTAATCTTTTGGATATTAATAATGCTTCTATACATACAACACACACCTTCAACCATTCCTGCCAAGAAACAAACATATGTGTTGAAGACTCATGGGTGTATAAAGACATGTTATAATCAAAGTTGATTTTTATGTATTAGCAACATTAGTTTGTGGTTTCTGAAGAGTATTAAAAGATATATTAAATTTTTTTAGTGGTTGTTTGTAATATGTGTTTACGGTCAAGACATGTTTGTAACTACCCTATTGTATAAATTCAAGTTGTATTCGATGACAGATGTTTTGTGAACTGTTGTTTAAGTTTTCGGAACATTGGATTACACTTATTATCAAAGCATGTTTGTAAATCATCTATCGTATAAATTGAAGTTATATTCGTTGGCAGTTGTACAATATATGATGAACTTTTCTTTCATTTCTTCAAATACACTAAATAAGGCTTCAAGTGTAGTTACACTTTCCGCCAAATTTTGATTTTTTGAAGCATTCTTTAAATTAACAGGATCAATTTCCTTTTCAACAGTTATTGTATTTTTTTCAATGTTTTCAGCAACTGGAAGTTTTTGTGAGTTGCTATCAATTTCAACTGTAGCATAAGTTACAATTGTAAGATCACATGTTTTTTGCTCCAGGGTGTCTTATTTGTCTTATGACTTTGCAACTCAGAAACAGTTGTCTTAGCTTTTGTAGTTGCAGTCTCATTTGAAGTACCAACAGGATTGACTTCAAAGTTGGAGATTGTGGTCTTCTCTGCCTGTGGGCTAGATGATTGATTTTTTTTCATGAATGCTCTGTTCTTGCTGTGTATTCTCAGTTATGGGTGATTTAGAGGCACTGTTTTTAGTTTGAGTTTTATCAATTGCTTCAAACAATGGATTAAAGGTAGGTGGAATTTTTGTTGATGCTTGTGATGGGGACTGTGGTGGAGTTAAAAGAGATCCAGCTCCAGGAGAAGGGCTTTTAAACAAATGTACAACCGAATCGTCTAGGTGATGTTGTATGTGTTCTTCATTTACAGGACCATCCGGTTGAGAGGATACATTGACAATTTCTGTCATTGTTGATATTTCCACCGGCTTAGAGGAAGCATCAACAGTTGTTGTTTGGTGCTCTTGTGTGGCTGTAGTAGTTTCCTTTGGCTTCTCAACATCCAGAGGTACAATCTTTCTCCTCTTTTTCATTTTCTTTTGTGTTGGTGGTTTCTTTGTTGAAATCAGTGGCATGATTTCCACAAAAGTGTTTGTTGTTTCATTTTCAGCAGAAGCAGTTGTCTCCGAAGCAGATGTTAGAATAACAGATGTTGAAATATCAATGTTTGTTGGTTTTTAGTACTTTTGCATTTAATTACTTTTTCTGTACTTTTAACGTCCAGCATTCTTGTAAAAGTTTCATTCAATAAGCTATTAATTTTAATAGCTAATCCTTTCTTAAAATCCTTATCAGGCAACAGTTTTTGTAAGCAAACACTCAACAATCTTGGATATAGTAAAAAAGCATTACGAGATCCAGATTTTATAGCCTTTACATTAGATACTAAATCAGTAAATACTGTCTGAGATAAGTTGAAATCACTCTCAGTTAAAATTGCATAAGCAAGATACTGTCTTTTCAATGGTATCTCATTAAATGATGTTTTTGCAGACAGAGACATATAAGAAGGGTATGAAAAAGAAACTTCATTGGTGGGGAAAAATTTTGGTTTAAACATTGTTGATGCAGTCAATTGACCTTCATACCCTCTCTCAATTAATTCTGTCTGAACTTTATTTTTTTAAAAATAATTATTACCTTGCAAATCGTTTAATGAGAACGTGTTGCAGATGAATTCCGGTGTTATCTCGATATCTGTATTTCCAATATTCGAGACAACCGCATAAGGCTTTTTATTCTTCTCCCGACACTCGGCTTTGTTCCAGAACTCTTTCAGAGTATCCTCATATATTGGTGCATCAGCGGTTAGGATTGGTAGGTATTTCGATTTGCAGAGCAAATCGATTATATAGTGAAATTGATGGTTATTTTCGGTTTTAACCAGACATGGTAGATAGTTATGACGGAGTTTTAATTGGAGATCCATTCTAATGATTCAAACAAACCAATTGAATTGAAATTAGGGATCTAATAAGACCGGAAATTTAAAATTTCCCACTGGAATGTATTTAGGTCGTAATTGATATTGAAGTGCTTTTCTGCTTTTTGAATACGATAAGAGTGGAATATCTGGTTGGATGTAAGAGGGTTTTTGGCTATGAAAAATTGTCGGTGAGGTATTAAAAGTGATGTTGACGTGTCCAAAAGTTGCTGTGAACATATATTCATATGTCAACAGCTGTTTTAAATATCTGTTTCATATGGTCAAATATTGTTTGAAATTTCTTAATTCATGGCAGTCATTTTAGAATAGTTCTTTGGGATTTAACTAAATATCTATTTCATATGGTCAAATATTGTTTGAAATTTCTTAATTCATGGCAGTCATTTTAGAACAGTTCTTTAGGATTTAACAGATGTTGTAAAACAATATATAAATTCGTCTGAGATTACAAAATAGCCCTTACACACTTTTTGTGAAAACAACTGTTTTTAGAAATCTTATTTTATTATTTTTGTGTTCCTATTTTGTTTCGCTCTATATAAAATTATGAAATCTTAAAGTTGTTGTAGAATCTTTATTTATTACTTTGAGGCAATTTGAAAAAATGTTTTTAACTTTATTTTCGTTGAAACATTGTCAGTTAAAGATTGTTAGAGACAAAGAAAAAACACATTTACAAACAATTTTGTTGTGAATATGTTGGTTTTGGTATTTTCCTTAATTTTTTACAAGCAATGTTTGTACATCCATGTGTTTGTTATAGAGATAAAAGACATATATAGAGCAAAACCATATGTTTCGATCTATATATAATTCAAGCGTGATAGATGTTGAATTCTCTAATTTTTGTTTTTGTTGTGTTTTGTTAGGAAAGTTTTTTTAATATGAGCTATTATATTCGAATATTGTTAATTTCGTATTTGATATTAATGCAGTTTTTTTCAGTTATTTAGATTTGTTGTTTTAAAAGATTTGTTTTCTCTATTTAGTTTTGAAGTTAATTTTTTAATGAAATTATATTATTGCAATAATAAGTTCGAATGATATAAAACTCTTTCACAGATTTGTTAATAAGTAAAGACACGTGCTAAGAAGTATTTAGAATAAATTAAACATAGTCTCAAGAATTTGAATATATAAACCAGAGACAATTTGAAGAGATTTATGTCTATATGAGTAATATAGATGAGTCAAAGTTATTATTATTTGACTTCTTTTATGTTAAAGCCCACGTTAACCACTGTTAATCGAGACAATTTGAATATAAATAAAATATGAGTACTATAGTTGACAATTTCGCTCGAAGCTTTCATTATAAGCTTCCTTTTTTTATATATATATTTTGTATTTAAATAGTGTATGATATCTGTAGTAATCTTGAATTCAAATAATAGTCCAAATGGATTTACATTTCAGAGAAGTATAAAGCTTTCAAGAACAATGAATTTCGTCATTCAAATGAAATATTTTTAATGGAAATTTTGAGTCAAACTGTCGGTGATGAACATTTTTTTAAGTCACTTCATGTTGTAAGTTGGTTTTACTCTCATGAATTTGATATAGTTATAGTTAACTTTGAGCATGGTTTTGAAAAATTATTTCTCCGAGGGAAGATCGAGTATTCCAATAATTTGCGTTTTCTTGAAGAGCTTACCCATAAAACAATGAGCAACATTAATCGGAATACATTTCATCTAAATCTGGAACAAATGATCAGAGCAAGGATAGCGTATTTGAAAAAGAAGGTGGAACAAGTTATCGAAGAATCAATCTCTTATTGTAGCTCAACTGTTGAAGATGATCAAGTTTAAATTTTTTTATATCTTTGCAATTTCAAATATGAATATTATTGTAATTTACTTGGTTTGATTATTGTGACATCCGCCACCCTCGTTTTTCATCTAATTGACAATATTAGTCCTTCAAATATTTTCATTATAGTCCCTACGAGTTCGTCGTTATCAAGTTTAATTTTAGAACGAACTAAAAATTTATCATACATATTTATTATGGATCGGGTATACGTTTTTAATCAAATGCGTATGTTGAACGTAGTCGTAAAAGATTCTATAAAAATATATAATTTAGTTTAAAAAGTTTAAAGTTAGTTAACTTAACTTGGTTAAGTTTTTGTAAAGAAAACTAACTAATTTTAAAAGGGATTATAACCAAACTAACTTGAGGGACTAATGTTGCATATTCTTCAAAGTTTAAAAAAAAAATCTGTTTTTGAGGCCCTGTCGCCGGCCGCTTTTCCGGCAGCCGGAATTACACTCCGGCGAGTTTCCGGCGTACCCAAATCACACTATTAATGCCTTTTTAGCCGTTTAAGTTAGTCCTCATGCGTTTCTTCACTTAAATGATTAAGTTTCTGTGATTTATTGGACCATAAAGCGCGAGTTTAATGAGTATTAATCGGATTAAAATTGTAACCGATCGGACTCTTATGACACCTTCAAAAACACTTGTTCGATCGTCCATTATATATATTGTTGTCTCTATGATGTTTCTGCACCTTCACACACCTTAAACCCACGAAAATCCTTGCCTAAACACATCTGAAGCGCTAGTAATCGGCTCAAGAAGCTACAATTTTGTTTTCCTCGTCTTCGACCTATAACCCTCGTGTAAGTTTAATCTTTTAGTGCCATTTAGTTCATTAAACGTCCCTTTTCAAAACCCCCATGAATTTGGTTCGTATATATAACGAATTGAAGGTAATTAAAACTAGGTAGGGTTAGGGTTCTTAAGTTTTAATTTGGGGAAGAAGATGACTTATAATAATATCTTAAATCTATTTATGTATAAATAAAATCAACAAACTCCATTGTAGTGTAGTGGTTGGGTTATGTTGTTTCTTGCAAGAAGTCAGGGGTTCGACCCTCACTGTCACCAGGTCAACCTTTTTTTTTTTTTTTTTTTCTAATTTTCCTTTCTATAATATAGTACTTATGTTTATGTTTATATATAAATGCATTATTTTTAGAATATTCATAATAAATCCAATTTTTATCCAAAAATTATGAAACTTTAGGTGTAGCTACTTGACACCTCATAGAAAATTATTCCATTTTTATTTTCTGGAAAATGTTTTATTTTTAAATTTTTATTGAATTAAATTGTTTTAATCATAATTAATTGATAAAAAATTCATTTTTAATGATTTTAATCTCAAACGTTTTGGGTAAATATTTTTCATCATCATGAACTGATATAAAAATTATTGGTTGAGAAAACATTTAATTTTATTGATTTTCCTATTTTTAATCATTTAAACATGATTTAATCTCATTAAATCAGTTTTAAATATAAATCAGTTTATAAAAATTATGGGAAAATTATTTTCATTGATTTACATCAGAAAGCATCCATTTTCAATTAAAATAAAATTTTTGGATTATGTCTTGTATTATTAGTATTATTTATCAATTACGACATAATTAAACGTTTATTTATTTATACTATACAACATCTAATTTATAAATACTTTTCTTATAAAATAGAAATATTTCTTATGTTGGAAGTCTTAATTATTATTTGTCGGATCATCGTGTAACTCATAATTATTTATTTCAATATTTATGATTATCGTAATTATTTAAAATAATTAGTTAAAGTAATTAACTAAATGATTTTGCCTTAATTATTCAAATATATTTACATTTAAATATTCATATGGTAATAATTATATTACCTAAACCACATTTACAAACTTTGATATATTATTTTTTACATACAACTTTTATGTTAATGCAATTTATCATAAAACTCTAATTCCTCAAATCGACTTAGCAAACCCTAATGCCTTAGACCCTAGTTACCTTAGAATTTTTAGACACTTCCTTATTAGTATTCTTACACATTATAGGTTGAATTTCTCGGAATTCCCATTACTTAGCTCACGACCGCTTAAGTGGATTTTGATCGCTTTCGCAAACTGTGAGTATATTTTTCCCCTTTTTACTGTTTTACTATTTTGGGGTGACTCATGTACTTACTATCAATTTTCTATTTCATCTTACTAAAATAGCAATTCTTATGTGTGTTTGCTTGTGTCATTTCGTGTATCTATGACCTGCCAAATCATTAACCGTTGTGGCCTGACATTTCAATGAATAGTACTATGGTATATACCCTTGTGACTCTGTTGAGAGTCCTCGTCATTGCTATGTATTACATTACTACTAGCGCATACTATATATATCTGCTTTCTTTTCATAGGGTTGATTTGACCCGGATATCACGTATTACATTTTGCAAAATAACACATGAATTGCTAAAAAATTTCCTTACTATATATATCAAACGGATGTACTCACCAATACATTATATGTGTTGACCAAAATTATTTTGTACATGTTTCAGGTGACGTTTGATCTTACTTGCTTTGACGCTTAGGCTGGACCTAGTGCTTAAATAAAAGTTGAACATTTATTATTTATGTTTGAGATTTCTATTAAGACTCTTTGTATTTCGTTTTGAATAATGGAAGTTATTTGCTATTAATATTTACAATTTAGTCCATGTGATATTGAACAATCGTCACTACGTGACACCTCGATGTTTCCGCCATCGGTTGGGGTGTTACAGATTGGTATCAGAGCCATGGTTATAGGGAATTAGGTTATTAGTAAATGCTTTTGACCTAGACTATAACTAAGCTACCCTTTATATGCTTTCTTTTATTCTCATATTTCTTTAGATAGATTTTCTTCTTTTACTTTTCATTATACTCGGAAAAGATTTTATTCTACAAATGGAACGAAAACACCAAGTTAGGTGTGATATCCATACCTTGGTGAATAGTTTCACCCCTTATATGTTTTATTTATTTATTTTATTTATCTTGGAATATTTTCCTTTCGAGATAGGAGACGTCCAAATCTCAAGGAATCTATCCCTCCAAAAGAAACTTACTCACTAAGCTAGGAGTGATATCCTTATCTTAGTGATCAGTTTCACTCCATCGTATTTTTACTTTTGAAGTATATCTTGAGTTAGGAGTGAAATCCACATCTCAAGGATACATTTCCACATCCCAAGTTCCGCTAGAGTTTTGAAATTTATTTGTGACGGGGCACGTGCAATCTGGAAGGGTGAGCGCTTGTATTCTGAGTTTTCTGTCTAGGCCTGGCATTTCGCATAAATCCCAATCAGACGAGGGACCCGTATGCCGACCCTGGAACTCTCGGGATGAGCATTCACTTATAGGCTAAAGTATGCCCCACAAGTCACTAATAATATTTCAATTACTTTAGTTAGTCAACAGTTTCCTTGGAAACACTCTTATACCTCGTTTTATACTTGGTATTGTTTTTCACTCGAAGTTTTATCATGATTTTCTTTATGATATTCATTTATAATTACTATTTCTCATGTTATGTGTTACTTGTCTTGATATAAACTATGACATTTCCAAGATTTTTGGAATCAAATCTCATAATTATTGTTGCACTTTTGTAGATGTCTGATCGCGAATCTCGTAAGAGAGCCTCGAAGCGTCAGGCTAAACTGAAATCTGATCGTCGTATTGCGACCATGCTTAATGATAAGTTGGAAACGCTTGTTCCTAGCATCATTAATGCTATTATCCCAAACCTTAACCCAAACGGTAGCTCGAATGGGAATTCAAACCGGAATGCGGGTGGAACCACAGAGAATAAGTGCACTTTCAAGCACTTCAACTCTTGTCATCCCAACAAGTTTAATGGCACTGAGGGAGCCACTGGGTTACTTGAATGGTTTGAAAGTATGGAGAATACGTTCATTAATAGCGACTGTCCAGACAACCTACGTGTTCGTCATGCCACGGGTGTTCTTCAAAAGAGAGCGCTCACTTGGTGGAATGGTGAAAAACATGCTCGAGGGACGGAAGCTGCTTTAGCTATGTCTTGGGATGATTTCAAAATCGCCATGACTACTGAGTTCTATCCTCGTAGTGAGATGAAGAAATTGGAGGATGAGTTCTATCACCTCAAGCAGGACAGTGGAAACAATGTTCCCTTCAACAACTGTTACTACGAGTTGAGCTTACTGATTCCTCGTATGGTAACCCGGTATCCTTGGCTATTGAGAAGTATATTGAGGGACTGCCACCTCAGATCCATGACTCGGTTATGGGAAGCAAGCCTGCTACTGTAGAGGATGCCATTCGTCTCGCAGCATCTCTTACTGATAAGCATGTCAAGGATGGTACTCTAACTTGTAAGGGTACTAAAAGACCTACTGAAACCACTTCAAACCCTGCTACCACTGAACCTTCCCAAGAAAACTCTGCCGCTGCCTCTAGTTCCAATAAGAAACGAAAAGGTGGAAACCAGAACTATGCTGTTGTTACACCCCTTAACCAGGTTCCTGTTGCAAATACATCAACTGCACCCCAAAGTCAAAAGGTTCGGGGAAACTATTCAGGTTCGTACCCTAAATGAACTTCATGCAACTTTCACCATCCAACTACTCGACCCTGCTATAAATGTGACACTTGCGACAAAGCAGGCCACACTACTTCTCATTGTCGAGAAACTGAACCTGAGAATGCTCAAAACCAGAGGACTGGTCAACCAAGAACTTGCTATGCTTGTGGTGATCCTAACCACAGGCAAGATAGGTGTCCTCATTTAACTGCTTTTATCCAGTCACGACAGCAAACCCCAGCAGTCCCAGCAGTTCCAGCAATCCAAGCAGCTCCAGCTCGTGGTCGTGCTTTCAACATCAATGCTAACCAAGATCAAGCTACCAACGAAGCTGTCAATGGTACATTTCTTATTACTAACTTATATACTCCGATTTCGTTTATACCAGTGCGGATAGGAGTGTTGTCTCGTTAGAAATTAAACCTTTGCTTGCTCGTATTTGCCCTCACTTTACCTAACCTTTTACTATGGAGGTTGCTAATGGAAATCTTATCCTTATAAAATCTATGCTCCGTAATTGCACGTTAAACTTAAACGATTATAATTTTTATGTAGATCTTATATCTGTAATTAGGAATATTATGAATCGAGTTTGTAAACCTTTCTTGAACCAATACGTAAGTGTTTTTCGTCGATAACATACTCATATATTCCACCATCAGAAATCTTCACTTGAAAGAAATTTCGAGACGAAATTTTCTAAAGTAAAGGAGACTGTGACATCCGCCACCCTCATTTTTCATCTAATTGACAATATAAGTCCTTCAAATATTTTCATTATAGTCCCTACGAGTTCGTCGTTTTCAAGTTTAATTTTAGAACGAACTAAAAATTTATCATACATATTTATTATGGATCGGGTATACGTTTTTAATCAAATGCGTATGTTGAATGTAGTCGTAAAAGATTCTATAAAAATATATAATTTAGTTTAAAAAGTTTAAAGTTAGTTAACTTAACTTGGTTAAGTTTTTGTAAAGAAAACTAACTAATTTTAAAAGGGATTATAACCAAACTAACTTGAGGGACTAATGTTGCATATTCTTCAAAGTTTTAAAAAAAATCTGTTTTTGAGGCCCTGTCGCCGGCCGCTTTTCCGGCAGCCGGAATTACATTCCGGCGAGTTTCCGGCGTACCCAAATCACACTATTAATGCCTTTTTAGCCGTTTAAGTTAGTCCTCATGCGTTTCTTCACATAAATGATTAAGTTTCTGTGATTTATTGGACCATAAAGCGCGAGTTTAATGAGTATTAATCGGATTAAAATTGTAACCGATCGGACTCTTATGACACCTTCAAAAACACTTGTTCGATCGTCCATTATATATATTGTTGTCTCTATGATGTTTCTGCACCTTCACACACCTTAAACCCACAAAAATCCTTGCCTAAACACATCTGAAGCGCTAGTAATCGGCTCAAGAAGCTACAATTTTGTTTTCCTCGTCTTCGACCTATAACCCTCGTGTAAGTTTAATCTTTTAGTGCCATTTAGTTTATTAAACATCCCTTTTCAAAACCCCCATGAATTCGGTTCGTATATATAACGTATTGAAGGTAATTAAAACTAGGTAGGGTTAGGGTTCTTAGGTTTTAATTTGGGGAAGAAGATGACTTATAATAATATCTTAAATCTATTTATGTATAAATAAAATCAACAAACTCCATTGTAGTGTAGTGGTTGGGTTATGTTGTTTCTTGCAAGAAGTCAGGGGTTCGACCCTCACTGTCAGCAGGTCAACCTTTTTTTTTTTTTTTTTTCCTAATTTTCCTTTCTATAATATAGTACTTATATTTATATTTATATATAAATGCATTATTTTTAGAATATTCATAATAAATCCAACTTTTACCCAAAAATTATGAAACTTTAGGTGTAGCTACTTGACACCTCATAGAAAATTATTCCATTTTTATTTTCTGGAAAATGTTTTATTTTTAAATTTTTATTGAATTAAATTGTTTTAATCATAATTAATTGATAAAAAATTCATTTTTAATGATTTTAATCTCAAACTTTTTGGGTAACTATTTTTCATCATCATGAACTGATATAAAAATTATTGGTTGAGAAAACATTTAATTTTATTGATTTTCCTATTTTTAATCATTTAAACATGATTTAATCTCATTAAATCAGTTTTAAATATAAATAAGTTTATAAAAATTATGGGAAAATTATTTTCATTGATTTACATCAGAAAGCATCCATTTTCAATAAAAATAAAATTTTTGGATTATGTCTTGTATTATTAGTATTATTTATCAATTACGACATAATTAAACGTTTATTTATTTATACTATACAACATCTAATTTATAAATACTTTTCTTATAAAATAGAAATATTTCTTATGTTGAAAAGTCTTAATTATTATTTGTCGGATCATCGTGTAACTCATAATTATTTATTTCAATATTTATGATTATCGTAATTATTTAAAATAATTAGTTAAAGTAATTAACTAAATGATTTTGCCTTAATTATTCAAATATATTTACATTTAAATATTCATATGGTAATAATTATATTACCTAAACCACATTTACAAACTTTGATATATTATTTTTGACATACAACTTTTACGTTAATGCAATTTATCATAAAACTCTAATTCCTCAAATCGACGTAGCAAACCCTAATGCCTTAGACCCTAGTTACCTTAGAATTTTTAGACACTTCCTTATTAGTATTCTTACACATTATAGGTTGAATTCCTCGGAATTCCCATTACTTAGCTCACGACCGCTTAAGTGGATTTTGATCGCTTTTGCAAACTGTGAGTATATTTTTCCCCTTTTTACTGTTTTACTATTTGGGGTGACTCATGTACTTACTATCAATTTTCTATTTCATCTTACTAAAATAACAATTCTTATGTGTGTTTGCTTGTGTCATTTCGTGTATCTATGACCTGTCAAATCATTAACCGTTGTGGTCTGACATTTCAATGAATAGTACTATGGTATATACCCTTGTGACTCTGTTGAGAGTCCTCGTCATTGCTATGTATTACATTACTACTAGCGCATACTATATATATCTGCTTTCTTTTCATAGGGTTGATTTGACCCGGATATCACGTATTACATTTTGCAAAATAACACATGAATTGCTAAAAAAAATTACCTTACTATATATATCAAACGGATGTACTCACCAATACATTATATGTGTTGACCAAAATTATTTTGTACATGTTTCAGGTGACGTTTGATCTTACTTGCTTTCACGCTTAGGCTGGACCTAGTGCTTAAATAAAAGTTGAACATTTATTATTTATGTTTGAGATTTCTATTAAGACTCTTTGTATTTCGTTTTGAATAATGGAAGTTATTTGCTATTAATATTTACAATTTAGTCCATGTGCTATTGAACAATCGTCACTACGTGACACCTCGATGTTTCCGCCATCGGTTGGGGTGTTACAATTATCATATTTATGATTTCTTATAGTGAGCAGTATATTAATATTAAACTTGATATTTATTATTTATAAAACTTCTAAGGACTAATTAACAATGCTTTTCCTGTTTTGTTTCATCATATATTAAACATAATAATCAAGATTTAATTTATCGACTTGAAAAGATTTCTGAAATTTAACTTTATAGTGATACTTTAATGACAAGGGTTGTAAACTCAACAGATTTTATAAAAAAGTCCCAAAAATAATGATTATGCTTTTGAAGTTACTTTATTAATAATATTATTTTATTATTATTGTTTGTTGCAATTGTCTTTCTTTCTATTAAAAATATATAAAAAGTACAGAAAGTAATTTGCAACTTTATATTTCCTTTAAATCTCACTGATAAAGTTGGAAACCAAATTTAGGAATTGTTAGTGTATTCTTTCATTCACATACACACATGTTATAAAAGAGGAGAAGTTTTTAATCAAATTAAGATTAATATATTTTGTATTGACAGTACTACGTATTTAACCATGATTTATATTATAAAAGACCTAAATATCTCATTTTCATATTTCTACATATATTTTTAAATAGTTCTACGCATTTGTTTTTATCTTGAAATTTCCATTTAAAAAAAAAGAATTTGAAAAGTTTTCTTAATGGGAAACTAAACGAGTTAATACCGTGTGTATCCAAGATTAATAAAAGTTTATTGTAATTAATAAATTCATTATAGTTAATTCACTGCAGTTAATAGATTCGTTATAGTTAATGTATATTTTTTTACTATAAAACTCGGTTTTCATTTGTTTGTATAGCACACTATTCAAACATATTTTCTGCATCTGTATAGTTTTATCAATCTACTAAAAATACTAGCAACATGGATTCCACCAGCAGCAACCAGTGGTCTAAAATGTCAGATGTTAAAAAAATCGTTTTAGACTGCTTTAAAGAAGATAAAGAATTTGAGGTTCTTCAAGTTATTGAAGGTGCTACACGTCTGTTGGAACATCACATATGGAAGACCAATCTGAAATTGAATCAAGTCATTTGTACCGATGTGTCAAGGGAAAGATGGAATGCATTTTCATTTCTATTGGAAAACATAAAGTCAAACGAAAAGTTCAGTGAGGACATAAAAAAAATATGTATGTCCTACAGAAACTTTGTTAATGAGAAGAACAAGAGGTTAAAGGAATTGTTGAGTACAACAAAATAATTATTTAAATGTATTTTATATTTTTATGGTTATAATTGTAATGAAAATTTTATTTTATATATTATGTGTTTTAAATTTAATTTTTTATTCTTATATATGATGAAAAATATCGATTAGTATATATATCAATAACGATTAGAATAGTATTAATAGTCTACTGTTAAAGTAGAATAACTATTATAATATATCAATAGTGAATTGTTAAACTGAACAAATAATTGGTATTTAGCAAAAAAACTTATTAAAAGTATATGCTATGTCATTGTTGGTAAAATCTGTTTGATGCAACAACTGTTTTTAAAGAAACAGTTAAATTAGCATCTGTTTGAATCAGACATTTGATTACAAACAGTTGAATTACAAACGATCTATTGGCTCAATATTATTAAGTACTAATGCCTTGGTATGTTGATGTGTCAATATAAATAGACGTTGCGAAACAGACGTTTGGTATGCCGACTTGTCAGTGGTTAGCGTACAGCGTATAAGGTTTGGGCGACTCCTCCCGTCTCGAAACAGAGGCTTGGTCTGCCGACGCGTCATTGGTTAAAGTGCATGCAGTCTATTGGTTGGGCCTAAAGCAGGGTTTAATCCTCCCGTGTGTTTCCACACGGGATCTCACCTAGTAACTTATAATAAAAGAATTGAATATTGATGAGGTGACATTCAATGGAGGCCTCAACCCTCATTTGAATGTGTCACGTGGCACGTTGAGGTGAGAGTTTTTAGTTTATTTTTTTTTCATTTATTCTCCTACACTTATCTAACCCTAATCTCTTTAAGAATTTATAAAACAAATTTAAATTTTTCTCTATAATGTTTCCTCCCATCATTTTTAAACGTTAATATCTTTTATATACGAGATTTTTTAAAGAAAAAAACTACACCAAATTAGCGAGCGTTTTATTATCTTTCCAACGAGTACCATAATGGTATATAAAAAACAGAGAAAAAACGACTATTTTTTATGGGGTTTCGTTCATACAGGAAAAAAAACACAAAGTGTTCAGGTTATTCATTAATCATGTTTTTTCTTTTAAACCAGGTTCTTATATACAATGTTGAAATTTAGCCCAATCGCCATGCTATCATTGGAATTTTACTCTTCTAAAGATGGATAGGTATACTTCATCAAGAGAAGCTAGGAGAAAGAATCGCGCAACACTGCAACACATGGTGTCACCTTATAGCAAGGTTATTTATTTATTTATTTAATTACAAAAGTAATAATTATTACTATTAGTATTAGTATTATTAGAATGGTTATATTTTTCAACCTTGGGACACTTCCGGGATAAAAGCTAGTCTGAAGTATATAAAAGACGGCAATGTAGTTGAAATAAGTGAAGACGATTGATGAGGATATTTATGGGGTCGAGCCAAGCTACAAATATATATACGATTACATTCCTTAATCGCAAATTTTGTGTTAAATAATTTATTTAGTTATTATATATATTTTTGAATAAACTTTCATATCCATGAAGCAAATTACATAAGGATAGCAGGTAGGCGGGCACAAAGCTGCACCGCCACCCCTTTGTGGTTATTATATATTAAACCAAATTTATATATTAAAACCAAATTTAACTTGACCATTGTCGTAAAAATGTTTAGAGGAAACATCTAAAAGCCCTTTAGAAAAGTATAAAATCCAAGCTAATTTTATTTTGAGCTAGCTTACACAATTTACCTAGATAGGTAGAACAAAATGATTGATGACACCCATAGGCCATAACTCCATAAGCTCTTTAGTGGTTGTGGGCCTGTGGCCAAAGCCCAAAGTGTTCGAATCTAAAAATAGCAGACATAATGATATCTAATATTTAGAGGAAATTATAAAATATTATCAACAAATCAGAGTGGCGCAGTGGAAGCGTGGTGGGCCCATAACCCACATGTCCTAGGATCGAAACCTGGCTCTGATATAGAGATGGCTTCTGATCGCAACTATATTTTTATTCTCCAACTAGCTGTTCTCTATATTTATTTTTAACATTGAAGCTTTTTGTTGTCTCATTTTTCTCCTATAAAAACATTACCATGATTAATATCATTAAAAAAACCAAACATTTTTTTTTATTTATTCACGAAAAAGTTAGTCTAACATAAAAGAAAAACATCTAACAACCTACCTACTCACTTACTCAGTGTTAGTAAAAATGCTATTGAAGGAAGCATATCGGACGTGTATGGACCGAGGTCTTACTTTAGAGCCGGCCCTGTGAGTGGGCGAGTCGCACCCCGGCTGAGGCCCGTATTTTTGAGGGGCCAAGTTTGTATATAGGCGGAACTTCATTAGGGGAAGGAAGAATAAAGAAGATGATGTTTAATGTGAAAACATAAAGTTTAAAGTTTTCCGGCCGCGATTTTTCTTGCTCCGATTATCTAGCAACGAAGACTAGAAGTAAGAATAAAGAAGATGATGTTTAAAATATTTTTATAATAATTAGCCAAAAACTCAAAAGTAAAAATGTCACATTGACAGCCAGATCCCTACTAAATAGACCATTTAATAACCTTTGATAATTTTCTTTTTATTTTATTTCACAATGAATTGTAATTTTTATTAGTTTTTATGTTAGATAAAAAAAAACTATATTATTATTATTATTATTATTATTATTATTTTTAGAACAGTGACTTTCTCTATGTTTTGCCATAGCACGCTTCAAATTAGAGAGTATCATTGCCTCTTTGGCAGACTACTTTAAGCAATTGTTTCGATATTTTTTTACACAGAGCTATCAAATTATCAAATTGTTTAAAATGTAAAGATTTTTAAAAGATATTTTGATTTAAATCTTAAACCAAATTTAAATATATTTGTCAACAATCATTTATGATTTATATAAAACCTTATAACTTATATCTAATACAATTAAATCTATAGTTGATAATTCAAATATCCAATAATCTAATAATTATCTAATCTAAAGAATAATATAACAACAAAAACATAAATCAATATTGCTATAACTTAGTCGTCAATTAGAAAAAAAATGCAATGAGTTTCACGAATAATCGGCTATCTATTACATTATGTCATTCTAATACTATATTTTTGCTATAACGTTAATCAACGTTTAGAAAATTATTTCTTTTATATAATTCTTTAGGGCTCAAGGGCCCCTTTTTTCGGCTCGGCCGATGCACTTGAATTCTCAGGATCGACTCTGACATGGTGATGGATTTATCATATAACAAGTTGAAAGGTCTAATCCCAAAGTCGATAACATCTATTTACCCCTCTCTCCTTCCTTCATACTCTATTCCATATCGTAAACCACTTACTTTTTTCTAATATTCAAAATCCCATCACGAACCAGACACAAAGCATCCTTCATATTGGACATCAGAGATAACATTTTCTAATTCTACGAAATCGTTTTAATCATACGCTTTTTCATATGCTTATATTTATTCTTTTTGAATTACAATTGGTTTAACAATTCCGATTTCACCATCACCATTTTCGTTTTCTCAATCATCATTTCCTTGATAACATTTACTAATTGTACAAAATCGATTTAATCATACGCTTTTTTCATGCTTATTTTTTTCCTTTTTTTATATCGCAATTAGTTTAACAATTGTGACTTCGCCATCATCTTTTATGTTTTCCCGATCATAATTTTTGTAAGATCTTTATGGGACCACTTAAATTCGGGATTTACGTTGTTGAATTTGGTTTTGTTTATCTGTATTTTTAGTTTATATTGACACATGCGTAATAGATGTAATTTGTACATTAGGTCAGAATCGTTTATTCGTTTAGACTACACGGCGTGGGGGCATGGAAAGGGGTGTGAAGAACTAGCCTAATGTTGGGCAGGTTAAATGTACACGAGAATACTAGAGTTTCTAATACACCTAACGAATTCCGAGTTCCTGTAAGCGGGGAAACAAACCGCGAAAGTGATTCACTACACCACAAGTGGTTGGATATCAAATCAAAGTGTGAAATCTTTGAAGCGATGTTTATGGCAAACATGGATGAAGACTCACTCGAATTTGAAGAAGTTGCTATTGAAGTGACTTAAGTCGACTAAATTTTTTAGTTTGGCGAGGAGTTTGAGTATGTTTCGTCGTGGCAAACGTTACACCCTAATTTTATCTAATTTAGTATTTTAATTTTATTTATTTCTAATTTATGTTTTTTATGTAATGTTTTAGTTTTAAGTATTTTTAACATAACTAGTGTGTTTAAAGGCGGGCGTTGCGCACCTTACAATTTTGTCGTATCCAAAACACTAAAAAAACTATTATCAACCAAGTAACTACCAATTTTCATACCATAATTTAAAAATGATATCTCACACAAACATGAGTATATTTGTATTTATTACTTAATAACATGTTGTGAATAAAAAAAATGGACTCGCCCCTTGCCATGTTTCGAACCTAAGACCTTAAACAATAGAAATGCACCACAAAGCACTCTACCACTAAGCCATGTTGTTATTCATTATGAAATCATATATTAAAAAAGTGTTTGGACCTTTAAAAAAAAATTGCACTTCCCATGTTTTGAACTTAAGACCTTAGTCCTTAGGGAATACAAATGCACTACAAACCACTCAACCACCAACCATTTTATTATTTGTTATGGAATCATATATATTTAATAATAAAAAGGTGCTTGATAAATAAAAAAAAACTTGTCCTTCCCATGTTTTGAACTTGAGTCTTTAGAGAATACAAATACACTACAAACCACTCCACCACCAACCCATTTTGTGATTTGTTATAGAATCCTATATATTTATTAATAAAGAAGTGTTTGAAAAAAAAAGTTAATGCTCATTATATTTTATTTATTCATGGTGTAACGAAGTTACTATTCATTTACACCATGAATAAATACAAGTATAATATAATGGTGGTTTTTATTTAATTTAATGAATTATTAATTAAAAATACAAATGTAAAAATTAAAAAAAAAGTAAATAAAAAAACGGTGACTTGCCACTACCAGGGACCCACTCTCCACGCTACCACCACCCCACCGTTCTTGTTCCATGCCTCTACGATGATGCGGATGCCAAATGTCGTCCCCCCCTCCACACACACACACACACACACAAGGGCATGACCACACTGTGTAGTCATACGCTTGTGTCGACCTAACAGGTGTATCTCCCCTGGTTGGTTTAAGGGGTAATGGTTTTGTAGTAGGGCAAGCGGTGCAGAAATCAGAGGCGGAGAAAGTTGAGAAGCATGCTAAAGCTTGTGAGGAGAACCAACACGTTTTCGTACCCCTGGCTTTTGATACCTTCCGCACCTTGGCTCCGGAGGCCATCCGTTTCCAGTCCAGAGTCCAAAAGATTATTCATAGTAGTGTCTCGACTCCGGGGGCAGGGGTTCGTTTTTAGTAGGCTAGGGTTTGCCGTCCAGAAAGGGGTGGCGGCGCAGCTTGTTGCCCGCCTGCCCACTATCTTAATGTAATTTTTCGCGATTATGTTTTAATTTCTAATTGTTAAAAATTTTATTATTTTAGATAGTTTATTTTAGTATTTTTAATATCTTTTGTGTATGGTTTTATCTGGAATTAGGTACTTATACAAGAATGATGAATGACAAGTTATAAGTGTTAAATTGGCGAAGAAACGAGCAACCTGGTGCAAAGAATGAAGATTGGATGCGTCTTAGGAAAAATACAAGAATTGGAAACTAAGATATTTTTGTATGATGTGAAAGAGGGTTGAAATACGAAGACGTGGCCGCGAAAACGGAGTTATAACGAAGATTCTACGAAGAAAACAAGAAAATCATCAGGTTTGGCGTCGCCGACGCCGGTATCTGACGGGAATCTCCTTAAAACACCCAAAAATTAGGCTTGCAAGTCGAACTCTTTCCCCAGCCGTCTTAGGGCGATTTTGGGCAACCAAGAAGGCGATTTTTGAGGGTTTTCCACCATTTCAATCCCTCCAATCCATTCCATATCATCATCATCCAAGATCTTCCATGGCTACTTTCTCCATCTTCTTCAACATCATTCAAGCTCCTAAAACCATGCTTGGTAAAGTTCCCCTTCACTTCCGGGTGAAGGATTGTAAGTTTCTAGATTTGGAATGTTGTTTTGATTGTGTATTTGTAAGGAACAAGTGTTGTACTTATTGAAGTATTGATATTGGGTTGAACTTTGTGTATGTTTATGTTGTGCATTAGCCTTGGGGATGAATTCCATCAATTAGCTTTTGATGTTGGGTTGGACCTTGTGTATGTTTCTTGTATGCTTAAACCATAGAGATGAATCTTTTCAATTAAGTTTTGCCTCAAAATTATCTTTAGACTTGTGAGATAAATCATATCAGTTAAGTTGGGATATTGTACTAGACTCATTATATGAATACAGGTTTTTGTATCCTTTCAAATCTATTTGTAATCGTGACATCATTTGTATGAATTAATTGTTGTGATTAATTGTCTTGGTTCCGGCCCCAGGGGACTTTACTCGACCCATTCCCCAGTCTCCTATTGAGTTGAACTTATTGCATATTTAGAGACCATTGTGTTTTTTAAGCTCATAAAATGAATTATGCCAATTATGCCTTAACTCAACATATAGGATTTGGTGATCTAGATAATGAAACATACTTAGGGCCTACTAGCTATTTGTTGATGCCTAAGTCTTGATTATCTATCCTAGCGATTCTTACAAGTGAAAGATGCAAATCTATCATAATAACTCTTGAATCCTACTTACTTGCATATCCAAACCCGGGAGTGATTGTTAGTTAGATTTTATTGTTACCTTCTTTATTAGATAATTCCAATGTTCCTCCAAACAAACAAAGAGAAAACTAGCAAGCTTCATAATAAGCAAGCTTCACAATCGCATTGTTTCCTTGTTTCAATAAATAGCTTAGACGAACAAACAACTAGTGTGATGCTAACCACATGCTCCTTGTGGATTCGATATACCCTACTTACCCTAGCTACCTAGGTTATTTAGGTTTTGCATTACCCGTGACGACCGGTTCATCAGTTATATTACTCAAATCCATAACCAAATCCATGGTACTTGATTATCGGCTAACTAAGAATAATCTTACTCAAAACCTCTTATTATAAAGAACAAAAAATCAGGGCAACAAAAGTTCATCCGGCA
The DNA here is from genome assembly GCA_030844895.1 of Ambrosia x helenae. NCBI lineage: Eukaryota > Viridiplantae > Streptophyta > Magnoliopsida > Asterales > Asteraceae > Ambrosia > Ambrosia x helenae. The sequence continues at coordinate 14,379,293 of CM061225.1, read as the reverse complement.
AAAAAAAAATAAAAAAAATAAACAGACTCAAAACATTATCAAATTGTTTTCGTTAATCAAAACCAAATCTAAGGAAATTTGTATTAACTTTATATGATTTCTATCCAATTTAATCGAATTTAAAGAAAGTATTATGTACAAAGGTTCCTTAACCTACAAAACGTAGGAAGGAACCTTAGAGTGCAACGTGGATTTGGCAGTTTTTTGGTAATCACGTTACTAATTCATGTGAAGGGTAAAGTAGATATTTTCCTAATCCTTTTAATCGTTCAAATCTCGCAGTGTATTCTAAATTACTTGAATTACGACAACCACAACCTTCAACCTCCCTCCCTCCATCGTCATCACGTCACCCTTCACCATGGGAGCATCAACGGCGACAACCACCTGCAACCAATCGGGATCGATGGTTTTTTTGTAACGTGATCGAACGCCGCCACACCACATTTCACCATCGAACATCACAACCACCTGCAGAGATCCATGATTTTTTGATGTGACATGCCTAATTTTTTTGCTGTAATTAACGCATGTTTCTTGGTTATTTGTTGTTGATTTACGCATGCTGTAACATCCCACATCGGTTGAGAAGGAGAACAAACACTTTCATATAAGGGGTGGGAGAACCTTCTTTACTAGTCCTTCGGGGGTGAGACCAATGCAAAACCGTGAGCTGCGGCGAAGCGGACAATATCGTGGTACGGGTTAGCTTGGGCTGTTACAGATGGTATCAGAGCCGGGGCCCGGGTCGGTGTGCCAGTCGTGCCCGCGAGGACGCTGGGCTTCCTAAGGGGGTGGATTGTGACATCCCACATCGGTTGAGAAGGAGAACAAACACTTCCTTATAAGGGGTGGCAGTAGGGGTGTAAATGACACGTAGCGGCTTGAGAGCTACCCGGGATCGGCTCGGTAAAAAGCTCGAACGAGCCGAGCCTTAACGAGCCCGAGCCCGATCCCGAGCTCGAGCCTGAAATATGGTTCGTTTAGTTATCGAGCCCGAGCTCGAGCCCTATATACTAAGCTCGATTGGGCTCGCGAGCCTAAACGAGCCCAAACATAATTATAAGTTATTTATATATCTCTTATAATTTATAGCCCACATCTCCAAAGCCCAAGTCCTTATTTCATAGGCCCATTTAATAACACTCGCGAGCCGAGCTTTTGCGATCTCGAGCCGAGCTTTGAGCTCATTTGAGTTTGTTCTCAAATCACCTCGAGCCGAGCTCGAGCTTTTAATTTTGATAGCGAGCCGAGCTCGAGCTCAATATTGTAGGCTCAAACCGAGCCGAGCTCGAGCTTCATAAAACCATGACGAGCTGAGCTCGAGCCCAGTCAGGCTCGGGCTCGGCTCGACTCGTTTACACCCCTAGGTGGGAGAACCTTCTCTACCAGACGCGTTTTGGCCAGTCCTTCGGGGTGAGACCAATGCAAAACCGTGAGCTGCAGCGAAGCGGACAATATCGTGGTACGAGTTAGCTTGGGTTGTTACACATGCTGTAAGTGATTCCATTGGCAATGTGCGTGATTTTTTGTTAGGTATAGTTTGTAATTTATGAGATTTTACAAACGGGTATGGTATGGAATCATCGCGGGTATGCTTTATACCGGACGGGTAATACCTAACAAATACCCAATGGGTAATTGGACGTGTATGAAATGAGATTTTACAAACGGGTATGGGTATGGAATCACTGTAACTCACCAAAACAACATAAGTTGAAAGAAAGTGCAAAGACAGTGAATAATCCGAGTCTAGTCTAAGAACTAGACTGGGGGCTGATGATGTAGGGTGTGCATTGGGCAAGCCCAAAAGCCGAATTAGCCAAAATCATTAGCTAATATATTGGTACAAGCTCAGGCCCAACAAGCAAGCCCGTAAGAGTTTTGACCATCCCTCTCTATAAATAAAGGGGTAAACCTCCATCTCCAAATCAGATTGGTCTTCATATCAGACCTCCCTCTCTCTCTCTCTAAACTCTCTCTCTCTCTCTAGAGTTACTCTCTCTCTATCTCTCCCCTTCTAGTGAAACTTCCAGCAGAGTGTCATGTACGAGGTGCTTCAATACAATACTAGAAGCTCATAACCATGATGGTTATCACAACCACACAGGTTCCTACAGCCCTGTCAAGCCATCGAGTTAGGAAGCATGATAGCGTGATATTGCATCAATTCCTAGCTAACATTGGGTGTCGACCACTACCTCCTCTATACATTACACTCTCCTTATCTCATACTTATACATATCTCTATACTTATCATCAATTTACTTATGCTTATTTATATGGGATACTCTACTAATGTTGAGCGTCGAATGATGGTCCAGAGACCCCGGTCTATGTACCCCTTTTAACAAGTTCTTGCAGGCTCCAGGTTTAGGCCTTCAAGCAGACGAGGTCAGAAGCCTGATGACCTCGGAATATTCACACCCTATCTGAACCATTATTTGTAGTAGCAACAATTAGGGCTGCAAACGAACCAAATGAACATGAACACAACCTTGTTCGTGTTCGTTTGTTAAGGAAAATATGTGTTCATGAACAGTTCATGAACACTTACCGAACGAGATTTTCTGTTCATGTTCGTTTGTTAAGAACACAATCATGTTCGTGTTCGTTTGTTAATTTTGTTCATGAACGCACATGAACAAAAACGGACATTCATAAACACAAACAAGTGTTCATGAACAGAAATAATTAAACACAAACAGAAATATATTAATTTTCTAATAAAATCGAATTCATATACATATGTTTATTTATTTATTTGGGTTAAATAAATAAAAATAAAATAATATTAAGAAAAATTATAAAAATTAAAAACCTTATTAAACTATTGAATATAAACGAACATAAACAAACAAACATAAACAAACACGTTACCGAACGTTCACGAACATAAACGGACGAACGTGGGCTTTGTTCATGTTCGTTCAACGAGAGAAATATTTTGTTCGTGTTCGTTCGTTCGTTTAATAAACGAACGAACACAAACGAACTTCCCGCCGAACGGTTCATGAACTGTTCGCTGAAAGTTCAGTTCGTTTGCAGCCCTAGCAACAATGTTCAAACCAAATTTCACTTGACACTGTCCCAAACATGTTTAGACGAAACATCTAAAGGCCCTTGATAAAAAATATATATATAAAATCCAAACTAAATTTATTTTGAGCTAGCTTAATTAATTTAAAATATACTTTGTGTTAGCTTAATTAATTTACCCAAACAGCTAGTCATGACTCATGAGCTAGAACAAATTGATTGATGACACCTTTAATGGTTGTCGGCTTGTGACGGAAGCCCAAAGTGTTTGAATCTAAGTATCGCAGACGTAATATATAATATTTAATATACTCTTTGTGGCTGGTTGGATTTCACGCCACCCCGTTGTCGTGTTCGCAAGACACGTGTCTCGTCTACTCGCTCGCGCACCACAACAGATAGACGGGAGAGAAACCTTAATGATTAACTAAATAGTAGTGGGTGTAGGCTACTATTAAAAACAACCAAAATGACCAAATTAGTCTAAAACATTCAAAACAACCAAAATAAAAATGATAGCATTTTATTGTTTCACAAAAAAACACTATCCAATAACGATTCATGGTAGAACCAGACACCGTATACAACCAATTACAGACTCTTTTAAGATTAGGAGTTATATATATAACTCACTAATTAGTGAAGTTTGAAGTAAACGGTATAATGTTCATCTCTCAAACTATACAACGGCTGCAGAAGATAATTCATATTCAACCCTTTAGCGACGAAACTAATCGGATGGTAATTACTGATTCCATCGTTCACCTTAAAACTAGTCGCTGCCATAAACCCAGAATCCGATTCCCCGGAATCACAGCTTAGCTTCACTATTCCATTAAAACTATGCACAAAACATCCCTTTTGGCTTTCAGACTCCAGTCTAACCATTCCATCGTTTCCATTCACAAACCGGAATACCGCATTCCCGTGATCACCTGAATCTACAATTCCGAGACTATTTTCTTTTCCTTGCTCTATGATTACCATTCCAGGGAGGTTGTATGGTTCAAACATGACAGTTTTACCAATAACATTGTCTGTTGATACCCTAGTTTCGGGATCAGTTGGGATGATTCTGAATGTTGCAAAGACGGAATTGCTGGTTCCCGGGTCTGGGAATTGGACAGTGGTGATGGAATTGGAATTGTGGGCTAGAGCAAAGTTGCTGTTACTAGATTCTTGAGAGAGGGAAATTAAGTTGGAATTGTATTCGGATGGAATTGGCGTGATCCAGTCGGAAAGGGAATCGGATTCCGGTTTTAGGTCAGAATCAGTGGTGGTTAAGGCCACCAGAAGATAGGGTCCGAATAAGATTGCATGAAGAGAAGCATATTCGGACCTTTCATCTGAAAAATTTTAAAAAAATAAAATAAAACATCATTAGTTAAAGAGTAGCGGTGGAATTCGATACAAATGAAATTTACCTACTAAACATAAAAATAACTAGAGTGATATTATTACTGTGCAGATTTGAACCAGATTAATTACGCTACAAAAAAATTGGTAGTGTAACAATAATTACTCTCTTGCCAGCATAATCACTCTAGTTATTTATACGTTTAACACGTTAAATGTATTTATATTTGATCATAACATCTAAAGAGTAACCATATTAGTCACTAAAGGGTACCTTGAATAGCTTCAGTTCTAAGTGTGATTGGTAGTTCAAGGGTAATAACGTCCGATGAGCTCCATTTTTTAGTAACGGGCAAGAAATTACCTACATCAACAAACTTATTATAAAGTTTCATAATTTAAAAGAATAATAATAATTTAAAGATTTTGTTATCTTATTTTTATAGATCAAGTATTAATATGTTACGCTAAGACCCGATTTCAAAACAAGATTTAAGGATACTATAAACTCTAGTTCTTAAATTCGGGTCAATTTTAGCATAACATTTTAATACTTTGGTGACATAATAGGTTAATACCTGTAGATGTTATGGGGATATCCTGACCATTAAGTGTCGCTTTGGCACTTGATGTGGTCCAAAACGGTATTCTAAAATTCAAACTAGACGACGTGCCTTCCTGCATAAACGAAACAATCGATTTTGCGAATGAATAACCAAAACAACATGTAACCTTTTTGGGATATACACAACTTTTTACCTTCTTTGAAGAGATTGTAGTTGTTACGCGAAGGCGAGGGTCCCACGACACAACAGGCATAACTTTCTGATCAACAACAATCTGCCCACGTTTCCAGTTAACCGAGCTTGATACATACTGGATAATGTACAGCCCGGGATTGGTTCCCGCTTCTTCAAAGTAAATCGAATCGCCCAGTTTTGAGAACGATTCAATCCCTAAAAGAAATGTTAAAAAAATATAAAATTGCAGTCATATATATATATATATATATATATATATACTTTTTGCATTATTTATTCAAGTAAACAAACAAACAAACAAACTTATATAGTAAAATCCCACTCATAACAATATTATTCATAGAAGTAAATGTATGAAATCAAATGTATAAACCTGTCCCATAACAGCACCAGAAAGAATCAAACTTTGTTCCCCATTTGTGATATCCTGTAGCTTTCGACACGCCCGGGCCTAATGGCAACATGTATATCATAATCCCGGGTTCTTTCCCTCTTTGGATACTTAAGACGCCGTTAGTCAAAGCGCGTTCATAATAATCTGCATACGCAATCTCTTTGGTCCATCTAAACAAATTCCTAGAAACCTACACACAAATGTAGGATTTATTTAACAATTTGACATAACCGCGAAAACATGAAATAAGTAACGCGTTTTTTTTTAATATTCAAGGCATACCTTTAACATGTTATAGGTGGTACATGATTCTTCGTTCTCCGTCTGCAAGGTAGTCGCTAGTTGTTTTGGTTCCGACCTAATTAAGAAGATCAGTTACCAACTTGTTACACAAAAATCGACATGTTCACCGGAAAGGGAGTGTGTTGTGTTTTGAAAGTGATACATTCGCCCCAAGCCCAACCCATTGTCATCCCTAACGGAGGTAGATGCATACCAGAACTCGTTAACTGATGTCCCTCCTGTAGCATACATGTGAGAAGAGTTCACAGTATTCATGAAGAACATACTCATTTCCTGTAAACAAATAGTACAAAAATGGTCACATATTTTTATACCATCATGGAGTGGAGCTGAATGGGTTAAAAAAATACGCATATCTGGAATGTGAAAAATACCTTGTAGAGAGGATCACCAGTAATTTCATACCGCATTTGTGATCCAACAACTATTGGAATATGCGTGTTGGTATGAAAACCGGCTAACTCATCCGTCTGCAAGTATATGTTTTTGCACAAGTTACTAATAGTATGATATTATTCTATAAAAACTCACAGTTATGTATAAGATACCTTTTCAGCCAGCAGCCTGAGAAAACACGGTTTGTCAAACAGATGAGCCAACAGCAAATGCTTATCATCTCTCTAGTAAATATATAAAGCGAGTTAACAAATGCGCAATGCGAATGTATGCAATATGAATTAATATTATCATCCTGACCCGTTTAATAATTAAGTTGGCCCAAATGGGTCATGATTGCCAGCCCTAATAATATCCGAAAATCAACCAAAAAGGATAACAGATCAACAACATACTGTTATGGTGTAGAGCCGATACAAGACATCATTCATTCCACCAAATTCTTCATTTAAAGATTGCCAGTGTCGTTCAATAGTGTACTGTTTAATCACATTCTGTACGCGTTTGAAGAAATATTCCGCCATTTGAGTCACCATATTTAAAGCTTGATTGTTTCCAGCCAAAACATACTGGTCAACTAACCCTGCCATTATCTGCACTTTACAAGAAACTCTTAATTAGTTTCGGATACAAACAACTAAAAAAAAAATATTTAACAACATATCATTTTAACCTTGTGAATGGTGTAATATGGAGCCCAAACAGGTTGAATAGCTTCAACCCTATCAAAAAATTCAGACGGGAAAGCCGAGAGGTAGCCATCGCCCAAATGTTGTTGACATTCACCGAGCATAGATACTACCGCGGTCATCTTTTGTTTTAGAGCATCGTTACCTGTGCTCGCCCACATTTGAGCTGTGGCACTCAAGTAATGCCCTGATAATATTCAATGGTGCACAACTTTATATCAATACACGTAAATTTATCTACACATATGCATATATCAATTCAAGTACATTCATACAACCAAGATGCATACACAGGGCATGAATCACGAACCTACAAAATGGCCACGAAGCTCTTGATCCGGGGTCTCCCAACCGCCATATGCAGTACCAGGCGTCGGCAGTCCAGCAGTCTTCCTAAAGCTCCAAACCAAACTATCCACATCCAATAACAACAAATACTCCAAGTTAGTTTGTTGAGCTTGTCCATGAACCGAGTCAGCGGCTAACCTGACATCACCCAAAGCAACCTCATTCAAAAAACTTCCAGTAACCTGACCCTCGCCTACTTGATTCTTCATCTGTCTATACATCATCATCCATCCAACTTCATCTTCTTGTCTCAACACTTTCCTAGGCAACAAACTAGCCCAAGCGGAGTCATCAGTAGGTGTCAAGTGATCATGATCATGTGACAACATTGACACTTGATGTTTCCGGGAATTTAAATACTCATATCGATGCGTATGCCCCGCGAGCTGTGGTGGAGGGTTTTTACATTCTTTACCAACAACAACATCATCCCAGATCAAAACCACAACCAAAAATGCTAAAAGATTCATTAGCATGAATATTTTCATAAATCTTTTTAACAACTTAGTGTGAGAAACTATATTTCTGTGTGTTTGATAAACAAGACGTCTAAGCCTTTAAATAGGCTTTACAAGTTGACTGAAACCTAGCTATTTAATGGCTAAAATTATGGAAGAGAAAATCATGGCCAAAATTTTTCTAACTAGTCAAAGGGTCAAAGGATAACATAATCTTCGGCTAAGACTTAGAACATAATAATAATAATAATAATAATAATAATAATAATAATAATAATAATAATAATAATAATAATAATAATAATAATAATAATAATAATAACTTTAACTTAATTATGTGTTATGAGTTGACCCTTTAACTTAATTATATATCTGACCCTATCAAGTTTTTCTTTCAATAACCGTCATTGGTTTACAATTTTCTTTTATCATGTGTCTTGTTTAGGTAATCGTGGATATAACTTTTCAAGTACTTAATACATTGTGATTAAAAGGAATATTTTTTAGTGTAGATTTAAGTTGGGAATTACAATGTTTCTTTTATTATGTGTCTTGTTTAGGTAATCGTGCATATAACTTTTCAAGTACTTAATACATTGTGATTAAAAGGAATATTTTTTAGTGCAGATTTAAGTTAGGAAAAAAAATTTCTATGTATTTAACTAAAATGTCTTATTGAGGACGCCTGTGGTGTGTTAATGAAGTTTTCCATTCAAAAAAAAAAAACTAAAATGTCTTAGCATTGATATAAAGAAGAGTTTTTTCCCATATTGGTGTGAAAATTATTTCCCAGTTAAGTGTAGTTATAAAAGTATTTACCAAAATGGGTGTTTTTTTAAAAACTTGTTTATCTCTCTCCTAATGTAATTTGATCAAACCTATTTAATGATTACCAAATAAAAAAAATGGTATTTGTAGTATTTATCATAGTCATTATTATGAAGCTATATTTTTTTTATCAATGAATTTGTAATTTTTTAACAGTAATTTTATATAAAAAAAGCTCCAAAACAATAGCAATCTAGTTGCAACAAATTGAAATTATATAGCAAGTTTTTTTTTTTTTTCACACCAATTTTTTTTTTCTACTTTTCAGTTTGTTGAGTTAAATTAGAAACTAAAATTTTATGAATTTAGTTTGAATTTTATTTTACTAATAAAAAAAAATTATCCAATTGCTCTTAACGACGCAATCTTGTTCTCTTTATTATTTTGTCTTTATTATATTGTATACCGTCATTTTATACTAAACTAAAAATAAATAGTTTGTCTATAGCTCTATAAGCGTAAACTATTGAATTTTACTTTTTAATATCTAAAGTATACAACTTACTCTAAACTAATAGAATTCATTCGTTGCGGTAGGAATTCGTTTGGTATCGTTTTGATTCATTACGCCGTTGATACGGTACCCACATACGGTCAAAGTTGGTTCATTTTGAACAACACCAGTATGTTACTGACACTCACAATAGCCTAGGATACGAAAAATACATTCAATTTTGAATACCGCTCCAACTTTAACATTTTTCGGCCGGAATGGTATCTGGTATGGCATCGTCACTCATATATCTATGATTAAAAAAACACTCTAATTTGAATTCAACTCTGTTTTCAAAAATTCGTATTGGAATGTCTAGGAAATAATCGACACTTTCGTAGCGGCTTTTAATCAGTATCAACTAGACTTTTGCCCGCGTTAACACGCGGTTCACCAAGTTACAATTATTTTTAGCGGTAAAACGTATAAAAAAATATAGAATCCCTATTAAAAACAGGGTTACATCCCTATTAAAACTAACGGGGTTACATCCCTATTATAACAGAATCCCCATTTTATTAGTTGAAAATGACAATTTTTTTTAACAAAAAATTTCATTAAAAACACGGGTGAAACCTCAAAGCGAGGACCACCGCACAACTACAAACAATACAACGGGTATTTCACCCAATCATTCCAATCCACATATGTGTGCCTAGTTCTATGTTTAAACCAAAAATAAGACAAAACCTTCACCATAGCCACAATGTCAACCACCCGAGGTGTCGAGTTTTGGAAAACTTTCTTATTACGCTCCTTCCATATAACCCAACACGTCACCATCAACATACCTCTTAAAACTTTCACCCTCCACTTGTCTTCAGTCGAACCAAAGTCCAAAAACAGCAGCTCGTTAACCGAAAAGAACATAGGCACACTGATCCTACACCACGTCCACAGACTGCTCCAAACTCCGAACGCCAAGCCACAGTCGAGGAACAAATGCTGCACTGTTTCACCATCTGTATCACACAATCGAGGAACTATTGAGTGCATTAGTGATAAGTCTCATATAGTCATATATATAAAAAAAAACTTTATGATGATGACAAAAATAGTCTCATACATTGTATATATTCCCTGATGCCCAATCATACATTGATGATTGCGAAATATGATGATTCTATATTCTCAAGTCACAGCCTAAGTATGTACAAGTGTTCACTTTGCAACATTCCCCTATCAAAACAAATTGAAAATCGAATCTTTAGCGATTGAATCTAGCAGGATTCAAGTAGGCAGGAGGAACTCAGCTTGTAAAAAAACGCCTATGCATATAGGTGACTAAACGCCTATTCGGCTAGGTAGTTGGTCTCCGTAAGAAAACATAGATAATTGATTTTAAAAGCGGACACATTATAGATAGGATATGGTCGTCACGAAGAGTTGAGTTAATTATATAAAGATGCATCCAAATTCTTGATGAGCAAAATCTTGTATAAATACTTGATGATGATTGATATTTTGGAGCTGATATATATAGCTACGTGGCTCCTAAATATGATATCATATAGTGTAAATTAAGCAACTTGGGTGCTCTCAACAAAATAATGTATTGCGCAGCAATTAAACGCTAACTGTCCTGTACTATTTTATTAATTACTTGGTTTCGTTGGTTAGGTCAAGTCTAGTGCGAAAGCTCGTTATTATTCCACACGTGTTCTCGCGACAACGTTAACATATGTGATATACAAAAAAAACATAACCAACTTTCGGACTCGGTTATACCTCTCCTGATGGCTGCGTTCTATTGACTGGCCCCTTAAGTCGCCCCCTCGACTCATTTCCAGTGACAACTGTTAATAATCAACCTCCAACAACCATCAATTAATCACCTTTGGCTTATATCCATTAATCACATTTAGCTTCTGGATGAAGGTTGGTATATAGGTTGAGTGATGGTCAGGGACTGTTGTGTTTTCACTTTATACTCTATATGTAACTTCTATGGTTTCTGCTTGCTGATCCATGGTTTGTGTTGACTCTATGATTAACCTAATGCACTACTTTTACACTCTATATTTGGTTTACGGTATTTAGGATTCATACACCACTTATTTAGGAATTGTACACCCTGGCCCACATCACACACCAATAAGAGGCTGCCACATACCCTAGAATGTGATGTCACACCCCAGAAAGTGACGTCACAAGGTGTATGAATCCCATAACCCTGGTTTACTATTAAGTCCTCACTTGTTGACTTTGACTTTTGTAAGTCAAATATTACGACCAGTTGACTTTCATTACCATTAAACCTTACTACCCTTGTTGACTTTTATAAGCCAAACATCATGCATACACTTTTTTTTTTTTTTGAAAGGAGAATTTCATTAGAAACGACTAGACAGGTCCTTAAAGCAAGGACCTACTAGCAAAACGAAACAACATCAACCCAAAGGGAATACACACCAATCTTTCCATATTACATCTTTTTTTCTAGACCTATTTGGGATCCAAAAATAAGAGGTCGACTTGATGTTCTCAAACACTTCCAGCGGAAGCGGACTTCGTCTTCTATTGGCAAACACCCGATCATTACGTTCATTCCAGAGAGCCCACATAGTAGTGTAGATAATACCCCTTAGGATGTACCTGTTCTCCTTGGATAAAAAAGAATTGTCTGGTAACCTGATAAGATCTTTAATTTCCAAGACGAAGGTGTGAGCAAGGCGGCACCACTTCTCGACTCGAACCATCACCTCATAAGAAAACGAGCACCCAGTAAACAGGTGTAGGGAAGTCTCTACTCCAGAGTGGCACAACCGACAATCATGCTGCGATAGATTGACTCCTCTCTTGATCAGCTCCGCTATCGTAGGAAGTCTATTAAGAGCAGCCCTCCATACCAAAACTTTACATTTAAGAGGTACCCAACCTTTCCATTTGATAACCCGCTCATTAATTCCAGGCATGGCGTTGTACATAATCTTCTTAGCCGATGCGATAGTAAAAATATATATACATCATGCATACACTTGCTGCTACTATATATTATGTAGAAATTTACTAAAATAAATATATATATGGAGCTGTTACTTGTCTCTTTATCCTAATATATATATATATATATATATATAGGGGATGGATAATTTGAAAACCCTCCCCACTTAAGAAAACCCACGAAACCCAATCATAACCACCCATTACATGTGATCTATGACTAGGATCAATTCTGCATTTTGATCAAAAGTATTTATATATTTTTACACACAAAAGGGTAATTATATCCATATCAAACTTACATATTCTCTCCTCTCTCCTCTCTCCTCTCCCCTCTCTCTCATTTTATTAACATAGATTATTTTATTAACATAGATATATTCATGTCTTTTTTTCTAAAAAAAAAATCATTCATGCTTTGTTTACCAAGATTCAGCCTAGAATACATATGTTTTTTGTCAACATGTTCAGATAAACATATGTTTGTGTATCAAGTAACAGATGTAACATATGATAAATTATATCCAACCAACAAAAACATACAATAAATTATAATCAAACACTAAAAACATATGATAAACCATACCCAACCAACAAAAAACATATGTTTTAAATGAAAAAACAATTGTTCTTAAAACAAAAAATAGGAAAAAATCAAATAAAAGGGTAGGAAAAAATCAAATGAAAAAACAATTATTCTTGAGTGTCGTTCATGCTTAGTTTATACATGCATTAGATTGTAATACGTGAAGTTTATAAAAAAAATCCTTAAAATAAGAAAACACAAACTTTATCATATACACATTTGTTTAAAAAGTAAAAAACACAAACTTTTCCATGTTTCAGAATCGGCACAATCTCCCCTTTATAATAATTAGCATGATAACAAAAATTAAAATGTGACTAAAAAACAAACAAAACTTCATCAAAAAAAGCCCCAATATCCAAATTACAGTAAAGTAAATGGTCAAACTTTGACCATGAATATATATATAATAATAATATACCAAGAGACCATATTTTTTTGATGAGTTTAGTCAATGAAGAAAAGAAAAAACATAGTAATAGAAACTATGTGTATGCCGGCCGTTTTAGTTCAAGTTCGTCATCTTCGTCTTTGTTTTCCTCCACGGCCGTCGATGTATGCCGATGAATGTTGCTGGCTCTTCTTCTTCTTTGGTTTCTTCTTCTTTGGTGTAGATCTGAAAAATTAAAAAGTGAGATAAAAGAGAGTGTAAATAGAAAGATCTAGATGTGGGTGAGATAGTAAAGAGAGAGAAAATGATGATGGATATCTAGAGATCTAAAGAAGAGAGATGAGAGAGGGATGCATAATATATTAATGTGTCAGTGTCTATAGAAAAGAGAGAGATGTATAATCTCTAAAATACCCCTCTTTCAAAATTAAGAATGGTATACGTGGAAGAACCATGATCATACAATGGAGTTTTTTTGGTTTCCTCAACTAAGAGTGGTTTGCAATTTAGAATTGGCCTATATATATATAGTATAAGTATCTATAGAAAACCTAAGTTATATGGTAAACTATGAAAACCCAACTTGTGGCTACAATCAAGCCACATCATCACAATCAAAAACCAATTTAATAATATCATAAGGGTAGTAAGGTAATTTTACCCTTTCAATTAATTCAATTGTCAACCATCTTTCAATCTTCACACCTCCCCATGATAATATCAAGTACATTCTATCTCTCCCTTTTCCTTTCTTTCTCTGAATACATTTCATCTCTTTCTAAGTTTCAAACTAAAATTCCATTTTGAATTCATATTACTTCAAATTCATCTTCATTTTTTATCATTCTTCTCTCCATGAATTTTCACAACCCACTTCAAACGCCGATGAAGAATGAAAATACGAACCTTATCATCAGTTTTTTTTAGACGCCGTTCACCGGAATCGAAGTCTTTCCAACGCCCATTTGTTGTAAATACTCGAATGGATACAAAGAGAAGGTGGTGATTGTCGGTTGTGGTTTATCCAACAAACCGGTAGTACTTGAAACCGGGGAGAGACGACAGAGGTTGTTGGTGGTGAGTTGCCGTCAACGGTTACGGCGGTGGTAGCGGAGGTCGTATAGGTTCAGTCGGAAGTGAGGGTGAGTCACGATTGGAGGTTGCTAAAGCTTTTTGGTCACCCATTACCACTTGTTGTTGATAGGTCTCCACATGTTGAAATTGAAGGTAAGTTTTTTTTCGTTTATGTAGTGTTTTTTTTTAAGATTTTTCTTTGTTTTTCTGTTTATGGTCGTTGCTAAAGCTTTTTAGTCGATTAACATAAGATTGTTTTAACTTTTTTTCACTCAAATCATAGATTTTTTTTGTTTGCATACCAAGTGTTTGATCAAATGCTTGAATGAAAAAAAAAACTTATTTTAATCTTTTTGATTTTTTTTATTATTTTGTTTATGTTAGATTGTTATTGGATTGGGGACATGAGGTTGTAGATCTAGTTTCTGTTCTACAGTTTGATGTTAAAGATGGTTATTGATGCATGTTATATGTATATATAGTAGGTTTATCATTTATGTGAAGGTCAAGAGTTCGTTTGAGTTTCGGATTCGTATTGTTAAGATTTTGTTAGTTTTGGAGCCCTAGGTTTTGAACTTGGGCCGATTTCAGTTTAGTGAGGATTGAAGGTTAATTGATGTTAGAATGATGTGTTTAGTAGTTGGGCCCGACTAACACATGTTACTCCTGTTTTAGTAGTTATTTGGGCCCCGACTAACACATGTTACTCCTGTTTTAGTATGTTAAATGATGAGTTGGTCACACCGGTTAATATCTCATCTATTGTTTTGCAGTTGATAACGAAGACCCCACTGGTTAACATATGTTAACAAACGAAGTCGAAGGAAGCGAGAAAAATATGTAGAAAAACTTTTTTATAACGTTTTCTTTTTTGTACTCAATGTATAGAGTTACTAGATTTATTTTGTTAAAGTGGTTAATTGTTTGTAATGATACTTTGTAATAAAGTGGTTATGGTATACGTTTCCCATGAAAGTCACTAGATTTTATTATGTTTCTTTGCAAGAAGACATAGCCACATTTTACAAGAATCGGTTTTTTTTACGTTTTTTAATCAATTACGTTTTTTAGCATAAAAGTCAGTAGATTGTATTCTTGAGCCAACACCATTAGATAACACATGTTAACACCAACTATCTGATGATTTGAGCCAACACCATTAGATAACACATGTTAACACTTTTAATATCTCAATTATGATTTCTTGTTTTTAGCACCAACTATCTACAAAGTTTTTATACGTCAACTTATTAACAAGTGTTAACAAAGTTTTATAGGACAGATTTACTAAAACTGTTAACATGCCATAACAAAGTGTTAACAAAGTTTTTATACGTCAACTTATTAACAAGTGTTAACAAAGTGTTAACAAAGTTTTATAGGACAGATTTACTAAAACTGTTAACATGTCATAACAAAGTGTTAACAAAGTTTTTATACGTCAACTTATTAACAAGTGTTAACAAAATGTTAATATGGGACAGATTTACTAAAACTGTTAACATGTGTTAACATGTTAACAGTGTTAATATCTCTACTAAGGTTTTTTTTTTTTTTTCCAATAAGGCTGGTAAGATATGTTAACACATGTTAACAGTTTTAATATATTAAAATTGGGTATCTATGTCGCCATGTTTTTTTGCGTCTAGCGGTTACTTAGTGCATATGATCTTTTTAAAACCTTTGATATGTATAAGTTAAACTATGTGACACCCATGCTGTCCCTTTTAGAATCTAGGCTGTATGTGGTTGTGTAAATTGCTGCTTTGTGTTATCTTGTTAACAGTTGTTAGTCATTGCCAAAACTGACAAGAACTTATTCCTCAACTGCCAACTTTGTCAACTTATGCCTCAACCAGGGTTTTATATATAACACATGTTATTCATAAGTTAACAGGTTTAATATCATAACAAAGTTTTTATACGTCAACTTATTAACAAGTGTTAACAAAATTTTATAGGACAGATTTACTAAAACTGTTAACATGTGTTAACATGTTAACTGTGTTAATATCTCTACTAAGGTTTTTCTTTTTTTCCAATAAGGCTGGTAAGATATGTTAACACATGTTAACAGTTTTAATATATCAAAATTGGGTATCTATGTCGCCATGTTTTTTGCGTCTAGCGGTTACTTAGTGCATATGTTAACTGGGGATAAATGTGTAACACTTGTTCCATCATGCCCATTTGATGACTCTAGAAAAAGAATGTTTCTCAAACTCACAACAATTTAAGTTTTGGTGTCTCACCTTTCCTTTGATACATATAAACATACTACTTTACTAATTATTAAAGAGAGAGAGAGAGAGAGAGATTTAGAGAGAGAAGGGGCAGCAGCCGGAGGGCTCCCGCCGCCGCCGGTGGCGAAGCTCCGGCCGATCAGTCCACAACTGACAACACCATCACAACCTCTCTCCTCTCACACCTACACAAACACGCGTACAGAGATCCATAGAGAGAGAGAGAAAGAGAATCGACATAGAGAGAGAGAGAGAGAGCAGAGGAGGGATAGACTGAGATCAAAGGAAAAAGGGGAACAAAGGAAGAAGAAGGGTCAACGGCGGTAGTCCTCTGTCCTCGGATGGAGACGAGGTAAAAACCCCCAAAACCAACTTTCGTTTTCTATAATAATACTTGATGATAGTCATCCTGGTAATGATCATTGATATGGGTAAGGTTATGGTGGTGATTCTGATGGTGGTGGCTCGTAGAGGGTTCAAAGGTGGTTCTCGAGGAGGAGGTTATGGTGGCTGTGAGGGCGGCACTGGTCTAGGGTTCCGGTTTGGGGGGTTTCTATTGATGATGATGGTGATGTATCATTAAGAGGACAAACGATGGTGACTGCATAATATTGTTATTGTGATAGATTGGGTCAAGGTTTGCTCATGGAGAAGATGAAGAGTGGGTTGAATGGAGTTGGAAAAGATAGAGAGGAGAGAGGAGAGAGGGATGATGGTGTTGGGATTATAAATCTGACAATAAAGGGGAAAAGAAAGGGATTTACATTTCCTTTTTTACCCTTGTATGTACCTTTTTACTTTTAATCAACCATTTTATTAAATCAAAAATCAACTTTAAATATGGGCCATTGATCAACCTAAATGAATGGATGTGATGGAGTTTCCAAGGTTTACCATCTAAGGATGGGTTTCCATAATATCCCTTCCCTATATAGTATATATATATATATATATATATATATATATATATATATATATATATATAAATTGTTACTTATCTAGCAAGCTATTTGATGGTGTATTAAAAATTACTTCTATCAATAATGAGAAGAATTAAACAAAATTACTTGTAAAGAGATTTTACAAACTTACATATTTTTTGTTGGATTTTCTTTCCACAATGACTGTTGGGCTATATTTAAGTAGGTTTACGCTTGTCTTTATTAAGCCTATTTGTGTTAGTTGGGCTTAGTTTAGTTAATGGACTTGGGTTAGGCCATGTGGGCCAAGGCTTTAGTGGACCCTATATATTGTTATGTTTGATTCATTGTTAGGGTTAGACCATTCATTTGACAAAAACAAAACATATATCTCTAGAGAGCTTCTCTAGAGATCATTGGTGATTGGTGTATTGTACCCGACGGTTTTCATACCGTGTGCAATACAAAGCAGCGATTATTTGTGTTTTTCATCGAGTTAATCTTTTGTTCTTCACATTCAATCTTGTTTTCCGCACTCGATTGTTTGTTTGATACCCGGTAGAGAAGATCTTGGACTTACAATTGGTATCAGAGCCTAAGAAGTCTTTTGAAGGCTCGGTTTCGGTATCATTCGAAGATCAAAAGAAGGATTTTTGCTGCTGGCCTACGCGGGTTACAGGTCTAATTTTATCTGGTTAAATATTTTTTTTCTAATCATATTTTTTGGTGGTTTAAAATATTTTGCAGATTTGTTTTGTTAAAAATTGAAGAACACTAAGAAAAGATCAAGAACAGTACGTAAGTTGTCACACCTTAAAATCGAAAAGAAAATTAAATCAAGTGTGATTGCAGCTCCATTATATGATGTACTGGCAGGCAAACTACACAACGAACTCAGTCCAAAATTAATGATAAATATAAAGGACTGTGTAACTTGTGGGGAACACATCATCGGCGTATGATTTTATGGTCTTAAATCTTGCGTTGATAGATTGCCAAAGTCTGAGATTTCAGGTCTTTAAATTGTTGATACATCTGGGGATGTCCTGGCTGCCCTTCTGCTGCATCCAGATATATGCTGACCTAGGCACAGTCAGGACGTCTTAAAAGAGCAATAAGGAAATGCCAAAACCCATATTCTCAAAGAGAATTCAAGCTAAAGGCACAAATCAAAAGCCTAAAGCGATGATCATACCGAAACATTTGGTATTTGCCCTAACCCTGGTCGGGAATCCATCGGTCTCTTTGTTGCATCCAGATATATGCAGACCTGATCACCGATGATCTTGACCTTGTAAATCATACAGATGTCAGCAATTTATTCACCTGTTATGAAGAAGCTTTGTGCATACCTTGATCGCGGGGGTATGTCATGATGTGGGACACACAGTTATTTCGGTCTAACACACGTTAAGAATATAAGAAAAATAAAGGACTTGAAGACGTGTGTGTATGTTTGTTTAAGTGGATAAACGATGCTGGTAATCGTCTTGGACTGCTTTCTGGCACTTTAATAAGTTTATTAGAACAAATATACTAACGATGTGTTGCATTTTAACAAAGCTGATATGATCTTCTTGCACATGATTCTCACCAAAAAGATGCATTGTAATTAGTTTGAATTTTTATTTAAATTGTTTGTTTTCATTTATAAAAATTAACCATTCTTGAGGATTTGACCGATTCTCAAACATAATTCAGGTTTTTGAGATTTTAAAAAGGGAAGTACACTGATGTACTTAGTGTTCATGTATATACTGGATCCTCTGTTGCATAAATTGTTTGCTCACAAAATTCTGAGAATTTGCAGAATTTATACAAATCAAGAAACAGGGGTTGATAAAGAATGAACGAGTTCCAGTTGCTGACAAGCATGAATCACCACACTGAGAAGATGTACCTGAGTCAGAAGAACCTGAAGTTAATCATCTTTTGACAATGAAAGTACAAGTGAAGAAGTACCTGAAAAGTTGCTTGAAAGAGAAGATTGACAAAGAAAAGAGCTTCTGAGAATTCTCCTCTCACGTTCTCTTTTAGCAATATGTTCAAGCAAAAGCTGATGATGATTAAAGTTGTGAAGCTACCTCCAAGAGAACAAGAAAGAACCCAAGATTGGAAGATCAAGATCTGAAGATTCTTCTTACTAAGCCATGATAAAGACAGCATAAACCTAGGGGGATATTGTTGGGCTATATTTAAGTAGGTTTACGCTTGTCTTTATTAAGCCTATTTGTGTTAGTTGGGCTTAGTTTAGTTAATGGACTTGGGTTAGGCCATGTGGGCCAAGGCTTTAGTGGACCCTATATATTGTTATGTTTGATTCATTGTTAGGGTTAGACCATTCATTTGACAAAAACAAAACATATATCTCTAGAGAGCTTCTCTAGAGATCATTGGTGATTGGTGTATTGTACCCGACGGTTTTCATACCGTGTGCAATACAAAGCAGCGATTATTTGTGTTTTTCATCGAGTTAATCTTTTGTTCTTCACATTCAATCTTGTTTTCCGCACTCGATTGTTTGTTTGATACCCGGTAGAGAAGATCTTGGACTTACAATGACCTCCTATTTTACTGCAACAAATACAAAAATATATCAAATCAGCGAGTTCGTCTATATTTTCAAAACAATAATTATCACAGAGATTATTTGACCCAAGCTCTAAAATCTAAATCAATGCAAACTTTAGTCCAATGTATTTGTGAACCATGGAGATGATCAGGTGCATTTTTAGTAAAAAGCTGCTTGGTCTAGTTATATTATAGTGTTTTTACAACAAAAGCTAATTTACTTGATGCCCATTTTGCTAGTTGTTAAACATAAACAAAGTTCATTAAGATTATAATCAAGAACACATGCACACATACAAAAGCTCATAAGATGTGTAGCCTTTTTCACTAAACTTATCACTAAATTTTTAGTGACATTTTCAATGATAGTTTACTGTTTCTTATGTTCAACACATCTGAACCATTTCCTCTTAAGCTAATATTTTGTTTTGCCTAGTTGACTCATTAGAGATATGACATGTCCCAAACGATGATCAAGATTTCATGTTACATAAGTTCAAGTAATGAGAAATGAATTCCTATTATAAATTATGCACCTGAAGATATGCAGCAACTATTGAAGCTCAGAATCTCCAGCAAAAATAGCGATTTTTGTGACCACTTCAGCTGCAAATTTATAGAACAATTCACTTGCTCAGGCACACAACTGATATCATTAACAATCACTAACTAATGGAACGAAAGTGTACCAAATATAACTAACAACATATGAAATATTATGAGTCGAACACAATAGGAATGAAACAATTTACACGGTTATACCTCATGAGTATACTTTGGAAGTGGTACTTTATAAAGCTGGTACATGTCCAGCAAAAATAGCGGCTTTTGCAAAGGGTGAACCTGTCACCTAGTTTAGGCCTGTTCAGATTTTAGACAGATTTTTTTGCAGCTTTTGAATAGTTTTCTTGCGCTTTTGCATCTTGTTGGTGCAAGGAGGTTTTATGCGCCTAGACGTGTGCCTTTGACTACTATGAACGAATCACATAATGTCATGCATAAATTCCTATTATCTTATTATCGAATGTCAAATGATGCAAGATATCATACTCGGTTTCTTGGATGGGTCGTTGCTGGTGCCACTTATCGGGGCTAAAATTGGAACTTACAATTCAAACTTTTGTGATCACAGCCGTTGGATCAAAATCATCAGGCAAAGACACAACAGATTCCAGGTTCAGCTCACGCAACATCACATCAATACTTCCAACCATTTTCTACATCAAACAATCAAATAAACAATACCCATTGAAGAAACAAACAATATGCTTATCTAATTACCCTTTATAAATATGGAATTAATGGCATGAAAACTCATATGTACAGTGAATGATAGTAGTCATGTGCTACCCTGCTTATAACTCAACACCTGTTAAAAATGTACATTAAAAAATTGATAATGAATGCATTATGTATATTTGTGAGTTTATGTTAAATAAATCAACCGATAAGAATGTATTTGTCAATCAAATATATGAATACAACATAAATACATATATTGAAACACAATTAAATTAGGCCATATTAACATCAGAAAGTGTAAAAAAAAACACGTACCAGTTGAAGCTTTAATTCTCTATTAATTTGCTCTTCTTCTTCTTTATTCTTTCTCTCTAACTATTGTAGAAAAGCCCTCTCTCTGTCCTCAAACTCTTTTCTGTCGCTGCAGTTCTGGATCGTTAAGCGGAGCCTCCTCGGCGCGAGCCTTCTCGGCTAGCTCCTTCCTTATTTGCTTCCCCTTCAATGTCATCATCCTTCAGTATCAGGTGGCTTAAGACGTTAAAATCAACCTCAGTCCCTGCATACTTGGAGTATACAACTGGGGTGCCAGTCTGCAATATAAGCACATAAAGATAATTAAGCTAACATGATGATTATCCCTTACCAGTACACACATATTTGCCAGCTTGATCAGATGTTGGTTGTCAGCAAGCTTCCTCACTCTTTTTTCCAATTGCCTGTCCTCACAAGTTTCCTCAAATTTGTCATCAACTTGTCAATTACGAATCTGGATGATACTGAAATCCAATTAAAAAAATCAAACAATTGTTTTTAAATCAAACAAAATAAACAAAACTATTATAAAATTAATAAACCAATAATCATTACCTTCAAAGCTAACTGTCTAACACCTTCTTAACCTCAGATTCAGAAGCACCATGACGAAACTCAAAAGTTTTATACGGATCAGAAGCAATAAGACTGGTTGAAACACACATAAAGTCACCAAAGTTACTTGTCCATAGGCGCTAAAAAAATAATAAAGCTACCTTAATCTGAAATGATTATTAACATC
Organism: Ambrosia x helenae; assembly: GCA_030844895.1. Taxonomy (NCBI): domain Eukaryota; kingdom Viridiplantae; phylum Streptophyta; class Magnoliopsida; order Asterales; family Asteraceae; genus Ambrosia; species Ambrosia x helenae. The sequence goes on along the minus strand of CM061225.1, from coordinate 14,357,204 downwards.
GATTAAAAAGAAGAAACGGGGAAGAAACCTTTGTAAGTGCCATATAATCGAACGATCGCCCTTGAATCACCCTTGTGAGATTAGGGTTTCTTGGAAGGAGGCGATGATAATATGAATGTGTTATGTCTGTGTATTTTTAGAGGGTATATATATTTTCTGTTATTTAATTTTTAAGAAAAAGAAAAATTTTATAAAATCTCACAATGGGACACTTGGCACAAATTGATTGGCTATGTAATTGGAGGATCAATGTGGGATGGACAAGTGTCCACATTGAGTTTCATATATTAGTTGTATAGATAGATTTGATTTGCCACGATACCAACACTTGATTCGCTTATAAATAAATTGTTTGTTATTAATTTTGCGTTTAATTTCTTTTGACTTATAAAGTATATAAATGTATAAAGAGAAAAAAGATCAAACTATCAAAAAAAAATATGTAGCAAAAACCGTGCTGTATAATTTCAGTATGTTATAGCTTGGTATTGTTTGGGTGTTTTTTTAAAATAAAGTTAGATATATATTTATAGATGAATTTATATATATATATATATATATATATATATATTAATAGACCAACGATTTAAATAGTCCACTTCTTAAAATTTCATTTTCGCCCTTTTTTTTTTGCTTTTTTTTATAAGTTTTTTTTTACGTTTTGACCACCAAGTTTTTTTATAAGTTTTTTTTATTACGTTTTGGCCACAGCCCTTTTCTTTTCTTCTTTTTTGTTATACTTCTTTTTTTTCTATTTGAACCACCAACTTTTTCTTCTTCTTTTTGTGTTTTGACCACCAACTTTTTCGTTAAGTTTTTTTTATTTCATTTTTGCCACGTTTTTTTTTATACTTTTTTTTTTCTATTTGAACCACCAACTTTTTGCTTCTTCCTTTTGTGTTTTTACCACCAACTTTTTCGTTAAGTTTTTTTTATTTCATTTTTGCCACGGCTATTTTTATTAGTCTTTTTTTTAAGTTCTTTTTTCCCCGTTTTGACCACCAACTTTTTGATTACTTTATTTCTCATTTTGGCGACGCCATTTTTTCTCAACTTTTTTGTTTTCCCCTTTTTCGACAACTTATTTTCCCGCTATGTTTTAACGTTATGTAAGTCATTTGGTGTTAATATTTTGTGTTCTTTCTTTACGATTTTCCTGGTTTTAGCCACTTCTTAAAATTTCATTTTCGCCCCCTTTTTTTGCTTTTTTTTATAAGTTTTTTTTTTACGTTTTGACCACCAAGTTTTTTTATAAGTTTTTTTATTACGTTTTGGCCACAGCCCTTTTCTTTTCTTCTTTTTTGTTATACTTCTTTTTTTTTTCTATTTGAACTACCAACTTTTTGCTTCTTCTTTTTGTGTTTTGACCACCAACTTTTTCGTTAAGTTTTTTTTATTTCATTTTTGCCACGTTTTTTTTATACTTCTTTTTTTTCTATTTGAACCACCAACTTTTTGCTTCTTCTTTTTGTGTTTTTACCACCAACTTTTTCGTTATGTTTTTTTTATTTCATTTTTGCCATGGCTATTTTTATTAGTTTTTTTTTAAGTTCTTTTTTCCCTGTTTTGACCACCAACTTTTTGATTATTTTATTTCTCATTTTGGCGACGCCATTTTTTCTCAACTTTTCTGTTTTCCCCTTTTTCGCCGACTTATTTTCCCGCTATGTTATAACGTTATGTAAGTCATTTGGTGTTAATATTTTGTGTTCTTTCTTTACGATTTTCCTGGTTTTAGCCGTTTTTTCGTTGCTACGTAACACAGTTTTACGCGTCGATCTTACAATGCTGTTAGCACGGTTATGGCGCAATGCGCCATCAGATACACCTAGTTACTGTTAAAAGAGCAATTCACAAAGTCGTTGATAAAATGAAAAAATATATAACTTAACAATAATGACTACTATAACTATTATTAAATAATAATACCATTTTTGTATTTAGCTATAATTAATTAGGTTTGATCCAATTAGATTAGGAGAGAGAAAAATAAGTTTTGAAAAACACCTATTTTGGTAAATACTTTTGTAACTACACCTATTTGGGAAATAGTTTTTCTAACTACACTAATGTGGGAAATAGGCCTCGCTGGTCACCTGTTCCTTGACAAAGTAAATGTCTAATTCAATATGCTTGGTTCGTTGATGTTGAACCGGGTTACCTGACAGATATATAGCACTCACATTGTCGCAATACACCATTGTGGCGCGTGTGACTGGTACGGATAACTCAAAGAGAAGATTGGATAACCAGCAAATTTCGGACACTACAATCGCAACACCTTGGTACTCGGCTTCTGCGCTGGAGCGTGACACGGTTGGTTGTCATTTAGAGGACCACGATATCAAATTATCACCAAAATAAATACAATAGCCACTAGTGGAGCGTCTAGTGTCTGGACAACCGGCCCAATCCGCATCCGTATAGGCAATCAACGTGGATGTGGGGGTGTGCATGTGCATACACACTTGTTGAACTGCATATGTGATGTCAGGTCATGTGAAGGTGAGGTATTGTAAGGCCCCGGCTAAGCTTCTATATAAGGTTGGATCATGAAATAGTTCGCCATATGAAGCACCCGGTTTGGTATTGGTGTCAACTGGAGTGGAAACCGGGTTACAAGATTGCATACCTGCACGAGCTATGATGTCAGTCACATAGGACTCTTGAGATAGAAACATGGTATTGTTTTTCCTGGTGACATAGATGCCTAGAAAATAACTCAAGGGACCGAGGTCTTTCATGGCAAATTCGGTTGCGAGATTCGCTAGGAGATGCTGGCGAAGAGAGTCAGAAGAAGTAATCAGGAGAATATCATCCGCATAAAAGAACCAGGTAAGCGGTTTCGCTAGCCTTATGGAAGGTGAATAAAGAGGTGTCACACTGACTATTCGAAAATCCCGAGCGGAGAATATGATCTGTGAATCGCTGGTACCATGCACGAGAGCCTGCTTAAGACCATACAGGGATTTGCGTAGCAGACATACATGGTCAGGAAAATTTCTGTCCCGAAACCCCATTGGCTGATACATATAAACTGTTTCATTTAAGTGCCCATGCAAGAATGCGTTTGTCACGTCCAACTGACGTACAACCCATCCTTTTGATAAAGCAAGCGGGAGGACAATGCGAATGGTGGCCGGTTTGAATACCGGGCTAAAGGTTTCACCGCAATCTATGCCCACCTGTTGTGAGCGACCATCACACACTAGTCGTGCTTTGTACCTCTCCAGTGTCCCATCTGACCTGTATTTATGTTTAAACAACCACATGGAACGAATAATATTCATAGAGGGGTCACGAGGAACTAACTCCCATGTACCATTTCTAAGTAAAGCGTTATACTCGGTAGTCATGGCAGAGTACCATTTCGGGATGGCCAAGACATCGGTGGGAGATTTGGGTATGGGATTGACCGTAGGTGTGGTAGTAGTGTTAAGGTTAAAAGGTTGTTTTGGTTTCGAGATTCCACTCATCGACCTAGTGTGAATGGTGCGAGTGGGGGAGGGGCTGTGCTGGAGGGTTGAGTGCGAGAGGTGGTGGTCGATGGGTGGGGCTGAGCTGTGGCGGATGCGGGTGGTGTTGTAAGTCCAGAATCCTCTCCGGGGTATCAAACACACCCAATTGAGTGCGGATCCAAGATTGAGTGTAAGAACAAAAGAAGAACACACGATAAATTCGATGAAACAGACCCTTATAATATACAGTTTTGGAACTTAGCTCTGTCTACTCCTACTTCGGCACGTTAAAATAAACGTGAAATATTCTAGAACCAGAAAACTACTGGTTGCAGTCTGGACAAAGTACACTAGCGCCTAGCGGTTTCAAATGGATCTAAAGGTTTTACTTAGTGGAGAATGGTCAAAACATTAATTGGGATAACACATAAAACACAATCCCTTCTTGACAAAATGTTGCCGTGATAATCAAATTTGCAACCTTGCTTAAAGGGTGGTGAAAGTGTTACCGTGCGGAAACCGAAGCCGAGAACCCCTACTCACGGAGTGCCATGTCCCAGCTAAGGAAGACTGATGTAGCGTAAAATACATATATTTCTAGTGTATAGTTTGTATAGTTTTCGAGTCATTTAGATAGTGTTTTCATTAGTTTTAGGTTTGTAGTTGTCTATTTTATTTAGTATAGGTTTTTATATATTTTTATTAGTTTTGTGTCATTTATATTACTTATGTATTTAATTTATATTTTGTAGGTGTTCATGGACGTTAGAGCGTAAACGAGTAACTTTGATCAAGTCAAAAACACCCGAGTCGAGAGCACGAAGTTATACTACTATATATATATATTAATAGTATATTATATATAATAATAATAATAATAATAATAATAATAATAATAAAATAAAACTAAAACCAAAAGGTGACTTTGTCACGCATGGAAGAACCAAGGCCCAAACAATATAGGGCTTCAATATTATTTTTGAGAGGATATAGCGGTGGATATATGATACAACAGAGGTGCGGCATAGAGAGTGTTTTTTGATGGGGAGTTATTATCGACGAGGGAGGACAACAACCCGTACCGGCACCTATACTTCAACCCTTAATCCACCTCAAAATAATATTGCTTCTTGGGTCTTCGTCGACTGAATGTTTTCCTCCCAAATTAATCCTCCGGCTCCTGTTGTCCTCCCTCGTCGATAATAACTCCCCACCAAAAAAAACTCTCTATGCCGCACCTCTGTTGTATCATATATCCACCGCTATATCCTCCCAAAAATAATATTGAAGCCCTATATTGTTTGGACCTTGGTTCTTCCATGCGTGACAAAGTCACCTTTTAGTTTTAGTTTTATTATTATTATTATTATTATTATTATTATTATTATTATTATTATTATTATTATTATTATATCTAATATACTATTAATATATATATATATAGTAGTATAACTCCGTGCTCTCGACTCGGGTGTTTTTGACTTGATCAAAGTTACTCGTTTACGCTCTAACGTCCATGAACACCTACAAAATATAAATTAAATACATAAGTAATATAAATGACACAAAACTAATACAAATATTTAAAAACCTATAATAAATAAAATATACCAGTACAAGCCTAAAACTAATAAAAACACTATCTAAACGACTCGAAAGTTATACAAACTTTACACTGGAAATAAATGTATTTTACAATACATCAAAGACATAGGTTTAGGAACAATTGTTTTCTCAGTTAATGGTATCTAAAACAAATATGAGTGCAAAGGCAAACATTAATATTTTATCTAAATATAATATCTCGTCTTCTCAGTTAATGGTCTCTAAAACAAATTTGAAAAGTTATTTATTTATTTAGCTGATTGGATACATAAATCCGGTTATAACGTATTGCCCGTCTGCCTGCTATTTTGATGTAATTTTTGCTTTTATGAAATGAAATAAATAATTATTATCATAAAAAAAAAACCAAACATTTTTTTTAAAATTTATTCACGAAAAAGTTAGTCTAACATAAAAGAAAAACATATAAAAGTCTACCTACTCACTTACTCAGTGTTAGTAAAAATGCTATTGAAGGAAGCATATCGGACGTGTATGGACCGAGGTCTTACTTCATGGTGATGGATTTATCATATAACAAGTTGAAAGGTCTAATCCCAAAGTCGATAACATCCATTTACCCCTCTCTCCTTCCTTCATACTCTATTCCATATCGTAAGCCACTTACTTTTTTCAAATCTTCAAAATCCCATCGCGAACCAGACACAAAGCATCCTTCATATTGGACATCAGAGGTAACATTTTCTAATTCTACGAAATCAGTTTAATCATATGCTTTTTCGTATTCTTATATTTTTTTCTTTTTGAATCACAATTGGTTTAACAATTCCGATTTCACCATCACCATTTTCGTTTTCTCAATCATCATTTCCTTGATAACATTTACTAATTGTACAAAATCGATTAAATCATACGCTTTTTTCATGCTTATTTTTTCCTTTTTTTATATCGCAATTAGTTTAACAATTGTGACTTCGCCATCATCTTTTATGTTTTCCCAATCATAATTTCTGTAAGATCTTTATGGGACCACTTAAATTCGGGATTTACGTTGTTGAATTCGGTTTTGTTTATCTCTATTTTTAGTTTATATTGACACATGCGTAATAGATGTAATTTGTACATTAGGTGAGAATCGTTTATTCGTTTGGACTACACGGCGTGAAAAGGGGTGTGAAGAACTAGCCTAACGTTGGGCAAGTTAAATGTACACGAGAATACTAGAGTTTCTAATACACCTAACGAATTCCAAGTTCTTGTAAGCGGGGAAACAAACCGCGAAAGTGATTCACTACACCACAAGTGGTTGGACATCGAATCAAAGTGTGAAATCTTTGAAGCGATGTTTATGGCAAACATGGACGAAGACCCACCCGAATTTGAAGAAGTTGCTATCGAAGTGACTCAAGTTGACTAAATTTTTAGTTTGGCGAGGAGTTTGATTATGTTTCGTCATGGCAAACGTTACACCCTAATTATATCTAATTTAGAATTTTAATTTTATGTATTATTAATTTATGTTTTTTTATGTAATGTTTTAGTTAAGAATTTTTAATATAATTAGTGTGTTTAAAGGCGCGCGTTGCGCACCTTACAATTTTTTCGTATCCAAAACACTATTGAATATAAACGAACATAAACAAACAAACATAAACAAACACGTTACCGAACGTTCACGAACATAAACGGACGAACGTGGGCTTTGTTCATGTTTAGACGAAACATCTAAAGGCCCTTGATAAAAAAATATATATATAAAATCCAAACTAAATTTATTTTGAGCTAGCTTAATTAATTTAAAATATACTTTGTGTTAGCTCATTGAGCTAGAACAAATTGATTGATGACACCTTTAATGGTTGCCGGCTTGTGACGGAAGCCCAAAGTGTTTGAATCTAAGTATCGCAGACGTAATATATAATATTTAATATACTCTTTGTGGCTGGTTGGATTTCACGCCACCCCGTTGTCGTGTTCGCAAGACACGTGTCTCGTCTACTCGCTCGCGCACCACAACAGATAGACGGGAGAGAAACCTTAATGATTAACTAAATAGTAGTGGGTGTAGGCTACTATTAAAAACAACCAAAATGACCAAATTAGTCTAAAACATTCAAAACAACCAAAATAAAAATGATAGCATTTTATTGTTTCACCAAAAAACACTATCCAATAACGATTCATGGTAGAACCAGACACCGTATACAACCAATTACAGACTCTTTTAAGATTAGGAGTTATATATATAACTCACTAATTAGTGAAGTTTGAAGTAAACGGTATAATGTTCATCTCTCAAACTATACAACGGCTGCAGAAGATAATTCATATTCAACCCTTTAGCGACGAAACTAATCGGATGGTAATTACTGATTCCATCGTTCACCTTAAAACTAGTCGCTGCCATAAACCCAGAATCCGATTCCCCAGAATCACAGCTTAGCTTCACTATTCCATTAAAACTATGCACAAAACATCCCTTTTGGCTTTCAGACTCCAGTCTAACCATTCCATCGTTTCCATTCACAAACCGGAATACCGCATTCCCGTGATCACCCGAATCTACAATTCCGAGACTATTTTCTTTTCCTTGCTCTATGATTACCATTCCAGGGAGGTTGTATGGTTCAAACATGACAGTTTTACCAATAACATTGTCTGTTGATACCCTAGTTTCGGGATCAGTTGGGATGATTCTGAATGTTGCAAAGACGGAATTGCTGGTTCCCGGGTCTGGGAATTGGACAGTGGTGATGGAATTGGAATTGTGGGCTAGAGCAAAGTTGCTGTTACTAGATTCTTGAGAGAGGGAAATTAAGTTGGAATTGTATTCGGATGGAATTGGCGTGATCCAATCGGAAAGGGAATCGGATTCCGGTTTTAGGTCAGAATCAGTGGTGGTTAAGGCCACCAGAAGATAGGGTCCGAATAAGATTGCATGAAGAGAAGCATATTCGGACCTTTCATCTGAAAAATTTTAAAAAAATAAAATAAAACATCATTAGTTAAAGAGTAGCGGTGGAATTCGATACAAATGAAATTTACCTACTAAACATAAAAATAACTAGAGTCATATTATTACTGTGCAGTTTTGAACCAGATTAATTACGCTACAAAAAAATTGGTAGTGTAACAATAATTACTCTCTTGCCAGCATAATCACTCTAGTTATTTATACGTTTAACACGTTAAATGTATTTATATTTGATCATAACATCTAAAGAGTAACCATATTAGTCACTAAAGGGTACCTTGAATAGCTTCAGTTCTAAGTGTGATTGGTAGTTCAAGGGTAATAACGTCCGATGAGCTCCATTTTTTAGTAACGGGCAAGAAATTACCTACATCAACAAACTTATTATAAAGTTTCATAATTTAAAAGAATAATAATAATTTAAAGATTTTGTTATCTTATTTTTATAGATCAAGTATTAATATGTTACGCTAAGACCCGATTTCAAAACAAGATTTAAGGATACTATAAACTCTAGTTCTTAAATTCGGGTCAATTTTAGCATAACATTTTAATACTTTGGTGACATAATAGGTTAATACCTGTAGATGTTATGGGGATATCCTGACCATTAAGTGTCGCTTTGGCACTTGATGTGGTCCAAAACGGTATTCTAAAATTCAAACTAGACGACGTGCCTTCCTGCATAAACGAAACAATCGATTTTGCGAATGAATAACCAAAACAACATGTAACCTTTTTGGGATATACACTACTTTTTACCTTCTTTGAAGAGATTGTAGTTGTTACGCGAAGGCGAGGGTCCCACGACACAACAGGCATAACTTTCTGATCAACAACAATCTGCCCACGTTTCCAGTTAACCGAGCTTGATACATACTGGATAATGTACAGCCCGGGATTGGTTCCCGCTTCTTCAAAGTAAATCGAATCGCCCAGTTTTGAGAACGATTCAATCCCTAAAAGAAATGTTAAAAAAATATAAAATTGCAGTCATATATATATATATATATATATATATATATATATATATATATATATATATACTTTTTGCATTATTTATTCAAGTAAACAAACAAACAAACAAACTTATATAGTAAAATCCCACTCATAACAATATTATTCATAGAAGTAAATGTATGAAATCAAATGTATAAACCTGTCCCATAACAGCACCAGAAAGAATCAAACTTTGTTCCCCATTTGTGATATCCTGTAGCTTTCGACACGCCCGGGCCTAATGGCAACATGTATATCATAATCCCGGGTTCTTTCCCTCTTTGGATACTTAAGACGCCGTTAGTCAAAGCGCGTTCATAATAATCTGCATACGCAATCTCTTTGGTCCATCTAAACAAATTCCTAGAAACCTACACACAAATGTAGGATTTATTTAACAATTTGACATAACCGCGAAAACATGAAATAAGTAACGCGTTTTTTTTTAATATTCAAGGCATACCTTTAACATGTTATAGGTGGTACATGATTCTTCGTTCTCCGTCTGCAAGGTAGTCGCTAGTTGTTTTGGTTCCGACCTAATTAAGAAGATCAGTTACCAACTTGTTACACAAAAATCGACATGTTCACCGGAAAGGGAGTGTGTTGTGTTTTGAAAGTGATACATTCGCCCCAAGCCCAACCCATTGTCATCCCTAACGGAGGTAGATGCATACCAGAACTCGTTAACTGATGTCCCTCCTGTAGCATACATGTGAGAAGAGTTCACAGTATTCATGAAGAACATACTCATTTCCTGTAAACAAATAGTACAAAAATGGTCACATATTTTTATACCATCATGGAGTGGAGCTGAATGGGTTAAAAAAATACGCATATCTGGAATGTGAAAAATACCTTGTAGAGAGGATCACCAGTAATTTCATACCGCATTTGTGATCCAACAACTATTGGAATATGCGTGTTGGTATGAAAACCGGCTAACTCATCCGTCTGCAAGTATATGTTTTTGCACAAGTTACTAATAGTATGATATTATTCTATAAAAACTCACAGTTATGTAAAAGATACCTTTTCAGCCAGCAGCCTGAGAAAACACGGTTTGTCAAACAGATGAGCCAACAGCAAATGCTTATCATCTCTCTAGTAAATATATAAAGCGAGTTAACAAATGCGCAATGCGAATGTATGCAATATGAATTAATATTATCATCCTGACCCGTTTAATAATTAAGTTGGCCCAAATGGGTCATGATTGCCAGCCCTAATAATATCCGAAAATCAACCAAAAAGGATAACAGATCAACAACATACTGTTATGGTGTAGAGCCGATACAAGACATCATTCATTCCACCAAATTCTTCATTTAAAGATTGCCAGTGTCGTTCAATAGTGTACTGTTTAATCACATTCTGTACGCGTTTGAAGAAATATTCCGCCATTTGAGTCACCATATTTAAAGCTTGATTGTTTCCAGCCAAAACATACTGGTCAACTAACCCTGCCATTATCTGCACTTTACAAGAAACTCTTAATTAGTTTCGGATACAAACAACTAAAAAAAAAATATTTAACAACATATCATTTTAACCTTGTGAATGGTGTAATATGGAGCCCAAACAGGTTGAATAGCTTCAACCCTATCAAAAAATTCAGACGGGAAAGCCGAGAGGTAGCCATCGCCCAAATGTTGTTGACATTCACCGAGCATAGATACTACCGCGGTCATCTTTTGTTTTAGAGCATCGTTCCCTGTGCTCGCCCACATTTGAGCTGTGGCACTCAAGTAATGCCCTGATAATATTCAATGGTGCACAACTTTATATCAATACACGTAAATTTATCTACACATATGCATATATCAATTCAAGTACATTCATACAACCAAGATGCATACACAGGGCATGAATCACGAACCTACAAAATGGCCACGAAGCTCTTGATCCGGGGTCTCCCAACCGCCATATGCAGTACCAGGCGTCGGCAGTCCAGCAGTCTTCCTAAAGCTCCAAACCAAACTATCCACATCCAATAACAACAAATACTCCAAGTTAGTTTGTTGAGCTTGTCCATGAACCGAGTCAGCGGCTAACCTGACATCACCCAAAGCAACCTCATTCAAAAAACTTCCAGTAACCTGACCCTCGCCTACTTGATTCTTCATCTGTCTATACATCATCATCCATCCAACTTCATCTTCTTGTCTCAACACTTTCCTAGGCAACAAACTAGCCCAAGCGGAGTCATCAGTAGGTGTCAAGTGATCATGATCATGTGACAACATTGACACTTGATGTTTCCGGGAATTTAAATACTCATATCGATGCGTATGCCCCGCGAGCTGTGGTGGAGGGTTTTTACATTCTTTACCAACAACAACATCATCCCAGATCAAAACCACAACCAAAAATGCTAAAAGATTCATTAGCATGAATATTTTCATAAATCTTTTTAACAACTTAGTGTGAGAAACTATATTTCTGTGTGTTTGATAAACAAGACGTCTAAGCCTTTAAATAGGCTTTACAAGTTGACTGAAACCTAGCTATTTAATGGCTAAAATTATGGAAGAGAAAATCATGGCCAAAATTTTTCTAACTAGTCAAAGGGTCAAAGGATAACATAATCTTCGGCTAAGACTTAGAACATAGATAATAATAATAATAATAATAATAATAATAATAATAATAATAATAATAATAATAATAATAATAATAATAATAATAATAATAATAACTTTAACTTAATTATGTGTTATGAGTTGACCCTTTAACTTAATTATATATCTAACCCTATCAGGTTTTTCTTTCAATAACCGTCATTGGTTTACAATGTTTGTTTTATCATGTGTCTTGTTTAGGTAATCGTGGATATAACTTTTCAAGTACTTAATACATTGTGATTAAAAGGAATATTTTTTAGTGCAGATTTAAGTTAGGAAATATAGTTTCTATGTATTTAACTAAAATGTCTTATTGAGGACGCCTGTGGTGTGTTAATGAAGTTTTTCATTCAAAAAAAAAAAAAAAAACTAAAATGTCTTAGCATTGATATAAAGAAGAGTTTTTTTTCCATATTGGTGTGAAAATTATTTCCCAAATAAGTAGTTATAAAAGTATTACCAAAATTGGTGTTTTTTTGAAAACTTGTTTATCTCTCTCCTAATGTAACTTGATCAAACCTATTTAATGATTACCAAATAAAAAAAATGGTATTTGTAGTATTTATCATAGTCATTATTATGAAGTTATATTTTTTTTATCAACGAATTTGTAATTTTATATAAAAAAAGCTCCAAAACAATAGCAATCTAGTTGCAACAAATTGAAATTATACAGCAAGTTTTTTTTTTTTTTTCACACCAAATTTTTTTCTACTTTTCAGTTTGTTGAGTTAAATTAGAAACTAAAATTTTATGAATTTAGCTTGAATTTTATTTTACTAATAAAAAAAATTATCCAATTGCTCTTAACGACGCAATCTTGTTCTCTTTATTATATTGTATACCGTATTTTTATACTAAACTAAAAATAAATAGTTTGTCTATAGCTCTATAAGCGTAAACTATTGAATTTTACTTTTTAATATCTAAAGTATACAACTTACTCTAAACTAATAGAATTCATTCATTGCGGTAGGAATTCGTTTGGTATCGTTTTGATTCATTACGCCGTTGATACGGTACCCACATACGGTCAAAGTTGGTTCATTTTGTAACAACACCAGTATGTTACTGACACTCACAATAGCCTAGGATACGAAAAATACATTCAATTTTGAATACCGCTCCAACTTTAACATTTTTCGGTCGGAATGGTATCTGGTATGGCATCGTCACTCGTATATCTGTGATTAAAAAAACACTCTAATTTGAATTCAACTCTGTTTTCAAAAATTCGTATTGGAATGTCTAGGAAATAATCGACACTTTCGTAGCGGCTTTTAATCAGTATCAACTAGACTTTTGCCCGCGTTAACACGCGGTTCACCAAGTTACAATAATTTTTAGTGGTAAAACGTATAAAAAAAATATAGAATCCCTATTAAAAATAGGGTTACATCCCTATTAAAACTAACGGGGTTACATCCCTATTATAACAGAATCCCCATTTTATTAGTTGAAAATGACATTTTTTTTAACAAAAAATTTCATTAAAAACACGGGTGAAACCTCAAAGCGAGGACCACCGCACAACTACAAACAATACAACGGGTATTTCACCCAATCATTCCAATCCACATATGTGTGCCTAGTTCTATGTTTAAACCAAAAATAAGACAAAACCTTCACCATAGCCACAATGTCAACCACCCGAGGTGTCGAGTTTTGGAAAACTTTCTTATTACGCTCCTTTCATATAACCCAACACGTCACCATCAAGATACCTCTTAAAACTTTCACCCTCCACTTGTCTTCAGTCGAACCAAAGTCCAAAAACAGCAGCTCGTTAACCGAAAAGAACATAGGCACACTGATCCTACACCACGTCCACAGACTGCTCCAAACTCCGAACGCCAAGCCACAATCGAGGAACAAATGCTGCACTGTTTCACGATCTGTATCACACAATCGAGGAACTATTGAGTGCATTAGTGATAAGTCTCATATAGTCATATATATAAAAAAAACTTTATGATGATGACAAAAATAGTCTCATACATTGTATATATTCATTGATGCCCAATCATACATTGATGATTGCGAAATATGATGATTCTATATTCTCAAGTCACAGCCTAAGTATGTACAAGTGTTCACTTTGCAACATTCCCCTATCAAAACAAATTGAAAATCGAATCTTTAGCGATTGAATCTAGCAGGATTCAAGTAGGCAGGAGGAACTCAGCTTGTAAAAAAACGCCTATGCATATAGGTGACTAAACGCCTATTCGGCTAGGTGTTTGGTCTCCGTAAGAAAACATAGATAATTGATTTTAAAAGCGGACACATTATAGATAGGATATGGTCGTCACGAAGAGTTGAATTAATTATATAAAGATGCATCCAAATTCCTGATGAGCAAAATCTTGTATAAATACTTGATGATGATTGATATTTTGGAGCTGATATATATAGCTACATGGCTCCTAAATATGATATCATATAGTGTAAATTAAGCAACTTGGGTGCTCTCAACAAAATAATGTATTGCGCAGCAATTAAACGCTAACTGTCCTGTACTATTTTATTAATTACTTGGTTTCGTTGGTTAGGTCAAGTCTAGTGCGAAAGCTCGTTATTATTCCACACGTGTTCTCGCGACAACGTTAACATATGTGATATACAAAAAAAAAACATAACCAACTTTCGGACTCGGTTATACCTCTCCTGATGGCTGCGTTCTATTGACTGGCCCCTTAAGTCGCCCCCTCGACTCATTTCCAGTGACAACTGTTAATAATCAACCTCCAACAACCATCAATTAATCACCTTTGGCTTATATCAATTAATCACATTTAGCTTCTGGATGAAGGTTGGTATATAGGTTGAGTGATGGTCAGGGACTGTTGTGTTTTCACTTTATACTCTATATGTAACTTCTATGGTTTCTGCTTGCTGATCCATGGTTTGTGTTGACTCTATGATTAACCTAATGCACTACTTTTACACTCTATATTTGGTTTACGGTATTTAGGATTCATACACCACTTATTTAGGAATTGTACACCCTGACCCACATCACACACCAATAAGAGGCTGCCACATACCCTAGAATGTGATGTCACACCCCAGAAAGTGACGTCACAAGGTGTATAAATCCCATAACCCTGGTTTACTATTAAGTCCTCACTTGTTGACTTTGACTTTTGTAAGTCAAATATTACGACCAGTTGACTTTCATTACCATTAAACCTTACTACCCTTGTTGACTTTTATAAGCCAAACATCATGCATACACTTTTTTTTTTTGAAGGAGAATTTCATTAGAAACGACTAGACAGGTCCTTAAAGCAAGGACCTACTAGCAAAACGAAACAACATCAACTCAAAGGGAATACACACCAATCTTTCCATATTACATCTTTTTTTCTAGACCTATTCCGGATCCAAAAATAAGAGGTCGACTTGATGTTCTCAAACACTTCCAGCGGAAGCGGACTTCGTCTTCTATTGGCAAACACCCGATCATTGCGTTCATTCCAGAGAGCCCACATAGTAGTGTAGATAATACCCCTTAGGATGTACCTGTTCTCCTTGGATAAAAAAGAATTGTCTGGTAACCTGATAAGATCTTTAATTTCCAAGACGAAGGTGTGAGCAAGGCGGCACCACTTCTCGACTCGAACCATCACCTCATAAGAAAACGAGCACCCAGTAAACAGGTGTAGGGAAGTCTCTACTCCAGAGTGGCATAACCGGCAATCATGCTGCGATAGATTGACTCCTCTCTTGATCAGCTCCGCTATCGTAGGAAGTCTATTAAGAGCAGCCATCCATACCAAAACTTTACATTTAAGAGGTACCCAACCTTTCCATTTGATAACCCGCTCATTAATTCCAGGCATGGCGTTGTACATAATCTTCTTAGCCGATGCGATAGTAAAAATATATATACATCATGCATACACTTGCTGCTACTATATATTATGCAGAAATTTACTAAAATAAATATATATATGGAGCTGTTACTTGTCTCTTTATCCTAATATATATATATATATATATATATATATATATATATATATATATATATATATAGGGGATGGATAATTTGAAAACCCTCCCCACTTAAGAAAACCCACGAAACCCCAATCATAACCACCCATTACATGTGATCTATGACTAGGATCAATTCTGCATTTTGATCAAAAGTATTTATATATTTTTACACACAAAAGGGTAATTTTATCCATATCAAACTTACATATTCTCTCCTCTCTCTCCTCTCTCCTCTCTCCTTCCCCTCTCTCTCATTTTATTAACGTAGATTATTTTATTAACATAGATATATTCATGTCTTTTTTTTCTAAAAAAAAAAAATCATTCATGCTTTGTTTACCAAGATTCAGCCTAAGATACATATGTTTTTTGTCAACATGTTCAGATAAACATATGTTTGTGTATCAAGTAACAGATGTAACATATGATAAATTATATCCAACCAACAAAAACATACAATAAATTATAATCAAACACTAAAAACATATGATAAACCATACCCAACCAACAAAAAACATATGTTTTAAATGAAAAAACAATTGTTCTTAAAACAAAAAATAGGAAAAAATCAAATAAAAGGGTAGGAAAAAATCAAATGAAAAAACAATTGTTCTTGAGTGTCGTTCATGCTTCGTTTATACATGCATTAGATTGTAATACGTGAAGTTTATAAAAAAAATCCTTAAAATAAGAAAACACAAACTTTGTCATATACACATTTGTTTAAAAAGTAAAAAACACAAACTTTTCCATGTTTCAGAATCGGCACAATCTCCCCTTTATAATAATTAGCATGATAACAAAAATTAAAATGTGACTAAAAAACAAACAAAACTTCATCAAAAAAAGCCCCAATATCCAAATTACAGTAAAGTAAATGGTCAAACTTTGACCGTGAATATATATATATATATATATAATAATAATATACCAAGAGACCATATTTATTTTGATGAGTTTAGTCAATGAAGAAAAGAAAAAACATAGTAATAGAAACTATGTGTATGCCGGCCGTTTTAGTTCAAGTTCGTCATCTTCGTCTTTGTTTTCCTCCACGGCCGTCGATGTATGCCGATGAATGTTGCTGGCTCTTCTTCTTCTTTGGTTTCTTCTTCTTTGGTGTAGATCTGAAAAATTAAAAAGTGAGATAAAAGAGAGTGTAAATAGAAAGATCTAGATGTGGGTGAGATAGTAAAGAGAGAGAAAATGATGATGGATATCTAGAGATCTAAAGAAGAGAGATGAGAGAGGGATGCACAATATATTAATGTGTCAGTGTCTATAGAAAAGAGAGAGATGTATAATCTCTAAAATACCCCTCTTTCAAAATTAAGAATGGTATACGTGGAAGAACCATGATCATACAATGGAGTTTTTTTGGTTTCCTCAACTAAGAGTGGTTTGCAATTTAGAATTGGCCTATATATATATATAGTATATATATATATATATATAAATTGTTACTTATCTAGCAAGCTATTTGATGGTGTATTAACAATTACTTCTATCAATAATGAGAAGAATTAAACAAAATTACTTGTAAAGAGATTTTACAAACTTACATATTTTTTGTTGGATTTTCTTTCCACAATGACCTCCTATTTTACTGCAACAAATACAAAAATATATCAAATCAGCGAGTTCGTCTATATTTTACTGCCACGCCCGAAGGTGCCGCCGATGGCTACCCATACCCCGAAATCCCTTCACTGGGCGAAGGAGAAATTCTTCTTTGTGAAGAAGGGGGTTATCCCAGTTAGTCTCCCCTGGAAGGTAATAGGGGATGGGCAGCGCGTGGCGGATATGCCCCTGCCCAAGGATTTCAAGAAGCAGGATTGGTTCCTTGCCCTTATTATGTGTTGTTTTACAGGTGTAAGTAAATTCGAGTTTTATGCTGCCCGCCAGGAGAAGGGCATCAAATGGAGGCCTGTGGCGGAGGGTCAGACCTCATGTTTGGATGAGTTGGCTGATCGCTTTTACTATCCTGACCTCTCCACTGTGCCCAAGCCTTACTACACAACTGGTGAGTCTCCCAATCCTTTCCTTCATAGCGTTTTTGGAGACGATACCATAGGGAAAATCCCGCCGGTGGGCTCGTCCGCGGGGCGTGGTCGTTGGAAACACGCGCCGCGGAAGCACAGGTATCGAGCCATAATTACTCTTACTGACTCGGGCTCTTCCGTTTCAGCAGGGGAAGTTGTGAAGGGGCGCCGGCGGCGGAAGGACGGCCCACCCTCTGAAGATGAGGAGGAAGTGGAATCTTCCCAACTGGAGAAGAAGAAGAGGCCGCGGACGGCTGGGCCTGTTAAGGAGACTCCAGTTCCATCTGGCGCTGGAGGTGGTGAAGGGCCGGTTCAAGGCCCAGAACAAGCTGACGCTCCCAAGGCTCCTCTTGGGAGTGGTGGTGGCGGGCCGCAAGGGGCTACCTCGCCGGTTTTCAGCATGGGCATTGGTGCCGCCCCTGCTCGCCAACCACTCTTCCAGAAGCTGTTGAGGAAGAAAACTCCTGGTAAGTTGTCCTCTTCACTCTTTCTTTTCTATGAGTTTTGTTTGTATTATCATTATAACTTTATTGTTCTTTTACAGTGGCGCCGAAGATTGTGCCTACTACTCCTTCGTGTATGTCTTTGAGAAGAAAGGAGGCTTCTGCCGGGTCTACACAGCGCAAGAGTGGCCCTAGGTAAGAGCGGCGGTACAGGATGTCGCCTGCCAGTTGATATTGCAAGGCCTTGTTTTTTATCTTCCGGCCTCTAGTTTGTCGTTAGGCAAGATTCCCGAAGATAGAAAAGCTTTAATCGGCGTCATCCATGACGCGTTGCCCGTTTGGGTGACATTGACCTGGCGCGCGGAGACTGACGGTTTGTCTCGGACCTCGATTCGGACTTCTTTTGCCATGTGCTCGAAAACCGTGGACGCCATTTTGCTGAGCGCGTCGGCTGGTTTGTTCTCGCTGCGCCGGATGTGTTCGACTGTGCATGTGTCGAACCTGCGCATGAGTTGCCTGGCTTGCTCCAGGTATAGAGCCATGGTTTCGTCCTTCGCGTCATATGTCCCGTTGATCTGCCGTGCTACCAACAGTGAGTCCGCTATGCGGAGGCCTGCCAGCAACGCTTCGTATTCTGCCTCGTTGTTTGTGCTTTTAAATTCGAGGCGGATGGCGTATGTGAACTCATGTTTGTCTGGGCTGATGAGGCGCAAACCGGCGCCAGCGCCGTCTCCGTTGGAGGCTCCATCAGTGTATAAGGACCACTTTTGCGATGGATCATGCGCTGGCGCGGGCGATTCTTCTTCTCGGCATTCTTGAATCTTGTCAGCCGGGATCTCGGTTGCGAAGTCTGCTAATACTTGGCCTTTGATTGCGGGTCGGGGCTTGTAGCTAATTGTATGCTCTCCGAGCTCGATAGCCCATTTCGCTAATCTTCCTGACAACTCGGGTTTGGCTAAGATGTCATTTATCCGATAGTCCGTAAGGACATTTATCGGGTGGCCTTGGAAGTATCTGCGCAGTCTTCGGGAAGCGTGAATTAAAGCTAGGACCAGCATTTCCATTATAGTGTACCGGGTTTCCGCATCTAACAGCGTGCGGCTGATGTAGTAGATAGGCGTTTGCACGCCTTTACGATCGACCATCAAAACTGCGCCTATTGCCCGCTCCGTGACCGAGAGATAGAGCGTGAGTGGCTCTTTGGGGAGCGGGGCTGTCAGTGTAGGAAGGTTCATCAAGCATTGCTTCATTTGCTGAAAAGCTGACTCTGCCTCAGGGGTCCAGCGGAAGTTGCTCTTCTTCAGGCAGTTTTTCAAAGTGTCCACGAATGGAAATGACTTTGAAGCGTAGTTGGATAGGAAGCGGTTTAGGGCAACCAGGCGGCCCATCAGTGTTTGTACTTCTTTGACGGAGGCTGGCGATGGCATCCGCTCGATTGCCTGTACCTTTTCTGGGTTGGCGCGGAACCCATCCCGCGTAACGATGACGCCCAAAAATTTCCCCTCTTCCATCCCAAATGAGCATTTGCTTGGATTCAGCTTCATGCGGACCTTTCGTAGCTGGTCGAATGTTTGCTGGATGTCTTGCAACATATCACTTTCTTCCCTGCTTTTGATCACTAAATCATCGACGTATACTTCAAGCCGTACGCCGATTTCTTTTACGAAGGCCGTGTCCATCAGACGCTGGTATGTTGCGCCCGCATTTTTCAGGCCGAAAGGCATCTTTGTGTAACAGAAGATGCCCGCGTCTGTGCGGAACGCTGTTTTGTCTTCATCCTCTTTGGCCATTTGTATTTGGTGGTACCCCTTGTAAGCGTCCAGGAAACACTTGAATCGGTATGGGGCGAGGGAATCCACCTTTAGGTCAATCTCCGGTAGAGGATAGCAATCCTTTGGGCACGCCTTGTTGATGTCTTTGTAATCTACACACATGCGCCATCCTCCATTTGCTTTGGCGACCATGACGGGGTTGGCCACCCAAGTTTGGTATCTGATGGGGCGGAGGATGCCCGCATTGAGCAGCTCGGTGACTTGTTCATTCATGGCCTTTGTTTTCTCCGGGCCCATACTTCTTTTCTTTTGTACAATCGGCTCTGTGGAGCGATAAACGTTAAGCCTGTGTTCCGCTATTTCCCGCGGAACACCCACCATGTCTGCCGGTTGCCATGCAAAAATGTCCATATTACTGATCAGGAGTTGCTTTAAATGATTCCGTATGGACTCGGAGATTTCATGGCCAATGGTCACCGTTTGCTCCGGAAATTTGGGTTTGAGCGCCCATTTTTCCGGCTCTGTGCGGGCGTTTGTTTTGACCATCTTTGGCGGCTTGGCTGTATCCGTGACATGGCAATCTTTGTTCCCCCGGATGAAGGCAACGCCTGTTTTGGTGGGGAAACCCACCATTGCGTGTGCCGTGGAGGCGTTGGCGTTGAAGTGAGCAATGCCTTCTCTTCCCAGGAGTATGTCATGGTTTGATGTGGCTGGTAGGACCATGAAGTCACATATCTCTGTGCGCTCGTGTGTACCGTCAGTCCATGTTACAGGCAAAGAAAGCATGCCGCGGGGCATGATGGTTTCATGGATGAAACCGGAAATTGGCTCATTGACTGGAATGAGCTTTGCTTTGTCTTCTTCATCGAGTTATTGAAAACACTGGTCATACATGATATCCGTGCTGCTGCCGCCGTCTAAAAACATATACCGCGTGCGGTAGTGTCCGAAGACGGCAGTGATTACTAATGGAGCTGTGCAGGAGGCGCCACCTCTGACCCTTGGCATGGGGATGTCAACCTCTTTCCAGGAGTCGTCTAGCGGCTGTATCCGGGTGCGCTTCCCATGTTGGGTGTTTTTGCCCCGCCGTGTCATGTTGCATTGGTGGCGGGGGATTAGTGTTGCAGCATGGGTGTTTAGGTCCCGGATCTTCTTCCGTGACCCTTCGCCTTGGGTTTCTTCGTTACCTTGGCCTTTGCCAGCTCGGTGAACATTTTTGACCAAGTGGCCGAGCTGGCCTGATTTCAGCGCTGCCTCTATCTCCATTTTTAGGCTGTAGCAGTTGTCTGTGAGGTGACCGTAGTCATTATGGTACTCACAGAACTTGCTACGGTCCACATTTCGGCGCTTCCCCAGGGGGTTAGGCTCCTTGAGTGTGACCTGCTCGGTTTTCAGAACTTGCGATGGTGTCTTTGTCAACGGGGTCCAATCGTGGTTTTTCTTGGAGTGTCCCCGTTGTTCCCGCGTTTGCTTCGGGCTGATGATTTGGCGGGCGTCCCCGGCGGGTGAATATTTCCCCTCGTCGGTGGCGCCAGAGATGTGGCTCCAAACAGATTTGTTCTTGTGTTTATTATTATTATTATTATTATTATTATTATTATGGTGTTGTGGTTGGAAGCCGTGTAGCTGGTTAAAAGATCTTTCGGAGGATGCATATATCTTCGCTGAGCGAATGAGTTCATCCCAAGATTCTGGGATGCCATCCTTGCCAGTTAGACATTTCATGAGATCTGGCCTGCGCACGTTGTGAATGAACGCAGCCCGCGTGAGCTCCTCCCCACAGCCTATTTGCAAGGCTTCTTTGTTAAAACGGACGATGTAATCTTCAATTGTTTCGTGGTCATATCGCCGACATAGCAAAATGTGTGCTTTGTCTTTCTTGTGTTTGCGCAAATGTGAGAAATGACTGCCAAATTTCTCTGTAAGGTCGTCAAAATCCTTTACGCTTCCTGCCGGGAGGTTGTCAAACCACACCCTGGCGGCACCCGTAAGAGTCTGAGCGAAAAGGTGACACCACACTTGGACAGGCCAGTCCACGGACATACCTGCGCACTCAAAGTCATGCACATGGTCGTCAGGATCACGCAGGCCATCGTATCTACCGATGCTGCTTGGGAGCTTGGCCTTTCTAGGTATTTTGGCAGCCGCTATGCGGGCGACGAACTTGGACTTCTCAGCAAAAGCTTTTGGTCGAAATGGTTTGACCAAGTCATCATCTATCTCACTGTCTCGCGACGTGTGAGTGTGTTTCTTTCCTCTGTGACCGGAGTCGCTGCTTGATGATTCATAACCGTCCGGCTCTTCACGTGATTTGGCGTAGCCCCGAGCTCTGACGTTTCCGCCGAGCTCCCCGCTACGACCATCACCGTGATCAGCCGTATCTTTCTTCTTGTACCTTGCTTTTGACGGAGTATCAAAAGCAAGTGTCTTACCTTTCTTTTTTGCTTGCTGCAACAGCTTTTGTTGATAAATTGCAGCACTCTTGGCATTCTGACGGAGGAGCCACTGGTCCGGATCCTCCTCAGAGAGCTCTTGACTGTCATCGTCTGATTCGACGTCACGGATTTCAACAGCTGACCTGTCGAGCCGAGACGTCGTTTGTTTGACGACAGTGTTGGGTGTGGTTTGGTTATCCGGCTGTCGGAGGTCTTCGTCTCCGGCTCGGTGTATGTCGGAGGTGTTAGGGTTGGGTTCAGCCATGGGTGGGTTAAAAGATGAGTGAAAAGAGCTGTTCTAACCGTTGGATGGCGCCAATGAAGAAACAATAAGTATACCGGAGATTAAGTCTAATCTCCGGGGGGTTAATACTTACGTGACTACAAAGTTAATCCTTTACCCAAACCGTAATGGTAACCCGAGAGATTGTTAGTGTGAGTAGTGTGTGTGTTATGCGTGTGAAAACAAGAGATTTAAGTGGTTCGGTCGTTAATGACCTACGTCCACTGTAAGTACACCGGAATATTATTACTAACAAAGGAGATTACAAGTTGAGAGTATAGTAGTTATGGCTATCTTTCTGAATGAATACAAGGGTTGTATCTGATCCTATTTATAGGCCTAGTAGTGGGCTGCATGGAGAGGCCCACAGGTGACACCATTGGCTTGGGCCCAACCGAGGCCCAAATCCATGGTCCTTCTGGAAATGGCGGGAAAAGGCAGGTTACTGTTGATGACGTCACGCTACAGTGTGGTCGTTGTTGTAGCTGGACACGTGGCGGATTTCTGGTGGTGTATAGTAACGTCGTACTTGCTACAGTGTTCAGGCTATCTCTGCTGTCTGATGTGACATCTGACAGTGGGCGAGGTAATGCCTGCTGGTCACTGTTCACGACAGCGTGCACAGTGTAGCCGTTCACCTTTTGTACTATCTGCCACATGTCCTTCTTCTGCTGGTGTGTGCTCTGACATGGATCTTTATGAATCTTCCTTTTGTCATTCCTTGTACTTCGTATGAAAAGTGCTAAGGGAAGATTCCGCGCGTGGTTGCACGCGCGTATCAGGTATTGTTTGTTGCTTATCATCCGTGTCGGCGCGCGAGACATGCTGATTGCCTGTCCCCGCGCGAGTGCGTTCCTGCGCCGTGACCTGGCGCAGGGTTGTTGCTTCATGGGGATAGGGATGCCTTTCAGATTAGGCTCCCTATCCCTTCAGATGTGATGGAGTTTCCAAGATTTACCATCTAAGGATGGGTTTCCATAATATCCCTTCCCTATATAGTATATATATATATATATATATAAATTGTTACTTATCTAGCAAGCTATTTGATGGTGTATTAACAATTACTTCTATCAATAATGAGAAGAATTAAAAAAAAATTACTTGTAAAGAGATTTTACAAACTTACATATTTTTTGTTGGATTTTCTTTCCACAATGACCTCCTATTTTACCGCAACAAATACAAAAATATATCAAATCAGCGAGTTCGTCTATATTTTCAAAACAATAATTATCACAGAGATTATTTGACCCAAGCTCTAAAATCTAAATCAATGCAAACTTTAGTCCAATGTATTTGTGAACCATGGAGATGATCAGGTGCATTTTTAGTAAAAAGCTGCTTGGTCTAGTTATATTATAGTGTTTTTACAACAAAAGCTAATTTACTTGATGCCCATTTTGCTAGTTGTTAAACATAAACAAAGTTCATTAAGATTATAATCAAGAACACATGCACACATACAAAAGCTCATAAGATGTGTAGCCTTTTTCACTAAACTTATCACTAAATTTTTAGTGACATTTTCAATGATAGTTTACTGTTTCTTATGTTCAACACATCTGAACCATTTCCTCTTAAGCTAATATTTTGTTTTGCCTAGTTGACTCATTAGAGATATGACATGTCCCAAACGATGATCAAGATTTCATGTTACATAAGTTCAAGTAATGAGAAATGAATTCCTGTTATAAATTATGCACCTGAAGATATGCAACAACTATTGAAGCTCAGAATCTCCAGCAAAAATAGCGATTTTTGTGACCACTTCAGCTGCAAATTTATAGAACAATTCACTTGATCAGGCACACAACTGATATCATTAACAATCACTAACTAATGGAACGAAAGTGTACCAAATATAACTAACAGCATATGAAATATTATGAGTCGAACACAATAGGAATGAAACAATTTACATGGTTATACCTCATGAGTATACTTCGGAAGTGGTACTTTATAAAGCTGGTACATGTCCAGCAAAAATAGCGGCTTTTGCAAAGGGTGAACCTGTCACCTAGTTTAGGCCTGTTCAGACTTTAGACAGATTTTTTTGCAGCTTTTGAATAGTTTTCTTGCGCTTTTGCATCTTGTTGGTGCAAGGAGGTTTTCTGCGCCTAGACGTGTGCCTTTGACTACTATGAACGAATTACATAATGTCATGCATAAATTCCTATTATCTTATTATTGAATGTCAAATGATGCAAGATATCATACTCGGTTTCTTGGATGGGTCGTTGCTGGTGCCACTTATCGGGGCTAAAATTGGAACTGACAATTCAAACTTTTGTGATCACAGCCGTTGGATCAAAATCATCAGGCAAAGACACAACAGATTCGAGGTTCAGCTCACGCAACATCACATCAATACTTCCAACCATTTTCTACATCAAACAATCAAATAAACAATACCCATTGAAGAAACAAACAATATGCTTATCTAATTACCCTTTATAAATATGGAATTAATGGCATGAAAACTCATATGTACAGTGAATGATAGTAGTCATGTGCTACCCTGCTTATAACTCAACACTTGTTAAAAATGTACATTAAAAAATTGATAATGAATGCATTATGTATATTTGTGAGTTTATGTTAAATAAATCAACGATAAGAATGTATTTGTCAATCAAATATATGAATACAACATAAATACATATATTGAAACACAATTAAATTAGGCCATATTAACATCAGAAAGTGTAAAAAAAACACGTACCGGTTGAAGCTTTAATTCTCTATTAATCTGCTCTTCTTCTTCTTTATTCTTTCTCTCTAACTATTGTAGAAAAGCCCTCTCTCTGTCCTCAAACTCTTTTCTGTCGCTGCAGTTCTGGATCGTTAAGCCGAGCCTCCTCGGCGCGAGCCTTCTCGGCTAGCTCCTTCCTTATTTGCTTCCTCTTCAATGTCATCATCCTTCAGTATCAGGTGGCTTAAGACGTTAAAATCAACCTCAGTCCCTGCATACTTGGAGTATACAACTGGGGTGCCAGTCTGCAATATAAGCACATAAAGATAATTAAGCTAACATATCCAATGCTATTATCCAATACACATATTAAAATTAATCAGCTAGCAGTATGCCGCCTACAGTCTTCTCCTCTGCAGCCTTGATTTTTACCAACAGTCTATCACCTAATGGTTTAACATGATGATTATCCCTTACCAGTACAC
The DNA here is from genome assembly GCA_030844895.1 of Ambrosia x helenae. NCBI lineage: Eukaryota > Viridiplantae > Streptophyta > Magnoliopsida > Asterales > Asteraceae > Ambrosia > Ambrosia x helenae. The sequence continues at coordinate 14,331,429 of CM061225.1, read as the reverse complement.
ACATATTTGGCAGCTTGATCAGATGTTGGTTGTCAGCAAGCTTCCTCACTCTGTTTTCCGATTGCCTGTCCTCACAAGTTTCCCCAAAGTTGTCATCAACTTGTCAATTACGAATCTGGATGATACTGAAATCCAATTAAAAAAATCAAACAATTGTTTTTAAATCAAACAAAATAAACAAAACTATTATAAAATTCATAACCCAATAATCATTACCTTCAAAGCTAACTGTCTAACACCTTCTTAACCTCAGATTCAGAAGCACCATGACGAAACTCAAAAGTTTTATACGGATCAGAAGCAATAAGACTGGTTGAAACACACATAAAGTCACCAAAGTTACTTGTCCATAGGCGCTAAAAAAATAATAAAGCTACCTTAATCTGAAATGATTATTAACATCGATTAAAAAGAAGAAACGGGGAAGAAACCTTTGTAAGTGCCATATAATCGAACGATCGCCCTTGAATCGCCCTTGTGAGATTAGGGTTTCTTGGAAGGAGGCGATGATAATATGAATGTGTTATGTCCGTGTATTTTTAGAGGGTATATATATTTTCTGTTATTTAATTTTTAAGAAAAAGAAAAATTTTATAAAATCTCACAATGGGACACTTGGCACAAATTGATTGGCTATGTAATTGGAGGATCAATGTGGGATGGACAAGTGTCCACATTGAGTTTCATATATTAGTTGTATAGATAGATTTGATTTGCCAAGATACCAACACTTGATTCGCTTATAAATAAATTGTGTAACATTACGCATTTATTATACGTTACGGAGTAAGACGACAAGTTTTATTATTTTTGGTGATATTTTGAACCCTTATACAAAGATAATTTTCCACACACACACACACATATATATATATATATATATATAAAAGTATAATAATAATAATAATAATAATAGTAACAATAATAATAACTGATTTACTGAATTGTTACCCAACCCAATTCCAGCCCAGCAAAGTAGTCCCCATTTTCATATGTTGCTTGTAGCCCAGACGACCGGCCCACCAGAACTCGGCCCAAAGCCCCTCACCCCCTCCCTTCTCTGTTTTAAAAAGAAACAAAAAAGGGCGCCTCGGCTGGGATTCGAACCGGGGACCCTTCACAAACACACACGCGTCTTAACCACTGAGCCACAACCCAATTCCTGTTCTTATCCCGGTTTAAATTCTATATAACCTCTTATTAAATGGTCGCTGTTCACGCTGCTGCATCCTGATCACGAAGGCAGCCCCATTTCTCCTCCCTTGTTGACTTTTTTTACATGGAAACAAAATAATAACGTTGACTCGTGATTTCCGGTCTGTTTCCACGACGATTCACACGTGCAATCATCAATTCATACCAATTTTAACCCATTACACGTTTTACATTCAATGATGGGTCAAATCTTACCAAATCATCGTTCCAGGCCACTACCCTATAAATTGAACGCTTCTAAGCATTCACAACTCGCCAATCTTCTCCTATTAATCCCTCAATTCTTCACTTAAACGCTGTTTCTTGATTTGCGAACGAGTGTTGACTTTTTGGTTGACTGTTCAATCGAACACGAAACATACTTGTAAGTCTAATCTTTTCTGTGGGTTTTGTCATTCGGCATACACACAACAATAACCCTATGATTAATTGGGTTATTGTTGTGGAAATCAAACTATTATAAATCTAGGGCTCGAAGTTGTTAATTTGGGGAAGAACACTAGGTTGGGTTATGTTATTTATATTTCAAAAACAAGAAATAAACACAACTGATCATACAGATCAGATGGTTGTGTCTGTGGCTCGCATGCTGACCCACGCGGGTTCGAGTCCCGGGTCAGACTAATCTTTTTGGTTGTTTTATTTCTTTTCAACAATATATATATATATATATATATATATTACATTTAAACTTATAAATTCATTTTTAAATATCAAAACCCTTTTATAAATTCTAAAAAAAAATTATTTCTAACAAATCTGGTGTCAAAGATTTATCTACAATTTTTATTTTTCTGAAATTAATTTATTTAATATTTATAATAATTAAATCAATTTTACACTATTATATTTATAAAAATCCATTAAAATATCAAAACAATCTTATAAATTTCCACAAAAATTATCCTAAGTTTTTATAACACTAAACTTTTCAGAAATGATTTTTATTTCTGAAAAATCATTTATTTAGTATTTTTAACCAATTTTTGTTAGATTTAATCATAATTAAATCATAATAAATCCAATTTTTAATATTTTTGCACCAAAATTTTATACAAATTATTTCTGATCATTTAGAACAGAAATATAATTTTTAAGCTAATAATTCTTTAATTTTAGTATTTTTGAATATTAAAGTTAAGTTTTGACAAATTGTAATAAATAGATTTAAAAATCTATTTTAAAGGAAATAATTTTGCAAAAATTATTTTTATACTTTCAACACATTCTTGTGACCATCCTAGATTTAACATTTATAAAAAGATTTTTAGTTATTTATTTACTAAATTTCTCTCAATTGGCGAATATTTTTAATATTAATCAAACAAGCATTTATCCCCAATTCGAAGCCCTAGAACTTATACATTTGTAGACTTGGTAGACTTAGACATATTTATTACTTTATCATAGGGTGATACTTGATACATTTGGTCAACACAATTATCCAAATTTCTCAACAGATATAACATTTTACCAAGGTGAGTTTACATAGCCCCTTTTACTCTATTTTCACTATTTTTGGGGTGAAACATGTTTATAACATCATCATTGCAATTCAATCATCAATGTGTCTATGTGTTTTCTATGTTGCATTATGTCTTGAGCATGATTAGAGTAAGCACCATTCTAGCATAATCATTAACATTGATCAGCCGGCGGTATACATTGATAGATCTATTGGACTGACAATCCCACCCGGATACGTGCCTCCTACAAAGGTTGCGTGGGTGTTTGTTATCGTATAACATATTGGACCATGAGCGTATGGTATGTATCATATTATAACAGTCATCAGGGTTGATTATGCACTCGATTTATTTCTAGTATGTTCTCACATATGGACTAGATTGACATGACACATGAATTGCACATCATATTTATCCAATTATCAAAAACCTATGTAATTCTCACCAACTTTTGTTGACCCAAAACATTTTCAACTTAACATGTTTCAGGTTCTATTTGCTTGAAGATTTGAATTGATGCTTGAAGATATGTGTAGTTTTATTCAATTTGATGTACAAATTCTAGAACTATTGTATGTAATTCATTTAAATTATTTAATGGAATTTATTATTCACCATGAGCTACTGAACAATCATCAATACGTGACATCCCGATGTTTCCGCCATCGGTTGGGGTGTTACAGATTGGTATCAGAGCCATGGTTATAGGGAATTAGGTTATTAGAAAAATAATCTAGTCTATAACCATAGGATTTAACAAGTACTTGCTTTTTTTACTTGCTATTCTCTATCTCCCTCCTACTTCTTATCCCTACTTTCATCCCTACAAGAAGGTTGCTCTCCATCACTGGATCCACTCTTAGACTAATAGGATAAAATCCTCAGGTTTATCCTGAACCGCCTTGAGATCTCGTCGGAGTTCTAGATTTTAATAACGAACACGTGCAATCTGGAAGGGTGAACGCCTGTATTCTGAGTCTTCTGTCTAGGCTGGCATTGCGCATATATCCCAATCAGACGAGGGACCCGGATGCCTACCTGGGAATTCTTGGGATGAGTGTTCACTTATAGGCTAAAGCATGTCTTCATATGTTATTAGAATCTGGAATCTTTGATAAGTCAACGTTTTCATTTATTCGTTTTAATTAATGAATAAATGATTACATTCCTTATAACACCTCATTCATTTCATGCCACATTGAACCTTCATTGTGTCCCTTACAGATCATGTCTCCACGTCGCAGCACTCGCAATAACAGTGGTGAAAACCAAGAGGAAAGTAACAACAACCACAACACCAACCACAACAACAACAAAGGTGTTGATGTCCAACTGGCTGCGATTATTCACAACCCTGCTCAGGTTACTAATCCTAATCGTCCTGGTACTTACAACTATGGTCAATGCTATAAATGTGGAAACCCAAATCACTACCGTAACCGATGCCCTAAACTAAACCGAGATCAAGGCCCCCCCCAGCTACTTGACAGCAAGTCCCACCATTTGAATGTTGTTTGCTTTTAATTCTATGTATTGACGCTATTTGATTCAAGTAATAAATTCTAGTATTATCATAACATCTGTGTGCATGCTTGTTTGAATGTGAACTAATTGCTATATCTATAATCATACTTGCTTGTACAACAATTAGTTAACTACCAAACAACCAGCTTAACGATTGGTAGAGGTCATCATGTCTTTCCAACAGTCGGGAGAGGCCCTACCACCTGCTCAACGACTGGCGGAGACTATCAGACCTGCTTAACAATCGGTAAAGTCATAAAAGGACGCAAAACCCTAATGTAAGGTAAATTGGTAATTACGATCCGGAACGTAATCATGAATTTACAGGTACGTTAAGGTAGTGTGAAATTCTATCAAGGTTTTCAGTAGTTGACTAATTGTAAACCTAGTGTCTTCCTTTAACTTCGGGACGAAGTTCCTAAAAGTAGGGGAGACTGTAACATTACGCATTTATTATACGTTACGGAGTAAGACGACAAGTTTTATTATTTTTGGTGATATTTTGAACCCTTATACAAAGATAATTTTCCACACACACACACATATATATATATATATATATAAAAGTATAATAATAATAATAATAATAATAGTAACAATAATAATAACTGATTTACTGAATTGTTACCCAACCCAATTCCAGCCCAGCAAAGTAGTCCCCATTTTCATATGTTGCTTGTAGCCCAGACGACCGGCCCACTAATCCCGGCCCACCAGAACTCGGCCCAAAGCCCCTCACCCCCTCCCTTCTCTGTTTTAAAAAGAAACAAAAAAGGGCGCCTCGGCTGGGATTCGAACCGGGGACCCTTCACAAACACACACGCGTCTTAACCACTGAGCCACAACCCAATTCCTGTTCTTATCCCGGTTTAAATTCTATATAACCTCTTATTAAATGGTCGCTGTTCACGCTGCTGCATCCTGATCACGAAGGCAGCCCCATTTCTCCTCCCTTGTTGACTTTTTTTACATGGAAACAAAATAATAACGTTGACTCGTGATTTCCGGTCTGTTTCCACGACGATTCACACGTGCAATCATCAATTCATACCAATTTTAACCCATTACACGTTTTACATTCAATGATGGGTCAAATCTTACCAAATCATCGTTCCAGGCCACTACCCTATAAATTGAACGCTTCTAAGCATTCACAACTCGCCAATCTTCTCCTATTAATCCCTCAATTCTTCACTTAAACGCTGTTTCTTGATTTGCGAACGAGTGTTGACTTTTTGGTTGACTGTTCAATCGAACACGAAACATACTTGTAAGTCTAATCTTTTCTGTGGGTTTTGTCATTCGGCATACACACAACAATAACCCTATGATTAATTGGGTTATTGTTGTGGAAATCAAACTATTATAAATCTAGGGCTCGAAGTTGTTAATTTGGGGAAGAACACTAGGTTGGGTTATGTTATTTATATTTCAAAAACAAGAAATAAACACAACTGATCATACAGATCAGATGGTTGTGTCTGTGGCTCGCATGCTGACCCACGCGGGTTCGAGTCCCGGGTCAGACTAATCTTTTTGGTTGTTTTATTTCTTTTCAACAATATATATATATATATATATATATATATATATATATATTACATTTAAACTTATAAATTCATTTTTAAATATCAAAACCCTTTTATAAATTCTAAAAAAAAATTATTTTTAACAAATCTGGTGTCAAAGATTTATCTACAATTTTTATTTTTCTGAAATTAATTTATTTAATATTTATAATAATTAAATCAATTTTACACTATTATATTTATAAAAATCCATTAAAATATCAAAACAATCTTATAAATTTCCACAAAAATTATCCTAAGTTTTTATAACACTAAACTTTTCAGAAATGATTTTTATTTCTGAAAAATCATTTATTTAGTATTTTTAAACAATTTTTGTTAGATTTAATCATAATTAAATCATAATAAATCCAATTTTTAATATTTTTGCACCAAAATTTTATACAAATTATTTCTGATCATTTAGAACAGAAATATAATTTTTAAGCTAATAATTCTTTAATTTTAGTATTTTTGAATATTAAAGTTAAGTTTTGACAAATTGTAATAAATAGATTTAAAAATCTATTTTAAAGGAAATAATTTTGCAAAAATTATTTTTATACTTTCAACACATTCTTGTGACCATCCTAGATTTAACATTTATAAAAAGATTTTTAGTTATTTATTTACTAAATTTCTCTCAATTGGCGAATATTTTTAATATTAATCAAACAAGCATTTATCCCCAATTCGAAGCCCTAGAACTTATACATTTGTAGACTTGGTAGACTTAGACATATTTATTACTTTATCATAGGGTGATACTTGATACATTTGGTCAACACAATTATCCAAATTTCTCAACAGATATAACATTTTACCAAGGTGAGTTTACATAGCCCCTTTTACTCTATTTTCACTATTTTTGGGGTGAAATATGTTTATAACATCATCATTGCAATTCAATCATCAATGTGTCTATGTGTTTTCTATGTTGCATTATGTCTTGAGCATGATTAGAGTAAGCACCATTCTAGCATAATCATTAACATTGATCAGCCGGCGGTATACATTGATAGATCTATTGGACTGACAATCCCACCCGGATACGTGCCTCCTACAAAGGTTGCGTGGGTGTTTGTTATCGTATAACATATTGGACCATGAGCGTATGGTATGTATCATATTATAACAGTCATCAGGGTTGATTATGCACTCGATTTATTTCTAGTATGTTCTCACATATGGACTAGATTGACATGACACATGAATTGCACATCATATTTATCCAATTATCAAAAACCTATGTAATTCTCACCAACTTTTGTTGACCCAAAACATTTTCAACTTAACATGTTTCAGGTTCTATTTGCTTGAAGATTTGAATTGATGCTTGAAGATATGTGTAGTTTTATTCAATTTGATGTACAAATTCTAGAACTATTGTATGTAATTCATTTAAATTATTTAATGGAATTTATTATTCACCATGAGCTACTGAACAATCATCAATACGTGACATCCCGATGTTTCCGCCATCGGTTGGGGTGTTACAGATTGTTTGTTATTAATTTTGCGTTTAATTTCTTTTGACTTATAAAGTATATAAATGTATAAAGAGAAAAAAGATCAAACTATCAAAAAAAAATATGTAGCAAAAACCGTGCTGTATAATTTCAGTATGTTATAGCTTGGTATTGTTTGGGTGTTTTTTTAATATAAAGTTAGATATATATTTATAAATGAATTATATATATATTAATAGACCAACGATTTAAATAGTCCACTTCTTAAACTTTCATTTTCGCCCTTTTTTTTTTGCTTTTTTTTATAAGTTTTTTTTACGTTTTGACCACCAAGTTTTTTTATAAGTTTTTTTTATTACGTTTTGGCCACAGCCCTTTTCTTTTCTTCTTTTTTGTTATACTTCTTTTTTTTCTATTTGAACCACCAACTTTTTGCTTCTTCTTTTTGTGTTTTGACCACCAACTTTTTCGTTAAGTTTTTTTTATTTCATTTTTGCCACGTTTTTTTATACTTTTTTTTTCTATTTGAACCACCAACTTTTTGCTTCTTCCTTTTGTGTTTTTACCACCAACTTTTTCTATAAGTTTTTTTTATTTCATTTTTTCCACGGCTATTTTTATTAGTCTTTTTTTTAAGTTCTTTTTCCCCGTTTTGACCACCAACTTTTTGATTACTTTATTTCTCATTTTGGTGACGCCATTTTTTCTCAACTTTTTTGTTTTCCCCTTTTTCGACGACTTATTTTCCCGCTATGTTTTAACGTTATGTAAGTCATTTGGTGTTAATATTTTGTGTTCTTTCTTTACGATTTTCCTGGTTTTAGCCACTTCTTAAAATTTCATTTTCGCCCCCTTTTTTTGCTTTTTTTTATAAGTTTTTTTTTTACGTTTTGACCACCAAGTTTTTTTATAAGTTTTTTTATTACGTTTTGGCCACAGCCCTTTTCTTTTCTTCTTTTTTGTTATACTTCTTTTTTTTTCTATTTGAACCACCAACTTTTTGCTTCTTCTTTTTGTGTTTTGACCACCAACTTTTTCGTTAAGTTTTTTTTATTTCATTTTTGCCACGTTTTTTTTTATACTTCTTTTTTTTTCTATTTGAACCACCAACTTTTTGCTTCTTCTTTTTGTGTTTTTACCACCAACTTTTTCGTTAAGTTTTTTTTATTTCATTTTTGCCACGGCTATTTTTATTAGTCTTTTTTTAAGTTCTTTTTTCCCTGTTTTGACCACCAACTTTTTGATTATTTTATTTCTCATTTTGGCGACGCCATTTTTTTCTCAACTTTTCTGTTTTCCCCTTTTTCGCCGACTTATTTTCCCGCTATGTTTTAACGTTATGTAAGTCATTTGGTGTTAATATTTTGTGTTCTTTCTTTACGATTTTCCTAGTTTTAGCCGTTTTTTCGTTGCTACGTAACACAGTTTTACGCGTCGATTTTACAACGCTGTTAGCACGGTTATGGCGCAATGCGCCATCAGATACACCTAGTTACTGTTAAAAGAGCAATTCACAAAGTCGTTGATAAAATGAAAAAATATACTCCCTCCGTCTCATTAGAAGTGTCTATATTCCCTTTTTTATTTGTCCCATTTCATGTGTCCACTTTAAAAAATTATTAGTCAATTTCCAAATTTACCCTTAAAAACACAACTAAAATAAACAAAGAATATGATGGACCCACATATGACAAGGATATTATTGTCATATGGCAAGAAAAAAAAGCAATCATTTAATATGCCTAAAATTTTGTGTTTTTTCAAATCAAGACACTTCTAATGGGACGGAGGTAGTATAACTTAACAATAATGACTACTATAAATATTATTAAATAATAATACCATTTTTGTATTTAGCTATAATTAATTAGGTTTGATCCAATTAGATTAGGAGAGAGAAAAATAAGTTTTGAAAAACACCTATTTTGGTAAATACTTTTGTAACTACACCTATTTGGGAAATAGTTTTTTCTAACTACACTAATGTGGGAAATAGGCCTCGCTGATCACCTGTTCCTTGACAAAGTAAATGTCTAATTCAATATGCTTGGTTCGTTGATGTTGAACCGGGTTACCTGACAGATATATAGCACTCACATTGTTGCAATACACCATTGTGGCGCGTGAGACTGGTACGGATAACTCAAAGAGAAGATTGGATAACCAGCAAATTTCGGACACTACAATCGCAACACCTTGGTACTCGGCTTCTGCGCTGGAGCGTGACACGGTTGGTTGTCATTTAGAGGACCACGATATCAAATTATCACCAAAATAAATACAATAGCCACTAGTGGAGCGTCTAGTGTCTGGACAACCGGCCCAATCCGCATCCGTATAGGCAATCAACGTGGATGTGGGCGATGGGCCAAAAAGTAAGCCAAAGGATGTAGTGCCCTGTATGTATCAAATTATCCGTTTTAGAGCATTCCAGTGGTCGGTGTAAGGGGTGTGCATGTGCATACACACTTGTTGAACTGCATATGTGATGTCAGGTCATGTGAAGGTGAGGTATTGTAAGGCCCCGGCTAAGCTTCTATATAAGGTTGGATCATGAAATAGTTCGCCAGATGAAGCACCCGGTTTGGTATTGGTGTCAACTGGAGTGAAAACCGGGTTACAAGATTGCATACCTGCACGAGCTATGATGTCAGTCGCATAGGACTGTTGAGATAGAAACATGGTATTGTTTTTCCTGGTGACATAGATGCCTAGAAAATAACTCAAGGGACCGAGGTCTTTCATGGCAAATTCGGTTGCGAGATTCGCTAGGAGATGCTGGCGAAGAGAGTCAGAAGAAGTAATCAGGAGAATATCATCCGCATAAAAGAACCAGGTAAGCGGTTTCGCCAGCCTTATGGAAGGTGAATAAAGAGGTGTCACACCGACTATTCGAAAATCCCGAGCGGAGAACATGATCTGTGAATCGCTGGTACCATGCACGGGAGCCTGCTTAAGACCATACAGGGATTTGCGTAGCAGACATACATGGTCAGGAAAATTTCTGTCCCGAAACCCCATTGGCTGATACATATAAACTGTTTCATTTAAGTGCCCATGCAAGAATGCGTTTGTCACGTCCAACTGACGTACAACCCATCCTTTTGATAAAGCAAGCGGAGGACAATGCGAATGGTGGCCGGTTTGAATACCGGGCTAAAGGTTTCACCGCAATCTATGCCCACCTGTTGTGAGCGACCATCACACACTAGTCGTGCTTTGTACCTCTCCAGTGTCCCATCTGACCTGTATTTATGTTTAAACAACCACATGGAATGAATAATATTCATAGAGGGGTCACGAGGAACTAACTCCCATGTACCATTTCTAAGTAAAGCGTTATACTCGGTAGTCATGGCAGAGTACCATTTCGGGATGGCCAAGACATCGGTGGGAGATTTGGGTATGGGATTGACCGTAGGTGTGGTAGTAGTGTTAAGGTTAAAAGGTTGTTTTGGTTTCGAGATTCCACTCATCGACCTAGTGTGAATGGTGCGAGTGGGGGAGGGGCTGTGCTGGAGGGTTGAGTGCGAGAGGTGGTGGTCGATGGGTGGGGCTGAGCTGTGGCGGATGCGGGTGGTGTTGTAAGTCCAGAATCCTCTCCGGGGTATCAAACACACCCAATTGAGTGCGGATCCAAGATTGAGTGTAAGAACAAAAGAAGAACACACGATAAATTCGATGAAACAGACCCTTATAATATAAATTTTTGGAACTTAGCTCTGTCTACTCCTACTTCGGCACGTTAAAATAAACGTGAAATATTCTAGAACCAGAAAACTACTGGTTGCACTCTGGACAAAGTACACTAGCGCCTAGCGGTTTCAAATGGATCTAAAGGTTTTAATTAGTGGAGAATGGTCAAAACATTAATTGGGATAACACATAAAACACAATCCCTTCTTGACAACATGTTGCCGTGATAATCAAATTTGCAACCTTGCTTAAAGGGTGGTGAAAGTGTTACCGTGCGGAAACCGAAGCCGAGAACCCCTACTCACGGAGTGCCATGTCCCAGCTAAGGAAGACTGATGTAGCGTAAAATACATATATTTCTAGTGTATAGTTTGTATAGTTTTCGAGTCATTTAGATAGTGTTTTCATTAGTTTTAGGTTTGTAGTTGTGTATTTTATTTAGTATAGGTTTTTATATATTTTTATTAGTTTTGTGTCATTTATATTACTTATGTATTTAATTTATATTTTGTAGGTGTTCATGGACGTTAGAGCGTAAACCAGTAACTTTGATCAAGTCAAAAACACCCGAGTCGAGAGCACGGAGTTATACTACTATATATATATATTAATAGTATATTAGATATAATAATAATAATAATAATAATAATAATAATAATCTATATATATATATATATATATATATATATTGCAAAGGGATTAATCCTACATATCATACTTTTATGCAATCTCTCCTTTGAGAGATGCCACATAGGATGTGATGTGACAACTCTAAACCAATTAAAAAAAAGAAATAGATATGATTTAACCTAATCTATTATAATCTTTAACCTAATCTATTAAATATATAATCTACTAAATCTAAATATTAAACCTTTATTAGTTTATCTCTCGTGTTTCATCCCATAACTTTTAAACGTTAATATCTTTTATATACGAGATTTTTTAAAGAAAAAAATTATACCAAATTAACGAGCGTTTTATTATCTTTCCAACGAGTACCATAGTGCTATATAAAAATCGGAGAAAAAAATGACTATTTTTTGTAACCCGACAGGTATTGTGTCGGGTTTGGGATTAGTTTAAAAAAAATTGTGGGTTTGGGATTTTTTATATATTTGAATATGATAACTTATGGCAGAAATTTGTTTAAAATAATAATAATAATATATTTTATTATTTTATATTAGATATTTCAACCCGGGACGCTCCCAAGATAAAAACTAGTAATAAAATAAAACTAAAACTAAAAGGTGACTTTGTCACGCATGGAAGAACCAAGGCCCAAACAATATAGGGCTTCAATATTATTTTTGAGAGGATATAGCGGTGGATATATGATACAACAGAGGTGCGGCATAGAGAGTTTTTTTTTGGTGGGGAGTTATTATCGACGAGGGAGGACAACAGGAGCCGGAGGATTAATTTGGGAGGAAAACATTCAGTCGACGAAGACCCAAGAAGCAATATTATTTTGAGGTGGATTAAGGGTTGAAGTATAGGTGTTCACTACGGGTATGAATAGAATAAATAAATAAAGTATAACCAATCCGTACTGGCACCTATACTTCAACCCTTAATCCACCTCAAAATAATATTGCTTCTTGGGTCTTCGTCGACTGAATGTTTTCCTCCCAAATTAATCCTCCGGCTCCTGTTGTCCTCCCTCGTCGATAATAACTCCCCACCAAAAAAAACTCTCTATGCCGCACCTCTGTTGTATCATATATCCACCGCTATATCCTCCCAAAAATAATATTGAAGCCCTATATTGTTTGGGCCTTGGTTCTTCCATGCGTGACAAAGTCACCTTTTAGTTTTAGTTTTATTATTATTATTATTATTATTATTATTATTATTATTATATCTAATATACTATTAATATATATATAGTAGTATAACTCCGTGCTCTCGACTCGGGTGTTTTTGACTTTATCAAAATTACTCGTTTACGCTCTAACGTCCATGAACACCTACAAAATATAAATTAAATACATAAGTAATATAAATGACACAAAACTAATAAAAATATATAAAAACCTATAATAAATAAAATATACCAGTACAAGCCTAAAACTAATAAAAACACTATCTAAACGACTCGAAAGTTATACAAACTTTACACTGGAAATAAATGTATTTTACAATACATCAAAGACATAGGTTTAGGAACAATTGTTTTCTCATTTAATGGTATCTAAAACAAATATGAGTGCAAAGGCAAACATTAATATTTTATCTAAATATAATATCTCGTCTTCTCTGGTCTCTAAAACAAATTTGAAAAGTTATTTATTTATTTAGCTGATTGGATACATAAATCCGGTTATAACGTATTGCCCGTCTGCCTGCTATTTTGATGTAATTTTTGCTTTTATGAAATGAAATAAATAATTATTATCATAAAAAAAGTTATAAATCAAATATTATTTTACATGTTTGAATTTGGCTTCGAATTGTTGGTTATCTTATTGGAAGTACATAGAAGACGGTAACGTAGTTGAAATAAGTGAAGACGATTCATGAGGATATTTATGGGGCCAAGCCAAGCTACAAATATATTCGTATGATTATATTCCTTAATCGCAAATTTTGTGTTAAATAATTTATTTAGTTATTATATATTGAAACCAAATTTAACTTGACCATTGTCAAAAAAATGTTTAGAGGAAACTTCTAAAAGCCCTTTAGAAAAGTATAAAATCCAAGCTAAATTTATATTGAGCAGGTTAAACAAAATGATTTATGACACCCATAACTCCATAAGCTCTTTAATGGTTGTGGGCCTGTGGTCAAAGCTTAAAGTGTTCGAATCTAAAAATAGCAGACATAATGATATCTAGTATTTAGAGTAATTATAAAATATTATCACCAAATCAAAGTGGCGCAGCGGAAGCGTGGTGGGCCCATAACCCACAGGTCCCAGGATTGAAACCTTGCTCTGATATAGAGATGGCTTTCGATCGCAACTATATTTTTATTCTCCAACTAGCTGTTCTCTATATTTATTTTTAACATTGAAGCTTTTCGTTGTGTCATTTTTCTCCTATAAAAACATTACCATATAAAAGTCTACCTACTCACTTACTCAGTGTTATTAAAAATGCTATTGAAGGAAGCATATCGGACGTGTATGGACCGAGGTCTTACTTCATGGTGATGGATTTATCATATAACAAGTTGAAAGGTCTAATCCCAAAGTCGATAACATCCATTTACCCCTCTCTCCTTCCTTCATACTCTATTCCATATCGTAAGCCACTTACTTTTTTCAAATCTTCAAAATCCCATCGCGAACCAAACACAAAGCATCCTTCATATTGGACATCAGAGGTAACATTTTCTAATTCTACGAAATCAGTTTAATCATATTCTTTTACGTATGCTTATATTTTTCTTTTTGAATCACAATTGGTTTAACAATTCCGATTTCACCATCACCATTTTCGTTTTCTCAATCATCATTTCCTTGATAACATTTACTAAATGTACAAAATCGATTAAATCATACGCTTTTTTCATGCTTATTTTTTCCTTTTTTTATATCGCAATTAGTTTAACAATTGTGACTTCGCCATCATCTTTTATGTTTTCCCAATCATAATTTCTGTAAGATCTTTATGGGGCCACTTAAATTCGGGATTTACGTTGTTGAATTCGGTTTTGTTTATCTCTATTTTTAGTTTATATTGACACATGCGTAATAGATGTAATTTGTACATTAGGTGAGAATCGTTTATTCGTTTGGACTACACGGCGTGAAAAGGGGTGTGAAGAACTAGCCTAACGTTGGGCAAGTTAAATGTACACGAGAATACTAGAGTTTCTAATACACCTAACGAATTCCAAGTTCTTGTAAGCGGGGAAACAAACTGCGAAAGTGATTCACTACACCACAAGTGGTTGGACATCGAATCAAAGTGTGAAATCTTGAAGCGATGTTTATGGCAAACATGGACGAAGACCCACCCGAATTTGAAGAAGTTGCTATCGAAGTGACTCAAGTTGACTAAATTTTTAGTTTGGCGAGGAGTTTGATTATGTTTCGTCATGGCAAACGTTACACCCTAATTATATCTAATTTAGAATTTTAATTTTATGTATTATTAATTTATGTTTTTTTATGTAATGTTTTAGTTTTAAGTATTTTTTTATATAATTAGTGTGTTTAAAGGCGCGCGTTGCGCACCTTACAATTTTGTCGTATACAAAACACTAAAAAAGTATTATCAACCAAGTAACTACCAATTTTCATAACATAATTTAAAAACGACATCTCACACAAATGTGAGTATATTTGTATTTATTACTTAATAACATGTTGTCGTGTTCGCAAGCCACGTGTCTCGTCTGCTCGCTCGCGCACCACAACAGATAGACAGGAGAGAAACCTTAATGATTAACTAAATAGCAGTGGGTGTAGGATACTATTAAAAACAACCAAAATGACCAAATTAGTCTAAAACTTTCAAAACAACCAAAATAAAAATGATAGCATTTTATTGTTTCACCATAAAAACACTATCCAATAACAATTCATGGTAGAACCAGACACCGTATACAACCAATTACACACTCTTTTAAGATTAGGAGTTATATATATAACTCACTTATTAGTGAAGTTTGAAGTAAACGGTATAATGTTCATCTCTCAAACTATACAACGGCTGCAGAAGATAATTCATATTCAACCCTTTAGCGACGAAACTAATCGGATGGTAATTACTGATTCCATCGTTCACCTTAAAACTAGTCGCTGCCATAAACCCAGAATCCGATTCCCCGGAATCACAGCTTAGCTTCACTATTCCATTAAAACTATGCACAAAACATCCCTTTTGGCTTTCAGACTCCAGTCTAACCATTCCATCGTTTCCATTCACAAACCGGAATACCGCATTCCCGTGATCACCTGAATCTACAATTCCGAGACTATTTTCTTTTCCTTGCTCTATGATTACCATTCCAGGGAGGCTGTATGGTTCAAACATGACAGTTTTACCAATAACATTGTCTGTTGATACCCTAGTTTTGGGATCAGTTGGGATGATTCTGAATGTTGCAAAGACGGAATTGCTGGTTCCCGGGTCTGGGAATTGGACAGTGGTGATGGAATTGGAATTGTGGGCTAGAGCAAAGTTGCTGTTACTAGATTCTTGAGAGAGGGAAATTAAGTTGGAATTGTATTCGGATGGAATTGGCGTGATCCAGTCGGAAAGGGAATCGGATTCCGGTTTTAGGTCGGAATCAGTGGTGGTTAAGGCCACCAGAAGATAGGGTCCGAATAAGATTGCATGAAGAGAAGCATATTCGGACCTTTCATCTGAAAAATTTTAAAAAAATAAAATAAAA
The DNA here is from genome assembly GCA_030844895.1 of Ambrosia x helenae. NCBI lineage: Eukaryota > Viridiplantae > Streptophyta > Magnoliopsida > Asterales > Asteraceae > Ambrosia > Ambrosia x helenae. The sequence continues at coordinate 14,315,139 of CM061225.1, read as the reverse complement.
CATCATTAGTTAAAGAGTAGCGGTGGAATTCGATACAAATGAAATTTACCTACTAAACAAAAAAATAACTAGAGTGATATTATTACTGTGCAGTTTTGAACCAGATTAATTACGCTACAAAAAAATTGGTAGGGTAACAATAATTACTCTCTTGCCAGCATAATCACTCTAGTTATTTATACGTTTAACACGTTAAATGTATTTATATTTGATCATAACATCTAAAGAGTAACCATATTAGTCACTAAAGGGTACCTTGAATAGCTTCAGTTCTAAGTGTGATTGGTAGTTCAAGGGTAATAACGTCCGATGAGCTCCATTTTTTAGTAACGGGCAAGAAATTACCTACATCAACAAACTTATTATAAAGTTTCATAATTTAAAAGAATAATAATAATTTAAAGATTTTGTTATCTTATTTTTATAGATCAAGTATTAATATGTTACGCTAAGACCCGATTTCAAAACAAGATTTAAGGATACTATAAACTCTAGTTCTTAAATTCGGGTCAGTTTTAGCGTAACATTTTAATACTTTGGTGACATAATAGGTTAATACCTGTAGATCTATTAGGGATATCCTGACCATTAAGTGTCGCTTTGGCACTTGATGTGGTCCAAAACGGTATTCTAAAATTCAAACTAGACGACGTGCCTTCCTGCATAAAGGAAACAATCGATTTTGCAAATGAATAACCAAAACAAGATGTAACCTTTTTGGGATATACACAACTTTTTACCTTCTTTGAAGAGATTGTAGTTGTTACGCGAAGGCGAGGGTCCCACGACACAACAGGCATAACTTTCTGATCAACAACAATATGCCCACGTTTCCAGTTAACCGAGCTTGATACATACCGGATAATGTACAGCCCGGGATTGGTTCCCGCTTCTTCAAAGTAAATCGAATCGCCCAGTTTTGAGAACGATTCAATCCCTAAAAGAAATGTTAAAAAAAATATAAAATTGCAATCAAATATATATATATATATATATATATATATATATATATATATATATATACACCTTTTGCATTATTTATTCAAGTAAACAAACAAACAAACTTATATAGTAAAATCCCACTCATAATAATATTATTCATAGAAGTAAATGTATGAAATCAAATGTATAAACCTGTCCCATAACAGCACCAGAAAGAATCAAACTTTGTTCCCCATTTGTGATATCCTGTAGCTTTCGACACGCCCGGGCCTAATGGCAACATGTATATCATAATCCCGGGTTCTTTCCCTCTTTGGATACTTAAGACGCCGTTAGTCAAAGCGCGTTCATAATAATCTGCATACGCAATCTCTTTGGTCCATCTAAACAAATTCCTAGAAACCTACACACAAATGTAGGATTTATCTAACAATTTGACATAACCGCGAAAACATGAAATAAGTAACGCGTTTTTTTAATATTCAAGGCATACCTTTAACATGTTATAGGTGGTACATGATTCTTCGTTCTCCGTCTGCAAGGTAGTCGCTAGTTGTTTTGGTTCCGACCTAATTAAGAAGATAAGTTACCAACTTGTTACACAAAAATCGACATGTTCACCCGAAAGGGAGTGTGTTGTGTTTTGAAAGTGATACATTCGCCCCAAGCCCAACCCATTCAGAAAGGGGTGGCGGCGTAGCTTGTTGCCCGCCTTCCCGCTATCTTGATGTAAATTTTCAGTCATGTTATATAAGGATTCCATCAAGACCAAAAAAATAATAATAATAATAATAATAATAGTATTAGGGTCCCCAGCCAGTATTTGGGATACCAAAACCCACCCCAAGCCCAACCCATTGTCATCCCTAACGGAGGTAGATGCATACCAGAACTCATTAACTGATGTCCCTCCTGTAGCATACATGTGAGAAGAGTTCACAGTATTCATGAAGAACATACTCATTTCCTGTAAACAAATAGTACAAAAATGGTCACATATTTTTATACCATCATGGAGTGGAGCCAGTTGAGAAAAAAAAAATCTTTTGGATGAAACTGGCAAAAAGTGCCAAACCTCAAGGACGAAAATGGCAGTTTACTCTATTAGATATAATAATAATAATAATAATAATAATAATAATAATAATAATAATAATAAAATAAAACTAAAACTAAAAGGTGACTTTGTCACGCATGGAAGAAAAGGCCCAAACAATATAGGGCTTCAATATTATTTTTGAGAGGATATAGCGGTGGATATATGATACAACAGAGGTGCGGCATAGAGAGTGTTTTTTGGTGGGGAGTTATTATCGACGAGGGAGGACAACAGGAGCCGGAGGATTAATTTGGGAGGAAAACATTCAGTCGACGAAGACCCAAGAAGCAATATTATTTTGAGGTGGATTAAGGGTTGAAGTATAGGTGCCAGTACGGATTGGTTATACTTTATTTATTTATTCTATTCATACCTGTAGTGAACACCTATACTTCAACCCTTAATCCACCTCAAAATAATATTGCTTCTTGGGTCTTCGTCGACTGAATGTTTTCCTCCCAAATTAATCCTCCGGCTCCTATTGTCCTCCCTCGTCGATAATAACTCCCCACCAAAAAAACTCTCTATGCCGCACCTCTGTTGTATCATATATTCACCGCTATATCCTCCCAAAAATAATATTGAAGCCCTGTATTGTTTGGGCCTTGGTTCTTCCATGCGTGACAAAGTCACCTTTTAGTTTTAGTTTTATTATTATTATTATTATTATTATTATTATTATTATTATTATATCTAATATACTATTAATATATATATATATAGTAGTATAACTCCGTGCTCTCGACTCGGGTGTTTTTTACTTGATCAAAGTTACTCGTTTACGCTCTAGCGTCCATGAACACCTACAAAATATAAATTAAATACTAAGTAATATAAATGACACAAAACTAATAAAAATATTTAAAAACCTATAATAAATAAAATATACCAGTACAAGCCTAAAACTAATAAAAACACTATCTAAACGACTCGAAAGTTATACAAACTTTACATTGGAAATAAATGTATGAGTTAATTGCCAATTTAGTCCCTGAGGTTTGTCAAAAATTGCCACTTTCATCCAAATCTTTTTATTTGGTCAATTTAGTCCCCGTGGTTTCATGTTTTTGTCATTTTAGTCCCTGTGGACTAACAAGATTTGGATGAAAGTGGCAATTTTTGACAAACCTCGGGGACTAAAATGACAAAAAAATGAAACTACAGGGACTAAATTGACCAAAAAAAGATTTGGATGAAAGTGGCAATTTTTGACAAATCTCAGGGACTAAATTGGCAATTAACTCTAAATGTATTTTACAATACATCAAAGACATAGGTTTAGGAACAATTGTTTTCTCAGTTAATGGTATCTAAAACAAATATGAGTGCAAAGGCAAACATTAATATTTTATCTAAATATAATATCTCGTCTTCTCAGTTAATGGTCTCTAAAACAAATTTGAAAAGTTATTTATTTATTTAGCTGATTGGATACATAAATCCGGTTATAACGTATTGCCCGTCTGCCTGCTATTTTGATGTAATTTTTGCTTTTATGAAATGAAATAAATAATTATTATCATAAAAAAAAGTTATAAATCAACTATTATTTTACATGTTTGAATTTGGCTTCGAATTGTTAGTTATCTTATCGGAAGTATATAGAAGACGGTAACGTAGTTGAAATAAGTGAAGACGATTGATGAGGATATTTATGGGGCCGAGCCAAGCTACAAATATATTCGTACGATTATATTCCTTAATCGCAAATTTTGTGTTAAATAATTTATTTAGTTATTATATATTGAAACCAAATTTAACTTGACCATTGTCCAAAAAAATGTTTAGAGGAAACTTCTAAAAGCCCTTTAGAAAAGTATAAAATCCAAGCTAAATTTATATTGAGCAGGTTAAACAAAATGATTTATGACACCCATAACTCCATAAGCTCTTTAATGGTTGTGGGCCTGTGGTCAAAGCTTAAGTGTTCGAATCTAAAAATAGCAGACATAATGATATCTAGTATTTAGAGTAAATTATAAAATATTATCAACAAATCAGAGTGGCGCAGCGGAAGCGTGGTGGGCCCATAACCCACAGGTCCCAGGATCGAAACCTTGCTCTGATATAGAGATGGCTTTCGATCGCAACTATATTTTTATTCTCCAACTAGCTGTTCTCTATATTTATTTTTAACATTGAAGCTTTTCATTGTGTCATTTTTCTCCTATAAAAACATTACCATGATTAATATCATTAAAAAAACCAAACATTTTTTTTAAATTTATTCACGAAAAAGTTAGTCTAACATAAAAGAAAAACATATAAAAGTCTACCTACTCACTTACTCAGTGTTAGTAAAAATGCTATTGAAGGAAGCATATCGGACGTGTATGGACCGAGGTCTTACTTCATGGTGATGGATTTATCATATAACAAGTTGAAAGGTCTAATCCCAAAGTCGATAACATCCATTTACCCCTCTCTCCTTCCTTCATACTCTATTCCATATCGTAAGCCACTTACTTTTTTCAAATCTTCAAAATCCCATCGCGAACCAGACACAAAGCATCCTTCATATTGGACATCAGAGGTAACATTTTCTAATTCTGCGAAATCAGTTTAATCATATGCTTTTTCGTATGCTTATATTTTTTCTTTTTGAATCACAATTGGTTTAACAATTCCGATTTCACCATCACCATTTTCGTTTTCTCAATCATCATTTCCTTGATAACATTTACTAATTGTACAAAATCGATTAAATCATACGCTTTTTTCATGCTTATTTTTTCCTTTTTTTATATCGCAATTAGTTTAACAATTGTGACTTCCCATCATCTTTTATGTTTTCCCAATCATAATTTCTGTAAGAACTTTATGGGACCACTTAAATTCGGGATTTACGTTGTTGAATTCGGTTTTGTTTATCTCTATTTTTAGTTTATATTGACACATGCATAATAGATGTAATTTGTACATTAGGTGAGAATCGTTTATTCGTTTGGACTACACGGCGTGAAAAGGGGTGTGAAGAACTAGCCTAACGTTGGGCAAGTTAAATGTACACGAGAATACTAGAGTTTCTAATACACCTAACGAATTCCAAGTTCTTGTAAGCGGGGAAACAAACCGCGAAAGTGATTCACTACACCACAAGTGGTTGGACATCGAATCAAAGTGTGAAATCTTTGAAGCGATGTTTATGGCAAACATGGACGAAGACCCACCCGAATTTGAAGAAGTTGCTATCGAAGTGACTCAAGTTGACTAAATTTTTAGTTTGGCGAGGAGTTTGATTATGTTTCGTCATGGCAAACGTTACACCCTAATTATATCTAAATTAGAATTTAGATTTTATGTATTACTAATTTATGTTTTTTTATGTAATGTTTTAGTTTTAAGTATTTTTAATATAATTAGTGTGTTTAAAGGCGCGCGTTGCGCACCTTACAATTTTGTCGTATCCAAAACACTAAAAAAGTATTATCAACCAAGTAACTACCAATTTTCATAACATAATTTAAAAACGACATCTCACACAAATATGAGTATATTTGTATTTACTTAATAACATGTTGTCGTGTTCGCAAGCCACGTGTCTCGTCTGCTCGCTCACGCACCACAACAGATAGACGGGAGAGAAACCTTAATTATTAACTAAATAGCAGTGGGTGTAGGCTACTATTAAAAACAACCAAAATGACCAAATTAGTCTAAAACTTTCAAAACAACCAAAATAAAAATGATAGCATTTTATTGTTTCACCATAAAAACACTATCCAATAACAATTCATGGTAGAACCAGACACCGTATACAACCAATTACACACTCTTTTAAGATTAGGAGTTATATATATAACTCACTTATTGGTGAAGTTTGAAGTAAACGGTATACTGTTCATCTCTCAAACTATACAACGGCTGCAGAAGATAATTCATATTCAACCCTTTAGCGACGAAACTAATCGGATGGTAATTACTGATTCCATTGTTCACCCTAAAACTAGTCGCTGCCATAAACCCGGAATCCGATTCCCCGGAATCACAACTTAGCTTCACTATTCCAGTAAAACTATGCACAAAACATCCGTTTTGGCTTTCAGACTCCAGTCTAACCATTCCATCGATTCCATTCACAAACCGGAATACCGCATTCCCGTGATCACCTGAATCTACAATTCCGAGACTATTTTCTTTTCCTTGCTCTATGATTACCATTCCAGGGAGGCTGTATGGTTCAAACATGACAGTTTTACCAATAACATTGTCTGTTGATACCCTAGTTTCGGGATCAGTTGGGATGATTCTGAATGTTGCAAAGACGGAATTGCTGGTTCCCGGGTCTGGGAATTGGACAGTGGTGATGGAATTGGAATTGTGGGCTAGAGCAAAGTTGCCGTTACTAGATTCTTGAGATAGGGAAATTAAGTTGGAATTGTATTCGGATGGAATTGGCGTGATCCAGTCGGAAAGGGAATCGGATTCCGGTTTTAGGTCAGAATCAGTGGTGGTTAAGGCCACCAGAAGATAGGGTCCAAATAAGATTGCATGAAGAGAAGCATATTCGGACCTTTCATCTGAAAAAATTTTAAAAAATAAAATAAAACATCATTAGTTAAAGAGTAGCGGTGGAATTCGATACAAATGAAATTTACCTACTAAACATAAAAATAACTAGAGTGATATTATTACTGTGCAGTTTTGAACCAGATTAATTACGCTACAAAAAATTGGTAGTGTAACAATAATTACTCTCTTGCCAGCATAATCACTCTACTTATTTATACGTTTAACACGTTAAATGTATTTATATTTGATCATAACATCTAAAGAGTAACCATATTAGTCACTAAAGGGTACCTTGAATAGCTTCAGTTCTAAGTGTGATTGGTAGTTCAAGGGTAATAACGTCCGATGAGCTCCATATTTTAGTAACGGGCAAGAAATTACCTACATCAACAAACTTATTATAAAGTTTCACAATTTAAAAGAATAATAATAATTTAAAGATTTTGTTATCTTATTTTTATAGATCAAGTATTAATATGTTACGCTAAGACCCGATTTCAAAACAAGATTTTAGGATACTATAAAATCTAGTTCTTAAATTCGGGTCAATTTTAGCATAACATTTTAATACTTTGGTGACATAATAGGTTAATACCTGTAGATGTTATGGGGATATCCCGACCATTAAGTGTCGCTTTGGCACTTGATGTGGTCCAAAACGGTATTCTAAAATTCAAACTAGACGACGTGCCTTCCTGCATAAAGGAAACAATCGATTTTGCGAATGAATAACCAAAACAACATGTAACCTTTTTGGGATATACACAACTTTTTACCTTCTTTGAAGAGATTGTAGTTGTTACGCGAAGGCGAGGGTCCCACGACACAACAGGCATAACTTTCTGATCAACAACAATCTGTCCACGTTTCCAGTTCACCGAGCTTGATACATACTGGATAATGTACAGCCCGGGATTGGTTCCCGCTTCTTCAAAGTAAATCGAATCGCCCAGTTTTGAGAACGATTCAATCCCTAAAAGAAATGTTAAAAAAATATAAAATTGCAGTCAAATATATATATATATATATATATATATATATATATATATATATATATTTCATAGAAGTAAATGTATGAAATCAAATGTATAAACCTGTCCCATAACAGCACCAGAAAGAATCAAACTTTGTTCCCCATTTGTGATATCCTGTAGCTTTCGACACGCCCGGGCCTAATGGCAACATGTATATCATAATCCCGGGTTCTTTCCCTCTTTGGATACTTAAGACGCCGTTAGTCAAAGCGCGTTCATAATAATCTGCATACGCAATCTCTTTGGTCCATCTAAACAAATTCCTAGAAACCTACACACAAATGTAGGATTTATCTAACAATTTGACATAACCGCGAAAACATGAAATAAGTAACGCGTTTTTTTAATATTCAAGGCATACCTTTAACATGTTATAGGTGGTACATGATTCTTCGTTCTCCGTCTGCAAGGTAGTCGCTAGTTGTTTTGGTTCCGACCTAATTAAGAAGATAAGTTACCAACTTGTTACACAAAAATCGACATGTTCACCCGAAAGGGAGTGTGTTGTGTTTTGAAAGTGATACATTCGCCCCAAGCCCAACCCATTCAGAAAGGGGTGGCGGCGTAGCTTGTTGCCCGCCTTCCCGCTATCTTGATGTAAATTTTCAGTCATGTTATATAAGGATTCCATCAAGACCCAAAAAAAAAAAAAATAATAATAATAATAATAATAGTATTAGGGTCCCCAGCCAGTATTTGGGATACCAAAACCCACCCCAAGCCCAACCCATTGTCATCCCTAACGGAGGTAGATGCATACCAGAACTCGTTAACTGATGTCCCTCCTGTAGCATACATGTGAGAAGAGTTCACAGTATTCATGAAGAACATACTCATTTCCTGTAAACAAATAGTACAAAAATGGTCACATATTTTTATACCATCATGGAGTGGAGCTGAATGGGTTAAAAAATACGCATATCTGGAATGTGAAAAATACCTTGTAGAGAGGATCACCAGTAATTTCATACCGCATTTGTGATCCAATGACTATTGGAATATGCGTGTTGGTATGAAAACCGGCTAACTCATCCGTCTGCAAGTATATGTTTTTGCACAAGTTACTAATAGTATGATATTATTCTATAAAAACTCACAGTAATGTATAAGATACCTTTTCAGCCAGCAGCCTGAGAAAACACGGTTTGTCAAACAGATGAGCCAACAGCAAATGCTTATCATCTCTCTAGTAAATATATAAAGCGAGTTAACAAATGCGCAATGCGAATGTATGCAATATGAATTAATATTATCATCCTGACCCATTTTGACCCGTTTAATAATTAAGTTGGCCCAAATGGGTCATGATTGCCAGCCCTATTAATATCCGAAAATCAACCAAAAAGGATAACAGATCAACAACATACTGTTATGGTGTAGAGCCGATACAAGACATCATTCATTCCACCAAATTCTTCATTTAAAGATTGCCAGTGTCGTTCAATAGTGTACTGTTTAATCACATTCTGTACGCGTTTGAAGAAATATTCCGCCATTTGAGTCACCATATTTAAAGCTTGATTGTTTCCAGCCAAAACATACTGGTCAACTAACCCTGCCATTATCTGCACTTTACAAGAAACTCTTAATTAGTTTCGGATACAAACAACTAAAAAAAAAATATTTAACAACATATCATTTTAACCTTGTGAATGGTGTAATATGGAGCCCAAACAGGTTGAATAGCTTCAACCCTATCAAAAAATTCAGACGGGAAAGCCGAGAGGTAGCCATCGCCCAAATGTTGTTGACATTCACCGAGCATAGATACTACCGCGGTCATCTTTTGTTTTAGAGCATCGTTCCCTGTGCTCGCCCACATTTGAGCTGTGGCACTCAAGTAATGCCCTGATAATATTCAATGGTGCACAACTTTATATCAATACACGTAAATTTATCTACACATATGCATATATCAATTCAAGTACATTCATACAACCAAGATGCATACACAGGGCATGAATCACGAACCTACAAAATGGCCACGAAGCTCTTGATCCGGGGTCTCCCAACCGCCATATGCAGTACCAGGCGTCGGCAGTCCAGCAGTCTTCCTAAAGCTCCAAACCAAACTATCCACATCCAATAACAACAAATACTCCAAGTTAGTTTGTTGAGCTTGTCCATGAACCGAGTCAGCGGCTAACCTGACATCACCCAAAGCAACCTCATTCAAAAAACTTCCAGTAACCTGACCCTCGCCTACTTGATTCTTCATCTGTCTATACATCATCATCCATCCAACTTCATCTTCTTGTCTCAACACTTTCCTAGGCAACAAACTAGCCCAAGCGGAGTCATCAGTAGGTGTCAAGTGATCATGATCATGTGACAACATTGACACTTGATGTTTCCGGGAATTTAAATACTCATATCGATGCGTATGCCCCGCGAGCGGTGTTGGAGGGTTTTTACATTCTTTACCAACAACAACATCATCCCAGATCAAAACCACAACCAAAAATGCTAAAAGATTCATTAGCATGAATATTTTCATAAATCTTTTTAACAACTTAGTGTGAGAAACTATATTTCTGTGTGTTTGATAAACAAGACGTCTAAGCCTTTAAATAGGCTTTACAAGTTGACTGAAACCTAGCTATTTAATGGCTAAAATTATGGAAGAGAAAATCATGGCCAAAATTTTTCTAACTAGTCAAAGGGTCAAAGGATAACATAATCTTCGGGTAAGACTTAGAACATAATAATAATAATAATAATAATAATAATAATAATAATAATAATAATAATAATAATAATAATAATAATAATAATAATAATAACTTTAACTTAATTATGTGTTATGAGTTGACCCTTTAACTTAATTATATATCTAACCCTATCAGGTTTTTCTTTCAATAACCGTCATTGGTTTACAATGTTTCTTTTATCATGTGTCTTGTTTAGGTAATCGTGGATATAACTTTTCAAGTACTTAATACATTGTGATTAAAAGGAATATTTTTTTAGTGCAGATTTAAGTTGGGAATTACAATGTTTCTTTTATCATGTGTCTTGTTTAGGTAATGGTGGATGTAACTTTTCAAGTACTTAATACATTGTGATTAAAAGGAATATTTTTTAGTGCAGATTTAAGTTAGGAAATATAGTTTCTATGTATTTAACTAAAATGTCTTATTGAGGACGCTTGTGGTGTGTTAATGAAGTTTTTCATTCAAAAAAAAAAAAAAAAAAACTAAAATGTCTTAGCATTGATATAAAGAAGAGTTTTTTTTCCATATTGGTGTGAAAATTATTTCCCAAATAAGTAGTTATAAAAGTATTACCAAAATTGGTGTTTTTTTGAAAACTTGTTTATCTCTCTCCTAATGTAACTTGATCAAACCTATTTAATGATTACCAAATAAAAAAAATGGTATTTGTAGTATTTATCATAGTCATTATTATGAAGTTATATTTTTTTTTATCAACGAATTTGTAATTTTTTAACAATAATTTTATATACAAAAAGCTCCAAAACAATAGCAATCTAGTTGCAACAAAATGAAATTATACAGCAAGTTTTTTTTTTTTTTCACACCAAATTTTTTTCCACTTTTCAGTTTGTTGAGTTAAATTAGAAACTAAAATTTTATGAATTTAGTTTGAATTTTATTTTACTAATAAAAAAATTATCCAATTGCTCTTAACGACGCAATCTTGTTCTCTTTATTATTTTGTCTTTATTATATTATATACCGTATTTTTATACTAAACTAAAAATAAATAGTTTGTCTATAGCTCTATAAGCGTAAACTATTGAATTTTACTTTTTAATATCTAAAGTATACAACTTACTCTAAACTAATAGAATTCATTCATTGCGGTAGGAATTTGTTTGGTATCGTTTTGATTCATTACGCCGTTGATACGGTACCCACATGCGGTCAAAGTTGGTTCATTTTGTAACAACACCAGTATGTTACTAACACTCACAATAGCCTAGGATACGAAAAATACATTCAATTTTGAATACCGCTCCAACTTTAACATTTTTCGGCCGGAATGGTATCTGGTATGGCATCGTCACTCGTATATCTATGATTAAAAAAACACTCTAATTTGAATTCAACTCTGTTTTCAAAAATTCGTATTGGAATGTCTAGGAAATAATCGACACTTTCGTAGCGGCTTTTAATCAGTATCAACTAGACTTTTGCCCGCGTTAACACGCGGTTCACCAAGTTACAATTATTTTTAGCGGTAAAACGTATAAAAAAAATATAGAATCCCTATTAAAAACAGGGTTACATCCCTATTAAAACTAACGGGGTTACATCCCTATTATAACAGAATCCCCATTTTATTAGTTGAAAATGACATTTTTTGTAACAAAAAATTTCATTAAAAACACGGGCGAAACCTCAAAGCGAGGACCACCGCACAACTACAAACAATACAACGGGTATTTCACCCAATCATTCCAATCCACATATGTGTGCCTAGTTCTATGTTTAAACCAAAAATAAGACAAAACCTTCACCATAGGCACAATGTCAACCACCTGAGGTGTCGAGTTTTGGAAAACTTTCTTATTACGCTCCTTCCATATAACCCAACACGTCACCATCAAGATACCTCTTAAAACTTTCACGCTTCACTTGTCTTCAGTCGAACCAAAGTCCAAAAACAGCAGCTCGTTAACCGAAAAGAACATAGGCACACTGATCCTACACCACGTCCACAGACTGCTCCAAACTCCGAACGCCAAGCCACAATCGAGGAACAAATGCTGCACTGTTTCACGATCTGTATCACACAATCGACGAACTATTGAGTGCATTAGTGATAAGTCTCATATAGTCATATATATAAAAAAACTTTATGATGATGACAAAAATAGTCTCATACATTGTATATATTCACTGATGCCCAATCATACATTGATGATTGCGAAATATGATGATTCAATATTCTCAAGTCACAGCCTAAGTATGTACAAGTGTTCACTTTGCAACATTCCCCTATCAAAACAAATTGAAAATTGAATCTTTAGCGATTGAATCTAGCAGGATTCAAGTAGGCAGGAGGAACTCATCTTGTAAAAAAAACGCCTATGCATATAGGTGACTAAACGCCTATTCGGCTAGGTGTTTGGTCTCCGTAAGAAAACATAGATAATTGATTTTAAAAGCGGACACATTATAGATAGGATATGGTCGTCACGAAGAGTTGAATTAATTATATAAAGATGCATCCAAATCCCTGATGAGCAAAATCCAATTTTAAGCACAAATTTAGGGGGATGTGTCCTAAGAAAAGATCAAAACAGTTTTGGTCTCAAAACGAGAGATGAAATGAACTTTCACAAGTTGGATTAAGGCTGACACACATAAGACGTGTATCGAAACAGTCTGGCTCTAGTGTGATATGTTGGTAGGCTTGGTCCTGAAGGCTGAAATGTTAATGATCTTGTGAAGCACTTAAAGATAAAGACACGACCTCAGTAAGGAACATCACTTGGAATCAGGTACAATCTCTATTTGAATGCTTGCGTGATGTCCTGAAGCATAACACTGTGGTCTAGGTCTGAAACCTTCTCTGAAAAACTAGTGTATCTCCTCTGTTTTGTGTAAGCAAGGACCTGGAGATGCTAGGCAACGAAAGCTTCTGCTGCATCCAGATATATGCTGACCTAGTTTTTCGTTGTCGTGCTATAGATCATCCTTCACCTAAAAAGAGACCTCAGTGTCCAAAGATGTCCTGACTGCTCCTCTGCTGCATCCAGATATATGCTGACCTGGACACAGTCAGGATGTCATAAAAGAGACCCTCTAGAGTCCAAAACCCAAAGGCCTTGTCATTTGAGAAATCATCTGACTTGTACTTTAATTTAAATCTCTTATTGATCTATTCTTTTCTTTTCTCAATCCAGTCCCAGTCAAGGTTTCAGAATTCTAGAACAGATACTGTGAAAAATATGCTGTAGGGAAACCGCTTGCATGATAGAGTGTACCACTTGATATTCTAGGAATTGATTGTGATTTGCTTGAGTGTTCGTACTAATATACTAAAACATGATAAATAACGTCACAGATCATTATACGAGAAGGCCTAAGGAGATAAGTTTAAGTGGACAAATATACTGGCAATTGCTACGACCAACTGGAGTAGATTAGAGTTGATAAGTGTAGCTCGGCCCGAAACACAGTGATTTGATCTCGTTGATAAAGTTATTTTAAGAATTTTATTTAGATATTTTTAATTGAGTTTAAGTTAGGCCAGTTTACGATCTGATTTGGACCCAGTTACAAAATACATCAAAAAAAAATTATTTTGAAATGGGCATTGGGATGTGAGAGGGGCCCACCACACGTTTGGTGGGCCACCCAAATCTTGGTTAAACAAAAAGTTGGGGGCGGAGGGTTCTCAAAAGTCACAAATTTTAAAATCTTGTTTCTCTCAAACCATCACACACACATACTCTCTGTTCTTTCTCTTTAAGCATGTCGTCATCAACGAAATCAAAGAAATCAGGTAAATGATCTTTATTTTGTGTTAATGTTTAAATATATCGGTGGCTAGTAACTTGCAGGGGTGGTTGATATCTGTTTAATCAAAAAGATGGAAGTTCGACGATGACATGAGAGGAGTTCAAGTGGTTCAACCAGCGGCGCGTGAGCCTCACGCGCCTAGAAATTCGAGTTCGAGGTGGCGCGTGGCCGTCACGCGTCTGTGAGCAAGGGAAAATTACCAAAAAGTCCTCGAACTCCCTTGACAAATGACCATTCTGTCCTTGAACTCCACCCTTTTTCATGAACTCTTTCAAAATTTACAAAATTGCCATCGAACTCAGATGGCAAATTACAAAATTGTCCTCGAACTCCCTGGCAAAATGACATTAATACCCTCGAACTCCCTGTCTTCACTCGAACTCGTGCAACATTGACCAAAATGCCCTCGAACTCAGACAATTTCCTCGAACTCAGATGGGAAATGACTATAATACCCTCGAACTCAGATGGGAAAAGACAAGAATGCCCTCGAACTTACTCTTGTTCATCGAACTCAGAGGCTTTTTACCTAATTAACCCTGAAATCAACTGTCAATTTACCAAAATGTCCTCGAACTCCCTTGTGGAGTTCGAACTCACCTTTATTGGGCCTGTTGTTGATCTGAAGCCCATCTGAGTTTTGGTTCCAACATTCATTTGGGCCTTATCGGTTAAAGGGAAGGGTCCACATGATATTTTTTTTTTTGTTTAACTATTTTTGTTTATTTGATTTCTTATTTAATTTATTTTTTTTCAAGAAAAATGACTCCTCATGTGCCGACATTTGAAAATAGTCATAATGTGGTGTGCTATCTCGCTGACCCCCCCTGAAGAGTATAAGCAGGAGTTCAAGTCACTGATTGTGGGTCTTAACACGTGTAGGACTGCACATGCTATGCGAGAAAATCCAGTTATTTGTTCTGACTGGATTAAAGAGTTTTGGGACAATGCAGATGCCAAGAAGAAAGAAAACTTGATTCGTTCTAAAGTTAGAGGAACTGAGGTGACCATTTCTGAACAGGATATAAGAGATGTGTTGCTTTTTGGTGATTCTCCAAATGATCATGTCAGCTTCCCAAAGGAGAAACTCAGTCCAGTGTTGAGGAAGATGGGGTATGAATGTGAACTGTTAATACCACCATATTCGAAGAAACTATTTCCAAGTTACTGGAGGCTTCTAGTTCATATGTCTGGCTAGTCTGGGAGGTAACAGGAGTGGATTGGATCAGATGGGATTAAAGTATGCTTCTGGAATGGTTGCTCTGATTGAAGATTGGGACTCAAGATGTGTTTTTGAAGACATGATGGTGAATGAATGTGAGAACCCTGAACAAGAATTATTTCTACAAATTCCCTAGATTTGTGCAAATGATTCTGGAGTCCAAGTACCCAAATCTTGAGAAGACTGTTGCAACCTATGACAAGAAATGCATGGCTCATCAAATTTTTGGTTTGATAAGACAAATTCGTAAAGACTCAAGGCAGATTTTTGAAGGAAGATTTCCACTAGTCAAATTTGGGAAATTTAGTGAAATAGTTGAAGAAGTGTCAGTTCCTCCATCGGCTATAGTTGCTGAGGATCATGATGTCCAGATTATTAAGCCTCCGTCTGCTGAACAACAACCAACACCTGAGAATGTGAATCTATCAGATATTGAGAGTGAAGATGAAGAAGTGGTTGATAGAGATAATCAGACTGAAGAAGATGAGGAGGAAGAACAAGTTGATGAAATAGAGTTTGATGATTTGAATGACGAGGTTGATACTGTCATAGAGAACATTGATGAAGCTGATGCTACCACTGAGACGGAAGTTGCTATTCCTCCAGTGGAACAACTTGATGAATTACTTAAAGCTGTTCGTGAAGCTGAGCAAAGTAATCCTCTGTTCAAGTCTGCATCTGAGACAACAGATGGAGTTGAAGACCCAAATGCTGATTTGCCGCCAAGAAAAAGAAGCAAAAGGGATCCCAGATTAACTGTTGTTGCTGAAAACACACCTGCAGTTATGGTCACTGACTCTTCCACTATTCCAGACACTTCCACCACCACACCTGTCCCAGCAACTGAAGCATTCTCTCAGTACTTGAGTAAAGCTCCCATTACAGGCAGGATAAATGAGGGTGTTGGATCTTCTAGCGCACCTGATACAGGGAAGTGTTGTTTGATGAAGAAGCCTTCCAGAGAGCTCAGAATGCTTATCTGGCTGACAAAGCTAGAGGAAAAAGTGTTGACGTTGAGTTCCTAACAACTGAAGAGAGAGAAGCTGGAGCTGGAGGTGCTGATAGTGATGAGGATATATTTGCTGAAGTGGATGTTCATCGGCTGCAAACGAGAGTCTTAAAATTGGAAACTGATAATGTTTGGTTAACAGCTCAGATGCAGAGTTTGATGGAGACGGTTACTGAAAAAGAGAAGAAGATTACTGAATTGGAGACTGGTTTAGGTGATGTTTCAGCCAGATTGCTCAACTTGACTCAGAAACTCGAGAACAAGTTTGGAAAGGAGTTTTCAGACATCATCTTTCGTTGACAAAGTCTTGACTCCTGCTGAGCGTGAACGGTCAGAGAAAGAACATGAAGAACACATGAAGAAGTATTTCGAAGATCAGGTTCCCAAAGTTAGAGATCGTCGACCTGGAAGTGCCTATGTTCTCAAGAATTTGGCTGAACCGTCTATTGATCCAATGGAGGAGCATCCAGAACGATATGTGACGATTACCGGTGATAGATATGACACTTATGGTAATCGAACTGGGATAGAGTGTTGGAGATATAATGATGACAAAGGAGTATTTGTGGTTCATAGAGGGAATGGAGCAGTTGAGTATTATGCTTCTACTTCGGCATTCAATTCCTGGACAAAGATTGATTTGACTGAACTTGCCAGAGCTCCGTTCATAAACCAGACAAGGAATCCAAGAAATAAGATTGGTCTCATGTTTCATAAGAGGATTCAGGAGCAGGCGAAAGTAAATTTCCGGGATATGAAGACTGCTAGTTCAATATTGGTGGAATATAAAGGTGTGCGAGGTGCTGATGGAAAGCCTTTCAAAACTGTTCAGTGGCCACCAACTGAAAAATTAAAGACTATCCCCTTGACCAAGCCAATGGATAGAGGTTGTTTAAAGGACATGAGATTCTGGGTATATGCTCCTACTTCTTCATCTGCAGTGATTGTTTGTGATACCGACGAATTCAGGATATCTGATGCCAGAGATCTGATGAGCTTGCATTCGGAAGATGTTAAAGTTCTAGCTAGACATCAGATTCAACGTGATCCCACTTATGAGGTCTGTGCTAAATCATTTACTAGTGTTGTAGCACAAGTTGATAGATTGGGGTTGGCATCTGATAAGAGAGGAAGGGTGGAGACGGAATTGTTTGGTCCGTACGTTGGCAAATCACCTGAAGAATGGAAGAGAGCATTGGAGAAAACAAAGAAAGGTTCAAAGAAGCGCAGCAAGAAGCAAAAGTGACTACTTCAAGCAAACACAAACCTAGGGGGATATTGTTGGGCCATGTTATTAGAGGTTTGCGTTTGTCTTGGGCTTGATATTATTAGTGTTCTAGTTAGTTTTCGGCCCAAGGGGTCCATGTAATGTGACCGCCCTATGTTAGTATAAATAGGGGGTTACTTAGTTGTTTTGGGGTTGCTAGTTATTTTTGTTATTCTTGGTCCATCTTGTAATCAGCTAGTGTGTACCAGACGTCTCTTTAGAAGACGTGTGCACTTGATTATATAATCATTCAGTTCTAAGTCTCTTTCTTGTTCTTCACCATTCAATCGATATTCCGCATCCATTGAGTGGTTTGTTTGATACCCGGTATAGAAGATCTTGGACTTACAATTGGTATCAGAGCCTAAGAAGTCTTTCGATGGCTCGGTTTGGTATCAAAGGAAGAGGATCAAGGAAGTTACTACTACGAACAAAGGTTGATTTTACTGTTTCAGTTCATAGTGCCTTCATATTTTTTTGTGTCTACTAATTGGTTTTGTGGCAGATTCAATTTTTTTGGTGTTTTGATCCATCTGTGGAAAGGCTCGATCTGTTTGCTACAAACAAGGAGATTTTTTTGAGAAAGATTAATCTTAAATTTTTTAAAAAAAATTCTCAAAGATATTAATTTCCATATTTTGTGGAAAACTTGTTGTATCTTAGCAGGTTTCCTTATCTAGCTGAGTTCGACGTGGAGTTCGACCTTGGGAGAGTTCAACAAACTTGGCTGAGTTTGACCTAATATCTGAGTTCGACGTGGAGTTCGACCCTGAGTTCGACGTGGAGTTCAACCTTGAGTTCAACCTTGAGTTCAACCTTGAGTTCAACCCTGAGTTCGACCTTGAGTTCGACCTTGAGTTCAACCTTGAGTTCGACCTACTAGACTGAGTTTGACCTGCTTATTGGACTGAACATTCCAAACTTTTGGGCTGGACTTTTCAAATATTATTGGACTGGACATCTTTAAATTGCTGGACTGTTTATCTGTTTACATTACCTTGAACTAATAAATTTAACTCTTATTTTCAGAAATGGATCAAATTATTAATCAGGCTAACTTAAATGGACTAAATGCTGACCAGCTACTCGTAGCTGCACAAGTAGACAAAGCCATGGAATCTGTCATTGGCACTCATCAGAAAATCCCTGTTCTTCAACTCGGAATGTCTTATTCTGAGTGGAAGTTCAGGTTCATTCAAGTCATGAAGATAAAGGATGCAAAGGCTCTAAGATCTATTCTAAATGGACCCTGTGTGATTACCTATGTGGTAAATGAAATAACTGGAGTCACTGCTATCAAACCAAAGAGTATGTACACTGATGAAGATCATGAAAAGACTGATGTTGATGAAAGGGCAATTGCTTACCTTCATCAAGGACTTTCACCTGAAGTATCAATTGGAGTTCGTGACAATGCCACTGCAAAAGAACTTTGGGAAGCTCTTGAGAATCTGTATGAGGGAAACGAAGAAATAAAGGAAAGCAGGAGGGAGATGCTGAGTCAGAAGTTTAATGCTTTCAATCACATTCCAGGAGAATCACTTGAAAGTCAGATACAGCGTTTCGTGGCCTTAGTGAGTGAAATGAAGTCAAATGATATGGTGGTAGACAACTCCGTCATGAACAAAAAGCTACTCAATACTCTTCCAAGGAGTTGGGACTTAAATGTCACCCTCATCAAGAGAACTAAAGATCTAGCAAGACTCACTCTTTCTGAGACCATCTCTTTAATCAAGTCCCATGACCTTGATGATAGACAACGTTACATGACTCAGACTGCCAGTTACAACAATGCAATCATTGCAACTCCCAGCAATGCTTTAATGTCTCAGCAAGAAACTCAGCGTCCATCATTGTACTCTTATCCAGCAAGTGGCTCCTCGTATCCACCTATGTTTGCACCCAGTGCTTCAAAAGGGTCAGTTGTGCCCGCTTCTTCTGCAACCACTACTGTTGGATCTTCGTCATCTGCTTCACCTTCAGCTACATCTATGGCAGCAGTTAAAATTCCCAAGGAGCTTGAAAGTAACCTAGGATTATTTGCTGGATTTATAAATTGTTATAACGCATTTCTGACAGGTCAACTTACAACAAAAGATGTTGGAGCATGTGACTTAAATGACGTTAATCAAGACGATATTGAAGAGATGGATCTGACTTGGCAGATAGCTATGGTAGTGCATAGGGCCAACAAGTTTGTGAAGAAGACTGGTAGAAACGTGTGGGAAAACCCAACAAAGAAACTAGGTTGGGACAAGATGAAGATGCGCTGTTACAACTGCGATGAACTTGGACATTTTGCTCGTGAGTGTACCAAGCCAAAGAAAGAAGGAGAAAATTCTACTCCTGCAGCTGCGTCTTCCAATGCTACTCAAGGAAGTCAATCAGTGACTACTCACACTGGATCTGAGTCCTCCAACTCTAACAAAGCCATGGTTGCTCAATCAGGAGGTGGATGGGATTGGTCTTCTCAGATGGCAGATCTTAAAATTGTTGAAGATACTGTGTACAAGGCTCTCATGGCACAGATGGATGACGACTATGTTCCATCAGCGGCTGAGGTACATTCTGAAATTTTAGCTGAATCATGCTGCACTGAAAGTTGCAAACTCAAAATTAAGGGTTTTAGGGAAGAAACTCTCTCCGCATACAAACAGCTTGAATATGAAACAATGGCCTCTTGGGACATTAAAAAGAAATTTAACTCTTATAAAGAAATGGTTGAAAAACAAAAACTTGATATCAAGCGTTTGCATCAGGAGGTGAGTGATCATAAATGTCGATACTTATATTTCAAACGACTTTCTGACACCTTGACCACGGAATTGATCGACTTAAAGTCAAAATTTGAAAATGCAGATTTTCATTTTAAAAAATTTGATTGTTCTAGTCCTAAAGTTGAAAAAATGATCAATACCCAGTTAAGGTACAGACCAAAGGACATGAGGAATAAGGGAATTGGATTTGTGGAAATTCCTCCACCTTTCAATGAAAACTATTCTTCAGTTCCTATGTCGGATGAAGAACTGTTGGCTCTTCCTTTGAAAGGATATGGTCCACCCATAGAAGAGCCAACCAGTCGACCATCACGGGATCAAGTTGAAATTACTAAACCTGCATCGATCCCAATTAGAATCTCTAAACCCAAACAAAAACAATTCAAGCAACAGATGGCTCCCTCAAAAACATTTGTTAAGTCTCAAGATGTTTCAAAACAGACTGAAACATTAAATTATGAGAAAAATAAAGAGGTGGACAAAGTTTTTGAGGTTAGCAAGGATGAGGTTCCATCCTCATCTGAATCAGATGAATTAGTAGGTGTGTCTAGAGAGTCTAAACATGAAGACTTAAAAGAAAATGAACAAATTTCTGCTTCAACCACTCAGCAAAACTCTAGTGTGAACTATGAGTTTGATTTCATGAAGCAAATTAGAGAGCTTTGTCTAAAGCAAAGAGCAGACAGTGAAAATCATCTGACCAACTCTAAGTCTCATTCAGATGATTCGAAAATGACTGAACCTGAGTCTGATTCTGATCTAGACTCAGGAAAGACCGACTCATCTAGTTATCAGTCATGTGAAACCAAAGAATCATCTGAAGACATGTCCAAAGAAAATGAAAAAGTCTTTGTGTCCATTTCAAACTCACTTGATTCAGAACAAACACGCTCAATGTCTTCTGAATCTCCCATTTCTTCTGTGGATGAAAACTTCTACACAGAAAATTGTTTGAATGCTTCTGACAATGTGAATATTACTAATTGGTTGATTCTTGTGCAGAAAATGTGACTGTTGAGGATTGGGTAGATGATGGGGATGAAGTCAATGACACTGATTCACTTGCATTTAATAATAAAAATCAGAAAAACAATTTCTCAATTTCTGATAAAGACAATAATATTTGTGTGGGCTCGTTTGTTTTGAGCATAAACCCTTGTGACTTTTCATCTGACTCTTTGTTTGTTCATTCAGATTCTGTTATTTTGCCACATGCTTGTGATAAATCGAAAAATCTTTTGGTTAAACAATCCAGCAGGGACAGGACAGAGAAATATGTCCCCCCAAAACAGGTTTTACCAAAATATAAAAAACAGAACTTTTCAAAACAAAAGACTCATTATTCCAAAACTGCTTCACACAGGTATAGAAATGTCTCCAAGCTTTTCGAGCCTGGAAAGTATGCAACATCTCAGGGGGATCCACATGTCAAACATCAAACTTGTTATACATGTGGAATCCCAGGACATATTGCCAGAAATTGTACAACTGTTCAACAAAATCTTGCAAGCTGGAAACATCAGAAGGCTCCAAACGGGAATCATAATCATACAAAGCCAATGAAGGTTGAAAAACCTAAGGCAATGTGGAATGACAAATCCAAGGTGAAGCCTTCTGATAGTGATTGGAATAGAAATAAACTGATCAAACAATCAAATAAAAGATCCAATTCTCAGACTCTGCCCAGCATGGCAGCATCTAGTTCAAACAAAAGATGGTTTTCTAATTTCAAATCTTACTGGAAGCCAAAACGCTCTATTCCAATCTCTTCCCCGTCTGTAGGTTCTTCATGTTCTGTGAATGATAAATCTAATTACTATGCTAATGTTTCAAATGTTGACATGCAATGGATAAAAGTCCAATATACAGATATCAACGGTGTACCCAAAACGACTATGGCCTGGGTACCTATGACTAACTAATCCTGCATCATGTGCAGGAACGGCTATGGAGGACTATCATTCGTCTCTGGTACATTGATAGTGGCTGTTCAAGGCACATGACAGGAGACTTGTCCCAACTCACAGATGTTGAATTTTTTAATGGTGGATTTGTCTCCTTCGCAGGAGGTGAGAAAGGTCAGATAACACAAAGAGGAACGGTAAGAAATGGTGCTCCTCAGTTTAATAAGGTAAATTACGTTCCTGAATTAAAGCATAGTTTGCTTAGTGTCTCACAAATCTGTGACAATGGCTACTCAACTCATTTCACTGATAAAGGTTGTTTAATATTGAAACCTGGGGTAGTCATTCCAGATGAATGGGTTTTACTGAAGTCGGATCGTCGAGGTGACGCTTATGTCATTGACATGAACAAACCTCCTTCCGACAACGTCACATGTCTTTTCTCTAAAGTTTCTCAAAATACTGCTATTCTTTGGCATCGTCGTCTTGGACATGCAAATGCTAAGAATCTGAACCGAGTGGCTAAACTGGGATTGGTAAGGGATTTGCCAGTACGTGATTTTATAACAATTGAAAAATGTGTTGCTTGCGCAAGAGGAAAACATCATCGAAAACCACATTATTCCAAGTTGGTAAATACTATTGATTCCTTACTGCAGCTACTTCATATGGACCTATTTGGCCCAGTGAATGTACTCAGTCTTTCTCGTAAAGCATACTGTTTGGTAATAACTGATGATTACTCACGTTTTACATGGGTTTTCTTTTTGGCTAACAAGAGTGAAACTGCAGAAATAGTCAAACAATTTATTATATTGATGGAAAATCAGACCAACTTGAAGGTGAAGAGTATTAGGTGTGACAATGGAACTGAATTCAAGAATGCTGAGTTAAACTATTATTGTGCTCAAAAAGGAATTGCACGTCAATTTAGCTCAGCAAGGACACCACAGCAAAATGGAGTCGCAGAAAGAAGAAATCGCACCTTAATTGAAGCTGCCCGCACAATGTTGTGTGACTCACAACTTCCGACTTTCTTTTGGGCAGAGGCCGTCAACACAGCCTGTTATGTGCAGAACCGAGTTCAAGTCAACAAAGCTCGGATGAAGACACCCTACGAAGTGTTGTTTGGTACTAAACCATCCGTCAAGCATTTTCGTGCTTTTGGTTGTCCGTGTACTCTGCTACATCTGGATGCTATACCAAAGTTTGATGCGAAAGCTGACGACTGCTATTTTGTCGGTTATGCTGGCAAAACTGCATATAGGGTCTATAACAAACAAACTAGGCAAATCGTAGAGTCGTTTGACGTACGTTGGCTTGAAGAAAATGCAACAGATGCTAGAGTTGGTCCAGATTGGTTGTTTAACTATGAAACTCTTTTCCGATCTTTTCATATTTTTGATGATGTTTCTAGTAGTGTAAATACAGGTTTTGTAGATTCCTCAACTTTCACTGCTGGATCCTCATCCTCCATGACTGCTAATGCAACGGATGAGGGGGATGCTGCACCCACATCTCAATTACCACAACCACACTCAGTTTCTGCCGAACCATTCATACCACACGCCGATGATGAAGATGTATCTGATAACACTTCAATTCCTACATTCCATGATCCCATTCCTACTGATTGCATAGTGGAGCATAATGATGCAGTCGCACCTGATCATGATTCTACGGAAGCGCCTGCAGCAGGCAGCATTACAGTTCTCCCTGGCGTTTCCTCAGTTCCAGACATCGTCATTCCCACTAGCATTCAACGAGATCACCCACCGGAAAACATCATTGGTCCAGTAGACGCAGGTGTTCTCACAAGGAGCCAAACTGGTGACATCAACAGATGTTTGTATTCGTGTTTCATTTCTCAAATTGTGCCAAAGTCCACAGCTATGGCCATGAAAGAACCAAGCTGGGTTGATGCAATGCAAGATGAACTGAACCAGTTTGAGAAATTGAAAGTTTGGAAGTTAGTTGAATTACCTCCAGGAAAACGACCACTTGGCACAAGATGGGTCTACCGAAACAAAAGAGATGATAGCGGGGTCATTGTAAGAAACAAAGCCAGGTTGGTAGTGCAAGGATTCAAACAGATTGAAGGTCTAGATTATGATGAGGTATATGCACCGGTTGCAAGATTGGAAGCAATCAGAATTTTCCTTGCATATGCATCATTTAAAGGGTTTAATGTCTATCAGATGGACGTTAAAACCGCATTTCTATATGGAACAGTGAAGGAAGAAATCTATGTTGGTCAACCACCGGGTTTCACAAATCCAAAGTACCCAGAGCATGTGTACAAACTCGACAAAGCATTGTATGGGTTACATCAAGCACCCCGTGCTTGGTATGCTACCTTGACTGAACACTTGCTTGTGAATGGATACACTCGTGGTGTCATTGATCAGACTCTATTCGTCAAGACAGTAAATGAAGATCGTATTCTGGTGCAAATTTATGTGGACGATATCATCTTTGGCTCTACTAATGATGCTCTGTGTAAAGAGTTTGAGGAGGTGATGAAAAAGCAGTTTGAGATGAGTGCTCTTGGTGAAATGACCTTTTTCTTAGGTCTGCAAGTTCGTCAAAACTCCAAGGGTATCCTGATTCATCAAGGAAAATACGTGGACGACATTCTTGCAAAATTCAGCTTCAATGATGTAAAGCCAGCCGACACACCAATGTCTGAAAGACCAGGTCTAACTCAGGATCTGGAAGGGAGGCCATAGAAGAAACACTTAATCGTTCAATGATTGGTTCGCTAATGTATCTGACAACCAGTAGACCAGACATCATGTTCGCTGTGTGTCAGTGCGCACGTTATCAGGCTAATCCTAAAACTTCTCATTTACATGTTGTCAAAAGAATCTTTAGATACCTTAAAGGAAAACCTAGATTTGGTCTCTGGTATCCTAGGGATTCTCCATTTGATTTACATGCTTTTTCTGACAGCGATTTTGGAGGATGTGATATTGACAGGAAATCTACATCTGCGGGATGTCAATTCTTAGGCGATCGGCTTATTGCATGGCAATGTAAGAAACAGCAGACAGACTCCATCTCAACAGCAGAAGCTGAATATGTGGCTGCCTCCGCATGCTGTTCTCAGGTTATCTGGATACAACACCGGCTGGTGGATTACGGTTTGAATTTCTCTCTTACTCCCATTTATTGTGATAATGATGCTGCTATTCAAATCGTGAAAAATCCAGTTCAATTTTCTAAGGTAAAACACATTGCCATAAAAGAACATTTCATCCGCGACTCGTTTAACCAAGGTTTAATTGTGCCCACGCACATTCATACTGACGACAATGTCGCAGATCTTTTTACAAAACCTGTTAATCGAGCTCGTTTTGAAGCTCTTTCTGAACTGCTCAAAATGGTCCATTTCGAGGACTGAACTGGTCGCTAAGTTCTAAGTAAAAAAAAAATGCTTTTTCTTAGTCTTAGGTTTATAAATTTGTTCTTTAAATTTCCAATTTTAAGCACAAATTTAGGGGGATGTGTCCTAAGAAAAGATCAAAACAGTTTTGGTCTCAAAACGAGAGATGAAATGAACTTTCACAAGTTGGATTAAGGCTGACACACATAAGACGTGTATCGAAACAGTCTGGCTCTAGTGTGATATGTTGGTAGGCTTGGTCCTGAAGGCTGAAATGTTAATTTATTTTTTTTCCAGGAAAAACGACTCCTCATGTGCCGACATTTGAAAATAGTCATAATGTGGTGTGCTATCTCGCTGACCCCCTGAAGAGTATAAGCAGGAGTTCAAGTCACTGATTGTGGGTCTTAACACGTGTAGGACTGCACATGCTATGCGAGAAAATCCAGTTATTTGTTCTGACTGGATTAAAGAGTTTTGGGACAATGCAGATGCCAAGAAGAAAGAAAACTTGATTCGTTCTAAAGTTAGAGGAACTGAGGTGACCATTTCTGAACAAGATATAAGAGATGTGTTGCTTTTTGGTGATTCTCCAAATGATCCTGTCAGCTTCCCAAAGGAGAAACTCAGTCCAGTGTTGAGGAAGATGGGGTATGAATGTGAACTGTTAATACCACCATATTCGAAGAAACTATTTCCAAGTTACTGGAGGCTTCTAGTTCATATGTATCTGGCTAGTCTGGGAGGTAACAGGAGTGGATTGGATCAGATGGGATTAAAGTATGCTTCTGGAATGGTTGCTCTGATTGAAGATTGGGACTCAAGATGTGTTTTTGAAGACATGATGGTGAATGAATGTGAGAACCCTGAACAAGAATTATTTCTACAAATTCCCTAGATTTGTGCAAATGATTCTGGAGTCCAAGTACCCAAATCTTGAGAAGACTGTTGCAACCTATGACAAGAAATGCATGGCTCATCAAATTTTTGGTTTGATAAGACAAATTCGTAAAGACTCAAGGCAGATTTTTGAAGGAAGATTTCCACTAGTCAAATTTGGGAAATTTAGTGAAATAGTTGAAGAAGTGTCAGTTCCTCCATCGGCTATAGTTGCTGAGGATCATGATGTCCAGATTATTGAGCCTCCATCTGCTGAACAACAACCAACACCTGAGAATGTGAATCTATCAGATATTGAGAGTGAAGATGAAGAAGTGGTTGATAGAGATAATCAGACTGAAGAAGATGAGCAGGAAGAACAAGTTGATGAAATAGAGTTTGATGATTTGAATGACGAGGTTGATACTGTCATAGAGAACATTGATGAAGCTGATGCTACCACTGAGACGGAAGTTGCTATTCCTCCAGTGGAACAACTTGATGAATTACTTAAAGCTGTTCGTGAAGCTGAGCAAAGTAATCCTCTGTTCAAGTCAGCATCTGAGACAACAGATGGAGTTGAAGACCCAAATGCTGATTTGTCGCCAAGAAAAAGAAGCAAAAGGGATCCCAGATTAACTGTTGTTGCTGAAAACACACCTGCAGTTATGGTCACTGACTCTTCCACTATTCCAGACACTTCCACCACCACACCTGTCCCAGCAACTGAAGCATTCTCTTAGTACTTGAGTAAAGCTCCCATTACAGGCAGGATAAATGAGGGTGTTGGATCTTCTAGCGCACATGATACAGGGAAGTGTTGTTTGATGAAGAAGCCTTCCAGGGAGCTCAGAATGCTTATCTGGCTGACAAAGCTAGAGGAAAAAGTGTTGACGTTGAGTTCCTAACAACTGAAGAGAGAGAAGCTGGAGCTGGAGGTGCTGATAGTGATGAGGATATATTTGCTGAAGTGGATGTTCATCGGCTGCAAACGAGAGTCTTAAAATTGGAAACTGATAATGTTTGGTTAACAGCTCAGGTGCAGAGTTTGATGGAGACGGTTACTGAAAAAGAGAAGAAGATTACTGAATTGGAGACTGGTTTAGGTGATGTTTCAGCCAGATTGCTCAACTTGACTCAGAAACTCGAGAACAAATTTGGAAAGGAGTTTTCAGATACATCATCTTTCGTTGACAAAGTCTTGACTCCTGCTGAGCGTGAACGGTCAGAGAAAGAACATGAAGAACACATGAAGAAGTATTTCGAAGATCAGGTTCCCAAAGTTAAAGATCGTCGACCTGGAAGTGCCTATGTTCTCAAGAATTTGGCTGAACCGTCTATTGATCCAATGGAGGAGCATCCAGAACGATATGTGACGATTACCAGCGATAGATATGACACTTATGGTAATCGAACTGGGATAGAGTGTTGGAGATATAATGATGACAAAGGAGTATTTGTGGTTCATAGAGGGAATGGAGCAGTTGAGTATTATGCTTCTACTTCGGCATTCAATTCCTAGACAAAGATTGATTTGACTGAACTTGCCAGAGCTCCGTTCATAAACCAGACAAGGAATCCAAGAAATAAGATTGGTCTCATGTTTCATAAGAGGATTCAGGAGCAAGCGAAAGTAAATTTCTGGGATATGAAGACTGCTAGTTCAATATTGGTGGAATATAAAGGTGTGCGAGGTGCTGATGGAAAGCCTTTCAAAACTGTTCAGTGGCCACCAACTGAAAAATTGAAGACTATCCCCTTGACCAAGCCAATGGATAGAGGTTGTTTAAAGGACATGAGATTCTGGGTATATGCTCCTACTTCTTCATCTGCAGTGATTGTTTGTGATACAGACGAATTCAGGATATCTGATGCCAGAGATCTGATGAGCTTGCATTCGGAAGATGTTAAAGTTCTAGCTAGACATCAGATTCAATGTGATCCCACTTATGATGTCTGTGCTAAATCATTTACTAGTGTTGTAGCACAAGTTGATAGATTGGGGTTGGCATCTGATAAGAGAGGAAGGGTGGAGACGGAATTGTTTGGCCCGTACGTTGGCAAATCACCTGAAGAATGGAAGAGAGCATTGGAGAAAACAAAGAAAGGTTCAAAGAAGCACAGCAAGAAGCAAAAGTGACTACTTCAAGCAAACACAAACCTAGGGGGATATTGTTGGGCCATGTTATTAGAGGTTTGCGTTTGTCTTGGGCTTGATATTATTAGTGTTCTAGTTAGTTTTCGGCCCAAGGGGTCCATGTAATGTGACCGCCCTATGTTAGTATAAATAGGGGGTTACTTAGTTGTTTTGAGGTTGCTAGTTATTTTTGTTATTCTTGGTCCATCTTGTAATCGGCTAGTGTGTACCAGACGTCTCTTTAGAAGACGTGTGCACTTGATTATATAATCATTCAGTTCTAAGTCTCTTTCTTGTTCTTCACCATTCAATCGATATTCCGCATCCATTGAGTGGTTTGTTTGATACCCGGTATAGAAGATCTCGGACTTACATTGTATAAATACTTGATGATGATTGATATTTTGGAGCTGATATATATAGCTACGTGGCTCCTAAATATGATATCATATAGTGTAAATTAAGCAACTTGGGTGTTCTCAACAAAATAATGTATTGCGCAGCAATTAAACGCTAACTGTCCTGTACTATTTTATTAATTACTTGGTTTCGTTGGTTAGGTCAAGTCTAGTGCGAAAGCTCGTTATTATTCCACACGTGTTCTCGCGACAACGTTAACATATGTGATATACAAAAAAAACATAACCAACTTTCGGACTCGGTTATACCTCTCCTGATGGCTGCGTTCTATTGACTGGCCCCTTAAGTCGTCCCCTCGACTCATTTCCAGTGACAACTGTTAATAATCAACCTCCAACAACCATCAATTAATCACCTTTGGCTTATATCAATTAATCACATTTAGCTTCTGGATGAAGGTTGGTATATAGGTTGAGTGATGGTCAGGGACTGTTGTGTTTTCACTTTATACTATATGTAACTTCTATGGTTTCTGCTTGCTGATCCATGGTTTGTGTTGACTCTATGATTAACCTAATGCACTACCTTTACACTCTATATTTGGTTTACTATTAAGTCCTCACTTGTTGACTTTGACTTTTGTAAGTCAAATATTACGACCAGTTGACTTTTATAAGCCAAACATCATGCATACACTTGCTGCTACTATATATTATGCAGAAATGAAATTTACTAAAATAAATATATATATATGGAGCTGTTACTTGTCTCTTTATCCTAAAATATATATATATATATATATATATATATATATATATATATATATAAATTGTTACTTATCTAGCAAGCTATTTGATGGTGTATTAACAATTACTTCTATCAATAATGAGAAGAATTAAACAAAATTACTTGTAAAGAGATTTTACAAACTTACATATTTTTTGTTGGATTTTCTTTCCACAATGACCTCCTATTTTACTGCAACAAATACAAAAATATATCAAATCAGCGAGTTCGTCTATATTTTCAAAACAATAATTATCACAGAGATTATTTGACCTAAGCTCTAAAATCTAAATCAATGCAAACTTTAGTCCAATGTATTTGTGAACCATGGAGATGATCAGGTGCAATTTTAGTAAAAAGCTGCTTGGTCTAGTTATATTATAGAGTTTTTACAACAAAAGCTAATTTACTTTATGCCCATTTTGCTAGTTGTTAAACATAAACAAAATTCATTAAGATTATAATCAAGAACACATGCACACATACAAAAGCTCATAAGATGTGTAGCCTTTTTCACTAAACTTATCACTAAATTTTTAGTGACATTTTCAATGATAGTTTACTGTTTCTTATGTTCAACACATCTGAACCATTTCCTCTTAAGCTAATATTTTGTTTTGCCTAGTTGACTCATTAGAGATATGACATGTCCCAAACGATGATCAAGATTTCATGTTACATAAGTTCAAGTAATGAGAAATGAATTCCTATTATAAATTATGCACCTGAAGATATGCAGCAACTATTGAAGCTCAAAATCTCCAGCAAAAATAGCGATTTTTGTGACCACTTCAGCTGCAAATTTATAGAACAATTCACTTGATCAGGCACACAACTGATATCATTAACAATCACTAACTAATGGAACGAAAGTGTACCAAATATAACTAACAACATATGAAATATTATGAGTCGAACACAATAGGAATGAAACAATTTACACGGTTATACCTCATGAGTATACTTCGGAAGTGGTACTTTATAAAGCTGGTACATGTCCAGCAAAAATAGCGGCTTTTGCAAAGGGTGAACCTGTCACCTAGTTTAGGCCTGTTCAGACTTTAGACAGATTTTTTTGCAGCTTTTGAATAGTTTTCTTGCGCTTTTGCATCTTGTTGGTGCAAGGAGGTTTTCTGCGCCTAGACGTGTGCCTTTGACTACTATGAACGAATTACATAATGTCATGCATAAATTCCTATTATCTTATTGTCGAATGTCAAATGATGCAAGATATCATACTCGGTTTCTTGGATGGGTCGTTGCTGGTGCCGCTTATCGGGGCTAAAATTGGAACTTACAATTCAAACTTTTGTGATCACAGCCGTTGGATCAAAATCATCAAGCAAAGACACAACAGATTCCAGGTTCAGCTCACGCAACATCACAACAATACTTCCAACCATTTTCTACATCAAACAATCAAATAAACAATACCCATTGAAGAAACAAACAATATGCTTATCTAATTACCCTTTATAAATATGGAATTAATGGCATGAAAACTCATATGTACAGTGAATGATAGTAGTCATGTGCTACCCTGCTTATAACTCAACACCTGTTAAAAATGTACATTAAAAAATTGATAATGAATGCATTATGTATATTTGTGAGTTTATAAAATAAGATTTTAAATAGTCTACTTCTTAAAATTTCATTTTCGCCCCTTTTTTTTTTTTGCTTTTTTTATAAGTTTTTTTTTTACGTTTTGACCACCAAATTTTTTATAAGTTTTTTTTATTACGTTTTGGCCACAGCCCTTTTCTTTTCTTCTTTTTTGTTATACTTCTTTTTTTCTATTTGAACCACTAACTTTTTGCTTCTTCTTTTTGTATTTTGACCACCAACTTTTTGGTTAAGTTTTTTTATTTCATTTTTGCCACGTTTTTTTTATACTTCTTTTTTTTCTATTTGAACCACCAACTTTTTGCTTCTTCTTCCAACTTTTTTGTTAAGTTTTTTTATTTCATTTTTGCCACGGCTATTTTTATTAGTCTTTTTTTTTAAGTTCTTTTTTCCTCGTTTTGACCACCAACTTTTTGATTACTTTATTTCTCATTTTGGCGACGCCATTTTTTCCAACTTTTTTGTTTTCCCCTTTTTCGCCGACTTATTTTCCCGCTATGTTTTAACGTTATGTAAGTCATTTGGTGTTAATATTTTGTGTTCTTTCTTTACGATTTTCCTTGTTTTAGCCACTTCTTAAAATTTCATTTTCGCCCCCTTTTTTTTTCTTTTTTTTATAAGTTTTTTTTTTACGTTTTGACTACCAAATTTTTTTATAAGTTATTTTTATTACGTTTTGGCCACAGCCCTTTTCTTTTCTTCTTTTTTGTTATACTTCTTTTTTTTTCTATTTGAACCACCAACTTTTTGTTTCTTCTTTTTGTGTTTTGACCACCAACTTTTTCGTTAAATTTTTTTATTTCATTTTTGCCACGGCTATTTTTATTAGTCTTTTTTTTAAGTTCTTTTTCCCCGTTTTGACCACCAACTTTTTGATTACTTTATTTGTCATTTTGGCGACGCCATTTTTTTCAACTTTTTTGCTTTCCCCTTTTTCGCCGACTTATTTTCCCGCTATGTTTTAACGTTATGTAAGTCATTTGGTGTTAATATTTTGTGTTCTTTCTTTACGATTTTCCTGGTTTTAGCCACTTCTTAAAATTTCATTTTCGCCCCCTTTTTTTTTCTTTTTTTTATAAGTTTTTTTTACGTTTTGACTACCAAGTTTTTTTATAAGTTTTTTTTATTACGTTTTGGCCATAGCCCTTTTGTTTTCTTCTTTTTTGTTATACTTCTTTTTTTTTCTATTTGAACCACCAACTTTTTGCTTCTTCTTTTTGTGTTTTGACCACCAACTTTTTCGTTAAGTTTTTTTTATTTCATTTTTGACACGCTTTTTTTCTACTTCTTTTTTTTCTATTTGAACCACCAACTTTTTGCTTCTTCTTCCAACTTTTTCGTTAACTTTTTTTTATTTCATTTTTGCCACGGCTATTTTTATTAGTCTTTTTTTTAAGTTCTTTTTTCCCCGTTTTGACCACCAA
This sequence comes from Ambrosia x helenae, assembly GCA_030844895.1. Classification (NCBI taxonomy): domain Eukaryota; kingdom Viridiplantae; phylum Streptophyta; class Magnoliopsida; order Asterales; family Asteraceae; genus Ambrosia; species Ambrosia x helenae. The sequence goes on along the minus strand of CM061225.1, from coordinate 14,282,282 downwards.
CTTTTTTATTACTTTATTTCTCATTTTGGCGACGCCATTTTTTCCAACTTTTTTGTTTTCCCTTTTTTCGCCGACTTATTTTCCCGCTATGTTTTAACGTTATGTAAGTCATTTGGTGTTAATATTTTGTGTTTTTTCTTTACGATTTTCCTGGTTTAGCCACTTCTTAAAAATTTCATTTTCGCCCCCTTTTTTTTTCTTTTTTTTATAAGCTTTTTTTTTACGTTTTGACAACCAAGTTTTTTTATAAGTTTTTTTTATTACGTTTTGGCCACAGCCCTTTTCTTTTCTTCTTTTTTGTTATACTTCTTTTTTTTTTATTTGAACCACCAACTTTTTGCTTCATCTTTTTGTGTTTTGACCACCAACTTTTTCGTTAAGTTTTTTTATTTCTTTTTTGCCACGTTTTTTTATTCTTCTTATTTTCTATTTGAACCACCAACTTTTAGCTTCTTTTTTTTGTGTTTTTACCACCAACTTTTTCGTTAAGTTTTTTTATTTCATTTTTGCCACAGCTATTTTTATTAGTCTTTTTTTTTAAGTTCTTTTTTCACCGTTTTGACCACCAACTTTTTGATTACTTTATTTGTCATTTTGGCGACGCCATTTTTTTCAACTTTTTTGTTTTCCCCTTTTTCGCCGACTTATTTTCCCGCTATGTTTTAACGTTATGTAAGTCATTTGGTGTTAATATTTTGTGTTCTTTCTTTACGATTTTCCTGGTTTTAGCCACTTCTTAAAATTTCATTTTCGTCCCTTTTTTTTTCTTTTTTTTATAAGTTTTTTTTTTACGTTTTGACCACCAAATTTTTTATAAGTTTTTTTTATTACGTTTTGGCCACAGCCCTTTTCTTTTCTTCTTTTTTGTTATACTTCTTTTTTTCTATTTGAACCACTAACTTTTTGCTTCTTCTTTTTGTATTTTGACCACCAACTTTTCGGTTAAGTTTTTTTATTTCATTTTTGCCACGTTTTTTTTATACTTCTTTTTTTTCTATTTGAACCACCAACTTTTTGCTTCTTCTTCCAACTTTTTTGTTAAGTTTTTTTATTTCATTTTTGCCACGGCTATTTTTATTAGTCTTTTTTTTTAAGTTCTTTTTTCCTCGTTTTGACCACCAACTTTTTGATTACTTTATTTCTCATTTTGGCGACGCCATTTTTTCCAACTTTTTTGTTTTCCCCTTTTTCGCCGACTTATTTTCCCGCTATGTTTTAACGTTATGTAAGTCATTTGGTGTTAATATTTTGTGTTCTTTCTTTACGATTTTCCTTGTTTTAGCCACTTCTTAAAATTTCATTTTCGCCCCCTTTTTTTTTCTTTTTTTTATAAGTTTTTTTTTTACGTTTTGACTACCAAATTTTTTTATAAGTTATTTTTTTTACGTTTTGGCCACAGCCCTTTTCTTTTCTTCTTTTTTGTTATACTTCTTTTTTTTTTTCTATTTGAACCACCAACTTTTTGTTTCTTCTTTTTGTGTTTTGACCACCAACTTTTTCGTTAAATTTTTTTATTTCATTTTTGCCACGGCTATTTTTATTAGTCTTTTTTTTAAGTTCTTTTTTCCCCGTTTTGACCACCAACTTTTTGATTACTTTATTTGTCATTTTGGCGACGCCATTTTTTCCAACTTTTTTGCTTTCCCCTTTTTCGCCGACTTATTTTCCCGCTATGTTTTAACGTTATGTAAGTCATTTGGTGTTAATATTTTGTGTTCTTTCTTTACGATTTTCCTGGTTTTAGCCACTTCTTAAAATTTCATTTTCGCCCCCTTTTTTTTTCTTTTTTTTATAAGTTTTTTTTACGTTTTGACTACCAAGTTTTTTTATAAGTTTTTTTTATTACGTTTTGGCCATAGCCCTTTTGTTTTCTTCTTTTTTGTTATACTTCTTTTTTTTTCTATTTGAACCACCAACTTTTTGCTTCTTCTTTTTGTGTTTTGACCACCAACTTTTTCGTTAAGTTTTTTTTATTTCATTTTTGACACGCTTTTTTTCTACTTCTTTTTTTTCTATTTGAACCACCAACTTTTTGCTTCTTCTTCCAACTTTTTCGTTAACTTTTTTTTATTTCATTTTTGCCACGGCTATTTTTATTAGTCTTTTTTTTAAGTTCTTTTTTCCCCGTTTTGACCACCAACTTTTTTATTACTTTATTTCTCTTTTTGGCGACGCCATTTTTTCCAACTATTTTGTTTTCCCTTTTTTCGCCGACTTATTTTCCCGCTATGTTTTAACGTTATGTAAGTCATTTGGTGTTAATATTTTGTGTTTTTTCTTTACGATTTTCCTGGTTTAGCCACTTCTTAAAAATTTCATTTTCGCCCCTTTTTTTTTCTTTTTTTTATAAGTTTTTTTTTTACGTTTTGACCACCAACTTTTTTTATATGTTTTTTTTATTACGTTTTGGCCACAGCCCTTTTCTTTTTTTCTTTTTTGTTATACTTCTTTTTTTTTTTATTTGAACCACCAACTTTTTGCTTCATCTTTTTGTGTTTTGACCACCAACTTTTTCGTTAAGTTTTTTTATTTCTTTTTTGCCACGTTTTTTTATTCTTCTTATTTTCTATTTGAACCACCAACTTTTAGCTTCTTTTTTTTGTGTTTTTACCACCAACTTTTTCGTTAAGTTTTTTTATTTCGTTTTTGCCACAGCTATTTTTATTAGTCTTTTTTTTTAAGTTCTTTTTTCACCGTTTTGACCACCAACTTTTTGATTACTTTATTTGTCATTTTGGCGACGCCATTTTTTCAACTTTTTTGTTTTCCCCTTTTTCGCCGACTTATTTTCCCGCTATGTTTTAACGTTATGTAAGTCATTTGGTGTTAATATTTTGTGTTCTTTCTTTACGATTTTCCTGGTTTTAGCCACTTCTTAAAATTTCATTTTCGCCCCTTTTTTTTTCTTTTTTTTATAAGTTTTTTTTTTACGTTTTGACCACCAACTTTTTTTATATGTTTTTTTTATTACGTTTTGGCCACAGCCCTTTTCTTTTCTTCTATTTTGTTATACTTCTTTTTTTTTTCTATTTGAACCACCAACTTTTTGCTTCTTCTTTTTGTGTTTTGACCACCAACTTTTTCGTTAAGTTTTTTTATTTCATTTTTGCCACAGCTATTTTTATTAGTCTTTTTTTTAAGTTCTTTTTTTCCCGTTTTGACCACCAACTTTTTGATTACTTTATTTCTCATTTTGGCAACGCCATTTTTTCCAACTTTTTTGTTTTCCCCTTTTTCGCCGACTTATTTTCCGGCTATGTTTTAACGTTATGTAAGTCATTTGGTGTTAATATTTTGTGTTCTTTCTTTACGATTTTCCTGGTTTTAGCCACTTCTTAAAATTTCATTTTCGCCCTTTTTTTTTTCTTTTTTTTATAAGTTTTTTTTTTACGTTTTGACCACCAAGTTTTTTTATAAGTTTTTTTTATTACGTTTTGGCCATAGCCCTTTTCTTTTCTTCTTTTTTGTTATACTTCTTTTTTTTTATATATTTGAACCACCAACTTTTTGCTTCTTCTTTTTGTGTTTTGACCACAAACTTTTTCGTTAAGTTTTTTTATTTCATTTTAGCCACGTTTTTTTTATACTTCTTTTTTTTTCTATTTGAACCACCAACTTTTAGCTTCTTCCTTTTGTGTTTTTACCACCAACTTTTTCGTTAAGTTTTTTTATTTCATTTTTGCCACGGCTATTTTTATTAGTCTTTTTTTTTAAGTTCTTTTTTCCCCGTTTTGACCACCAACTTTTTGATTACTTTATTTCTCATTTTGGCGACGCCATTTTTTCCAACTTTTTTGCTTTCCCCTTTTTCGCCGACTTATTTTCCGCTATGTTTTAACGTTATGTAAGTCATTTGGTGTTAATATTTTGTGTTCTTTCTTTACGATTTTCCTTGTTTTAGCCATTTCTTAAAATTTCATTTTCGCCCCCTTTTTTTTTCTTTTTTTTATAAGTTTTTTTTTTACGTTTTGACTACCAAATTTTTTTATAAGTTATTTTTATTACGTTTTGGCCACAGCCCTTTTCTTTTCTTCTTTTTTTTTATACTTCTTCTTTTTTTTTCTATTTGAACCACCAACTTTTTGCTTCTTCTTTTTGTGTTTTAACCACCAACTTTTTCGTTAGGTTTTTTTATTTCATTTTTGCCACGGCTATTTTTATTAGTCTTTTTTTTAAGTTTTTTTTCCCCGTTTTGACCACCAACTTTTTGATTACTTTATTTGTCATTTTGGCGACGCCATTTTTTCCAACTTTTTTGCTTTCCCTTTTTCGCCGACTTATTTTCCCGCTATGTTTTAACGTTATGTAAGTCATTTGGTGTTAATATTTTGTGTTCTTTCTTTACGATTTTCCTGGTTTTAGCCACTTCTTAAAATTTCATTTTCGCCCCCTTTTTTTTCTTTTTTTTTATAAGTTTTGGTTTACGTTTTGACTACCAAGTTTTTTTATAAGTTTTTTTATTACGTTTTGGCCACAGCCCTTTTCTTTTCTTCTTTTTTGTTATACTTCTTTTTTTTTCTATTTGAACCACCAACTTTTTGCTTCTTCTTTTGTGTTTTGACCACCAACTTTTTCGTTAAGTTTTTTTTTTTTTATTTCATTTTTGACACGCTTTTTTTCTACTTCTTTTTTTTCTATTTGAACCACCAACTTTTTGCTTCTTCTTCCAACTTTTTCGTTAACTTTTTTTTATTTCATTTTTGCCACGGCTATTTTTATTAGTCTTTTTTTTAAGTTCTTTTTTCCCCGTTTTGACCACCAACTTTTTTATTACTTTATTTCTCATTTTGGCGACGCCATTTTTTCCAACTTTTTTGTTTTCCCCCTTTTCGCCGACTTATTTTCCGCTATGTTTTAACGTTATGTAAGTCATTTGGTGTTAATATTTTGTGTTCTTTCTTTACGATTTTCCTGGTTTTAGCCACTTCTTAAAATTTCATTTTCGCCCTTTTTTTCCTTTTTTTTATAAGTTTTTTTTTTTACGTTTTGACCACCAAGTTTTTTTATAAGTTGTTTTTATTACGTTTTGGCCACAGCCCTTTTCTTTTCTTCTTTTTTGTTATACTTCTTTTTTTTTTATATTTGAACCACCAACTTTTTGCTTCTTCTTTTTGTGTTTTGACCACAAACTTTTTCGTTAAGTTTTTTTATTTCATTTTTGCCACGTTTTTTTTATACTTCTTTTTTTTTCTATTTGAACCACCAACTTTTAGCTTCTTCCTTTTGTGTTTTTACCACCAACTTTTTCGTTAAGTTTTTTTATTTCATTTTTGCCACGGCTATTTTTATTAGTCTTTTTTTTAAGTTCTTTTTTCCCCGTTTTGACCACCAACTTTTTGATTACTTTATTTCTCATTTTGGCGACGCCATTTTTTCCAACTTTTTTATTTCCCCTTTTTCGCCGACTTATTTTCCCGCTATGTTTTAACGTTATGTAAGTCATTTGGTGTTAATATTTTGTGTTCTTTCTTTACGATTTTCCTTGTTTTAGCCACTTCTTAAAATTTCATTTTCGCCCCATTTTTTTATAAGTTTTTTTTTACGTTTTGACTACCAAATTTTTTTATAAGTTATTTTTATTACGTTTTGGCCACAGCCCTTTTCTTTTCTTCTTTTTTGTTATACTTCTTTTTTTTCTATTTGAACCACTAACTTTTTCCTTCTTCTTTTTGTGTTTTGACCACCAACTTTTTTGTTAAGTTTTTTTATTTCATTTTTGCCACGGCTATTTTTATTAGTCTTTTTTTAAGTTCTTTTTTCCCCGTTTTGATTACTTTATTTGTCATTTTGGCGACGCCATTTTTTCCAACTTTTTTGTTTTCCCCTTTTTCGCCGACTTATTTTCCGGCTATGTTTTAACGTTATGTAAGTCATTTGGTGTTAATATTTTGTGTTCTTTCTTTACGATTTTCCTGGTTTTAGCCACTTCTTAAAATTTCATTTTCGCCCTTTTTTTATTTCTTTTTTTTATAAGTTTTTTTTTTTACGTTTTGACCACCAAGTTTTTTTATAAGTTTTTTTTTATTACGTTTTGGCCATAGCCCTTTTCTTTTCTTCTTTTTTGTTATACTTCTTTTTTTTTATATATTTGAACCACCAACTTTTTGCTTCTTCTTTTTGTGTTTTGACCACAAACTTTTTCGTTAAGTTTTTTTATTTCATTTTAGCCACGTTTTTTTTATACTTCTTTTTTTTTTCTATTTGAACCACCAACTTTTAGCTTCTTCCTTTTGTGTTTTTACCACCAACTTTTTCGTTAAGTTTTTTTATTTCATTTTTGCCACGGCTATTTTTATTAGTCTTTTTTTTAAGTTCTTTTTTCCCCGTTTTGACCACCAACTTTTTGATTACTTTATTTCTCATTTTGGCGACGCCATTTTTTTCCAACTTTTTTGTTTTCCCCTTTTTCGCCGACTTATTTTCCGCTATGTTTTAACGTTATGTAAGTCATTTGGTGTTAATATTTTGTGTTCTTTCTTTACGATTTTCCTTGTTTTAGCCATTTCTTAAAATTTTATTTTCGCCCCCTTTTTTTTCTTTTTTTTATAAGTTTTTTTTTTTACGTTTTGACTACCAAATTTTTTTATAAGTTATTTTTATTACGTTTTGGCCACAGCCCTTTTCTTTTCTTCTTTTTTTTTTATACTTCTTCTTTTTTTTTTCTATTTGAACCACCAACTTTTTGCTTCTTCTTTTTGTGTTTTGACCACCAACTTTTTCGTTAGGTTTTTTTATTTCATTTTTGCCACGGCTATTTTTATTAGTCTTTTTTTTAAGTTTTTTTTCCCCGTTTTGACCACCAACTTTTTGATTACTTTATTTGTCATTTTGGCGACGCCATTTTTTCCAACTTTTTTGCTTTCCCTTTTTCGCCGACTTATTTTCCCGCTATGTTTTAACGTTATGTAAGTCATTTGGTGTTAATATTTTGTGTTCTTTCTTTACGATTTTCCTGGTTTTAGCCACTTCTTAAAATTTCATTTTCGCCCCCTTTTTTTTTCTTTTTTTTTTATAAGTTTTGGTTTACGTTTTGACTACCAAGTTTTTTTTATAAGTTTTTTTTATTACGTTTTGGCCACAGCCCTTTTCTTTTCTTCTTTTTTGTTATACTTCTTTTTTTTTCTATTTGAACCACCAACTTTTTGCTTCTTCTTTTTGTGTTTTGACCACCAACTTTTTCGTTAAGTTTTTTTTTTTATTTCATTTTGACACGCTTTTTTTCTACTTCTTTTTTTTCTATTTGAACCACCAACTTTTTGCTTCTTCTTCCAACTTTTTCGTTAACTTTTTTTTTATTTCATTTTTGCCACGGCTATTTTTATTAGTCTTTTTTTTAAGTTCTTTTTTCCCCGTTTTGACCACCAACTTTTTTATTACTTTATTTCTCATTTTGGCGACGCCATTTTTTCCAACTTTTTTGTTTTTCCCCTTTTTCGCCGACTTATTTTCCGCTATGTTTTAACGTTATGTAAGTCATTTGGTGTTAGTATTTTGTGTTCTTTCTTTACGATTTTCCTGGTTTTAGCCACTTCTTAAAATTTCATTTTCGCCCTTTTTTTTTTCTTTTTTTATAAGTTTTTTTTTTACCTTTTGACCACCAAGTTTTTTTATAAGTTTTTTTTATTACGTTTTGGCCACAGCCCTTTTCTTTTCTTCTTTTTTGTTATACTTCTTTTTTTTTTATATTTGAACCACCAACTTTTTGCTTCTTCTTTTTGTGTTTTTACCACCAACTTTTTCGTTAAGTTTTTTTATTTCATTTTTGCCACGGCTATTTTTATTAGTCTTTTTTTTTTAAGTTCTTTTTTCCCCGTTTTGACCACCAACTTTTTGATTACTTTATTTCTCATTTTGGCGACGCCATTTTTTCCAACTTTTTTGTTTTCCACTTTTTCGCCTTTCGGGTCCCGACAGGCATGCTCACACTCGAACCCTTCTCAGAAGATCAAGGTCGGTCGGCGGTGCACCCCGCGAGAGGGATCCCACCAATCAGCTTCCTTGCGCCTTGCAGGTTTACTCACCCGTTGACTCGCACACATGTCAGACTCCTTGGTCCGTGTTTCAAGACGGGCCGAATGGGGTGCCCGCAGGCCGGTGCCAGGAGCACGCAGGTGCCGAAGCACGCCGTGACGGCGCGCGCTGCCAACCACGATCGGCACAACGGCATCGACTTATTTTCCCGCTATGTTTTAACGTTATGTAAGTCTTTTGGTGTTAATATTTTGTGTTCTTTCTTTACGATTTTCCTGTTTTAGCCACTTCTTAAAATTTCATTTTCGCCCCTTTTTTTATAAGTTTTTTTTTTTACGTTTTGACTACCAAGTTTTTTTATAAGTTTTTTTTATTACGTTTTGGCCACAACCCTTTTCTTTTCTTCTTTTTTGTTATACTTCTTTTTTTTTTCTATTTGAACCACCAACTTTTTGCTTTTTCTTTTTGTGTTTTGACCACCAACTTTTTCGTTAAGTTTTTTTATTTCATTTTTGACACGTTTTTTTATACTTCTTTTTTTTCTATTTGAACCACCAACTTTTTGCTTCTTCTTCCAACTTTTTCGTTAAGTTTTTTTTATTTCATTTTTGCCACGGCTATTTTTATTAGTCTTTTTTTTAAGTTTTTTTTTCCCCGTTTTGACCACCAACTTTTTTATTACTTTATTTCTCATTTTGGCGACGCCATTTTTTCCAACTTTTTTATTTTCCCTTTTTTTCGCCGACTTATTTTCCCGCTATGTTTTAACGTTATGTAAGTCATTTGGTGTTAATATTTTGTGTTCTTTCTTTACGATTTTCCTGGTTTAGCCACTTCTTAAAATTTCATTTTCGCCCCCTTTTTTTTCTTTTTTTTATAAGTTTTTTTTTACGTTTTGACCACCAAGTTTTTTTATAAGTTTTTTTATTACGTTTTGGCCACAGCCTTTTTCTTTTCTATTTTTTTGTTATACTTTTTTTTTTTTCTATTTGAACCACCAACTTTTTACTTCTTCTTTTTGTGTTTTGACCACCAACTTTTTCGTTAAGTTTGTTTATTTCATTTTTGCCACGTTTTTTTATTCTTTTTTTTTTCTATTTGAACCACCAACTTTTAGCTTCTTCTTTTTGTGTTTTTACCACCAACTTTTTCGTTAAGTTTTTTATTTCCATTTTGCGACGGCTATTTTTATTATTCTTTTTTTTAAGTTCTTTTTTCCCCGTTTTGACCACCAACTTTTTGATTACTTCATTTGTCATTTTGGCGACGCCGTTTTTTCCAACTTTTTTGTTTTCTCCTTTTTCGCCGACTTATTTTCCCGCTATGTTTTAACGTTATGTAAGTCATTTGGTGTTAATATTTTGTGTTCTTTCTTTACGATTTTCCTGGTTTTAGCCACTTCTTAAAATTTCATTTTCGCCCCCTTTTTTTTTCTTTTTTTATAAGCTTTTTTTTTACGTTTTGACCACCAAGTTTTTTTATAAGTTTTTTTATTACGTTTTGGCCACAGCCTTTTTCTTTTCTTCTTTTTTGTTATACTTCTTCTTTTTTTTTTTCTATATGAACCACCAACTTTTTGCTTCTTCTTTTTGTGTTTTGACCACCAACTTTTTCGTTAAGTTTTTGTATTTAATTTTTGCCACGTTTTTTTATTCTTCTTTTTTTCTATTTGAACCACCAACTTTTAGCTTCTTCTTTTTGTGTTTTTACCACCAACTTTTTCGTTAAATTTTTTTATTTCATTTTTACCACGCTATTTTTATTAGTCTTTTTTTTTAAGTTCTTTTTTTCCCCGTTTTGACCACCAACTTTTTGATTACTTTATTTGTCATTTTGGCGACGCCATTTTTTCTAACTTTTTTGTTTTCCCCTTTTTCGCCGACTTATTTTCCCGCTATGTTTTAACGTTATGTAAGTCATTTGGTGTTAATATTTTGTGTTCTTTCTTTACGATTTTCCTGGTTTTAGCCACTTCTTAAAATTTCATTTTCGTCCCTTTTTTTTTTTTTTTTTTATAAGTTTTTTTTTTACGTTTTGACCACCAAGTTTTTTTATAAGTTTTTTTTTATTACGTTTTGGCCACAGCCCTTTTCTTTTCTTCTTTTTTGTTATATTTCTTTTTTTTCTATTTGAACCACCAACTTTTTGGTTCTTCTTTTTGTGTTTTGACCACCAACTTTTTCGTTAAGTTTTTTTATTTCATTTTTGCCACGTTTTTTTTATACTTCTTTTTTTTTTCTATTTGAACCACCAACTTTTAGCTTCTTCTTTTTGTGTTTTTACCACCAACATTTTCGTTAAGTTTTTTTTATTTCATTTTTGCCACGGCTATATTTATTAGTCTTTTTTTTAAGTTCTTTTTTCCCCGTTTTGACCACCAACTTTTTGATTACTTTATTTCTCATTTTGGCGACGCCATTTTTTCCAACTTTTTTGTTTTCCCTTTTTTCGCCGACTTATTTTCCCGCTATGTTTTAACGTTATGTAAGTCATTTGGTGTTAATATTTTGTGTTCTTTCTTTACGATTTTCCTGGTTTTAGCCACTTCTTAAAATTTTATTTTCGCCCCTTTTTTTTTCTTTTTTTTATAAGTTTTTTTTTACGTTTTGACCACCAAGTTTTTTTATAAGTTTTATTTATTACGTTTTGGCCACAGCCCTTTTCTTTTCTTCTTTTTTGTTATATTTCTTTTTTTCTATTTGAACCACCAACTTTTTAGTTCTTCTTTTTGTGTTTTGACCACCAACTTTTTCGTTAAGTTTTTTTATTTCATTTTTGCCACGTTTTTTTTATACTTCTTTTTTTTCTATTTGAACCACCAACTTTTAGCTTCTTCTTTTTGTGTTTTTACCACCAACTTTTTCGTTAAGTTTTTTTATTTCATTTTTGCCACGTCTATTTTTATTAGTCTTTTTTCCCCGTTTTGACCACCAACTTTTTGATTACTTTATTTGTCATTTTGGCGACGCCATTTTTTCCAACTTTTTTGTTTTCCCCTTTTTCGCCGACTTATTTTCCCGCTATGTTTTAACGTTATGTAAGTCATTTGGTGTTAATATTTTGTGTTCTTTCTTTACGATTTTCCGGGTTTTAGCCACTTCTTAAAATTTCATTTTCGCCCCCTTTTTTTTTCTTTTTTTTATAAGTTTTTTTTTTACGTTTTGACCACCAAGTTTTTTTATATGTTTTTTTTATTACGTTTTGGCCACAGCCCTTTTCTTTTCTTCTTTTTTGTTATACTTCTTTTTTTTTCTATTTGAACCACCAACTTTTTGCTTCTTCTTTTTGTGTTTGACCATCAACTTTTTCGTTAAGTTTTTTTATTTCATTTTTGCCACGTTTTTTTTATACTTCTTTTTTTTTCTATTTGAACCACCAACTTTTTCGTTAAGCTAGTGTACGAAACTTCGGAAAAGATCGTACAGATTCGTAACCGGTTGGAAGCGGCACGGGACCGGCAAAAGAGTTATGCCGATCAGCGTCGCAAACCATTGGAATTCCAAGTTAACGACAAAGTACTTCTGAAAGTTTCACCGTGGAAGGGCGTCATACGCTTTGGGAAGCGTGGCAAACTCAACCCACGGTATGTCGGACCATTTACGATCCTGGAACGGATTGGACCGGTGGCATGTCGTCTTGATTTACCGACGGAGCTCGGTAACGTACATAACGTCTTCCACGTGTCCAACTTGAAGAAGTGTCTGGCTGACGAGTCTCTCATCGTTCCACTGGAAGAGATCAAGGTTGATGATCGTCTTCGAATTGTGGAAGAACCTGTGGAGATCCTTGATTACAAGATTCGTAGCCTACGTCACAGCAAGATTCGCATTGTGAAGGTTCGGTGGAACTCGAACCGGGGACCAGAATACACTTGGGAACGGGAGGATCAGATGAAGTCTAAATATCCTCATCTCTTTCCTAAGGAAGCGTTCGAGTCAAGATATGTCTCTTTGACAGCTGAATGAATCTCGGGGCGAGATTCCTTTTAACGTGGGGATGATGTGACAACTCGGGTAAATCTCTTTCTTGGTTTCTATCTTTTGTTTATTCCTTTCGTTATTTCTTTTGTTCTTTTGGTACTTGTGCAATTTTCGGGACGAAAATTCTTTTAACGTGGGGATGATGTGACACCCGGCAAATTCTGGTTAACAACGTTGTCTAGATGAAAGTCTACCTTAGCGAGTCACGCGTATATTGAACTTAACTGGGTTAGTTAAGTCGGGTTATAGTTCAGGAACTATCGGTTTAGTCTAGAAGATCATTGGATGTTGGTCTAGAGGTTCATTAGATGTCAGTCCTTAACCAAGTGTACAAACGGTGACGATTTGTAGGATCGTCAGGGCATACGGAACATACGAGTCTCGAGTCCCGGGAATTGGTGAACGAGTGTGAATATGTGTATTTACTTGTGTTATGTGTTTACAATCATTATGTGACTTGTCGGTACGTTAATATGTGTTAACATATGTTAAAACGGGGTTTAACGCGCAAAACACACGAAACTAACCCCTATAGGCGATTAGGAAGCCTAATCGCCCATAGGGGAGGCGAGTAGGCAACCTTTGGGGCGAGTAGATGGCTACTCGTGTGATTGCAGGGGCGATTAGGCCTAATCGTGTGAACATTCATGCGATTAGCCTCCCTAATCGCGTGTACTGGCTGCACAATCGCGTGTTACGTGCTGGACGACTAAAAACGACTATAAATACCATACTTGACCTCATAAACTTCATTATACAAACCCTAGTCGTCCCATAACCTGCCCCAACACACACACAACCTCTGGAACGCGATTTTTGATCAAAACACAAGGATTCAAGCATAATCCATCATTCTTTCATAATCCTAAGGTTTGGTTTCCATCCATGAATCTTTATAAACGTTTTTAATCAATCCCTAATGGTCCAGACCTGTTCTAAAACGAAAAAGCTTTCTGAAAATCGTTAATAAGGGTTGTTAATCGGATTCTAACTAGTATACATGTGTTATGGGTGTTTATGATTAGAAAGCTAGGGTTTTTATGATTCATGATGATGGATTAACATGTTATTAGGTTAAATCAGAATAATATTAATGTTATGATGATAATATCTGAGTAATTGATTATTAGGGTTATTGTTATGCATGTTAATGTGATGTTGCATGCTATGTGAATGGTGTTTGGATTACATGATTGCATGCAGGGCTGATAATACGAGGCAAAACGAAGGGTTTTGGTTGAAACATGTTTAGGATAGTGTTTGGGATGATATTGGGTGGTTACACACGTTCTGGATCTGATTTGGAGCGTTAAACGCGCGAAAAACCGGAACAGCAAGGTTACAGGCGAGTAGCATTCCTAATCGCCTATGTTATAAGCGAGTAGGGTGCTAATCGCCAATAACTCATGCGATTAGGGCCTACTCGTGTGACCTTAGGGGCGATTAGCCCTAAATGCTAGTAACTTGCATGTGGTATAGCCTAAATGCTAGTAGTTACATGTGGTATAGCCTAAATGCTAGTAATAACATATGGTATAGCACCTAATCGCCTATAATAGAGGCGATTGGGGTTCCTAAATGCTAGTTGACCAACCTAAATGCTAGTTGACTTTTCCTAATCGCGTGTACTGCTGCTGTAAGTGTAAATTAGCATTCCGAGACCCGATTTGACATGTAGGAACATGCTAGGAACCCCGTAACATATCTAATAACTTGGTAACATATGTTTGGATGTAATTCGGTGATACGTGAACTATGTGCTATAACTTGTTGTGCGTTAACGTATGTTAAGTGTGATTGCGTTATTGTATGTTTTGGAGCGTAAACATAACACGGGGAGTCTCGGGTCACCAATGGGATGTCGAGTCTTGTACTTTGGGTCAGTTAAACAGTCACGGTGTTTTCAAACGAACTTGGTTATGGTCTGGACATCTAGGGACTAATTAACCTGCGGGTTATTAGTCTAAGTACTTGTAACTGTCATATGTTAGGTCGCCGCTTTACGGGACTAGCATAGCAGCTGAGTTTACTCGGGTTAAGGAGTAACGCAACTTAAGGTGAGTTTACGGCCCCTCTTTTAAACTGGTTTCATACTTTCGGGGGAGAAAACATGTGTTAAAACGATTATTTGGTAACTACTGTCATACTATGGGTTTCTATTGTTTACTACACGATCTTTGGAAGTCCCGGGGGGAACCATGAATGTGCGGGTTTGCACAACGGGGAAATGTGAATAGCGCTATTGGGAGTGACCAACCCCGCTCGTCGGCTTGGAGGGCCGGGCGAGTGCATATTGTCTCAAACAGGAACGACAGGAACAACTGGTTTACTTTTCGGGCACAACATCTGGTATTCGAGTTAGTAATGGTTTTCCAATCGTGGTAGTAACAAAACGTACGCCTAGCTAGCGTATACTAGTTTTCGATTTGTTATAATATGGACAGGTGGACTTGGTACTTGGATTACAAAACCTGTAAACTCACCAGCATTTTTGTGCTGACGTAAACTTTTACATGTTTTCTCAGGTCGCTAAGGTAGCACAATGGAACTAGGGCGCACGCGTCTGCACGGCGTCTAGCTAGAGTTGCATGATTTTACAAACGTTGAACATTGGTTTACTATTGAATAATTGTTTTGAATAAGCTTCCGCTGTAAACGGGGATTTTAAACTATGTTTTGAAATTGCATTTATATTCATTTAGACTTGTTTATTGTGATCGTTGGTTTGGATCCTGGTTTGTCATGCGCCTCGCGGTAAAACTCCGCAAGTGGATTTTGAGGGTGTGACATTTTTTTTTTCTATTTGAACCACCAAATTTTTACTTTTTCTTTTTGTGTTTTGACCACCAACTTTTTCGTTAAGTTTGTTTATTTCATTTTTGCCACGTTTTTTTATTCTTTTTTTTTCTATTTGAACCACCAACTTTTAGCTTCTTCTTTTTGTGTTTTTACCACCAACTTTTTCGTTAAGTTTTTTTATTTCATTTTTGCGACGGCTATTTTTATTATTCTTTTTTTTTTTAAGTTCTTTTTTCCCCGTTTTGACCACCAACTTTTTGATTACTTTATTTGTCATTTTGGCGACGCCATTTTTTCCAACTTTTTTGTTTTCCCCTTTTTCGCCGACTTATTTTCCCGCTATGTTTTAACGTTATATAAGTCATTTGGTGTTAATATTTTGTGTTCTTTCTTTACGATTTTCCGGGTTTTAGCCACTTCTTAAAATTTCATTTTCGCCCCATTTTTTTTCTTTTTTTTATAAGTTTTTTTTTACGTTTTGACCACCAAGTTTTTTTTATTACGTTTTGGCCACAGCCCTTTTCTTTTCTTCTTTTTTGTTATACTTCTTATTTTTTTCTATTTGAACCACCAACTTTTTTCTTCTTCTTTTTGTGTTTTGACCACCAACTTTTTCGTTAAGTTTTTTTATTTCATTTTTGCGACGGCTATTTTTATTATTCTTTTTTTTTTTAAGTTCTTTTTTCCCCGTTTTGACCACCAACTTTTTGATTACTTTATTTGTCATTTTGGCGACGCCATTTTTTCCAACTTTTTTGTTTTCCCCTTTTTCGCCGACTTATTTTCCCGCTATGTTTTAACGTTATGTAAGTCATTTGGTGTTAATATTTTGTGTTCTTTCTTTACGATTTTCCGGGTTTTAGCCACTTCTTAAAATTTCATTTTCGCCCCATTTTTTTTCTTTTTTTTATAAGTTTTTTTTTTACGTTTTGACCACCAAGTTTTTTTTATTACGTTTTGGCCACAGCCCTTTTCTTTTCTTCTTTTTTGTTATACTTCTTTTTTTTTTCTATTTGAACCACCAACTTTTTGTTTCTTCTTTTTGTGTTTTGACCACCAACTTTTTCGTTAAATTTTTTTATTTCATTTTTGCCACGGCTATTTTTATTAGTCTTTTTTTTAAGTTCTTTTTCCCCGTTTTGACCACCAACTTTTTGATTACTTTATTTGTCATTTTGGCGACGCCATTTTTTTCAACTTTTTTGCTTTCCCCTTTTTCGCCGACTTATTTTCCCGCTATGTTTTAACGTTATGTAAGTCATTTGGTGTTAATATTTTGTGTTCTTTCTTTACGATTTTCCGGGTTTTAGCCACTTCTTAAAATTTCATTTTCGCCCCATTTTTTTTCTTTTTTTTATAAGTTTTTTTTTTACGTTTTGACCACCAAGTTTTTTTTATTACGTTTTGGCCACAGCCCTTTTCTTTTCTTCTTTTTTGTTATACTTCTTATTTTTTTCTATTTGAACCACCAACTTTTTTCTTCTTCTTTTTGTGTTTTGACCACCAACTTTTTCGTTTAGTTTTTTTATTTCATTTTTGCCACGTTTTTTTTATACTTCTTTTTTTTCTATTTGAACCACCAACTTTAAGCTTTTTCTTTTTGTGTTTTTACCACCAACTTTTTCGTTAAGTTTTTTTATTTCATTTTTGCCACGGCTATTTTTATTAGGCTTTTTTTTAAGTTCTTTTTTCCCCGTTTTGACCACCAACTTTTTGATTACTTTATTTCTCATTTTATCGACGTCATTTTTTCCAACTTTTTTGTTTTCCCCTTTTTCGCCGACTTATTTTCCCGCTATGTTTTAACGTTATATAAGTCATTTGGTGTTAATATTTTGTGTTCTTTCTTTACGATTTTCCGGGTTTTAGCCACTTCTTAAAATTTCATTTTCGCCCCTTTTTTTTTCTTTTTTTTATAAGTTTTTTTTTTACGTTTTGACCACCAATTTTTTTATAAGTTTTTTTATTACGTTTTGGCCACAGCCCTTTTCTTTTCTTCTTTTTGTTATATTTCTTTTTTTTTTTCTATTTGAACCACCAACTTTTTGCTTCTTCTTTTTGTGTTTTGACCACCAACTTTTTCGTTAAGTTTTTTTATTTCATTTTTGCCACGTTTTTTTTATACTTCTTTTTTTTCTATTTGAACCACCAACTTTAAGCTTCTTCTTTTTGTGTTTTTACCACCAACTTTTTCGTTAAGTTTTTTTATTTCATTTTTGCCATGGCTATTTTTATTAGTCTTTTTTTTAAGTTCTTTTTTCCCCGTTTTGACCACCAACTTTTTGATTACTTTATTTCTCATTTTGGCGACGCCATTTTTTCCAACTTTTTTTGTTTTCCCTTTTTTCGCCGACTTATTTTCCCGCTATGTTTTAACGTTATGTAAGTCATTTGGTGTTAATATTTTGTGTTCTTTCTTTACGATTTTCCTGGTTTTAGCCACTTCTTAAAATTTCATTTTCGCCCTTTTTTTTTCTTTTTTTTGTAAGTTTTTTTTTTTACGTTTTGACCACCAAGTTTTTTTATAAGTTTTTTTTATTACGTTTTGGCCACAGCCCTTTTCTTTTCTTCTTTTTTGTTATATTTCTTTTTTTCTATTTGAAACACCAACTTTTTGGTTCTTCTTTTTGTGTTTTAACCACCAACTTTTTCGTTAAGTTTTTTTATTTCATTTTTGCCACGTTTTTTTTTATACTTCTTTTTTTTCTATTTGAACCACCAACTTTTAGTTTCTTCTTTTTGTGTTTTTACCACCAACTTTTTCGTTAAGTTTTTTTATTTCATTTTTGCCACGTCTATTTTTATTAGTCTTTTTTCCCCGTTTTGACCACCAACTTTTTGATTACTTTATTTGTCATTTTGGCGACGCCATTTTTTCCAACTTTTTTGTTTTCCCCTTTTTCGCCGACTTATTTTCCCGCTATGTTTTAACGTTATGTAAGTTATTTCGTGTTAATATTTTGTGTTCTTTCTTTACGATTTTCCGGTTTTAGCCACTTCTTAAAATTTCATTTTCGCCCCTTTTTTTTCTTTTTTTTATAAGTTTTTTTTTTACGTTTTGACCACCAAGTTTTTTTATAAGTTTTTTTATTACGTTTTGGCCACAGCCCTTTTCTTTTCTTCTTTTTGTTATATTTCTTTTTTTTTTTTCTATTTGAACCACCAACTTTTTGCTTCTTCTTTTGTGTGTTTTGACCACCAACTTTTTCGTTAAGTTTTTTTATTTCATTTTTGCCACGTTTTTTTTATACTTCTTTTTTTTCTATTTGAACCACCAACTTTAAGCTTCTTCTTTTTGTGTTTTTACCACCAACTTTTTCGTTAAGTTTTTTTATTTCATTTTTGCCATGGTTATTTTTATTAGTCTTTTTTTTAAGTTCTTTTTTCCCCGTTTTGACCACCAACTTTTTGATTACTTTATTTCTCATTTTGGCGACGCCATTTTTTCCAACTTTTTTGTTTTCCCCTTTTTCGCCGACTTATTTTCCCGCTATGTTTTAACGTTATGTAAGTTATTTCGTGTTAATATTTTGTGTTCTTTCTTTACGATTTTCCGGGTTTTAGCCACTTCTTAAAATTTCATTTTCGCCCCCTTTTTTTTTCTTTTTTTTATAAGTTTTTTTTTACGTTTTGACCACCAAGTTTTTTTATAAGTTTTTTTTATTACGTTTTGGCCACAGCCCTTTTCTTTTCTTCTTTTTTGTTATACTTTTTTTTTTTTTTCTATTTGAACCACCAACTTTTTGCTTCTTCTTTTTGTGTTTTAACCATCAACTTTTTCGTTAAGTTTTTTTATTTCATTTTTGCCACGTTTTTTTTATACTTCTTTTTTTTCTATTTGAACCACCAACTTTTAGTTTCTTCTTTTTGTGTTTTTACCACCAACTTTTTCGTTAAGTTTTTTTATTTAATTTTTGCCACGTCTATTTTTATTAGTCTTTTTTCCCCGTTTTGACCACCAACTTTTTGATTACTTTATTTGTCATTTTGGCGACGCCATTTTTTCCAACTTTTTTGTTTTCCCCTTTTTCGCCGACTTATTTTCCCGCTATGTTTTAACGTTATGTAAGTTATTTCGTGTTAATATTTTGTGTTCTTTATTTACGATTTTCCGGGTTTTAGCCACTTCTTAAAATTTCATTTTCGCCCCCTTTTTTTTTCTTTTTTTTATAAGTTTTTTTTACGTTTTGACCACCAAGTTTTTTTATAAGTTTTTTTTATTACGTTTTGGCCACAGTCCTTTTCTTTTCTTCTTTTTTGTTATACTTCTTTTTTTTTTCTATTTGAACCACCAACTTTTTGCTTCTTCTTTTTGTGTTTTGACCATCAACTTTTTCGTTAAGTTTTTTTATTTCATTTTTTCCACGTTTTTTTTATACTTCTTTTTTTTTCTATTTGAACCACCAACTTTTAGCTTCTTCTTTTTGTGTTTTTACCACCAACTTTTTCGTTAAGTTTTTTTATTTCATTTTTGCCACGGCTATTTTTATTAGTCTTTTTTTTAAGTTCTGTTTTCCCCGTTTTGACTACCAACTTTTTAATTACTTTATTTCTCATTTTGGCGACGCCATTTTTTCCTAACTTTTTTGTTTTCCTTTTTTCGCCGACTTATTTTCCCGCTATATTTTAACGTTATGTAAGTCATTTGGTGTTAATATTTTGTGTTCTTTCTTTACGATTTTCCTGGTTTTAGCAACTTCTTAAAATTTCATTTTCGCCCCCTTTTTTTTTCTTTTTTTATAAGCTTTTTTTTACGTTTTGACCACCAAGTTTTTTTATAAGTTTTTTTTATTACGTTTTGGCCACAGCCTTTTTCTTTTCTTCTTTTTTTTTTCTATATCAACCACCAACTTTTTGCTTCTTCTTTTTGTGTTTTGACCACCAACTTTTTCGTTAAGTTTTTTTATTTCATTTTTGCCACGTTTTTTTATTCTTCTTTTTTTTCTATTTGAACCACCAACTTTTAGCTTCTTCTTTTTGTGTTTTTATGTAAGACCCACCCCATTAATACGAGTAATTGAGCGAGAAGTTACTTGGTTTGGAAGTTCTAATTCAAAACATTTCATCATTTACAAAACACATCAACATTTAGTCCATACACATCAGGTTCCAAAAGATATGTAGAGTAGCATTAGTACTTAAACATGACTACGAAACATTTCCCAAAAACCAAGTTTTCAAAAGGTTAATTTAAACGTTGCGGAAGCGGACAAGTCGAGTGCGTTCGGTTCTTCTATCAAGCCTTGATCACCATCCATTTAGCGTAGTTAAGTACCTGGGGTTAAACACGATTAAGTAACCCGTTATTCGTTAGCGTGAATGTCTAGTATCGAAAGAATAATAAAATGAAGTTTTTTTTTTACATAACATTTACCCGGGCGGGTAACTGTTTTACCCGGGCGGGTGAGCATGCTGTTAGAAATTACCTCCTTGATCAGAACCTTTACCCGGGCGGGTAAGTGTTCTACCCGGGCGGGTAAACCTGCCCTTTTTCCTCCACCAAGCTACACTTTTAGTGCAGCTTCAAGGCCATTTATGGGACTTCTTGGGGCTTGTTAATGGGTCATAGTATGTACCTCTTACATGATTAAATATATGTTTGGACTCTTCATTCGGTTTCTAACCCAAAACCCATGAATTATCTATCCGTCTTTAAGCTAACCCGACTAGTTTTGCACATATCTAAATCATAAGAATTCATGGTTTCCAAGTTCTAGTTATGGTTTTTACCACTTGTCAAGTCCCAACTTGACTAGAGGACTTCCCGCCCAAGTCATTTATGCCGTATTTTGCGATTCCTGGTGCCCATGGCCACATGTGTCATTTCTCTTGGTCTCATTCGCTCGGCCTCTATGACTTGCGACATGGGTTTTTATTCAACCTATTCTATCCCTTGGAAACCACAAAAAACATCTTTTACTAAATGATACGACCATAGTTCCCATTCGTGATTATGCATACATATGTTTATTATAACAAGTCATAGGTATGACTTACCTTAGTTCGCGCCCCTTTTTGATTCTAGACTAGCTTGAGATTATTAGCATAATAAAGTCTACGGATATACTCAAGCAAATAACAACAATCAACATCGGCATAATGTTTACCCGCGGTTTAGGCCCTTGTCTAAGTAGTGTTTTTACCCAATTGACCCGTTAGCCTAATTGGGCTATTGACAACCTTCATCTAAGGCCGTTTTCTACAATTGAGAAACTTCGTTGAGCTTCTTTTGTGACACCCCTACAACTAGTTTCCAAATATACATCCAAGATATAACTTAGCATATAAGCGTACAAGGTATATAGTGAGATTTAAGCCATCGAGTGACTTACCTTACTCGCGGCCCTTCCAACTTTAATTCTTTTACCTCCCTTGCTTCCCGAGTTTTCCGACTTCACACCTATTTCATGCTACACACGCATAGGTGTTTAGTTATTCATTCATTGTGCGTCCATTTCATGGTTCCACATAAACTGAATTTAATACATATATCAATTATATCGTTATCATATGTTTTCATGAAATTTCATTCATTCAAGCATTTTATCGAACACCTTATGTGCGCATTTTCTCCTACATTGATTATAAGCACTCAAGCTTCCTAACCCATACCATATGTCTAGTTGATTACCCTCATGGGTTCAACTCCCAATTTATACATTTACAAGTTAGTTTAATACCTCTTAGTATAAGAATTCATCATATACAAGTGTAGTTTATACTTAGGGTTAAAACCCACTACTTACACCCTTCAAGTGCTAGATTAAACACACGAATCATACATAATCCAACATATTATTATTAATTGTGGTTTCTTTAAGTCCATGAACATATAGAAACCCTTAGACACCATCAATTCACGTTTTCATGAAAACCCCAAAATAATCATCTTCTACATACAAGTGTTTTTGATGATTTAAAAGAGAACCAATGTTACCTTATGATGATCAACACACTAGATGGCCAAGAAATCAAACATGCACAAGAGGGATCCTTGGATTTGGGCTGAATTGAACTAGAATAGGAGATGAATGAGAGGTGTGTGTGTGTTTGATGGTGAAAGTGTCGAACACTGTATGTGTGCATCGACCTACACCCATTTTCATATAATCCCCTCTTTTTAACTATCATACATTGACAATTTAAGCCCCTCCATGAGTTTAGTGCAAGGCCATTGATTAAATAGGTTAACCATGTTAACTTTTAACACTAGTTGGTGTATATTTTACCAGTGGAGTTAACGGGTTTAGTTCATGTACTAGAGTTTTACTCTTGACGTAGTTTATTTAGTTTATTTAAGCCCACGTATACGTGCTTAACATTAAGCATGTTTATAAGATTTGGGGCGTTACATTTTACCACCAACTTTTTCGTTAAGTTTTTTTATTTCATTTTTGCCACGGCTATTTTTATTAGTCTTTTTTTTAAGTTCTTTTTTCCCCGTTTTGACCACCAACTTTTTGATTACTTTATTTGTCATTTTGGCGACTCCATTTTTTTCAACTTTTTTGTTTTCCCTTTTTTTCGCCGACTTATTTTCCCGCTATGTTTTAACGTTATGTAAGTCATTTGGTGTTAATATTTTGTGTTCTTTTTTTACGATTTTCCTGGTTTTAGCCACTTCTTAAAATTTCATTTTCGCCTTTTTTTTTCTTTTTTTATAAGTTTTTTTTTACGTTTTGACCACCAAGTTTTTTTATAAATTTTTTTATTACGTTTAGGCCACAGCCCTTTTCTTTTCTTCTTTTTTGTTATATTTCTTTTTTTTCTATTTGAACCACCAACTTTTTGGTTCTTCTTTTTGTGTTTTGACCACCAACTTTTTCGTTAAGTTTTTTTATTTCATTTTTGCCACGTTTTTTTAACCTTCTTTTTTTTTTTCTATTTGAACCACCAACTTTTAGCTTCTTCTTTTTTTGTTTTTACCACCAACTTTTTCGTTAAGTTTTTTTATTTCATTTTTGCCACGGCTATTTTTATTTGTCTTTTTTTTAAGTTCTTTTTTCCCCGTTTTGACCACCAACTTTTTGATTACTTTATTTCTCATTTTGGCGACGACATTTTTTCGAACTTTTTTGTTTTCCCCTTTTTCGCCGACTTATTTTCCCGCTATGTTTTAACGTTATGTAAGTCATTTGGTGTTAATATTTTGTGTTCTTTCTTTACGATTTTCCTGGTTTTAGCCATTTCTTAAAATTTCATTTTCGCCCCCTTGTTTTGCTTTTTTTTATAAGTATTTTTTTTTACGTTTTGACCACCAAGTTTTTTTATAAGTTTTTTTTATTACTTTTTGGCCACATCTCTTTTTCTTTTCTTCTTTTTTGTTATACTTCTTTTTTTTTTCTATTTGAACCACCAACTTTTTGCTTCTTCTTTTTGTGTTTTGACCACCAACTTTTTCGTTAAGTTTTTTTATTTCATTTTTGCCACGTTTTTTTTATACTTCTTTTTTTTCTATTTGAACCACCAACTTTTAGCTTCTTCTTTTTGTGTTTTTACCACCAACTTTTTCGTTAATTTTTTTTATTTCATTTTTGCTACGTCTATTTTTATTAGTCTTTTTTCCCCGTTTTGACCACCAACTTTTTAATTACTTTATTTGTCATTTTGGCGACGCCATTTTTTCCAACTTTTTTGTTTTCCCCTTTTTTCGCCGACTTATTGTCCCGCTATGTTTTAACGTTATGTAAGTCATTTGGTGTTAATATTTTGTTTTCTTTCTTTACGATTTTCCTGGTTTAGCCACTTCTTAAAATTTCATTTTCTCCCCCATTTTTTTCTTTTTTTTATAAGTTTTTTTTTTACGTTTTGACCACCAAGTTTTTTTTATAAGTTTTTTTTATTAGGTTTTGGCCACAGCCCTTTTCTTTTCTTTTTTTTGTTATACTTCTTTTTTTTTCTATTTGAACCACCAACTTTTTGCTTCTTATTTTTGTGTTTTGACCACCAACTTTTTTGTTAAATTTTTTATTTCATTTTTGACACGTTTTTTTTATACTTCTTTTTTTTCTATTTGAACCACCAACTTTTTGCTTCTTCTTCCAACTTTTTCATTAAGTTTTTTTTATTTCATTTTTGCCACGGCTATTTTTATTAGTCTTTTTTTTAAGTTCTTTTTTCCCCGTTTTGACCACCAACTTTTTTATTACTTTATTTCTCATTTTGGCGACGCCATTTTTTCCAACTTTTTTGTTTTCCCTTTTTTTCGCCGACTTATTTTCCCGCTATGTTTTAACGTTATGTAAGTCATTTGGTGTTAATATTTTGTGTTCTTTCTTTACGATTTTCCTGGTTTTAGCCACTTCTTAAAATTTCATTTTCGCCCCCTTTTTTTTTTCTTTTTTTTTTATAAGTTTTTTTTTTTACGTTTTGACCACCAAGTTTTTTTATAAGTTTTTTTTTATTACGTTTTGGCCACAACCCTTTTCTTTTCTTCTTTTTTGTTATACTTCTTTTTTTTTTCTATTTGAACCACCAACTTTTTGCTTCTTCTTTTTGTGTTTTGACCACCAACTTTTTCGTTAAGTTTTTTATTTCAATTTTGCCACGTTTTTTTTTATACTTCTTTTTTTTCTATTTGAACCACCAACTTTTAGCTTCTTCTTTTGTGTTTTTTTACCACCAACTTTTTCGTTAAGTTTTTTTATTTCATTTTTGCCACGTCTATTTTTATTTGTCTTTTTTTAAGTTCTTTTTCCCCGTTTTGACCACCAACTTTTTGATTACTTTATTTGTCATTTTGGCGACGCCATTTTTTCCAACTTTTTTGTTTTCCCCTTTTTCGCCGACTTATTTTCCCGCTATGTTTTAACGTTATGTAAGCCATTTGGTGTTAATATTTTGTGTTCTTTCTTAAAATTTCATTTTCGCCCTTTTTTATTCTTTTTTTTTATAAGTTTTTTTTTACGTTTTGACCACCAAGATTTTTTATAAGTTTTTTTTATTACGTTTTGGCCACAGCCCTTTTCTTTTCTTCTTTTTTGTTATACTTCTTTTTTTTCTATTTGAACCACCAACTTTTTGCTTCTTCTTTTTGTGTTTTGACCACCAACTTTTTCGTTAAGTTTTTTTATTTCATTTTTGCCACGTTTTTTTTTATACTTCTTTTTTTTCTATTTGAACCACCAACTTTTAGCTTCTTCTTTTTTGTGTTTTTACCACCAACTTTTTCGTTAAGTTTTTTTTTTATTTCATTTTTGCCACGGCTATTTTTATTAATCTTTTTTTAAGTTCTTTTTTCCCCGTTTTGACCACCAACTTTTTTATTACTTTATTTCTCATTTTGGCGACGCCATTTTTTCCAACTTTTTTGTTTTCCTTTTTTTCGCCGACTTATTTTCCCGCTATGTTTTAACGTTATGTAAGTCATTTGGTGTTAATATTTTGTGTTTTTTCTTTACGATTTTCCTGGTTTTAGCCACTTCTTAAAATTTCATTTTCGCCCCCTTTTTTTTTTCTTTTTTTTATAAGTTTTCTTTTTACGTTTTGACCACCAAGTTTTTTTATAAGTTTTTTTTATTACTTTTGGCCACAGCCCTTTTCTTTTCTTCTTTTTTGTTATACTTCTTTTTTTTTTTCTATTTGAACCACCAACTTTTTACTTCTTCTTTTTGTGTTTTGACCACCAACTTTTTCGTTAAGTTTTTTTATTTCATTTTTGCCACGTTTTTTTATTCTTTTTTTTTCTATTTGAACCACCAACTTTTAGCTTCTTCTTTTTGTGTTTTTACCACCAACTTTTTCGTTAAGTTTTTTTATTTCATTTTTGCGACGGCTATTTTTATTATTCTTTTTTTTAAGTTCTTTTTTCCCCGTTTTGACCACCAACTTTTTGATTACTTTATTTCTCATTTTGGCGACGCCATTTTTTACAACTTTTTTGTTTTCCCCTTTTTCGCCGACTTATTTTCCCGCTATGTTTTAACGTTATGTAAGTCATTTGGTGTTAATATTTTGTGTTCTTTCTTTACGATTTTCCGGGTTTTAGCCACTTCTTAAAATTTCATTTTCGCCCCTTTTTTTTCTTTTTTTATAAGTTTTTTTTTACGTTTTGACCAACAAGTTTTTTTATAAGTTTTTTTTATTACGTTTTGGCCACAGCCCTTTTCTTTTCTTCTTTTTGTTATACTTCTTTTTTTTTTTTTCTATTTGAACCACAACTTTTTGCTTCTTCTTTTTGTGTTTTGACCACCAACTTTTTCGTTAAGTTTTTTAATTCATTTTTGCCACGTTTTTTTTTTATACTTCTTTTTTTTTTCTATTTGAACCACCAACTTTTAGCTTCTTCTTTTTTTGTTTTTACCACCAACTTTTTTGTCACACCCTCAAATTCCACGTGCGGGGTTTTACCGCGAGGCGCGTGACCCACCAGGATCTCAGTCAACGATCACAATAAACATACAACAAACATGCATTCATAATTATATTTTAAACCAAAATATCATGCTTTGAGCTGTAAACCAGCAGCGGAAGCATTCTTGTTTACAACCAAAAGACATATCATTGTTTACAAAGACATTGTTTAATATGTTTCAAAATAATAGACGCCGTGCATGACCCCGTGCGCCTAGTCCGATAACCGCTACCTTAGCGACCTGAGAAAACATGCCAAAAATGTCAACATATAATGCTGGTGAGCTCACAGGTTTTCTTTTATAAAGTGTTGTCACAAGTTTTACAAAGATCATTTCCGTTAATACTATGTCATGAGAACGTTAGCTAGACGTTAAGTGTTTTTACTACTACGGTTGGGAACCCATTACTAAACGTGTCCAAAAGTTGATACCAGCCCAGATTGACTGGGCTACCGATGCCTCGGTAACCCGATAGGTAGAGACAATATGCACCCGCCCGGCCCCGCCATCGAGTGGGGTTTGTGAGGCCCAATAGATCTATCCACATTTCCCTCGTTGTGCATGCCAGCACATTCATGGTTTCCCCCTGGGACTTTCCATAAAAACCGTATAGTAACATAAAGTGCCCATAGTATAACATGACCTTTAAATAGTTTGTACAAGCATGTTTCTCCCCCAAAAGCAAAACAGTAAAAGTGGGGCTGTGAAACTCACCTTGGTTTGCGTTACTTGAAAATAGTTAAGTAATTATGTTATGATAGCCCCAGATAGCGGCGACCTATCATAAGATGCGTATAAGTATTGGACTAATAACCCGCAGGCTAACTAGTCCCCGAATGTCCAGACCGTGACCATAACCGTTTGAAAACACCTTTAACTGTTAAAACCGACCGTGCCAGACAAGACCCGACATCCCATTGGTGACCCGACATCCCACGTGTTAGATAAATGCAAGACATCATGCAACATATGCAATTAAACACTTAGCACGCGCAACAATTCACCTAGTCTAGCATAATGTCCAATTAACGCATAAACAGGTCCGAACACGTCTTTCTAAGTCATTGGGTGCATCCCGGGGTTCCTAACATGTTCCTAGGTGTCAAATCGTGTTCCGGGATGTCAAAACGCGTTCACGACAGCAGTACATGCGATTAGGAAGGTTACACGCGAGTAGGCATCAGCCTATAGGCGATTAGGGGCCTAATCGCATGAAGTATGAGGCGATTAGGGTCCTAATCGCCCCAATTGTCTGCATAATCGCGTGGCATCAGGCGATTAGGATGCCTAATCGCCTGTTGCTGCTGTGTGACGAATTTTCGCGCGTTAAACCCTCCAAATCAGATCCGAAACGTGCAACAACACCCAATATCAAACCTAAATCATTTACCAACCCATTTCAAGCAAAAACCCCCAACATATCACTGGTCTAGCATGTTCTATGCAATTATTTCCTAAAATGGCAAAGTACTAGGTTTCTTCTACCAACCTTATCTTTCCTTAAATGGAAACAATCAGATTTCAAACTTTACAAACATGTAAATCATCAAACCTCTGATCTAACATCTTTCTAGCATGAATCCTAACAACATTGCATCAACAATCATACCATAATCATCCTAAATCCTCAAGAACATACAAATGGGTCAAAATATGCATTTTCTTCAAAACACCACAATAATGGCTAAGATTCTAAGACAACCTTCCTAATAACCTCTACATAACAGAAGTACAATCATATCTTGAAAACATTCATGTTAAAATCACCAATAAGACCAACATATGCATGTAAACTTCACATATAACAAGCATTAAGGTGTAAACTTGGTTTAAGACTCTTTTGAAAGGTTTTTAAAGACACATTTGGTAAAACAAGGTCTGGAACTTTGGGGAACTCAAAATAACAACTTTACAAAGGTTAGGGATGAAGAACACACCTTGGGTTTTGCTAAAGAAAGGTGTGTAAGCTTGGGGATGGTGATTTTTGTAGCAAAATGAGTTCCAGAGGTGTTTTAAGGTGTGTGGGCGACTTGGGAGCAGCTAGGGTTGTTCTAGAGGTGTTTGGGGAGTTAAGGGTTCTATTTATAGGTGTTTTGACCCGAGCCCTGCTGTATACGCGATTAGGAGCCCAGATCAGGCGAGTAGGGGCCTAATCGCTCCACTGTTCACGCGATCAGCCTCCTACTCGCGAGTAGGGGCTCTAATCGCCACTGTTCACGCGATCAGGCCTCCTACTCGCCCCATTCCCTTTGTAATCGCGTACTGTTCACGCGATTAGGAGTCCCCCAGGCTCCTAATCGCCTATAAGGTGCTGGAATGGGTTTTTGGCGCGTTAAACACTATTTTAACATATTTAAACACGTATTCACATACCGATAGGTCACATAATGATTCCAGACATATAATGCATGATATCCTACACGTTTACATCCGTTCACCAATTCCCGGGACTCGAGACTCGTGTGTGCATTAAACCCGGTGATTCCACGAATCACCGATCCTTGTACTCATGGTTATGGACCGACTCCCGATGACCCCGCGGATCATCAAACGACTCCCGATGATTCCCAGAATCATCATACCGACTCGACTGACCCCGTTAAGGACGTAATATGCATGACTCGCTAAGGTAGACTTACTAGTTTAGTCAACGTTACTAACCTGAGTTTGCCGGGTGTCACATCATCCCCCTGTTGAAAGAATTTTCGTCCCGAAAATTGCCCAAGGCCAAAAAGGAAGAGACGAAAGAGAAGAAAAATTTTTCCGGTTGCCACATCATCCCCCTGTTGAAAGGAATCTCGACCCGAGATTCATTCAGCTTCAGCAGAGACATGTCTTGATTCGAACGCGCGCTTAGGAAATAAATGGGGATACTTAGCCTTCATTTGATCTTCCCGTTCCCACGTGAACTCCGGTCCACGATTAGAGTTCCAACGGACTTTAACAATGCGGATTTTACTCCGGCGAAGGCTACGGATTTTATAGTCAAGAATTTCAACCGGTTCCTCCACGATACGCAGACGATCATCCACCTTGATCTCTTCGAGAGGAACAACCAAAGATTCATCCGCCAAGCACTTCTTCAGATTAGAAACATGGAAGACATTATGAACATTACAGAGCTCAGCCGGCAGATCAAGCCTGTATGCTACCGGTCCAATCCGTTCCAGGATCGCGAACGGTCCTACATACCGAGGATTCAATTTGCCCCGCTTCCCAAAACGTATAACACCCTTCCACGGAGATACCTTCAACAAAACCCTGTCGCCAACCTCAAACTCCAAAGGCTTGCGACGACGATCGGCATAGCTCTTTTGACGATCCCGAGCTGCTGCCATGCGGTTACGGATTTGTACGATCTTTCGGAAGTCTCGTACACAAGTTCCGGGCCGGTGAGTTGACTCTCACCCACCTCGGCCCAACAAAGAGGAGACCGCACTTCCGCCCGTAAAGAGCCTCGAACGGAGCTGCCTTGATGCTAGAATGGTAACTGTTGTTGTAGGAGAATTCCACCAACGGTAAATGACTCTCCCACCCCTTGCCAAAATCGATCACACATGCCCGAAGCATGTCTTCTAGCGTTTGGATTGTCCGCTCACTTTGACCGTCAGTTTGCGGATGATACGCTGTGCTCATGTCCAACTGAGTACCCAGAGCCTTATGCAAAGACTTCCAGAAGTTAGAGGCGAACCGAGGATCACGATCAGAAATAATAGAGACAGGCACCCCGTGCCGAGAGACCACTTCCTTGAGATATAACCGTGCCAGACGCTCGAGACCATCGGTCTCTTTGATAGCGAGGAAGTGCGCAGACTTTGTCAACCTATCGACAATTACCCAGATCATGTCGCAACCACTGGGCGATTTTGGGAGTTTGGTCACAAAGTCCATCGTAATCCGCTCCCACTTCCACTCGGGGATTTCAGGCTGTTGCAGAAGGCCGGATGGCTTTTGATATTCGACCTTGACCTTGGCACAGGTCAAGCACTTGCTCACGTACGAAGCCACGTCCGCCTTCATGTTCGGCCACCAATAAAGTATCTTTAGGTCTTGATACATCTTATCGGAGCCAGGGTGAATAGAGTACCGGGACTTGTGAGCTTCATCAAGAACGAGCTCCCGCAAGCCCCCAAATAAAGGAACCCAAATACGTTCAGCGAAATAGTGTAACCCATCGGACCTGAGTTCAAGGTGACTATCAGCACCATGCATGGTTTCAGCTTTAAGGTTTTCCTCCTTCAAAGCTTCTTGCTGCGCTGAACGGATTCGATCAGGTAAGCCGGAATGGATAGTGAGCTGAAGAGCTCGAACACGACGAGGTTTAGCCGTTTCCTTCCTGCTCAAGGCGTCTGCGACCACATTCGCCTTGCCAGGATGGTATTTGATAGCGCACTCGTAGTCATTAAGAAGCTCGACCCAACGACGCTGTCTTATATTCAACACCTTCTGATCAAAGATATGCTGGAGGCTCTTGTGATCGGTGTAAATAGTGCATTTGGTACCGTACAAGTAATGCCTCCAAATCTTTAAAGGCAAAGACCACCGCACCCAATTCCAGATCATGGGTGGGGTAGTTTTTCTCATGAACTTTGAGCTGACGAGAAGCATAGGCGATGACCTTCTCGCGCTGCATCAGTACACAACCAAGACCCCGGATAGAAGCGTCACAATAAACCACAAAATCGTCCGTGCCCTCAGGCAAGGACAAGATAGGAGCAGAACAGAGTTTAGCCTTTAACATCTGGAAGGCTGATTCCTGCGAATCACCCCAGTCGAACTTCCTGTCCTTCTGGGTAAGCGAGGTGAGGGGTTGAGCGATCTTCGAAAATCCCTCAATAAAACGACGGTAATAACCTGCAAGGCCTAGGAATTGCCGCACCTCAGATGGCGTCTTTGGTGCTTCCCAGTCTTTAATGGCTTCAATCTTTGCTGGGTCAACGTGAATTCCTTTCTCATTAACAACATGACCAAGGAATTGAACTTCACGCAACCAGAAGCTACACTTAGAAAACTTAGCGTACAGCTGTTCCCGCCTCAGAAGTTCCAAAACAAGACGTAGGTGTTCCTGGTGGTCCACCTCGTTCTTGGAATAGACTAGAATATCATCAATGAAGACAATCACGAACTTGTCAAGATAAGGCTTACAAACACGGTTCATCAGATCCATAAAGATGGCAGGTGCGTTGGTGAGACCAAAAGGCATGACCAGGAATTCAAAATGGCCATAGCGAGTTCGAAAGGCGGTCTTCGGAATGTCAGCTTCTTGAACCCTCAACTGATGGTACCCCGACCTCAAATCAATCTTCGAGTAGAAACTAGAACCCTGAAGCTGGTCAAATAAGTCATCGATGCGAGGAAGAGGATAGCGATTCTTGATGGTAACCTTATTCAACTCCCGGTAGTCGATACACATCCGCAGGCTTCCGTCCTTCTTCTTGACAAACAAAATAGGGGCTCCCCACGGGGACGAACTAGGTCGAATGAAACCCTTCTCCAACAGCTCCTGCAACTGGTTCGATAACTCCTGCATCTCGGGAGGTGCAAGACGATAAGGGGCACGAGCAATAGGGGCCGCACCCGGAGCAAGTTCAATACCAAATTCGACCTGGCGATAAGGCGGAAGACCAGGTAAGTCTTCGGGAAATACATCGGGAAAATCGCGGACAACAGGAATATCTTCAATCTTCTTCTCCTCTTCAGACGAAACCGAAACAAGTGCCAGAATGGCAGAATACCCCTTCCGAAGATACTTATAGGCTTTCATACACGAAATGATACTCAATGGGACCCCGCTCTTCTCACCGTGCACCAACAGAATTTCTCCATCAGGGAGAGGAAGTCGAATGACTTTATCAAAACAAACGATCTCGGCATGATACAGGGACAACCAATCCATACCCACGACAACATCGAAACTACCCAAGGACACCGGCATAAGATCAATAGGGAAGGAATAACCCGACAACTCAAGGTGACACTCCCTAAGGACGTGCGTCGCCTCAACTTTCTTACCATCAGCCAATTCTATCAAGTACTTAGCCTCTAAAGGTGTAGGTACCCTATCAAGCAATTGGCTAAACCCAAGAGATATAAAACTCTTATCGGCACCAGAATCGAATAAAACCGTAGCATAGCGATTATCGAGGAGAAACGTACCAGTAACAGTGTCGGGTCTTGTCGAGCACCGCTCGAACCAATCACGAAGGCGCGAGCATTTCTGCCT
The DNA here is from genome assembly GCA_030844895.1 of Ambrosia x helenae. NCBI lineage: Eukaryota > Viridiplantae > Streptophyta > Magnoliopsida > Asterales > Asteraceae > Ambrosia > Ambrosia x helenae. The sequence goes on along the minus strand of CM061225.1, from coordinate 14,249,955 downwards.
CCGCCCCCATTGTTTCCATTACCCGCCCCATTCTTCCCGGCTTCACCCTGCTTCAACTTGGGCATTCCCGCTTGTAGTGACCAAGTTCACCACAATTGTAGCACCCCTGTTTGCCCTGATTTCCCTGGGGAGCAGCGACAGGAGGAGCCGGAGTAGGTGTAGCAGGAGGGTTCCGGTTACCTGAAGGTTAACCCTGCAATCCTTTGCCTGGTGCCCAAGCTTATGGCACCTGTGGCAACGGTTCCGGTCCTCGCAACGACCGTTGTGGTGAAATCCACACTGGTCACATTTCGGCTTCTTCCCAATATAACCCCTGGTTTTTGCTCAGACGATGATCCCCCAGTATCAGACTTCTTCACCTGCTGAGGCTGAGCCGAACTCGAGCCTTTCCCACAGCTTCCCACTTCCGCTTGTTACCATCAGAAGCCCTCACAGTAGCGCCTCGAGGAGGCAAGACCCCTTCAGTCACCTTCATGTTGGTCAGCCTGTGAGCCGACCGAACCACCTCAGAATAAACAGTGAGATTGCCCGCAACAACTAACCCCGCAATCTCCGGTACCAACCCAGCGACGTAATGCTCAATCCTTCGGTATTCAGGTGTGTGCAGATCGGGGCACAACACCGCCAACTCATTGTGCCTAGCAGTATAAGCTTCAATCTCGGAACCCACCATCTTATGTTCCAGACTTCATGCTCGAGCTTCTGGATTCATCCCTCGGGCAATACTCATTTTTCAGCAACTGAATGAATTCTGCCCAGGGCATGGCGTGGGCTTCCCCAATGCCCATAGTCTGGGTGGTGGAGTTCCACCAAGTCAAGGCTTGACCCTCCAGGGTCGCAGAAGCATATTTCACCCGGTCGCCCTCCGGGCAGTTGCACATTGAGAAGACAGATTCGATTTTCTCCAACCATCGGAGCAGTCCCACTGCCCCTTCAGTGCCGCTAAAGTTGTGGGCTTACAATCCATAAACTTTTTGTAAGAACACTGGATGGAGGAGGATTGACAGCACCACCTGGAACAGACACACAGGTGAGTATCAAGAAAAGGTAAAGTACCCCAGAACGAGGTAGAATAGATGAGAATCGACGTACCACCCATAGCATTATGAGCGGCTTGGAATGCAGCCAGAGCAATATTCACGTGCTGCTGCGTCAGGTTATCCAGCTCAGCTTGGGTCATATTAATGTTCCCGCGGCCACCGCCGCCACCACGGCCGCCAGCACGACCGCCAGCACGGCCGCCCCTGCGACCTCCACGAGCTCCCGACATCTTCTGTCACAACATGAAACAAAAGATTTAGGCTTGCCCGTGGTATAACCCATTAGGAATTTCAAGAAATTAGACCGAGCCCAGCTCGGGTCCATCCGTTCAAGCCCAAAGTCCGCCAGGGATCCCATGCATCACAGTTTATGATCTCGTGTGCACCCGACATGATAAACTGTTCCACATGGTCCTCCAGGCGCGCTTTAAGTTTGAAGTTCAAGTCACCGAACACTAGCGCCCAATCATGGTGTTATCATAAGTATAAGTACAATATAATATGCATAAGAACGGGCGTGTTCATTAGGGCATAGAGGGGAGATGTCCAAATCTCTGGTCAGATCTCAAGAGTACGCCGAAGCTACCCCAATGTACACTGCCGTCAAGAAAGTTCAATAGTATATCGTTCGCCATCAGATCAAAGTATGGACGAGTCAAGAAATAGGATGATAAGAAATAAATAGATGATGTAGCGTAGTAGATGATGACACCGACACCCCGACAAGTCATATTGTTACCCACTTGCTAAGACTCGACTAATTGTGACCGTCTAGTGTGTGCGACTCAGTTATAGACTAGACTCTACATGCAGTCTCAGTTCACTATAACCGTTGGCTCTGATACCAATCTGTCACACCCTCAAATTCCACGTGCGGGGTTTTACCGCGAGGCGCGTGACACACCAGGATCTCAGTCAACGATCACAATAAACATACAACAAACATGCATTCATAATTATATTTTAAACCAAAATATCATGCTTTGAGCTGTAAACCAGCAGCGGAAGCATTCTTGTTTACAACCAAAAGACATATCATTGTTTACAAAGACATTGTTTAATATGTTTCAAAATAATAGACGCCGTGCATGACCCCGTGCGCCTAGTCCGATAACCGCTACCTTAGCGACCTGAGAAAACATGCCAAAAATGTCAACATATAATGCTGGTGAGCTCACAGGTTTTCTTTTATAAAGTGTTGTCACAAGTTTTACAAAGATCATTTCCGTTAATACTATGTCATGAGAACGTTAGCTAGACGTTAAGTGTTTTTACTACTACGGTTGGGAACCCATTACTAAACGTGTCCAAAAGTTGATACCAGCCCAGATTGACTGGGCTAACCGATGCCTCGGTAACCGATAGGTAGAGACAATATGCACCCGCCGGCCCCCGCGTCGAGTGGGGTTTGTGAGGCCCAATAGATCTATCCACATTTCCCTTGTTGTGCATGCCAGCACATTCATGGTTTCCCCCTGGGACTTTCCATAAAAGCCGTATAGTAACATAAAGTGCCCATAGTATAACATGACCTTTAAATAGTTCGTACAAGCATGTTTCTCCCCCGAAAGCAAAACAGTAAAAGTGGGGCTGTGAAACTCACCTTGGTTTGCGTTACTTGAAAATAGTTAAGTAATTATGTTATGATAGCCCCAGATAGCGGCGACCTATCATAAGATGCGTATAAGTATTGGACTAATAACCCGCAGGCTAACTAGTCCCCGAATGTCCAGACCGTGACCATAAACGTTTGAAAACACCTTTAACTGTTAAACCGACCGTGCCAGACAAGACCCGACATCCCATTGGTGACCCGACATCCCACGTGTTAGATAAATGCAAGACATCATGCAACATATGCAATTAAACACTTAGCACGCGCAACAATTCACCTAGTCTAGCATAATGTCCAATTAACGCATAAACAGGTCCGAACACGTCTTACTAAGTCATTGGGTGCATCCCGGGGTTCCTAACATGTTCCTAGGTGTCAAATCGTGTTCCGGGATGTCAAAACGCGTTCACGACAGCAGTACATGCGATTAGGAAGGTTACACGCGAGTAGGCATCAGCCTATAGGCGATTAGGGGCCTAATCGCATGAAGTATGAGGCGATTAGGGTCCTAATCGCCCCAATTGTCTGCATAATCGCGTGGCATCAGGCGATTAGGATGCCTAATCGCTGTTGCTGCTGTGTAACGAATTTTCGCGCGTTAAACCCTCCAAATCAGATCCGAAACGTGCAACAACACCCAATATCAAACCTAAATCATTTACCAACCCATTTCAAGCAAAAACCCCCAAATATCACTGATCTAGCATGTTCTATGCAATTATTTCCTAAAATGGCAAAGTACTAGGTTTCTTCTACCAACCTTATCTTTCCTTAAATGGAAACAATCAGATTTCAAACTTTACAAACATGTAAATCATCAAACCTCTGATCTAACATCTTCCTAGCATGAATCCTAACAACATTGCATCAACAATCATACCATAATCATCCTAAATCCTCAAGAACATACAAATGGGTCAAAATATGCATTTTCTTCAAAACACCACAATAATGGCTAAGATTCTAAGACAACCTTCCTAATACCTCTACATAACAGAAGTACAATCATATCTTGAAAACATCATGTTAAATCACCAATAAGACCAACATATGCATGTAAACTTCACATATAACAAGCATTAAGGTGTAAACTTGGTTTAAGACTCTTTTGAAAGGTTTTTAAAGACACAATTGGTAAAACAAGGTCTGGAACTTTGGGGAACTCAAAATAACAACTTTACAAAGGTTAGGGATGAAGAACACACCTTGGTTTTGCTAAAGAAAGGTGTGTAAGCTTGGGGATGGTGATTTTTGTAGCAAAATGAGTTCCAGAGGTGTTTTAAGGTGTGTGGGCGACTTGGGAGCAGCTAGGGTTGTTCTAGAGGTGTTTGGGGAGTTAAGGGTTCTATTTATAGGTGTTTTGACCCGAGCCCTGCTGTATACGCGATTAGGAGCACCAGATCAGCGAGTAGGGGCCTAATCGCTCTTGTTCACGCGATCAGCCACCTAGCGAGTAGGGGCCCTAATCGCCACTGTTCACGCGATCAGGCCTCCTACTCGCCCCATCCCTTTGTAATCGCGCTGTTCACGCGATTAGGAGTCCCCCAGGCTCCTAATCGCCTATAAGGTGCTGGAATGGGTTTTTGGCGCGTTAAACACTATTTTAACATATTTAAACACGTATTCACATACCGATAAGTCACATAATGATTCCAAACATATAATGCATGATAACTAACACGTTTACATCCGTTCACCAATTCCCGGACTCGAGACTCGTGTGTGCATTAAACCCGGCGATTCCACGAATCGCCGATCCTTGTACCCATAGTTATGGACCGACTCCCGATGACCCCGCGGATCATCATAACGACTCCCGATGATTCCCAGAATCATCATACCGACTCGACTGACCCCGTTAAGGACGTAATATGCATGACTCGCTAAGGTAGACTTACTAGTTTAGTCAACGTTACTAACCTGAGTTTGCCGGGTGTCACATCATCCCCCTGTTGAAAGAATTTTCGTCCCGAAAATTGCCCAAGGCCAAAAAGGAAGAGACGAAAGAGAAGAAAAATTTTCCGGTTGCCACATCATCCCCCTGTTGAAAGGAATCTCGACCCGAGATTCATTCAGCTTCAGCAGAGACATGTCTTGATTCGAACGCGCGCTTAGGAAATAAATGGGATACTTAGCCTTCATTTGATCTTCCCGTTCCCACGTGAACTCCTCCGGTCCACGATTAGAGTTCCAACGGACTTTAACAATGCGGATTTTACTCCGGCGAAGGCTACGGATTTTATAGTCAAGAATTTCAACCGGTTTCCTCCACGATACGCAGACGATCATCCACCTGATCTCTTCGAGAGGAACAACCAAAGATTCATCCGCCAAGCACTTCTTCAGATTAGAAACATGGAAGACATTATGAACATTACTGAGCTCAGCCGGCAGATCAAGCCTGTATGCTACCGGTCCAATCCGTTCCAGGATTGCGAACGGTCCCACATACCGAGGATTCAATTTGCCCCGCTTCCCAAAACGTATAACGCCCTTCCACGGAGATACCTTCAACAAAACCCTGTCGCCAACCTCAAACTCCAAAGGCTTGCGACGACGATCGGCATAGCTCTTTTGACGATCCCGAGCTGCTGCCATGCGGTTACGGATTTGTACGATCTTTTCGGAAGTCTCGTACACAAGTTCCGGGCCGGTGAGTTGACTCTCACCCACCTCGGCCCAACAAAGAGGAGACCGGCATTTCCGCCCGTAAAGAGCCTCGAACGGAGCTGCCTTGATGCTAGAATGGTAACTGTTGTTGTAGGAGAATTCCACCAACGGTAAATGACTCTCCCACCCCTTGCCAAAATCGATCACACATGCCCGAAGCATGTCTTCTAGCGTTTGGATTGTCCGCTCACTTTGACCGTCAGTTTGCGGATGATACGCTGTGCTCATGTCCAACTGAGTACCCAGAGCCTTATGCAAAGACTTCCAGAAGTTAGAGGCGAACCGAGGATCACGATCAGAAATAATAGAGACAGGCACCCCGTGCCGAGAGACCACTTCCTTGAGATATAACCGTGCCAGACGCTCGAGACCATCGGTCTCTTTGATAGCGAGGAAGTGCGCAGACTTTGTCAACCTATCGACAATTACCCAGATCATGTCGCAACCACTGGGCGATTTCGGGAGTTTGGTCACAAAGTCCATCGTAATCCGCTCCCACTTCCACTCGGGGATTTCAGGCTGTTGCAGAAGGCCGGATGGCTTTTGATATTCGACCTTGACCTTGGCACAGGTCAAGCACTTGCTCACGTACGAAGCCACGTCCGCCTTCATGTTCGGCCACCAATAAAGTATCTTTAGGTCTTGATACATCTTATCGGAGCCAGGGTGAATAGAGTACCGGACTTGTGAGCTTCATCAAGAACGAGCTCCCGCAAGCCCCCAAATAAAGGAACCCAAATACGTTCAGCGAAATAGTGTAACCCATCGGATCTGAGTTCAAGGTGGCTATCAGCACCATGCATGGTTTCAGCTTTAAGGTTTTCCTCCTTCAAAGCTTCTTGCTGCGCTGAACGGATTCGATCAGGTAAGCCGGAATGGATAGTGAGCTGAAGAGCTCGAACACGACGAGGTTTAGCCGTTTCCTTCCTGCTCAAGGCGTCTGCGACCACATTCGCCTTGCCAGGATGGTATTTGATAGCGCACTCGTAGTCATTAAGAAGCTCGACCCAACGACGCTGTCTTATATTCAACACCTTCTGATCAAAGATATGCTGGAGGCTCTTGTGATCGGTGTAAATAGTGCATTTGGTACCGTACAAGTAATGCCTCCAAATCTTTAAAGCAAAGACCACCGCACCCAATTCCAGATCATGGTGGGGTAGTTTTTCTCATGAACTTTGAGCTGACGAGAAGCATAGGCGATGACCTTCTCGCGCTGCATCAGTACACAACCAAGACCCCGGATAGAAGCGTCACAATAAACCACAAAATCGTCCGTGCCCTCAGGCAAGGACAAGATAGGAGCAGAACAGAGTTTAGCCTTTAACATCTGGAAGGCTGACTCCTGCGAATCACCCCAGTCGAACTTCCTGTCCTTCTGGTAAGCGAGGTGAGGGGTTGAGCGATCTTCGAAAATCCCTCGATAAAACGACGGTAATAACCTGCAAGGCCTAGGAATTGCCGCACCTCAGATGGCGTCTTTGGTGCTTCCCAGTCTTTAATGGCTTCAATCTTTGCTGGGTCAACGTGAATTCCTTTCTCATTAACAACATGACCAAGGAATTGAACTTCACGCAACCAGAAGCTACACTTAGAAAACTTAGCGTACAGCTGTTCCCGCCTCAGAAGTTCCAAAACAAGACGTAGGTGTTCCTGGTGGTCCACCTCGTTCTTGGAATAGACTAGAATATCATCAATGAAGACAATCACGAACTTATCAAGATAAGGCTTACAAACACGGTTCATCAGATCCATAAAGATGGCAGGTGCGTTGGTGAGACCAAAAGGCATGACCAGAATTCAAAATGGCCATAGCGAGTTCGAAAGGCGGTCTTCGGAATGTCAGCTTCTTGAACCCTCAACTGATGGTACCCCCGACCTCAAATCAATCTTCGAATAGAAACTAGAACCCTGAAGCTGGTCAAATAAGTCATCGATGCGAGGAAGAGGATAGCGATTCTTGATGGTAACCTTATTCAACTCCCGGTAGTCGATACACATCCGCAGGCTTCCGTCCTTCTTCTTGACAAACAAAATAGGGGCTCCCCACGGGACGAACTAGGTCGAATGAAACCCTTCTCTAACAGCTCCTGCAACTGGTTCGATAACTCCTGCATCTCGGGAGGTGCAAGACGATAAGGGGCACGAGCAATAGGGGCCGCACCCGGAGCAAGTTCAATACCAAATTCGACCTGGCGATAAGGAGGAAGACCAGGTAAGTCTTCGGGAAATACATCGGGAAAGTCACGGACAACAGGAATATCTTCAATCTTCTTCTCTTCTTCAGACGAAACCGAAACAAGTGCCAGAATGGCAGAATACCCCTTCCGAAGATACTTATAGGCTTTCATACACGAAATGATACTCAATGGGACCCCGCTCTTCTCACCGTGCACCAACAGAATTTCTCCATCAGGGAGAGGAAGTCGAATGACTTTATCAAAACAAACGATCTCGGCATGATACAGGGACAACCAATCCATACCCACGACAACATCGAAACTACCCAAGGACACCGGCATAAGATCAATAGGGAAGGAATAACCCGACAACTCAAGGTGACACTCCCTAAGGACGTGCGTCGCCTCAACTTTCTTACCATCAGCCAATTCTATCAAGTACTTAGCCTCTAAAGGTGTAGGTACCCTATCAAGCAATTGACTAAACCCAAGAGATATAAAACTCTTATCGGCACCAGAATCGAATAAAACCGTAGCATAGCGATTATCGAGGAGAAACGTACCAGTAACAGTGTCGGGATCTTGTCGAGCACCGCTCGAACCAATCACGAAGGCGCGAGCATTTCTGCTGCTCCGCCCCCATTGTTTCCATTACCCGACCCATTCTTCCCGGCTTCACCCTGCTTCAACTTGGGGCATTCCCGCTTGTAGTGACCAAGTTCACCACAATTGTAGCACCCCCTGTTTGCCCTGATTTCCCTGGGGAGCAGCGACAGGAGGAGCCGGAGTAGTGTAGCAGGAGGGTTCCGTTTACCCTGAAGATTAACCCTGCAATCCTTTGCCTGGTGCCCAAGCTTATGGCACCTGTGGCAACGGTTCCGGTCCTCGCAACGACCGTTGTGGTGAAATCCACACTGGTCACATTTTGGCTTCTTCCCAATATAACCCCCTGGTTTTTGTTCAGACGACGATCCCCCAGTATCAGACTTCTTCACCTGCTGAGGCTGAGCCGAGCTCGAGCCTTTCCCCACAGCTTCCCACTTCGCTTGTTACCATCAGAAGCCTTCACAGCAGCGCCTCGAGGAGGCAAGACCCCTTCAGTCACCTTCATGTTGGTCAGCCTGTGAGCCGACCGAACCACCTCAGAATAAACAGTGAGATTACCCGCAACAACTAACCCCCAATCTCCGGTACCAACCAACCCAGCGACGTAATGCTCAATCCTTCGGTATTCAGGTGTGTGCAGATCGGGGCACAACACCGCCAACTCATTGTGCCTAGCAGTATAAGCTTCAATCTCGGAACCCCACCATCTTATGGTTCCAGACTTCATGCTCAAGCTTCTGGATCTCATCCCTCGGGCAATACTCATTTTTCAGCAACTGAATGAATTCTGCCCAGGGCATGGCGTGGGCTTCCCCAATGCCCATAGTCTGGGTGGTGGAGTTCCACCAAGTCAAGGCTTGACCCTCCAGGGTCGCAGAAGCATATTTCACCCGGTCGCCCTCCGGGCAGCTGCACATCGAGAAAACAGATTCGATTTTCTCCAACCATCGGAGCAGTCCACTGCCCCTTCAGTGCCGCTAAAGTTGTGGGGCTTACAATCCATAAACTTTTTGTAAGAACACTGGGATGGAGGAGGATTGACAGCACCACCTGGAACAGACACACAGGTGAGTATCAAGAAAAGGTAAAGTACCCCAGAACGAGGTAGAATAGATGAGAATCGACGTACCACCCATAGCATTATGAGCGGCTTGGAATGCAGCCAGAGCAATATTCACGTGCTGCTGCGTCAGTTATCCAATTCAGCTTGGGTCATATTAATGTTCCCGCGGCCACCGCCCCACCGCCACCACGGCCGCCAGCACGACCGCCAGCACGGCCGCCCTCTGCGACCTCCACGAGCTCCCGACATCTTCTGTCACAACATGAAACAAAAGATTTAGGCTTGCCCGTGGTATAACCCATTAGGAATTTCAAGAAACTAGACCGAGCCCAGCTCGGGTCCATCCGTTCAAGCCCAAAGTCCGCCAGGGATCCCATGCATCACAGTTTATGATCTCGTGTGCACCCGACATGATAAACTGTTCCACATGGTCCTCCAGGCGCGCTTTAAGTTTGAAGTTCAAGTCACCGAACACTAGCGCCCAATCATGGTATTATCATAAGTATAAGTACAAGATAGTATGCATAAGAACGGGCGTGTTCATTAGGGCATAGAGGGGAGATGTCCAAATCTCTGGACAATCTCAAGAGTACGCCGAAGCTACCCCAATGTACACCGCCGTCAAGAAAGTTCAATAGTATATCGTTCGCCATCGATCATAGTAAGGATGAGTCAAGAAATAGGATGATAAAGAGTAAATAGATGATGTAGCGTAGTAGATGATGACACCGACACCCCGACAAGTCATATTGTTACCCACTTGCTAAGACTCGACTAATTGTGACCGTCTAGTGTGTGCGACTCAGTTATAGACTAGACTCTACATGCAGTCCTAGTTCACTATAACCGTTGGCTCTGATACCAATCTGTCACACCCTCAAATTCCACGTGCGGGGTTTTACCGCGAGGCGCGTGACACACCAGGATCTCAGTCAACGATCACAATAAACATACAACAAACATGCATTCATAATTATATTTTAAACCAAAATATCATGCTTTGAGCTGTAAACCAGCAGCGGAAGCATTCTTGTTTACAACCAAAAGACATATCATTGTTTACAAAGACATTGTTTAATATGTTCAAAATAATAGACGCCGTGCATGACTCCGTGCGCCTAGTCCGATAACCGCTACCTTAGCGACCTGAGAAAACATGCCAAAAATGTCAACATATAATGCTGGTGAGTTCACAGGTTTTCTTTTATAAAGTGTTTTGTCATAAGTTTTACAAAGATCATTTCCGTTACTACTATTTATGAGAACGTTAGCTAGACGTTAATGTTTTTTTTACTACTGCGGTTGGGAATCCATTACTAAACGTTTCCAAAAGTTGATACCAGCCCAGATTGACTGGCTACCGATGCCTCGGTAAACCCGATAGGTAGAGACAATATGCACCCGCCCGGCCCGCCGTCGAGTGGGGTTTGTGAGGCCCAATAGATCTATCCACATTTTCCCCCGTTGTGCATCCAGCACATTCATGGTTTCCCCCTGGGACTTTCCATAAAAGCCGCATAGTAACATAAAGTAACCATAGTATAACATGACCTTTAAATAATCGTACAAGCATGTTTCTCCCCCGAAAGCAAAACGGTAAAAGTGGGGCTGTGAAACTCACCTTGGTTTGCGTTACTTGAAAATAGTTAAGTAATTATGTTATGATAGCCCCAGATAGCGGCGACCTATCATAAGATGCGTATAAGTATTGGACTAATAACCCGCAGGCTAACTAGTCCCCGAATGTCCAGACCGTGACCATAAACCGTTTGAAAACACCTTTAACTGTTAAACCGACCGTGCCAGACAAGACCCGACATCCCATTGGTGACCCGACATCCCACGTGTTAGATAAATGCAAGACATCATGCAACATATGCAATTAAACACTTAGCACCGCAACAATTCACCTAGTCTAGCATAATGTCCAATTAACGCATAAACAGGTCCGAACACGTCTTACTAAGTCATTGGGTGTATCCCGGGGTTCCTAACATGTTCCTAGGTGTCAAATCGTGTTCCGGGATGTCAAAACGCGTTCACGACAGCAGTACATGCGATTAGGAAGGTTACACGCGAGTAGGCATCAGCCTATAGGCGATTAGGGGCCTAATCGCATGAAGTATGAGGCGATTAGGGTCCTAATCGCCCCAATGTCTGCATAATCGCGTGCATCAGGCGATTAGGATTCCTAATCGCCTGTTGCTGCTGTGTAACGAATTTTCGCGCGTTAAACCCTCCAAATCAGATCCGAAACATGCAACAACACCCAATATCAAACCTAAATCATTTACCAACCCATTTCAAGCAAAAACCCCCAACATATCACTGATCTAACATGTTCTATGCAATTATTTCCTAAAATGGCAAAGTACTAGGTTTCTTCTACCAACCTTATCTTTCCTTAAATGGAAACAATCAGATTTCAAACTTTACAAACATGTAAATCATCAAACCTCTGATCTAACATCTTCCTAGTGAATCCTAACAACATTGCATCAACAATCATACCATAATCATCCTAAATCCTCAAGAACATACAAATGGGTCAAAATATGCATTTTCTTCAAAACACCACAATAATGGCTAAGATTCTAAGACAACCTTCCTAATAACCTCTACATAACAGAAGTACAATCATATCTTGAAAACATTCATGTTAAAATCACCAATAAGACCAACATATGCATGTAAACTTCACATATAACAAGCATTAAGGTGTAAACTTGTTTAAGACTCTTTTGAAAGGTTTTTAAAGACACATTTGGTAAAACAAGGTCTGGAACTTTGGGGAACTCAAAATAACAACTTTACAAAGGTTAGATGAAGAACACACCTTGGGTTTTGCTAAAGAAAGGTGTGTAAGCTTGGGGATGGTGATTTTTTGTAGCAAAATGAGTTCCAGAGGTGTTTTAAGGTGTGTGGGCGACTTGGGAGCAGCTAGGGTTGTTCTAGAGGTGTTTGGGGAGTTAAGGGTTCTATTTATAGGTGTTTTGACCCGAGCCCTGCTGTATACGCGATTAGGAGCCCAGATCAGGCGAGTAGGGGCCTAATCGCTCCACTGTTCACGCGATCAGCCCCTACTCGCGAGTAGGGGCTCTATCGCCACTGTTCACGCGATTAGGCCTCCTACTCGCCCCATTCCCTTGTAATCGCGACTGTTCACGCGATTAGGAGTCCCCAGGCTCCTAATCGCCTATAAGGTGCTGGAATGGTTTTTTGGCGCGTTAAACACTATTTTAACATATTTAAACACGTATTCACATACCGATAAGTCACATAATGATTTCCAACATATAATGCATGATATCTAACACGTTTACATCCGTTCACCAATTCCCGGACTCGAGACTCGTGTGTGCATTAGACCCGTGATTCCACGAATCGCCGATCCTTGTACCCATAGTTATGGACCGACTCCCGATGACCCCGCGGATCATCAAAACGACTCCCGATGATTCCCAGAATCATCATAACCGACTCGACTGACCCCGTTAAGGACGTAATATGCCATGACTCGCTAAGGTAGGACTTACTAGTTTAGTCAACGTTACTAACCTGAGTTTGCCGGTGTCACATAT